>VZSR01001685.1:7056856-7093358 GCA_013398615.1 Brachypodius melanocephalos | reverse complement strand
TTTCATTTATAACACTCTTTATGTGTAATTGCAAAACATAAGACTCTGAGAAGTCACCAACCCTCTTCCCTTTAAAATAAAGATAAATTGTATTCTCATCAGTTGAAGAACTCTCACAGCAGAGCTGGGAATGCCTCCCGTTCACCTTCTCCTGCCCTCACAAAGCTGCAGACTGACAATCAGCAAATGTCCTGAGACATTAGACAGTCTTCAGGCTTAGGGGTGGGATAGGGCGAATAGCTTTTGAGCAAACATTTGCTTCCACGAAGAGCTCGCTAACTGCTACTAATGTACAAAGAGACAATGAGGGTCCTCTGCCTTGCCCAACTCTTTCTGAAAGAATGTCTGTCCATACCCACTTTCAGCTGGTTTTAGACTGTAAATCCTGTGAGGAGAGTCATATAAGTGCTCTTCATCCACTTCTCCTGTCTCAAGAACAGTAGACCTGAGGCAGAGCTCTGCTTGGAAAACTCTGTTCTGTCTCTTGGCATGGGCAAGTCTCATATCCCAGATCCACACGCTTATTCCACTGAGATCCTACAGGCTCACTGTATTTCAAAGGTGGAATTAGGGCTCAAATCTTTCATGCCCCAAGCCAAACTGTCAGGATGAAAACCTGAGCTCAGACACCGTGTTTAATCAACCTCCAGAAAGTGACAGGGCAGAAGACATAAATGTCTCCTGCCTCCCGGTGCTTGGACTAACCCACACATTAAACTTCCTTCCTGTGTGTGAATCATAATCTACTAATCTTTGGGGTCCTTGCAATGGCTAAACTAGCTATATGGATATGGATCAGAGTTTAGAACAGGCTTATAGAAACTGTTTTCTAATTCTAATTAGTTCTGCTCAGTTTTATAGGATTTTGTAAACTTTTGCTTTTCTTTCTTCCCGGTCAGTTAAATTCCCCATGTGAATAAATAATTTCAAAGAAGAATAGTATCATAGAAAGGTTCTGTCAGGAGGGATTTTTGGAGGTCAACCAGTCCAACTTCTTGCTACAAAGTAGAAGTGATTTCAAAGTCTGATTAGGGTTGCTCAGGGCCTTTACCTGTCAAACACTAAAATCCCCAGTGATGAAGCTTCCACAAACTTTCTCGGCTTCAAGACTTAAGCATTTTTCTGCACAGAAAAAAGCTTTTAATATCCAGTCCAAATTTCCCTGGGGGCAAACTTGTTATTCTATTTCTCCTTGTGCCTCTGAGAGGGGTTTGGTTTCCCTTCTCTTTAACTCCACCTTAGGCAGTGGAAGGTAGTTAGCACTCAACTTCCTCTCCTTCAACCCGAGCTCTCTTTCCATACATGTCATGTCCCCATGTGCCAAGCAACTTGATGGTCCTCCACTGAACCTGGTCCAGCTTGTCTCTGTCTTTCTTGAACTGGGTGTCCCTGAAATGAGTGCAGTATCTCCTGTGAAGCCCCTCCAGTACTGTGGGAATAATTATTTTTCGCAGATCTGCCTTTTTGCCGGTCTCAAGCCTGTGTTACAGCACAGGATTACTCCATCGCGGGGAAGGACTTTGCATCTGCTGTTGAACTTTAGAATTCTCCTGACAAACCATTTCTCCTGCTTGTGGAGCCTTGCATGAGAGTGTCAGCCATGACCTGAGGCCTCACCCTAATTTATCTCTAGGTATGAGCTTCCTCATGGTGTTGATCAGTCAGGATGGTGATGAATATCATTCAGGGCATGTCAAATGTTGTCAACCCCAGTACCACCAGTTCGTCTCACTTAGACTTCCTTACGTGTCAACAAAATGCAGTGAGATAAGAATTTCTTTGGGCTCTTTTTCCTTTGATTTGGTGGTGGTCGTTGTTTTATCACTACACTTCTAGAAGGAAATCCATGGAAGTGTTTCCACCATCTTTATGATTTATACCATCTTTATGATTCATGAGCAATCTTACTTCTGCGTTGCATTCGGCCAGAATACCTGTTTGTCAGATACATAGTGGTAACAGTAGCAGTGCTAATGCTACTAGAATAAGGGTATGCCTTAAACCAACATATGCCTGTGTTTTGGTACTTTCCAAAAAAATCAGCATGAAAGTTCCCTCCTGACTAAAATGGAAGATGAGGTATTTGTGGAAAAAAGGGAAATCAGAGGCAGCTAAAATCTGACAACTCCTGTCCAACTGCCTCATCTATTGAGACTGCAGCAGTAAGGTCACTTGTATTTTTTAAGTATTCCTAATCCATTCTGCAAGCACATACACATGCATGTACCATACATGCACACGCATGTGTGCTCACACTTGTCTCATTCGCTCCCCCTGTATTTTCTGTTTCTTGTAACTGTCTTTAAATATGCTGAATTGGAAAAATTATTTTATTCCTTAGTGGAAAACTACTTGTTATTTACTATTACTAGTCTATTCAAAACTTTCAGATTTGGATATGGAGGGGTTTTAAATTTAGTCGATTTTTTTCATATTTTTGTTGGTTAGGAGGGAAATAGTTTCTTAGAAGCTATTTTTTCAGCTTTTAACTACATAATAATAATAAGGTTTACTTTTTAAAAATCAAATGCCTAAAGCTTTCTTCTGATTTTGCATAAAATAAGCTTTCTCCTTTCTTCTCCCTCACAAAGTATGATTGAAGAACTCCAAAAGCAAGCTCAGATTATATTGTTCCTGTTTTCAGTCTCCCTCATTCAAAACCACTTATATCTACAGACTTCAGCATCTTTATCACCCCGTTTCAGAAACTCTTACTGCCGTCTCTAGAGGTTGTTCCCATTCTTCCTAAGTTAAAAGATATTAGAAATCAAATACCATTAGCAACAATGCTCCTTTGCCAAACACTCTGGATGGCTGAGGAGGAGGATGATTCTGCTCTCAGCCATTTCTGCAGATACCCAAAAGAAGAATAGATTTTTTTCTCAGTGTAGGCTACGTGATTTCTGTACTAATTGTACTGAGTGTACCAGGTCAGTATGCAAGGTTTGATTTCCCCTTTTTTCCCCACTCTGTGCACATAAGTGAGTTAAGGGTTTTATTGTTTCCTTGTGTCCAGAACCAGGTTCAAGATCTTTACTAAATTGGTTAAGTCACCAAGATGTCTAGGCAAGTATTTCTAATAACTACCCTGGAGTGCTGGTTGCTGACTATAACCATCTTGAAGCTCCTCAGCAGCTGCCTCTCTCCAATAGATATGGATTCCTGCTCATTCCTAGTGCAGGAACGTGGGGTTTGCAACACTGAGAGAACAAACTTCCCCCTCCTCCTCTCCCGTCATTTATGGGAACCTCACAATGTGGTATTTGAAAGCCGAGTGACACTCACTTAACCCCAGTGAACTGATTTTTGTAATGGTTTTATCTTCCTGATCGCTTTTGCAATGGAAAAGACTGATGCTATTTTAGACTGAAAGATGAGACTTTCCAGTGTACCCTCAGACTGAAGGTGAGCAGTGCAGACAGAGGGTTTGGGGCATCAGGGATGCTAGCAGCAAAAAGCTGGCATGCAGCAACAAGTATTTATAACCTCTAAAATCCTACCTTCTCTTCTATTTGCTCTCAGTTTGCTAAGAATGGGAAAACATTCCTGCTGTTCCACTAAACATATTTCAGGCAAATCATAACGACATCATCAGGTCAAAATATTCCCAATTAAAAGTTAAATAAATGATGCCATTTATCCTGAAGTCACAGCAAAGGCTGCAAACACACCCCAAACGACCAAAGAACCTCCATCCCCACTCCAACAAAACCAGCGGTGTCCAAGCAAGTTTACTGCTACAGATGCTGTAGATAACATGTGTTACTGCTCCATTTGACTCACACGTGGGACTGCAGCAAATTGAAAGGAAAATTGCATCAGGTTATGCCAAGTCAACCAGAGAAATGTATTGTGTCTCCTTAAATGCATCCTTTCTCCCCGATTTCAGCTGAACAGTGCCACAGCTGTGCTTGTGCTGCTGGCAGTGCTGTGGGTGTGTTAGGCTCTGGCTTCTCAGGAGTGAGTTACCTTGGAAGAGCTGCCCCCAGAAATGCTGATCTGGAGCTAAATACTCAGCCCCTCCAGGGCACTTCTAAGTGATTGCCCTGAAGGTGGGAGAGCCAAACTTCAATAAATTCTTCTGGAAATTCAGGGCAAGTACAGCACTGTCAAATGAGAGATTTAGCCAATTTAAAAGTATGAACTTGCCATATGTTTTGTGAGTGTATGAAATAGCATAATTAGCACTAATAAAACTGTCATGGTTGCAACATATGTGATTATTTGCTATATGTGGTATTCATTTATGTACACTCTGGAGAGATGTGGGAGTGTTTACAAAAGGATTCATGTATTACCAGCAGTGACAGCTACACTGAAAATCATCTTTTATCAGATACAGGCTTTCATTTGCTTTTAACTTTTTGATATTTTCATTGGGGTTTTTTAATGCCTGAAGCTTGATTTTGGGAGTGGGAGGGAGCAAATATTTACGTTAACGAACTCAGCTATTGAAAAGAGACATTTCTATGCCCTAATCAAACTATATTCCTGAAAAAGTTAACCTGTTCAGAAAATAATAATTCTGGGGTGTATTCAAGGTTCAGACCAACCAATTAACACATAAAACTACCAAACAGAGGGCTGGATAAGCAAGATGCACTGAATGTTTATCCACTGTGTGGCCTTCCTTCAGCTGCATTCACTGAGACACAGATCCAAAGGGAAGTGAGGGAATGTGTTTGCTATAACAACCTCTAGCAGGACAGAGGAGAGTTTTGCTAAGCAGCAAATTGTTCAGGGACTGTCACGTAACAGAGAAGGTGGCACAGTGCCCCCCACAAGCCACGAATTTTCGGTAGCCAACCATCAACATTGCAATAACAGTCAATAAGAGGCATAGAAAGGAGTTGGGTGCTTAACACGAAGTTAAATTCTCCAATGCTTTCAGACACACATGGAGAAGAATCCCAAGTACTTGAAACATCTTGGTCAAGGACATACCAAACAATCTCTGCTTCCTGTTACTGTCCAGCTTCCAGAGGAGGGAACTGAAAAGTGTATGTTCTCTAAAATGTGTTTTCCTTTGCTATTGGTCTCTTGCATTTTTCAGGGCCTTCTATCTTTATGTTCCTTCCAGTGTGTTGCTTGCACAACAGCATTTCAGATTTCAGAACTCAGCTGAAATATGACCCGCCCAATGCCAGCATCTTCAGTAATGACCTAAATGTTGTGTGTCCTTTTGCTGCTTTCTGATTGCAAGTGTTTAAGTTGTAATCAAATTACTATGCCTTCACAACATCTCCAGGCAGTACCTTTTGTTTCCTCGAAGCTTGCACTGCAGTCAGAAGAATCTACTCAAATTTTTTCTTAGCCCCGTTAACTGCTGAGTGATAAAGAGCTCTGCTCTGAAATATAATTTCTTACTTCATGAATGCTGAGCTCTTTCAGAAACAGATGGAGGTTAGCTCTCTGGGAGCAAAAAAACCCCAGCAATTTTGTGATGCTCAATATAACAATTCTTGGAGGAAGCCTCCTTTCATATTTAAAATCATTTGCTATTTAAACAAGCTGGTACATTTAGCACCACCCAGATGATGACGAACCATTTCTCTGGAGGTTCTGACTGCTTCTCAGACTGCCTGCTCCCTAAGCACACGTATCAGAGTCCTTGGAAAAAATCTGTTAATATAATTTTACCTCTTTGCCAGAAAAAATGCTAATCCAGTCCTAGGAGCTCTATTTAACTTTTCCTTCAGCTATAATGTCGTCAGTTTAAAAGGTACTGGATTTTGGATCTCATAAGAAATCACACTGGATGGAGCATGAAATCTGGAAATCCAAGGATTTAAAGAAATTGGTTATATAAAATTCACTTTGGTTTTTTTTTTTCTACAGGATGTTAGCCTTCTGATCAGCTGACATGAGCAAAAAAGCAGTCCAATAATACTGTGGGAGGTAAAACTGAGTTCAAGTGGTAATGCTGCATTTTCTACACTTGGCACCCATTACTGTCCATAATACATGTGTTTGCAATGTTTTCTGATTTCATTTACCCTGATGTAAACTGCAGAGTAAATCTGTTATGAACATGATTATTTTGGTTTTGTCCAAGTAGAAGTGAACAAAGGATTTATCCTGCTGTCGATTTCTGCCCTGTAACAACAAGGATTATTATCGCAAAATGATGGAATGCAACGTTTCTGATTATGCTAATAATAAACCCAAAAGAAATCCTTCAATCTTACACGGCCATAAGCAGCAGAACAAATTTTCTTGCATGCATGTTCAAGAGCAGTTTATTCCCTTTCTTTTCCAGACAGGTTTAGAAGGTAAGCTGATAAAAGAAAATGACAGCCGAATCTATAGTGTCTCTCTCTCCGCTACCCATGTCTGCCAAGGCACCCATCTAGTGCAGCACTAGGTACTTACGGTGTATTGCTATGTCCTTAATATTGCTGGTTTTCTTTACTTGTCGGTTTTCATTACTTATCCAGTATCAAAAACATGCTTAATACTCTCATGAAACCAAATCGGGACATGATTCCAACCCAAAGGTAAATAATTTATAACTACGTACTACAGATGAACAAAATTCTTCTTTCATGTTCACAGAGGGGCTGTTCTTGCACAAGCAGCAGTGAATGTGCTTTAAGCTGGTCTTCTCAAATACTTTAACTAGCAATAATTTATTTTATACTGGATTTTAGCACTGCTTACAACTGCTGGGACACAGCATTCTCCATCATATTCTTTGCATAAACAATTACAAACATGTCAGAAAATTCTCCGATGATACCTTTTGCAGGAAGAACTAGTTATTCTTATCCATTTCCTGCATACAAATGTGATAAAACAAAATTAAGTTCTATCCTGCATTTAAATCTTAACACAGCTTGGGGTTTTCCCTTTTTTTTTTTTTTTTTTTTTTTTTTTTCCTCTAGGAAAGATGCCTGAGGCGAGGCAAGTATATTTCAGAAAGTAAGAGATTAACATTTTCTAAAATTTCCAGTGTTTTTATCTACTACTTTTTCCTAAATTGCTAATGCTCCTTTAAGTATTAAATCTGCAATGGGTTCTACAAATCCACTTTCTGATTATGTGAGTTGAGCTATGCATTTGGCACCAAAAAAGGAGAAAAAAAGCCTGAGTGAGTTATGTCACAAATTGCCTTTAGTGCTTCAAATTCAGACTATCAAATACAGAGGAACACTGTTCAGGGTTGTTCCAGCATTAAAATAAATAGTAGTATAAGGCCCTTAGAGCTGTAAATGAATTACAATCCTTTTGCCAGGGAGATAAGGTTTGCAAGTGGAAATAGAATCTTTTATTAGACCTACCCCTATGGTCAGAAAAAGCAGTTAGGCAGGGGTTGTACACCAGGAAGACTTTCTCCTCTTTCCCATTGTGTCAGTTTTACCAGTACCTGAAAATTTTAACTCATCCATGTCCTCTGACCATCACAGTTATAAGCATAGTAACACAAGGCTTTTTAAAAGCAACCTGAAAACTAAAAATAAATAAAATGAAAAAACAAGAGGACATCTTCAGCCTGCAGTGTTTTCAAAACTTCTCAACTTTGGCGGGTAAATCGAGGTTACAGTAGAACTATTCAGAAGGAGTCTTCATAAATTAAGGCCTGTGTACTGCACTGCTGAGAACAAAGAAAGCTGCTTTTTCCCCAGGTTTTCTTCTTGTTCTAGTAACACCAGAGGAGAGGAGGGAAGAAAACTGGCCTCCGTAGAGTGGGCTTTTGTGAGGCTGCTTGCATAATTTTGCCCTGGATGGATGGATCTTTTAGGAAAGGCTATATTGGCAGACACTTCTTTACCCTTCATGCTTCTGTACAGGATTTAGAAAGTATTCATTGTTTGTACATGTCACGCACGGTATTTGACAGTAACGTTTTTCCCTTACAATTTAAGAAGCTGCACTGTGTCCTTCATTTCTGTTCTTTCTTTTATTCTGTTTCCTCTTTTTTTCTAGTCTCTGTCTCCATGTTTTTGCAATTTTGTCTGCTTTCCCATGAGTAAAGTTGCTACTGTATTAGTTAATATATCTTTAAAAGTGCTAGAGATTTTTGTCTCCAGGACCATCTTCTCATTTCTCCTGAAAATATTTCGCTTCCTGTCCCAGAAGCACAGAAAGTAAAACAAAATTCAAGTGTGGTGGCATAATTAGGCCACAATTTTATTAATAAAAGCCATCTGGGAGCAACTGTTAATAACTTGTGCAGGATAGGTCACAGTCTCTTCCCTAATTGTTTTCACCTGCTGGAAGGCTCATTCTTCCTTCTCTGCCACCCCACTCTGTGCCAGCTCCCTGCCCTGCAGAGTTCTCCTCCCTCAATCCTTTCCATCACTACTCCCCAGCCTAATGTTGGCCCTCTCTGATTATTCAGAGACTAAAGGCCTAGAAAAAGTAGCTTTTTCCCTTTGTACTGATAGAGCAGGAACTCTGCTTTCTGCTGTGCTCTGCTCTGATTTGACTTTATCAGGCAAGGTATGAGATTGTCATCGGGTAAATGTCTAAAGTGCCTTTCTGTCGCCCGCTGAAATGGGCCAGTCTGAACTCACCATTTCTGGTGACCCAGCCAGGTTCCTTGAAAAGGCAGAAAAATTCACCCTGTCTCAATCAATCTGGTGATGGATGAAAATTACCTGAGGTCTCAAAGTGTGGTAATGACTGCAGCAGGCTAGAAATCTATCTGGCTACAAATCCCAGTGCAGTCTGAGCGCGAGGGAGATTTCACGTCTTTGCTGTTTTCTACTCTCCTTGTAATTCTTCTACCAAATTCATGTCTCAGTTGTGTCTAAGCCAAGTAAGCAGTGTTTTTCCTGAAGTCAGGTGAAGGAGCCCCCTCTTGGTTGTGGTGAAGAATGTACAGGGCAAGGAATTATCTTGAGGAGAAGTAAGAGCCACCTGCTCGAGCTGCTTGCACAGAGGCTGTGGGCATCCCTGTCCACACGCATCTGCTGCACCCACAGCACGCTCAAAACCCAGGAAATTACTTTTACCCAAAATAAAAATATATTCAGCAGCTGATGTTCATCCTTAAAAAACCCCATGACAACACAGGACTGAAGTTAATGAGAGAAGGAGCCTGCCTGGTTTTGTAAATGTGCCCTTTCTTGGATGGAATTGCACTGTGCTACTGTCTGTGCAAACTCAAACAGAAAGCTTGTAATTGAAGTAGTGAGAACAGGGAAAGAAAACATGAGAAAGAAAGCAGTTTGACCAAAGTCTTGTTGGCAGCCAGTGGCAGAGCAAGAACTAATATCCTCCAATTCCTAATTTCTGGTACTTTTCTCCTGTCATCTGAAAATTATTTATTTCAGACACTCGCTATTTGCTGGTCTCAGTGGGTTAAATTGGACCAGAACATTTCAATGAAAAACAATCATTTTTATGTTCCAAGAATCACACTGAACAATCTTGCAGCTGATGTTTCTTAGGTAATACATAGCTGTTATAGGGAATGAAAGTTTGCTGTAAGTGCTTGCTGCTGAAATGTAAGAGTGAAAGATGACTTTGGAGAGCCTCAGGAGCAGCTCAGGCAATGTGTGTCCTCCCACAGATAGAACAAGGAAATTACATAGTCAGGGACAAGGCAAAAATCATAACTGTTTTTTATTAGGCTCTGTCCTCTATTTGTTAGGATTATTGCCCTCACTGTCGTCAAACCGTAAATCTGTTTTTTCTCCTTTACACTGTAATTACAATCTTGTTGGGGAAATTCATATTGTAGGGGCTGAAGAAATATCCTCAAACCCTCCCAAAACCACCAACTTAAAGGGAAGAGATACTTTCTTTAAATAACCTTAATAATATATTTTGTTCCTAATAATATAGCACAGCAGAACTATCTAAAATATATGGCTGCAGTCATTCCAAAATGAAAACAAGAAATTTAATTGAACATCTATCCTGGAGCTTTCTTTCATTCTCTGATAAAACATTACATGTAAAAATATCAGGATGTTATTTCAAGAACAAGATGATGTTTCATTGAGGCTGTGGAGTTTTCTCTGTACCATATGCATTCCAATTGTGCAAATGCTGGCACAATTGTAAAACTACCATCATGATGAATGGATTGTGTTAATTGGTATTAAGGAATATTTATGCTGGGTTGACTAAGTGAAAAATTTTAATTGGCTGGAGACACTTGGGTGATGATGCCCAGGGAGTCCTATTAGCACTGAATTGATGTAGGAGCTTATCCTTGCAGTTGCAGGCAATCACCGTAGTGAAGGAAGTTGCAGTGTCAAAATCCCACCTTAGATTTATGATCCTGAGAGATACAAACCAAACTCAATTCTGCATGGTCTGAATTACAGATGTCTGTTTAACGGGACAACATAGACCTGCTGTTACAATTGTATCTGTGATTACAACGCTCTGGAGTGTGCATTGCATTGTAATGCAGTCATTTATGCTGTGCCTTTTTGCTTAAGGCAATAATACATCAGTACATACATGAAAGTCCAAGGAAATTGTTGTGTCTCATTACTTGAGAGAGTTTTCCTTAGGAGATGCAAGAGAAACTCAGGGAAAATTAAGTTTCTCCCTGCAATCATTCAGGGGTAACTTGCACACGTCTTCAGAGAAGTTTTTCTTTCAGCAAAATGTGTTATCCCCACTCTAGACAGTGTTGTGGTGCTTCAGTACCTCTGGAAACTCTGACCACGTTTAGGTGCACATAGCTCTGAAATGCACTGAGCAGCAGAGTGAACTGCATCTCTCTCACAGAGACCAGGCAGTGTAGCCTTCCTTCTTTTGCTGGCACTCCTCTAATCTGTTTTTCTGTAGATCTGGTTTATAAATACAATCTCGTGTATCCTGAAACACCACACATTCCATTAAGAGCCCTTTTCCTCTGTCCTTCCCTCAGATCTCCAGCAGCAAAGAGCATTGGTGCTGTGGAGGGGCTGTGAAATGATAGAATTTCCAATACATTTCTGGAGTCTTTCCAGGGGAGACTTTTTCAAAGCAGAGAATGTGCTTTCTGAAAAGTAATAGGTAAGTGACATCTGAGTCCTTTGTCTACCTTAGAAAAAATATTAGAAAATTGCACTTGCCCTTTCATAGAACTGAGTTACTTCCCTTAAAGGTGACCTCTACCATTACGAGCCAGGTGACACTGAAAGCTACAGGGCTCTCAGGACAGACACTCAGTCACCATTTGCTGTTTCCCACAGCACCTCAGCAGTTGAAAGCTGCTGGTTTGATGTGACCATTGGCAAAAATTATTTGGTCAGCCTCGGTGGCATTGGCTTGGCTTTGGCTGTATATCAGTCCAGACATCTTGGGAGTATTACACCAATCTGCACCCTTGACAGTGATGTCAAAGTGTGGAAAGATGATTAGGCTGCACCAAGCTAGGCTGGATGGACATTTACATGGCATGAGGTAACCCTATCAGTGACACCTTAAATGAGAGAGCAGCCTAAACACTATACAGGCTTGCCAAATTTCTCTGCAAGGTCATGCCGTCTCAGTCACTGCTGAAAAAATTGTCCGGCAGTATTTTGCTAAAATATAATATGGAAGTTTTGATTTAAAGTTGTTTTATTCACTGCTAATGTCTCATTAACTGGTCAAAAGCAGAGCTCCTTGTTTCCTTCATATTACTTATATTTGACAGAAAGCAGCTGCAGGATACCTCCTCCAGCCCACTCATGCTTATCATCACTGCTAGGACTATTAATTCACTGCAGTATACTTTAATGTACTATAACATTTAGAAATGGCATTTGGATGTGCAGTAATACTATTTTGCACAATTAACCTCTGGTTCCCTTCCATATAAGCCTGTTCTAAAGAAATATCAGTTATGCTGTGTTATTTTCAAATTACATTGAGTTTTGTGCCTTTTTCCTAATAGATTGCTCTTTCCTCAGAGAGTAGTAACACACATTGAATTGTAATAACACTTTATTTTCCTTGCAACAAAGCAGTATAAATCACAGAGATAAAAGGAGATGAACCCATTCCCCAGGCCTAGATCAGACAACTCCTGACCACAGTTTTTAAAATCAGGTTCTAGATCCACATGTTAGTTTTGCAAATAACAAAATGTGTCAATGTATAAAGAAGGGAATATTTCTCCTTGAATAAGAAAATTTTAAAAATTCTAAGTAATGTTGCCTTCCAACCTGTGCTAAAGAGCAAATCATCCAGTTCAGGATCATTGTAAAACACAACTTTTTGCTTAATTTTGTTACCTAAGAAATTTGAACCAGAATTTTCTGTTAGAGTGTAGAGCAGAGGAAAAGTATGGAAGATGACTTGCTTTCTAAATTTCATCTTGAGCTATTAAATTCTTTTTCTGGAACTCATATTTTCCTAAACACTTTGAGAATTAGAAAAGTATAGACAAGTTTTTTTAAATATCATGAGAATAGAAATGTGTCTCTAGAGCAACAAGCTCCAGCTCCATTACAGAGGGATGGAGGCACTTAATTGTAAGAATTTTTCAGAGGAGGACTATGTCATTTTTGTTTATTCAGGATATGATGGGTGAAAATTTTAAACTCATTCATTAATCCCACTACTGAGGAGCAATTATAGAATCACACTCGAATCTAGCTGATCTCACAGATTCAACCTTCTGGTGAACAAGAGAAAGTAGTTTTTGAGATCTATTTGATGCCTCACTGTTTTGCAGTTCTGCTCTGTCAAAATGCACAGAACTTTTGGCATAGGTAAGAGCTTCATTTTTTAAACATAGGTGCTAAAGTTTTCTTTAAAGACTCAGCATTTCATCATGAAGGAGAATGTTTCTGTTAGACTCTACAACAAACATCTCTAATTCTGCTCTTTTTTGCTAGCAAATTTTAAAGTACAGTAACATAGCTGGTTGTGCCATTATCTCAATTATAAAAATGCATCCAATATCTGAATTTAGCCCAATGTATTTTCCCAACGTTTTATATTGCTGAAAAGAATAGATTTGGCTCAGTCAAATTATGCTTTTTGTTGTTTCATGCACATGTTCAGCTGAAGACTATCAGAGTTGAATTTGTGCATCTCATTGCAGAATTTGGCCCAAGGGTTTAGAGCTCCTAATATTTACAAAACAGATTGTATTCAATTTGCTGACACAAATATATAGCTTTGATACTGCTAGGGTTTAAAAATTTATATTCATGCCTAGATGCAGCATAAGAGTGGAAGTTAAATGAGTAAAATCTTCTTTTCGCATTGCTTATTTTGTGATAGAATGATAGAACTTGGCAAACTAGTCTCATCTGCTTCCCTCATTGCCTTGACTTTCATCTGAAGTTATCAAGGTTTTCACAAGAGCATGCTCTTAATCCCCCCTAGCTTCTTGCTAGATTTTCTAATCTTGGACTATTATGTTCAATCACATGCGAACACATTTCTCTGGCATTTGAGCTGCACAAATTCTTTTGTGTGTGGTTTCAAACAAGCTTTAATGCACCGCCAAGTTGTTCAGTTTATTCAGTCCTTTCAATTCGGGGAAAATAAGTTCACAAAACAGCTTAGTATTGTTCCAAGGGCAT
This sequence comes from Brachypodius melanocephalos, assembly GCA_013398615.1. Taxonomy (NCBI): domain Eukaryota; kingdom Metazoa; phylum Chordata; class Aves; order Passeriformes; family Pycnonotidae; genus Brachypodius; species Brachypodius melanocephalos. The sequence continues at coordinate 7,079,889 of VZSR01001685.1, read as the reverse complement.
TGGTTATAGCAAAAGAAAGAGGTTCAAAAACATTATCAACAAAGTTTTCCCCTCAGGTATAGCTGGGAGAACATCTGGATTTGCCTCAAGTAACTGGGAGAAGAACCTGGGCTTATGAATTCAATAAAGATTAAGAAAGCGGTCTAAGGTTTTCATTTTGCAGAGCACAGATGTGAACTGCTGCACAAAGGCATGGCTAAAAGAAATGCATAGAATGGTCAATGTGAGAGCAAGCAGTCCAGCAGGAGGGTATGCGTGCTGGGTGGCTGCCAAGCCTCTTCTGCCTGGCAGAAAAACTACAAGCAGCTCAAACACCTGGTGTTATAGTGGCCAGCAGGCTGGAGCTCACATGACACGGTAAATGCCCATTGCTTGCCCGTTTGTCTAATTCCAGCCCACAGTACTCCTGAATAAAAGCAACAGGAGATGGAAAGACTGACTTTCCATGTGGGGCATTGCCCAGCAGTTCACTCTGGTACTTCAGACAATCTGCACCCATGAAAATGTGGCAGCGTGGGGTTCCCACATGGGTCTCAGAGAGGAAGGCTGTTCCTGAGGTTCAGGCACTGAAATGGTGCTTGAGAGAAATGGTGCACCTCAACCAATGGTGATGGGGTGAGGGCTGCACCATGGGTGTGCTGGATGGCCTTGGGCAGGATATGAAGGGTTCTTTGTGCAGTTATCCACTCCATCACAAGGCAGACATTACCTGCTGCTGAACCCCAGAGTTCAGCAGTTTCACACTGGTACAGACGAGCAGATGCAGTGCAAGATGGCAGCACAGGAAACCCCAACTGCTTTGAGGTTTCAGTATCTGTTCTCTACAATGGCATCATAAATTCACACAGACATAGGAAACAACATCCCAACAGCTGGATAATGTGAATTCCAGAGTAATATCAGCCATTCAAAATAGATGCTTTTGTCTTTTACTTTTGGACTCATCCACAGGAAAACCAAAAAAAAAAAAAAAAAGGTCTGGCTGGCATCTCTTCATTCCTTAATACTCTCTTTGTATGAAGTCTTTTTAATAAGGTTCATTAGAGCTACTTCTCTTCTTTCCCTCTCCACCACTATCCCTTTTATCACCCTCTTTACCCACCTATCTTGATTTTCACATTCTCCTTCCATTTTCATGCATCCCCTCTTCCCATGGCTTTGGCTATCACTTCTGAAGAGCTTGGAGTGTGTCCCTGGGGCTGACTTCTGAAGAGTGAGTTCCAGTGCTTCAGGAAGGTGACCTGTCAGTAGTTTTAGGCTGAACTGAAAAATCAGCAAATAACATGAACATGATGAGATTTTTTGCTTTGCACCCTTACACACACAATTTGGGACTTGAATCCTCAGTGGTAATGCAGCAGAGAGGTTGTGCACATGCAGAAGTAAAGAAAGAATTTATCTTCAGATACATTAACCCACACAGAAGAAATAAACACAACTTTTGCACTGTTTGCTGAAAAGAAAATTGACTGAGAAGAAAATCAACACAAAAGAGATGAGTTAGGCATAGAGAACAATCTGTGGTCTCTGTTGCAACCACGGAGCTGAGCTCAGTTTGCTTATTGGAAAGACAGAAAGAGGGAAAAAATAGAACTTGTTCTGGTAGGGAAGAGTCTCTCATGCTGCTGATCAATTCAGTGGCCAAATTTGCTATTGTGATCTGATGGTTTAGCTCTGCCAACTCTTGTAATTATCTCTATTCCCATTCTCTATTAGTGGCCTTTTCAAAGGATATGAGTTTTCACAGTGTCAGGCTATGCCATGCAGTGAATACCACGCCATCAGTGCATTGCAAACATAATACAGCATAAATGATTTACAAATATAGCCTCCTGTGACAGTAGGTGGAACACAGCAGTTATGTGTTCCTGGGCCTCAGGGTTCTGCTTTCCTAATGGGTGACCTTTCCTCCCTTCACACTCTTTTCCTTGCTGACTGTGGTGTGGCAGCCCCACGCCATCTCATTAGCAGTGGGAAAATCAGAGCATGTGAAAAGTTGGGGAAGCATTCAGATATCTAGAGCTGACAGGTAGCACAAAAGTGCTGGAAGAGCCAGAAGACTCTGGCCAACCATCCACTGTGCTGACTACCCCCCCAGGCATCATTTCACAAGGTGCTGTTGCAGAGAAGGACGTCACAGCAGCCTACAGGCACAACACAGTGTTTGGTACAGGTCTCTCAAGTGCTGCCACACAGGAGCAATATTTTCAGATGCAAACAAAACTTGCAGAAGCCACATGACAGAGCTGTGGATAAACCTGCTGTGGCTGAGGCTGAGCAGGTGGTATAATGATCGAAGGCAAAATGAAATGTCTGCTTTGACTGAAGGGATATGTGCTGCTTTCCCAGGAAACAAACTGTGGCTCAGAGACCCTTTAAGTGCACGCAGACATGCCAAGAACAGTATCTAAGAAATGCAACATCACATACAATACGTAAGTAATTAATCATAATATTTGAGAAAATAAGATACATTGCACTAAAAATTCAAAGTGCTTCTTTTTTTAAAAAAATAAGAAACACAAGACTGAACGAGCAGATGATTCCCAAGAGAATCTGATGATTAACTGGCTAAATCAGGACATCTGCAGGATGTAAGAATAATAGAAGGAAGCGGGAGTTTTGGCTACCACTTTTATAATTAGCAATTGTAATGATCTTAGCAGTGTCCTCCTGAAAGAACTTGAATATTCATGTTGAGGCACAGCATTCTGTTTCAGCGCTTTTGGTAACTGTAGCCACTTGCACAGTGTCAAGCACACACTCAAATCAGGAAGTCAAAATGAGTGCTCCAAATACTTTCTGCCGAAAATTGTGAGGAAAGCTGTTATTTGCATGCAGTAAGATGGGGAAGAGAAACATAGCGTCCAAGAGCTCCCTTGGCATTTTCAGTTTCCTAAATAATTGTCCTGCTTCTGTTTTTGGGGGTTTTTTTTATTTTTGTTTTTGGGTTTTTTTTTTTTGTTTGTTTGTTTGTTTTGGTTTTTTTTTTTTTTTTAAATCCTCTGCAGATTAAATTCACACTTGACCCAAGAAAATACAGATGAATCTGTAAAGTTAGATTTCATAACTTCAGGTCAGACAGTAGCCAAAGGCACCCAAAGTAGCAGTTGCTATCTATAGAAAGCCAGGCATCTATTGACTCTTTCTATGCTAAAATTTCATAATGACCTAAGATGAGCCTGTAGGTCATACAGGGTTGTTTGTGGTCATACTTAATTAGTAGTTCAGTGGATGCTCTGACTGCTTCTCATTTTTTCACCCTCACAAATACATCAGATATATGCCTGACAAAGTTACTCTGGTTTTTTCTCTGTGTTTGTACCACAAAGAAACAAAGACTAACGAGATTCATCATCTTTGCAGGGAACCAATTAGATCAGTGACTCCTCTGAGAGGCTGTAGAAAGAGAGAACCCCCATCTGCCTCCTGATTGATCTGGAACCCTCAAAAGGTTGCATATGCCCATTGCATATGTGAGGTGATGTGAGGAGAAATCCCTTCCTTTGCTGTCTTTAGCCACTGGAAGATGACAACTCAAACAGGTTCGTGTCCATTTGAGTGTGTGCAGGTGTGTGCTTTGGCTGTGGGCACCAGGGAAAGTGTGCAAACCCAGTTAATGACTAACACACACTAACAAGCATCATTATGCTTGTGAATTGCTCTCGGGCAAATGGACGATTTGGCTTTATCCAGGACAAGAAGGAATTAATTAGCAAAAAGCCAGAAGGCAATGATCCAGGTGCGCCTCATGTTCAGAGGAGTGGGCTAGCAGCTGCACTGTGGTATCTGGGGCAGAACCAGCTTGGTAGGTTGATGCCTAGAGAAAATTGCAGGCTGGTCAGGCTTCCTGACAGTCAGATCAAACTGATTTAATTTCCTGTGCTCAGGCAATGCAGTGGCTACCCACAGAAAGGCTCTTATCATCAAAATCCTACACTGAAAAATCAGTGTATACTTTTTCTTCTCCCCTACTTCATACAAAATTATGTGAGCATAATTTAAATTTAATCCCTCCTCCTGACACTCCATTTTCCAGTTTATCTATGGTTTTTGTTTGTTCCTTGCACACGAGCTTGCTTCAGATAGAACACATGCTTCAGATAGCACCATGTCCTATGAAGTGCACTCTGAGAGGGCAGGTCAGCTTTCAAGCACAGAGAACATTTCAGTGGATGCAGGTTTCTTGCCCAAGCATCTGTCTGCCAGAGTGGAAGTGGCACTGCTGGTGGTTTGCCTTCCCAAGCAATCTGAGCTGTGACGCAGTTGGCTCCAGCAATGCTCTGTACTTTGCATAGCTGCTGCATTAATTTAACTGCTCCTCTCCACTTCAGCTTTCAGTCTAGGGTTCATTTCCATCGCTGTCAAGATGCTCCTCAAGTTCCATCACCATGAAGTTCAATTTCCTAGAGGTCCCACTCTTACCCTGGGCTGGCCTCCAAATTTTCCAGGTGCTGAAATGTTTTTAATGCTAGTGTACAACATGTCTTTTCTCAGTTCCTCTCTCCAGGCCAAGGGAGAGCTTTAGCAGCACAGCAAATACCACTGCTGATCTTCCTCTGTCTTTTGTGCAGCCAGCATATTATACCATGTTCATTTAGCAAAGCATTTGAAATTACCCTAATTAGCCAAATACACCCAAACTAAAGAAAGCTTAGCATGTGTAAAAAAAAAAAAAAAAAAGTAATATAAATATGACAGAGAACACTCAGAAAGTTCAAAAAATTAAAACTTTGTTGAAGACCTTCATCTCACAAGCCACAGCAGACCAATCTTCACAGCAGGACCACAAGTGCCCTTTTGGGCACTGGGGTGTGTACCTACATGTATGAGGTCAAGCTAAGGTGCCTTGTCAGTCAGGGAGGAAGAGTCTTTGCTTTAGTTGCTTAATCTTTGGCATCAACTTTGTTTAATTTTGGACAAAACTTTTTTAGATAATGACTCAGGTGATTAGCAGTTTATGCTGCAACTTAAGATCTAGCCTCTAAAATCTACTTTTTAAAGTCCAGAAACATGTATGCAGAGGAAATATATGCAAAATAGGGGAATGTCGGAGATACAAACTGCATGAAAATCCCTTTTCCCAGCATATTGAACCCAGAAGTTTATATTTGCTCATATTTGCAGATCCATATTTTTCATTTTTTTGTTTGTTGAAGATTTACTTTTAATTACACAGTAAATAGAATTTAATGTTTAAGTCCAAACTGTATGTTTTGGACTGAATTCATCTACATAGATTTGCAAACAGCAGCAGTTGGACTCCTGAATACTGATGTGCTGATACTGGAAAGACTAGCTCAGGGACCATGTTGCCTGTTCCTGTGTGACATGACAGCTGATGAGTAAACAAATTAAGAAGGGGTTTTGGGGTTTTTTTGTGTGGGTTGTTGTTGTTGTTGTTGTTGCTGCTTCTGTTTTAAACTGCAATAGTATTTGTGCAGAGCAGGAAATAATCCAGAATTTTTGTGGTCACAAAAAACCCTATGAAATATCCTACTTGCCCTTAGATGGACCAATCATGGCTTTAAAGGCCATCTGAACAGCAACCACAATACTCAGGGGGGCCCCTTGTCCCCAGACAGCTGCTGCCTTGGAGGTCAGTGGGAAGGAAAAGGAGGAGCATTCTGTCTGCACACATTTCCCCAGAGGAGAAGCTTTGCTGGCCAAGGAAAGATGCTTTTCAGTGATAGCTCCAGTGTTTATTGTTTCGTACAATATGGCCAGGCTTTTGGAAAGCAATACCTAGGTAGAAAGATATTGTCTTATAGAAATGGATAATGAATGGATCTGAGCTGATAAAAGGCTTTGCCTTTGTGTAGGAAGATTAAATAATTCCCAGAATATGCTGCCCAATAAAACCTCTATGCATTGAATACTTCCAAGGGGATTGTGTTATAAAGCTGCAGCAAAGTGCCACCAGGATTACCTCATTTGGGAATGCTGAGGGTCTTCACAATTCTACACATGCAAAGATGCAGCAAGCAAAGACTGATGTTTGAAAGGTCTCTCTCCAAATAATAGGGTGCAATGAGTTTTTAGTGTAGGATTTTGTTGCAGGATGTTTTTGTATCACCATTTGTCTGCTCTCCTCTTAGCTCAAATATTATGAGATTAAAAAAGCAAGAGAAGTGACAGCAAAGACAGATTTTTGAGTGTTATGACACTGATTTATGAACAAGCCTGATACCACACAGCTCATGGGGAGACTTAAAGGCAAGAGAGACATGAGCCCTGAATCTGAATTTCAACATAAAATTACTATTATGTGTAAGGTATGGTTCATGTAAAAAAAGTAAAAAAAGGGACATGATAAGATTCCTATACTTATGCACCAAAGAGGATATGAGGTAGCCCAAAGAATAAGAAGATTCCTTAATCAAGTTACAGCTCATGGTGTAAAAAACATGAGAAGTGTGATCAAACAGTCCATTATTGTAACAACTGCTCTCAGAGCTCAAGGCATACAAAGTGAGCCCATCTCACACTGCAGGATGGCTCCTCACCTGGGCCACCCATGGTGCTGAGGACCTCAACCTCCACCCATCAACTGCCTTCAGGATTAAGGTGAGGACTCAAGCAGGCACAGAGGCTACAGCTCCACGAACACTGGCATTGCAGAAGTCATAGCCAGGGGAGCACAGCATTGCTCCAACACTGTTTTCTCCACGCCTTTCTCATCTGGGCCACACGCAGTGCTGGGAACTTTGATGTCAGCCCTGAGTTGCCACTAGGATTAGGGTGAGGTGTTGCATAATCTTTGGAATTATTATTCCTGTTGTACAACAGGGGATTTTTACTTGGTTGTCTTCTTTTTTAAAAAAATAAAAAACCTAACATGGTCTGAATAGGTCTTTAAACCCCTTGCTGCTTGATGGATGTTTTTCCCCTCACCCTGTGCACTTCCCTGTACATATAATATCACCCCCAGGAGTCATCTCTCCTATTGCCATGCATGCTGGCATTTTGACCTCTACCAGATGCAGCTTTCTTGATCTTGTCACTAGGATTCCCATCCTTTACACCTGCTCTCTCAGCACTGCCAAGCAGGGGAATGAATTGCCTTGCCTGATTGCCCAGAGCAGCCTGGCATCGCTTCCCTTGTCTCACTGACAGGCCTGCAGTGCTGCTCCTTTAGCTTTCTTTTCTCTAGGAAAGGAAGACTTCTCTAAATTTGGTCTGCCTTGAGGTGACCAAGTATGAGCTGGCTGCAATCCAACCCTCCCATTGCAGCTGACAGATTGAGGGGCACTCCCCAGGACCTCCAGCAGTACAAGCCCTTCCAATTTTTGCATCCTCTCATGAGCATACTTCATTAAACAGTGTCTGTAAGTGTATATTAATGGTCCAAACTACATGAGCAAGCTGTTGAACAACCTGCAAGTCTTTGTCTGTCTTTTGACTGAAGAAACCAGCCAGACAAACCCCAGGAGTGCCGTGTTGTGTTGGAGGTTTCTTGTGCCCCCTCCCCTATACTGGACTTTCCCCATCTCTTCCTGGAGAGGAATAAAGCAGTCCTAGCTCATCTGGAGATTTTTTTCCCACTCACTGGCAGCATTTTGTAAAGTCTTCTGTAGGAAAGGACGGGTTTTTTCTTGCTGGCGACCACTCTAATGCACACTACTGCTTTCTTGAAATATCTTGATAAAAGGTATTTTAGCCCTGGGAATCCTCATTTACTGGAGCAGAAGTACCAATAAGGCATCACCTTAGCTAATGGTCACAGCAATGTAGGTCAGTGGGTGAAGCAAGAATGCTCGTGGATAATTTAACTCCCTACATGGGCACACTTTGGCCAGGCAGTGAAAGAGTATTTTAAGTAAGCGTAGTCCATTGACTCTGAGGTAGTTTTCTGCACAGATAAGCAGAAGATTGACATGCCAGGGTCAAAGCACCGTCTTTTGCTCCTCAAGCTGGCATAATTTAAGAGCAAAGGAATGCAAAGGGAAAGCACCATGCTGGATTGCCTGACAGTAACTTATCTAAGAGCTCAGCTGGGAGAATATTTCAGGGTGAATACTTTTCCAATGCATTTGCCTCTTTTCCGTTTGTAAATTGTATATAAACATGTTTTTGCAAGGCTGTTTGTCATTCAGAATGATTTACATTGAGTGAAACTCAAGTTTAGGCCCATTCACAGGAAGCTTATTTCAGCTTTTCAAAGAAGAAATTCAGTCTGATCCAATTTAACACAGAGATCACAAGGCGTGCCTTCCTGCCTCAATTGGATAATTCTTTGATTTAGTTTTTTGATGTGAATATCAATTATTCATTTGAATTTTAACATTCTAGTAGTATTTGATGCTATTATAATGGTATATGCTGTTTCGGCAAATATTTCTGTACAGATACTACTTGCGAGAAAATTTACAGCGTGAAAATTAAACCCAAGAAAACACAGAGTTCCTTTCAAAATACAGATGAATATTCATAAAAGCATTACAGTATGTGCCTCCCTCTGATGTTTAGTGTTGTTCATTCATCCAGAGTTGGAAGGATATAAGCTGAGACATGATACTTCAAGAGAGCAGTTAAATGAGGAACTGGGGAGATTAAGTTATAAGATGATTGTAAAACTCCTGGACATTTTGGGGCTGCAAAACCTTTTTGAAAGATGAGAGGAAATACCACTGGGTGTAATGCACTAAATTAGCTCAGAAAACAGGACGTTCAGATGCAAATTACTTCGAGAGCCCCGGTCCAACTGTACCTTGCAAACAGGAGTACATGGAGCATACTGAGATAACAGAAACTTCAGTAAGTTTAATTTTTTATCAGCTGTGAGGGCCTACTTCTAATGTGACAATATGCAGAAGTCTACATTGGAATCTGATACAACAAATGGTGGGTGAAATAATTTATAGGGAAAAAAATTTCAAGGAGGAAATGCTATGTCCAAATCTCTCAGGAGGCTGCTTTCACGAGAGGTGACTTAGTTGACCAACCAGGACCATAGCTCTAATGGCAAAGCCACTCAAGAATGTATTGATTATAATATTTTGAAATATTTGGTGTTTTTCTGCTCTCTAATTTTTATTTTGTTCTTCTTTGTTTTCTTCTGCCCAGGATGAAGTGTTCGGGGCAGCCTCTCAATTACAAAGGAGCTGTGTGCATCACACAAAGGTTTGCATCAAGAGGTTTGACAAAGTCAGATGCAATAAGACTTTACTAGGGTTGCACTCTGGACTTGTCAGCATTTTGAGCCCTAAGTGGTAAAAGTAAAATAATTGTGTAATCAAACACTTGGTTAAACCCCTTAGAAACCAGCAGCTGTGGGAATGTCTAATCATAGTTATCTGTTTCAGTACTGTTGCAAGAAAAGTGAGTGGCTCTGATTTCTCTCACATATGGGGGCTTGCTACCATAGCAGTTTCACCTCTACACCCCAAAGATGGAGCAGAGGTGCCCAGGAGGAGCAGAACTGCCTCACCTCTTCTTGTTCTGCTGGAAATATTACATAACTGCAGGAGAAACTGCTGCAAGAAAAGAGATGCTGAAAAAGGGAGGAAGCAAAAAACAGACTAACAAAGAATACATATGTTAGATATAGAAGGATGGGCAGAACGGCTTCAGAGAAAAAGCCTGGAGAGCTTTTGGGTTGGATGCTAGTTCAAGGAGATTCTTTGCTCACTGCTCAGTGCTTTTGTTGTTGTTGTTGTTGTTATTTGATTTGTGCCTTAGTCAGGGAAAGTGGATTAGAATGTATAACAGATATCTAGATTCAGCACGAATTTCCCTTTCTACCATACAGCACTTCAGTTGAGTGTTTGGATGAGCACGCAAGTTAACCTCCCTGGAAACTGAAGGAAATGCAGCTACTGTCCTCCACAGAATAGAGCCACAAGAAGCCATTAATTTCCTTTATGTAACCAGGCAAGTGATATGAAAATTTCCAGCTGGTGTGTTTGAACGTCATTCTGCCCTGAATTTAGGATGAAGCTGCCCCAGGCCCCTGCTTCACTAGTGTTTCATCAGCTGGCATTCTTAAAGCTGCTTTTTCATGACCCTGAGTTAAATTTGCAATAAACCAGTCATTCTTTAGGAGATCAAACACATTAAAAAAAAAAAAAAAGGATCTTCTGAGATCCAAAGATGTCGGCATTGTTTTGATCCTACGAAATTGTACTTCTATCTCTTCTATGTCCTTTTCCTAAGGTTTCTATTTCTCACCCCTCTATTTAAGTCTGAGGGATGCAGGTAAAGCTACCCCTTCACCTTCTCTCTTCACACAATAAACATTGAATGGAGTTCATACTGCAAGCATTGGCAGTAGAATCTCTCGCTGCCCAGCAAAAGAGATTAAAAGTGTCTCTTGGCACATCTCATCGGGGGACTTCTTTTATCCCTTGAATCAACAGAAGCTTTGGATCAACAAAGAGAATGGAAGCAGGTGTGTTTTTACCTCATGCCAATCTATCCTCTTCTCCATCTTCAGGAAATTGTTCTTTAGCTCTCCAAAGGATGCTCAGCACTTTGGTAACCATTTGCTTCTGCTTTATCTTGGCAGTACAAACCAGAACAACAATAACTCTGGATGCAGAATGACTCGAAACCATCTATGCTTTTATTATTATTATTTCATATATATGATATATTGCATTAAAAATCTGCACAAACTGTCATGTTATCAGATGTGAAGCAGTATTCTTCTTCAAGGTTATGTTTAGCATTTCTCAAATGTAGCTTTTAATCAGAAATTTCTGGCTGTCCAGAAAAAAGTATCTCTTTGGTGGATATTATCTTTATGAAAGGTCTTTCTTGAACCACGGTTTCACACACACTCTAAGACTTTGAAAGAGTGGTTTAACCTTTTGTCTCTCCCCATAATCACTCATTTACACACTATTCTTTCAAGCCTATGTTGGCAGGGCTATTTAGGGGTTTTGCACTGAACTAGATAGGGAAACTAGGGAGCACATGACAGGAAACTGCATTTTTCACTGGCAGTGCTAACCATTCAAATTATACATGGATTATGGTTACAGTACATTTTCTTGGGCTGACATAAAGACAAATGTGCAGCTTGCTCTTGCTGTGCTCTAGTCTTATCTGACATGAATAAGCACAACTCCAAAGCCATACTGTGTTTCTACATTAATGTTACTCTGCTGAAAGACAGGATATGGGACCTGTCCTGCAGCAGAATGGGAGCAGTTCTTCTGGGTTTCATTTTTTGGGTTTTTTTGGGTTCTGATTTTTTTTTTCAATTTAGTGGAGCAAAGCAGCAGTGTCCTGCCCTACTCCCCCAGTAGAACTGCTTTTGAATCAGCAAAGAGCCGGCTGTTCTCCCAGATTTGTATTCTCCTCTTTGTTTGTGTTTCTCTTTCAGTTATGTATTTTTGCTCCCTAATCTGCCATAACCTATTTCTACACTTCTGTAATTGCTTAAGAAAGAGTGATCTCCTCCTACTCCTTCCCACTGCCTACCTCCCCAGCCTGTTGCTGGAATCTCAAATCCTCAAGCATTAAAAGAGGAGAGGCTTTTTTTTCTCAGCTAAATTAACACCAATCTGCTCTTGTTAGCTTGATGTTCTCCTGAGAGCAGCCATACAACCTCTTCATTTCATTTCCCCTTCTCTTGCTGCCTAAGTAGCACATCCTCGCACCAGAGACACTTGTGTGAATCAATTTGCAGTGACCAGCTTAAATGTCTCCTGGGCCACTCAAGCTTCTTTCATTTGGATTTGTAGAGCGAAGAAAGAGCTACCTTGTGATGGCTGTAAAAGAAACCTGACAAGGGACAGAGGTGAAGTGCTTGTGTTGGCACACCATGCTTGCTCCTCAAGTCAGCTTCCACTGCCTCAGTGGGAGCATCATCTGCTAAGCACATCTAAAACATTAATCTTTTTTATGATCCTTCCAGTTTTCTTCATACACATTGGACATTCGGGCATTTATGTAGAAAAGCAGCCTATTTTCTTCCCTCAGGACCAGTTTCATGCCAGTAATCCTTGCCAAACCTGACACAAGCAAGGGTGAAATCCTGGTCCAGCTAAAGTCAATAGCAACACTCCCATGGGAGTGAGAGCCCAGATGATACTGTCAGCTTTTTGTACAAGAACCAACCTTCTCATGCCTGCTTGTCTGTGGGGCTGTCTGTCGAAAGAGATGTTCCTTCCTCATGGAGGAGAAAGAGCTGGAAGGCAAGTAAAACAAGGCCAGTGTGGAGAGAATCTTAAATGTGATGTTAGAGCTTTTAAAGATGGTCTTTCTTTCTCTTTGAAAGGTGTGTTATAAACGTAGCTGACAGGTGCAAAGCCTCCTCCAGGTATCCTCATCACCCACAGAATTACATAAGAAGTTGTAAGAAGCAATTTGTGCATTTTCCCCCCCTGCCTTTTCTCCAGTCAGTATTTCCTGGAGAGAAAATAACCTTAAACAAACTCAGAACCTCTATCTGTTTTGAAAGTCACACCTGCAGGGGAGGAGCTATCAAACTTCCTGGGGGATTAATCTCTAAGAAAGAAAAAAAAAAGGGGGTCATGCTTTTTTTTTTTTTTTAAACCATAGAAAAACCTCAATATAATCACATAACCATAAACCAGTTCCTTACTGGCTTCACTTGTCAAGTTGCTGCACTAGCAGCTATCCAATTACTCACTAAATATCTGTGAATTGTTGGATCTGTTAGAGATGATTTGCAGTAGGTTGCAGACTCCAAGTTACTATGTCATGCTGGAGAAATAAAAGTCTTTGTTGCCATAGTTTTGCTGACTCTTTTTCAACACTGCATTGTGTAGTTTCACTTCATCCCAAAGATGAAAGTAAAATAAATTTTTCTAAGATTTTAGTGTCTTCTTGGCGCTAAAATATCCAGAGGGCAGGGAAAGAGGAACCTCAATATAATCACAACAGCATTTTCAGGATAGAAACTATGGAGGTTGTAAAAACAATAAAAAAGGTCGATGGTGTTAGCAACATTGATCTCCTTTAGCTGCAGTTTTGGGTGAGCTGAAGACGCTGTTCTATGGCTGGAGAATCCTCTACATTCCCAGAGGAGTTAATAGCATGAGATTTTCATGCCCAATCCTCACTCTCTGGTAGGAATAAACAGCAGTAGCTATTTACTTGTTCTTTGTCTAGGCTAGATCACATGCTCTACACTTGCAGTAATTTAAACTTTTGGGGCTGCTGGTTTTGTTTGAAGCCACATACTCCCACTAACTGTAATCATAAATATACACACTATCAAAGGCAGGATATTCCCCTCTCTGTCCAGCAGATTGGTTTACTGCCAGAAAACTACCTGCACAAGCAAATATCCCAGACATGTCAGACTTCTAACAGAGCTATGAATTCTGGTAACAGTCAGAGGTAGAACATTAATAACCAGAACCATAAAACAAATCTAAAAACTGCAGAATAATAATAAAAAAGATATTTATAGAGGCAATGCAGAAGTTGCAATAGTAAAAGAGCCTCCCTCTGGATCATCAATTCATGAGTTCTGTGATCCTGAATAACAGGCATGCTTCCAAATGATAAAATAAAGCACATCAACAATTCAAAATCACTAACTTTCCTCCTGCGTTCCTTAAAGGTGAATTGCAGCAAATGTATAAATTTTAGTGTGCAGTAACTTGTGTGCATTTTACTACCACAGGAAGTGAATTTCACACTATTTATTGGAAATCATTATCTTCCTCTGCTTTTTAAAATTTAATTTAAAATTTGTCACAGCAGCAGCAAAGCTGACACAGCCTAATACTGTGATGGAATGATACCTTTTGAAAGGACTCCATGGGAAGATCTGCCACGATTTGCCATTAACAGCATCTGTAATGACATTTTCCTATCAAAATTCAGTAGAACTTCCAAAATAAAATAATTAAATGCTTGTGTCTAAGAAGGACTTACGGACAGGGATCATAACCAGTAACACAAGACCTTTAACTGATCTAAGCAGCAACATCAAAAAAATCAAGCCTCTGTGGAAGCAAAACACTCTGCCCTATATTCAGTCTTACTGGTTAATTAATTCTTTAATTCTTTATAATAATTTCATTTGGGACTCTGAGAGCAGATGTAACCACTTGCTCAATTACGGAGTGTTTCACACCTGCTCTACCCAGACAGAAGAGGCAACCAGGTGAAAATCAAGCTTCTGCCTATTCTAATCAAGGCGTTTTTTGGCAGAATGAGCATTTTTTGATTATTCCAAAACACTCCTGCTGGTAAAAATCCCCCACCACCTTGACTAACACTCATATTTCCTAATGTGGGGAAATCAGGCCTTTGCTATTAGGATAGTGACAAACACCTAAGGGTCGTAACTATAATGTATCATATACACAGCTCAGGATATGCTTGATAAAAGAAAGCTAATAATCAAAGAGGGATGTAGTCAAATGCATATGAAATACAAATTTCAGGTTTTGGGTGTGCATGCATGCATTTGTCTGTTTCATTGTAGGTGGACAGGCAAATATGAAGTGTTCTTATCTGACCATCATTAACCAACTCATTTTCAACAGGTGTTGGGGTGGAAATGCCTATTGTTTACTTGAATTCTGTTTTCATTTCAGCCTGAGGAGTGGTGAGGTTTTTCTCTTCTGACCTCTTTCACATGATCCCATGCTGATTTGAGTAAATGGAATTTCACCATGAGTTTCATGAACTCCCTAATACCTTTCCAGGGGCCTTCTGAGAAGACAAAATTTGTGATTGCTTTTTTCAGTGTTCTGTCTCCTGCAATCCACATCTGTGTATGGAATAAGTTCACCTGGTAATTGGTTATTTCTTCACACAGGCTTACTGAGAAGGACTGGATTCAGACACTATTGTATTTGCAGTGCCTTCAGATCAGGACTTAGGACTGTGGGCCTCTGACCTAACTGCAAATAATGTTAAGGAAAAGCCAAAATGTAATGCTATTAAACACAGGGAAACTTCAAAAACAGCAGCATATGGCACATATGTAACTACTAAGTACCTACCAAGAAATCCTTGGTCTAGCACCATAAATCCTTAATCCAGAGATACCCCCACAAAAGAGAGCCCCTAAATAACCTTGTGATAAGAATTCCATACTAAAGAATGGGCTCTAACAGTCTCTAATCCATTTGGAGCCTTCTTCAGTATTTGCTTCTGCCTAACAGGAGCAGTTAGACAGAATACCAAAATGTATATGCATCTGTTTAGTCTCTTGAAATCTTGAAACACTAAGAGCATCACAGTCCAATCGTGGCATTCAGCCTCAGATCCAGACAGACAAGGCTGAGTGTGATCAAATGTAGACAGCTAAAGTGTATGTTCATATCAAATGTGTAAGGATCCCTATCTATGATTTTCCACAAGAATGTGTAAAAGGCAAGCTCTGTCTGCTGAGCTGTTGTAGCTCATGTTTTAAGGAGGTAGACATGGGTTAGGCAGCTAACAGAGGAAATGAAAGATTATTTATCATTTGATGTTTTATAAACTATTCTGTAGCAACCTGTAAAAATGTCAGACACAGAAAACCCTTCGTTTGGCATTTCTTTGCTGTGTTCTTGTGAGGAATCCAACTCAGCAGGGACCTGGGCCTAGCACCTTCAGATCTCCCAAGTTTTGGTTCCCGCTGCTACAAAAAACAAAAAAAAAACAAAAAAAAACCAAAAAAAACCAAAAAAAACAACAAAAAAAAAACCCCAAAAACCAAAAAGATCACAACCAGCTAATGGCAGCAGAAAGCATTGTCATTTTTTCAAACAGCAGGCCTTAAGGAAAGGCAGATCATAACAACCTCTCCCAGTTCCTAACTAGAACAGCAAAAGAGGCAAACGCCTTTGTGCGTTTTGTACAGTTTATTTCTTCAGGGCTCCAGCAGCTGCTTTCTTCCTTTGGTTTATTTTAAATTAACACCACAACTTTGTGAGGAAGTGCTCAGGTGTAAAATAAAATGGTAGCACAGTCCTTGTTTTTGATGCTGAAAGCAGTGAAAAACAGTAATAAGACTGACTGAGTTCTTCTTAGTTCATTCCCTAACAAGTATCAAATCTATTTCTCTACAAAAAGATATTGGCTTTCCTTTAGTTGTTGGTGATGACAGAGCCTACATGTTGGTGTCCAAAAAATTTCACTAAAAACTCAAACTGCCTAAAGCTCTCCATAGAGGTGTGTTGGGTAGGGATTTTCTTTATTGTGGGAAGGTTACAGAAGTAGTACACAAAGGTATTTTGCAGATGGGATCAAAGTAGCAAAGTGATTTCACTGCTGGAATGTTTCTTTCCATGTATGTTCTTTAATTGTACCTCAGCTTTCCTTTAGGAGAAATAATTTGTTTATTTCAGGCAAAACCCAGAACTACTTCAAGCAGGATAAAAGATAAAAATGCTAATTCATTACAACTATGCTTTCACTTTTATAAATTATATAGTCTGAAGGCAGCTATCTGTTGATTTGCTTTAAGTAAAGGTGCTATCCAATCCTTTACTGATGTAAACTTGTCAGACTCCCACAGATGTGTACAGAGAGCACAGACATTTTCAGAAGCAAAGGTGGCCACAGGACAAGGAGTTGTAGTGAATGGGGTGACATCAGGCTGGTGACTGGTCACTAGTGGGGTTCCACAGGGCTCCATGCTTGGCCCACTTCTCCTCAACATCTTCAACTTGGACCCAGGACTCTAAGGTAAATAAGTTTTCAGATCATACAAAATGAGAGGAGCCATTGACATCTTTGAAGGTATAGAGGCCCTGCAGAGACACTTCAGCAAAACAGAGGGCTGGGCAATTACCAGCTCTATGAAGTTTGACAAAGACAAGAACTGGATTCTGCACCTAGGATGGGGAAACCCTGGAGGTACACACAGACTGGAAATGAGAGGCTGGAGAGCAGTGCCATGGAAAGGGACCTGGGTTTCCCAGTTGATGGAAGCTGAACATGAGCCAGCAGTGCCCTGGTAGCCAGGAGTGCCAACCATGTCCTGGGAGGTATCAGGCACAGCTTTGTCAGTCAGACAAGGGATGGGATTGTCCCTTTGTGCTCTGCACTGGGGCAGCCTCACCTCCAGTGCTGAGGGCAGTTTTGGGTGCTACAGTATAAAAAAGATATAAAACTATTACAAAGAGTCCAAAGAAGGGTTGTGAAGATGGTGAAGGGTCATGAGGGGAAGCTGTACGAGGAGCTGCTGAGGCCACTTGGTCTGTGCAGTCTGGAGATGGAGAGACTGAGACTCATCGCAGTTACAGCTTCTTCCTGAGGAGGGGCAGACAGTGGTCTCTTCTCTGTGTTGACAAGACCTAAGGGAACGGCATGAAGTTGTGTCAGGGAGTTTAGACTGGATATTAGAAAAGGGTTCTTCACCCAGAGGGTGGTTGAGCACTGGAACAGCTCCCCGGGGAAGTGGTCATAGCACCAAGCCTGACAGAGTTCAAGAAGGGTTTGGAAAAATATTCTCAGTACGTAGTGTGATTCTTGGGCTGCTCTGTACAGGACAGGGCCCTTCCAACTCAGAATAATCTATGGTTCTGTGATTTTCAAGCCTACCAAATTAGGTAGGAAATTGTATTTCCACTATGGCTGCCAGTTTTGTCTCATTCCATTCCTGACAAGAAACCCAAAAAGTGGCATGGACTGATCCCCAGAGCTTGTGAAAATGCAGATACTTTCATTATGAGTCAGCTGAATTGATGGCTCAAGCACTCCCAGCTGCTCAGTATGCCATTAGGCAGCTCATTACCCCAGCAGGCCCACCCGAGAGCTTGCCCACAGGCATTTCTTCAGGCCGCTCCAGAGGTCTCCTCTCAGATGAGATGGGGTGGGATACTGATGCATCAGTTTTCCAGCCCCTGTGGAGACCATTGCCTTTTAAGTGGGGAGGAAGGGAGGGCAGGGGCTGGACTTGGACAAAAATTCACATTGAGGGAAATGGAGAGAAAGCAAAAATACTTGTTGTCTCGCTATAATAAGAGAACCTTGAAATTTTGCTGGTTCTAGCCTAAAAGTGCTGCTATTGAGTCCACTGCAAGAGATGCCAAACCAGTTCTCTACCAAGGGTTACTTTGAAATTTTCCGAGGATGGCTGTGTGTCTTAAAACACATTGCAACATCTTGGAGCATTGCATTATGTTTATTTTGGGCTGTGGAAAGGAATGCACTTAGAATTTGTTGTTTGGATCTAGGGATCTGCCAGATGATCAAAAAGGAGAATCAGACCTCTGATACAGTGCTGCAAAACCACAAACATCAGGTATTAACTAGAACCTGAGCAACAAAAGAATAAAGTAATAAAAGTTACCAAATCCTATTTTGCTTTGTCCTCTTTCCTCAAAAAAATTGAAGAATAATGTTCAAAGGTCACATGACACAGAAATCAGAAGGCAATCCTCTGAGGGCTAATGCTGGCTGGATGCCAGGCACTCACCAAAGCCACTCATTCACTCCCCTCTGCAGCTGGAAAGGAGAGAGAAAATAGAGTGAAAGGTTCATGAGTTGACATAACTTGTGGGAGAGATCACCTTCTAAATACCATCCCAGGCAAAACAGGCTTGAATTAGAGATACCAATTGAACTTATTGCTAACAAAATCAGAGCAGGATAATGAGAAGAAAAATAAAACTTTAAAAACACCTTCCCCCTTCCCAACTCTGCCTGCTACCCCCGAGGTGCAGGGAGACAGGGAATCTGGGTTATGGTCAGTTCATCACCTGTTGTTTACCCCACTGCTCAGGAAGAGGAGTTGTTCCCCTTCTCCACTCTGAGGTCCCTCCTATGGCAGAGAGTTCTCCAGGAACTTCTCCAGCCTGAGTCCATACCACGGGCAACAGCTCTCTGTGAACTGCTGCAGTGTGACTCCATCCCACGAATAACAGCCCTCCCAAAATTGCTGCAACGTGGGTCCCTCTTCCACGGGGTGCAGTCCTCCAAGGACAGGCTGCTCCAGCCTGGGAGCAGGGCCCCTCTCTCCACAGGTCTGACACAGGGTCACTCCTGGGCATCCACCTGCTCCAGCATGGGGCTTCTCCATGGGCTGCAGGTGGATCTCTGCTTCCCTATGGATCTCCACAGGCTGTAGGGACACAGCTGCCTCACCCTGGTCTGCACCACAGGCTGCAGGGGAATCTGAGCTCCAGCACATGGAACACCCCTTCCTCCTCTTTCCGCAGTGCCCTTGGTGTCTAAATAGTTGTTCCTCTCACAGATTCCCACTCTGCTCTTCTCTGGCCACAATTAATACTGTGTAATAACTTTCTTTTCTTCTTCTTAAATATGCCGTCGCAGAGGGGTTACCACCATGTCTGACTGTCCCGGCCTCAGCCAGAGGCACATCCATCTTTGGAGCTGCCAGGATTGGCCCTGCCAGACATGGAGGAAGCTTCTAGCAGTTTCTCACAGAAGCCACCCCTGTAGCTCCCCCATATCAAAGCTTGGTCATGTCCCAAACCAGGACAAAACCCAATACAATTGGCTTGAGAGGCTACCTGGAATACGGTGATCATTATTTTGTGTATTTGAAGCTTATTAGAGTAAGATTGCTCTGACATAAGCACAATGACATGGAGCAACTAACTTATTTCACTGTTTGGCTCTTGAATATATAATTTTCTCCATGCTTCTCAAGATTTTGATTCAGTTCTGGTGTTAATCACTTCAATGTATACATAAATACTGCTGCTGAGCAATGACTCTAAAGAATTTTACTGTATTACGCAATGTTTTTAACCAAGGTATCAAATTTCTTCACAAAAGCTTGTGTGGTGTTAACTTCTTCTTTTGATGGTTATTTTTTATTAAAGCTGTGCCATAAAGTAACTTTTACAATAGACACTTGTAAGTACTGTGACAGATTTTTTTTTTGTGAGCCTGTCTAAATATCCCAGAAATAAACCCAAAAGGTATTGTAGTTTACTCTCATGTGATTGTGTTTAACTAATTTGCAGTCTTGCATCTAATTTAATAACACAAAGTGGGTATCCCAATAAATAGGATTATTTCCATGTTCCACTAGAAAAGGACTAATAAACGTATGCAGATATATAGAGGTATAGGTGCAAGACTGATTTCTGTAGAAACTCTTCTTGTAAAGACAGTTACACAACCTGGTTGAGTAGCCCTGTATAAAATGTGGAATTTTATGTTACTTGTCCTTCAAAGCACTGGGTAAACGCATTAAACTGGACCTCGTCATCCCCCTTAATAGTATTCCTGTTGCTAGGAAACAGTTATCTGGACCCCATCCATAAGCCTTGTCTTTGGGACTGCTTTCATACCTAAAGCCCTAGCTCTGACATCCTTGAAATTGTGTTTTCATTTTTCATTGTCTATCCTGCTACTTTTTGCCATTCGTTTTTGCTTACAAAATCCAATTTTGCAAATGAGCAGATAAATATCATGTTTAACCAGTGAAACACAGATCTCCTTCAAATTGTATCCTCCAAAAGCATTCCTGGAATTGTTTTTTTGCACTCACCATTTGTCCTGGGATAAGTGTTAGTGTGGATGGGACTACTCATGGAAGGTCATCACTTTCCAAGTATTTACTTAAAGGTCTGTATTTATGTGTAAAATACAGTTTTCTTTCCCTTCACTGCTGAAGTATTTCTTGCACCCATCTACTGCAAGATTATGCTTAATTAGAAGCATCATTGTTCTGTTTGATGCTCTTTTAGTTGATTTCACTCTGCATATGAGACTTGCCACGGATTTACTAAAGGGAAAGGACACTAGGTCCTCTTGCTTATCAAGCTTATAAATAGATTGCACAATTTATCTTTCAAAAATCCTAGCAAAGCCAAAATGATAATTATAGCTGTATAATTATTAAAATGTGTTCCTAGCTGAGCTTGTTATCACCTCTCAAGAATCAATGAAGGAATAGATGCTGTGGATTTAATGATAGGGTTTTTTCAGTAGTTCTTATTTTACAAAGCAGAAGAAAGGAGATGGTAGAAAGGTCATAGAAGGTGGCAAAAAGGGTGAATTCAGCATTCTGCTATAGAAAGTGCTCTTTAGGATCCTCCAAGGGTGTTTCTAAAAAGCTAGTTGGAGATATAAAAAAGCCCAAAAATCCAGACTTACCCCATTTAACCTTTTACATATCCCTGATTCAACACAATCTTCAGATATACATTGCCAGGACACTTTTCCCTCAGCATATCAAACTTCTGACCTTGCAGCTGTTGTAAGTCAGTCACAGCAACATGTCCTGCTGTACCATGTTATAAATAAAGGTAACTTACTCATCAAATGCCAAAGATTGGCCAGTGCTATACAGGCTGATCCTGCAGTTCTCACACGTGCAAGACCACCACTGACCTAAGACTTTGTTCATTCCACTGATGGCTTCAGCTTCCTTCTAATCATAGAGGTATAAATCAGGATCCACCCAGAAGAAATCATGGGTTTAGACAGAAAATCCAGTGTGAGTGGAGTGTCAAAGGGCAAATTCCTGTATCCAGTAATCCTTCAGGCTTCACTGCAATCCCTGAAACCCTGCTCCATGGAGAGCTTGTCCTCCCAGCTACCTGAAACCACTGGGAACCTTGCCTCCGTGCAAAGTTTTACATCGATGAGAACATTTTCCGAGTCATTTTCAATGCTCATTTCTCGTGCTGCCCTCCTACGGAGCTGGGTTGCTTCAGTCAGGCAAGGTCTCCCTTCTGCTTCTTGCATATGGCAGAGTGTTGCAAAGGCTCTCACTCAGCCCTGTCATTCTGCACTTCCAAACTGAATTTCAGCTTTAAAACAGAGAAGAAAAAATTTGGAGTTGGGTACAAAGTGCTGCAAAAATCATCTTTTAGTCCTGAAAGAGGGATCCTGATGTTCACTTTTCTGGCTATGAGCCTCAGATTTGCCATTAATGAAATGCTGGAATGCTTGATTTATATCCCTAATAAGTGACATAAAATTTGTTTTGCTGCCAATGCAGGCTGTTCAGAATGCAGAATGTGAACTGATAAACATGTACTGTAGATCACAGTGAGCCCAGAAAAGAGACAACATTGTAAAACATCCTACAGAGCACAGTCTTGCCATGCAAATTCCAGCATTAGTGATAACTACCCCTCAGTGAATTCAGAACTTACCCTGTGAATCTTCTGCATCAAAAAGACATAGACATTGTCCTTGGATTTTACATCCAAATCCCAGCACTCACTGCAAGACCTGATTTCGGAAAAACAAATTGTTCCAGTTTCAAGGCTGCCTTTGGGTGAGATTGTTAACAGGAAAATATATTTATAGACCAAACCAAACACAGGTTTAGTCAAATTCTTGTTTTGCTGAGGAAGACCTGATCACAACTTCATGACTTGAATTTGCCTGCCTGTCCTCCATTAAAATATGAGTACCAGGTATTTCACTCTGTGCCCGGTGACAAGGCTAAACAGTGCCACAGCAAAGGAGTATAAGATATGCCCCAGCTGTCCCCTACAACTCCTCTGTCCTAAATATATCTCTTCAGTGGTTTAACTGGCTTAGTTTCCAGGAAGACTGGCAGAAGTTTAGCTTTATATGGGGCTAGCAAACTGAAGGAGCAATAAATAAAACAGGTGGTTTAGGGAAAGTTTTGTTCTCACCACGCAATAGAGTACAGGACTTAAGAAGCAGCTTTGCTGTCTCTGTGTTTTGTTTTGAAAAGAATTTTTGAAAAAGAGTGACTATAGTTATCCAGAATACAAATTAATCTCTCATTTGTATTATCCTCTTTCAAAATCTCAGTAAAACTTTCCCTTTTCTTATGTCTTTGCCAACATACCTTGGCAAAAAACTTGGCAACAGTCAGGTTTTGCTCTGCTAAGAACAGCGTCTATCATGCTGGTGGGGAAGTTCTTACTGCTTCCTTACACTCCCCTTCTCCATCTGCTGCTTAATATGCAGCATTTATAGCTCCTGTGGTAGGGAGCTGTCTCGCAGTTGTGGGTTTGTGAAGGTGGTACTGGGCCAAGGACAAAACTTTTAGTTCTAAATTCTAGAAATAATATTAATTTTCAAGGTTTCTGAACTGTGTTGGCAAAGGGGTATTTATGGCAGTGACAGACATCTTCATAAAAAAAGTCAAGGCACAAGTTCCCCAGTCCACTCTTTACCTTTCTCTTTACCTGTGATTGTTTTGT
>VZSR01001685.1:7038116-7056551 GCA_013398615.1 Brachypodius melanocephalos | reverse complement strand
TATAGCTTTATCTGCCTGAGAAGCATGTGAGTAAGCCACTGAGAAAGAAAGAAAGCTGGACAAAGGATGTTGGCCAGATACATGAGAGAGATGCAGTTGATTTGATTCTCCAGTGTATGTCAGGAATTATTAGACAGGTTTGGGATCTCATTGCCTTCATGGTGATGAAAGGCTTTGGGCTTTTGGCAGGGAGGCCTCAGGCTTTAAAGACCCCTCCAGGCAGGAGAATTCAGAGAACACCTGTCAGAGGAGACATACACCTAGGACATTTTCAGAGTTATTGTGAACTGGGACCAGGGAGCTCAGCATGACTTGTATGCATTGCAATCCTGCCTCTCACTAAGATTGACTACTGTGAAGTTCCCCACCCCCCAAATTTCCTTCTCACTTTGCAGAGGGTCTGAAGCGGGGCTGAGTCTGCTCCTCAGCCAAGCCTGAAGGTTTTTGTGTGCTGCTAGCAGCATGGCAGGGCCAAGGGAGCCTTGCCTGTGGATTTGCACCTCCCATCACTTTTGCATGCTGTTTTTTTGGCCCCAGTGTCCTCAGAAGCACAGTCAGTGTCTGCTGGGCACTCTGCCACAAATCCTCTCTCAAGAAAATACAGGTGGAAAGCAGCAATTAATTCTGCTCAGTGGAACACTCATTTAGGCAGCATAGCTATTGAAATGACCACTGAAAAGGAGGGAAGCTTTTTGTGCTGTCCCTCAAGGCAGGAAAATCCTCAACTCACATGTGATAGTCCTGGAGTGGGTATGTTGGAATAACTGGTTGAAAAAGATGTTTTTCCTGATGCCTTTTCCCTACTGAGCACTCAGGGTAACAAGTGGGAGCTCGTTCAATTGAGCAGAGGTGGCCTCTGGACTCCTGTGAGCTTATTCTGCCCAGATGAACTTGTTTAGTGAGGCAGCTTCCCAAGCCTGAAACTCATTCCTTTGAACTCTCATACTTTTTGGGCCAGTAATTAAAGATATTAAAAGGAGACATTGAGGGAGGCCACAATTTCTTCATTTTGTTCTCTTGTTTGTCTGCTTGGAGTTCAGCCACTGGAAGTGTGATACCTCTAGCGTTTAAAAGAATTCAGAATATAAAATATCCTGTTGCTTTTGTCTCTTGGCTTTCTCAGTTACAGACTAGATAACTCAGCAGGAGAAAAGGAAGCCACGGCTTTTATCTTGGCATCTAGCTGCTGGCACTTGTGCTTATGTAACCAGCCTTCAGGAGACTCCATTGCATTTTAACCATTTTCACGATTGCTCAATTATCAGTCTGTCATTTCATTCAAATTTCAAGCGGACTTGACCAGTTCTGTTTCCACCATAGATTCAAAGCTGATTACATCTTTGGGATCCTCACAAACTCCATCTCTGAACCTAGTGTTTTCCTGCAGGATGGTCTTGGGTTTTTTTTTGTTCTTGGAGGCCCTTTGTCTGTGGTTATTACTTTGGCTGCCTTAATAAGTAAGAGCCATCTGGAGGCATGGTTGACCGAGTTTGCACCTGCGTCTACATCTGCACTGTCTGGCCACGTCAGGTGGATGTTCACCTAAAAGATCTATCACAGTGTGACGAAAAGGAAAAGAAAAGGGAGGGAGGGTGTAAAACTGTTATTCCTGCCTCCCTGCAACAGCAGGTGCACCAGATGGCTCACAGAGTAATTAGGGTGAAGAAACAGTGTCAAGACTTCACGTGGTGTGGCCTGTAAATGATCATCAAATCAAATTCTTTATCAAAGATGGAGTTCTCTCTCTCCCCACTGGCAAATCGATACACATTTGAAGCAGCGCATGTAATCTGCTTCCTTACGTGCGGGCACCTGGAATGCAGACAGAGAAACCTGGTCAAGAGACCATTCTTGTTAAGCAGCCATCTGTCCTAACAGACTGTCCCTAAGCATGCCCAGCCTGTTGAGTTGTTATGCTTTGCTTTCTTTGAAGGCAATTTTTCCTTAAAAAAATTTTTTTTTTGCCTCCTTAAATGGTCACCTAGAGGAAATTTTGCCATGCAGTATGTCAGGTAAACAGCACAAGGCTTCCTGGTAGAGCTGTGCTTTGGCAGCAGAACAAGGACCTCGCACTGCAGATCTACTCATTTCTAAAGCTTCTTGTATTTCCCCCTTTTTCTTAGCTTTTGACTCTGTTGGCTCCCTTGGATGCAGGGAGACTCTGGCTCCTGCCCAAGCCTGCTGGACAGACCTGCTTGGAGTGTTGGCTATTTGCTAGTGTAGGATAATGCTCTATCACCGTGTCACAGCCCAGGGTGCCAAGGACCACCGCATCCTCACCATATTGCAAAGGGGCTGCCTCTGCACAGCTATGTGCTGCCCTTCTCCTCACCTAGCCCCTCTCTGCACTCACCTGAAATACCCACTCTCCTGTTTTCTATGCCTTTGTCCCCCATTTCAAACCCCTCGTTATGCCCACAGAACTCTGCACCACCCTGGCACCCACAGGAGCAGCATGGATGGAGATCACCACCCTGGTGAGCAGTTGAATGGCAGGCCTGTGGCTTTAAATACTTCTACAAGGGTATTTCTGTTTAGGGTCTGAAATAACTCTTTCTGCCACACACAGCATTTCGTTAAATAACTACAGTAAAGCAATACCCCACGAAAAAGGAGAAGCCTAAAAATGAGCTTTCAGCTGGCTTCTCAGATAATCACAGAGCAGCAAGGGAGCAGCTGCACAAGGTTTAGATACTCCAGGATAAATTCTGTAGAAAAGCTTAGACATAGAAAGAAGTTTTAACAATGTGCATAATGCTAGCCTAGAATTTGATTCTAAGAAAGGCAGTCTGTTGTCCTGCTGCTATTTACTGCAAACTGAATTATTTTGATTTAACTGTCAGCATGTTTGGGTTTTTTTTTTCCAAATTATATTCTGCTATGGTGAGTTTACATATTAAAATTGGTAACTTACCTTTCCAAATCCGTGATTTTTAAAAAAGAAAAAATTAGTTTAATTTTAGTTTCGTTTTTTGGAAGCCTGTCTATCGCTGAATGTTCTCTGTTAAAGGAAGTTATGACAGATTTAAAGGGATACAGGGTTGCTGTGGCAAACACATGCCATATGCAGGAGAAGAAACCTCAGCTGGGTTGCAGCACAGGAGTCTGGAGTGGGCTGGTGTAGAGCAGGGCCTTGTAATCTGGCAGTTCAGTGTAAGGCATGGGATGCTGAACCCAAAAAAATTCACCAGAACTGCATTTGCAGTGTCCATGTAAATAAATCTAGAACTACAACTCTTTATATTTCAAACCTTCTTGGCAGCTGGCCAGCAGTACCTAAACTTGCTGGGCTATTTTGGCCAGGTAGTTTGGGTCAGTTCTTACCCATTTTACAGAGATTCAAACGCTAATCAGAGGACAGTCTAATTCCTCTAAAAGACAAGTACATCTCTGGGACTGGACTGTGCCCCACAGAAATATACAGTGTTCTTGCTTTCTTTTAAAAGCTACTCTCCACCTTCCCTGATCCCCCTCTACTCTATCTTTCCTCTTCCCCCAAGCTTGGCAAGCCTCTGAGCCCAATTCTTGGGCAGATACTATTGCAGAAAAGGTGCATGGTGGAAGCATCTCCTTGTGATTTCTCAGGAACAAAACCTCAGTTCCT
The DNA here is from genome assembly GCA_013398615.1 of Brachypodius melanocephalos. Lineage (NCBI taxonomy): Eukaryota > Metazoa > Chordata > Aves > Passeriformes > Pycnonotidae > Brachypodius > Brachypodius melanocephalos. The sequence continues at coordinate 7,052,947 of VZSR01001685.1, read as the reverse complement.
CACTAGAGCTATCAGGCTCTGGGTCCTAACTACATGGAGGGGCCTCTGTTCCCTTGGATGGTTTGGCATACAGCCTGAAGATTATTCTTTCTTGCTAACTAGCTGAAAATCAGGCACCTGCTCAGGATTCTCTGGACCAGCTAGATTTTAGGTTTTGTTCAGTGAACTAGGTGTTTTCTGTTTTGGGCAAATCTGTGCCTAATTTTTTTACTTATAAATCCTTTACTGCTTCTAGATCTCATTTTAATATGCAGTTCAATTCTTTCAACATCCACACTCTGTTCAAACCTAGATAATTGTCTATCCCTGTAATTACAGTGGTGAACAGTGTGTCAGTACCTTAAATGTGCATTCCTGGTTACTCATAGCCATACTCTTCTCCTCCATTCTAGTAAAAAGGAGACAAATTTCCCCATTGGTATTGCTAAAACCACCTTTTCAAATCAAACCTAAGCAAATAAATTAGCTCTTGTATATGCACTCTGACATTAACTGTTTCCACAGCAGATAAATTATTCTGTCTGACTCTACCATACCTCTGGAGTTTTCCCCATCAAAAATGTCTTCACTGAAAAGATGAAAAAAAAAGAAAAAAAATGTTTGTAAAATGCCTAGATCTTTGTTTTCCTGCAAGAGGCAGTCTATGAGTTTTCCTCTGTTATAGTTTGCATTTTTGCTTTTGTTTCTGTATATCTTCATATGTACCAGAAAATACAATTAATTTCCCTACTGCTTTTGATTACTCCTGGTTGGCAAACAATGAAGATTAATTGTTTTCTGATGTAGCACAAACAAACATGATTCTTATTCACAAGTAACCTTGGCAGTGTCAAAAGGGGGATACACAGCCCTGGGAACAATTTTCTTAGCTAGCTGTACTTACAGAGCCACAAAGAAAATTCATTTTGTTGCTGTTTCCAAGATAAAACTATGGCAGATAACTAAGATGCAATTCAAGTCTCGTATTCAAATTAATGGGTAATTAAGCTGAAATGCATTTTTAAATTGCAGGAACGTGATAACAGTGATGCGACTGTTCTTGGGGGAGGTTTGCATGGAAAAGAAGAAGAGGAAGCTGCCCAGCCCCACTGCAGCCTGGGCCCCAGCCCAGCTGATGAGAGGGGAGGCTTTACTGGTGCAGGTACTGTGCTGTGTTTTAGAACTTGTTTTGCTTCCACCTTATGTTAGCAGCAGGGCTCTGTATAAAAATATGTGGGCACATAAGCTGGGATGAAATCTACCTCAGGCATCCTGCTGTATCCCTGTGCCAAACACAAACATGCCCTTAGTGATGGATGGAAGAGAGGGCAGGTAAATCTTAAGGTAGATGTCTTTTTCTCACAGATGTGTATAAACAGACAGAGCAATTTAACTGCTTATAAAATGAAGAAAATGGATATATCTGCACTGGTAAATGTGGAATAAAAAAAGTTATCATTCTACAAATGGTATCTTTTATATGTTTCCAAAGAGAGAAAGAAAACAAATAGCAAAATTAATCTATTCATTTTGCTCTGTGGTAATGTTTCCTCAAATTAAATTATTCCATAATGACCTATTCAGTGCTTTGCATTATCTTTGAAACAAATAGTCTATTATTTTAGTACTTCTCTGGCCCTTAAAAATGTGTCTCAGTTCTCCAAAAGGTGATGTAGGAAAGTAATATTTTCCTCTGATTCACAACTAGGGAACAGGTACTGGAATTCTAAAAATCTCAGTTCCTAGTGGGTGTGGTCCTGCTGAATTCCTGTGGGTAAGGTTTGCAGTGGCAGAACCTCAGAGAGAACCGAGATCAAACAAGAGTGAGGTCAAGACTGTGACCGAAGCTCACCTCACACTGAGCTCACTGAGGTCATCTCACACTGAACTCAAAATGCCCTTCCTTAGTTGCAGGAGTTTTGCTGAAGCAAGAACTAGAAAATTAGGTCTCTGTGCACATCAACAATTTTAATAAAATCTTTTTTAGTTGTAAGTGTAAAAGTCAAATTTAATAGTGGAGCGTACTTGTGGTCAATTTGGGTTCAAAGAGCCTCTCAGTTAGCTAATTCTGCATTGTGAGGATGCCATACCAAAATATTGATCTTGTTCTGAGCAAAAAGCTAACTGTGCTCAGTCTAAGTCTGTGCTGAAACCACTGTAGGACTCAAACCCTATGTGGCAGCTGTAACATTTGATTTAAGAGACACTGTAGAATATTTTGTAGCTTTTCTAATTAAAATAATAATTATGTAGTGTCTATCAGCACAAAATTCCAAATGTAGCCTCAGGGTCAAATGGATTAGAAAACTGAAACTCTGCTCCCTTCCTGGGAAAAAAAAAAAAAAAGGAGATGAAGCCACTCTATGCAGCTTCATTTGCATAAATTGCAAATATTGTTTACAAATAATGCCATTTACTGTGTTCTGCTCTTCATAAATGACAAAATATTCTTACTCATGCACCACAGTAGTATGAGCCCCAGAACTGGTAGGTCACTCTGATCAACAGGCAGTGATTTTATGTTTGATAGTGCAGTAAAGAGAGCTCATTTAGAGGGTGGATGATATTCTTATGAGCACAGGTATTGTTCATGGTTCTGGTGCCCTTGAGTACAGCAGGTAAAGCTCATTTAACCTGGTTAGCTTTGGGACTGAAGAGAACACACGGTCAAGGTAGTCAGGACGCCTTTTTGAAAACACAGCACCAAACCTGTGGAAGTGGATTTGAAATCACAGAACTGAGCCCAATTAGCTACACATCAGAGTAGATGCTGGTTGAAGTGATTTTCCTTTTCTGAAGCCGTGTGGTAGAGAATCAATCAATCAATTTATGAACACCTCGAGGGTAATAATAGTCTAGTGGATGTGAATTTGTCAAGGACAAATTGTATCAAACCAATCTAATTTCTTTCTTTGACAGGATAAGTGAATAAGGGGGAAGCAGTAGATGTGATCCATCTTGGCTTCAGTAAGGCTCTTGAGTCTCCTACAGAGCATTCTCATAAGCAAATTATGGTATATGATTAAATCACTGCAGAGAGGGCTCACAGCTGGTTGAGAAAACAAAATCAAAGAGAAACTATCACTGTTATTTTTGTCAAACTGGGAGAACATTTAAAATTGTGTATTTCTGAGTCCATTTATATTCAATCCTTTGCTGATCAATGATGTGGATGATGAAATGATGAGGATGCTTTCAAATTTGGAAGGAGTTCCAGAAAATAGGAAATTGTTCCAAAATCAGCTGAGGGAAATTTGAGAGAGGCACATGCAATTGCAATAGAAGTGCTTTGCATACATGAAACTGGGGAGAAAACACTTAGGAAGCAGTATAAGGCAGAGAAGGAGTTAGAAGTTAGGGGGACAAAGACAGTGGCAACAGTGTGACACTACCACCTTTAAAAAAGATTCTTCTTTTTCTTGGACAAATTAATTTTCATTTGTGAAGGGTGAGAGGCTCTAGGTGGCTCTAGATGACCTTGCTTGAGCAGAGAGGTTGTCAAGATGACCTCCAGGGGTCCTTTGCAGCCTCAACCCTTCCATGTTTCAGTATCAGTCTTGCCATTGAGACCAGTGATATCTTATTTAGAGTTTAGTTTCAGGCTTCAGACTATGGGAAAGATGTAAACAGGCACTCAAAGGGCAAAAGGAAGATAAGATAAATGATAGAGGCTTGAAAATCTTTACATCTGAAATAGGCTGAAAGTGAAGTAGGCCACCTCTGTATCATTTGTTGCACTGGACAGCAAATGTCCTCCAATTTCTTAGTGTCATTAAAGCACATAACTAACATTTGAAAATGGGCTTCAACAGACTTCTGATGTATGTTTGATTTTGTGTCATTTTGTTGTGTATTTAAAAGCTTAGATGTTCTTTATTTCTTTCTCTCCAATTGAAGTTCATTATGTTTACCAAGTTTTCTTGTTTGCCTTTTTGCTGTTATTTTTCTGTGTACTGAAATATCCCTAGACAGAAGAAATTCTGCTGTTGATGTTGGCAACTAAGATTTACAGAAAAATATAATTTCAGCTCTGTGTACTTAGGGGCTTAGTAAATTTTGTAGCATTATGCCACTTTCTTCTGCATTTCTGTTGTACTGATTGGAGCAACACAGGTGAAGAAAATGAGTAACGTAAGTCAAGAAAATACTGTGGCTTTATGGAGTAACTATTCATGAGGAAAAAGCCTTGAAACATTTCCAGAACTGGAGGCAGAGAATTTATTGTTCCTGCTGGATCCCAGAATAACTACTGCTTTGTGTCATCATTTTATAATCCTTGTCTGTCAATAAACATAACTGTAGCTAGCAATAAAAATGATTCAGGCTCAGTCAGGCAACACTACCCTGGTAAAACAAATTTATGAGCCAGTTAATATTTTTAATCCTGTTACAGAGATGACCTCAAAACCCAGACCATTTATTTAAGCCTCTAACCCCTAAAGGAGCACATATGGATGTCAGATAAATGAAACCTGCTTTTGAATCATGTTGATCTTGGGCTGAGGTTGGGCAACAAGACGGAGAAAGGGTGGAAGTGTAGACATCTGTCTGCAAAAACAAACCAGCCCCATTAGTGTCTGTCTGCTGTCCAGCACAGAGTTGGTCAAACACTCTTGCAGGCTCAAATGAAGCCATCCATCTGATAACACAAAATTCAGTGTGCCGTATTTTTCCCTTCCCCACATCAGTTACGTGCCAGTGATTACTCCAGTTCTGCCATTGATCCAAGATGACTTTTCACAACAGGGAGTCATTCTGTTTACGCCACTTCAGAAGTGTCTGAGATGTTATTTGATCTACAGCATCCATTAGATGCACAGAATACATTTCCTTCTCTATTGTTTCATCTTATTAGGAAGATATGGCGATGACACTGTCTGCTAATTGCTATCCAACTAGTGCTCTGTGCCTTGTTAATTTTGACTAAGACTCTTTTCCTACATAGCACAGTGTAGATATTGCCAATAGAAGAAAGACAGGAAGTTAATTGGTGTCTCGAGTGTTACACAGACAAATGAAACATTCACTGATAATCAGTTTTTCTTTGATGGAAGGGTCAGCTCTTGTCACTAGTTGCTACACTGTCCTTTCTCTCTATGCTGCAAAGTACAGTATTTTATACTTTTAATGGCTACCAGAAGAATATATGCTGCTGCCCACAACTTATAATAAATTATTATGAGGAATGGTCACTTTTTAAACCTTGGCCAGGTATTCTCCCAAAAGTGAAAGCCAGAGAGGGTCCTAGGTCAGAGTGTATTTTTGCACTGATTGTCTGAGTCTCCTGGACAGTCTGCAACATACCAAGGCAAGACATCTGGTCTCAACAACACAGTTACAGGTTATAGGCTGCAAATATAAAGTAAGAGTGGCTACAAAGATATGTTCTTGTTTGGGGAAGCCAGATGAGTCAGTCTGGCAATAGAAGTTATACTTCTAGTTCTCATCTGTCATATAAGGAAGGAATTTTTGATGGCTCCAGACAGTGATCCTTTGAGTCCTGAAAGAAAATAACTGAAAGTGCAAGGAAAGGAGTTTTCTTTCACCCAAGCTACTTACAAAATCTCTTTGTTCTTGGACTTAGACCCAAATCCACATCTTCTGCACTGCCTCATCAAAAATACAGGTTGATGTTTCACTTGTTATGTCTTGTGTATACCAATCCTCCACTGCACCCACAGACATGCATCTCAGGCAAAGCAAATGGTGATCCTAATAGAGTGAGAGCTAATTGTTGAGCTAAGTGGACAGAAACAGCAATCAAATATCCTAAAACGGGATAACAGAAGCTTTCTGGTCATGAGCAAATATATTTACATACCTGGTCTTACAGAAAAGATGGATTGAGTGTAAGTTATCTTCCTGCAAGATGGTGGTTTGGAGAGAATTGGTGTCCTGCAGCCCACAGTAAATGCAGAACTGAGTATGCAGCATCTCTGAAGTAATGCCAAGACTTTCAGATATATATGCTTGCATTAAAGACAAATTTGGTAACCATGTAGAATGCTATACATCACATTCAGTGTCTCTCTGTTCACTACAAAGGTTTTCTTCTGAAAAAATGTTCTGGTTTCACTGTTAATTTTATTCAAATTTCTGTATGTGAAGAACAGCCTTCAGACAAATAATCATTTAAGTATAGCAGCTGAAAACAAACGCTAGGGAGACTATAGCATCAATTAATTTGTTAGACATTGGAATGACTCTCTGGATAACAATCAGAAGTTGCCAGACAAGAAAAATCGAGCAGCAAGGTGAGTGCAACAAAAAGACCCACTAAACTCAGTACAGTCTGATGACAGTCAAATTGTAGACATCTTCCTGCAGAACTGCAAGAAGGCTTCGTGTGAGCTTAATCATGTGTAATGATATGGATGAGCACAGCTCAGAGCAGCACCCTTGCACTTTTCATTCTGCCTAATGTGCCAGTGCTCCAGCACAGAGAAGCTGACGAGTGCCAACTTCTCAACCACTGTCTGAACTTACAGATATTATCAATTTAAAAATATTTTAATTACATTGTCATAATAACACCTATGATTAGAGAGGGGGAAAAAGAAACTTGAGTTTTTATCTCTTGTCTCCTGGTTTGGTTGCTTGTGCATTTGAAAGCAAACTGTACATTGTCTGTTTCAATGTTTGCTCAGTCTAGTCATTGTTATTCTTAGGGCTAAGGGAGGGGCTAGGAAAGGACACAGACAAAAGAATCACATAGCAAAAAAAGGAATAGCATAACAGGATAATTTTAAAATCTGGGAAAAGGTATTAACACAGACTTTTGTGGATGCATCTAGAGAAGGATAGGCAAAGTGTTTTAACCGACTGGATTTTGAGCTTGGAGAAAGGAAGGGCTGTGTCAATATTCTCCCTGCAGGGAAGGCAGAGAGAGGAGGGGAGGCAAGCAGGTGGGAATCCTCCTCCCTCCTGTGGCTGCCATTCTGTGCCTGTGTTGAGCTGTGCATGTGCTACACAGCCTGGGCAAAATGCTGATGTATTTCTCTCACAAGTCTGTCTGTGGAAGAGCAAATACCCTCCCTATCAGTTCCCTTCCTCTCTGTGTCTCAGTGCAATTGTCAAGTTTGGAAATTACAGATATTGCACGTGCTTAAGGAAACGCTAACTCATCCTTCTGATTTCCTCCTTCCCTTCTTTTCACCAGGTGGGCAGTTTTCATTTTTCACATTCAGTTTCCCTCCTTGTTTTTTCGCCTTTCAAATCTAGCAGTGACGCAGGAAGAAAAAATAAAGACGTCAATAGGTATAAAAGATATCTCATTAGTTTTGATTTATTATTTTTTCCCTTCCCTTGCACAGAAAACTGTAGATTTAATTCGAGGAGAACCTAACTGGTAAACTGCTACTGAGCAGGAATTCAGCTGGAGAAAAAAATGCAACTCAACATGAGCAGTTTTTATAAGCTTACTTAAATCCCTTATACACAAGCTCCTTCTTTTCCTCTCCTACACAATGTGTGTCACATTGGCTCTTGTAATTCTGACTACCCTAAAAGGCCACCTTGAAATTCATTTCGCAAAATATCATCTCCAAAACATGTTTTCAAAACTTTATTTATTATTAAAGAGGGGACCTGAAAATTTAACCTTTGATCTAGGCTAAATAACTTTTTGCTGGTTCACCCTGAATTGTCATTTCCATTGAATGGACTAAAAGAGGCAGAACATCTGAGAAGTAAAAACCCGTTTTCTGAAAATGCTATGGTTCTGCCAGTGTCTCACAGAGAAGCTGGAACTAGTGTGCATAAAGCTGCTTTAAAAAATACTATTTGTATTATTGCAATCTTTCTTCTTTGAAAATAGGTAATTTTAATGATGGATTTATAAGTGATGGAGGCAGCCATTCCCATTTGTAATGGAGGCAGCCATTCCCCCAACCCCTTTCCCAAATGTGTGGGAACTTTTACCCATTGCTATATCCAGGCAGAGATGATTCCTGATACCTGCTTAGTACTTGAAATGGCTGAATGAGTTTTCTACTCACCCTGCAACCAGAGGGAACTGAACCCACAGTCTGCTAGTAATCCTCATTAATTTTGCAAAGGTTTTGGTTGTTTTCAGAACTCAGATGCTAAGGCAAATTTTTGTTTCCTAAAACTAAATAATTGTTCTGATTTTCCAAGTGACTAGATGGGTAGCACAGACCAGGGAAAGCGAAATGGGAGGGAAGGAGGGATAGGGAGGAATGGCCGCTTTGTCTAAAATGGATACTGATATACCAGCTTTTTGGGACTGAGGCCTGGATTGCCCTACGTCTCTGTAAAATGCTCAGCACATTTTGGGCCCTGTGAGCTGTTGCATGAATAATGACCTTGGCTGGCACATAACAAAGAGCTGAAAGCTCAGGCCAGCCAGTATTTAACCTGGGCTGTGAGGGAAAAGGAGGAGGTGCTCCAAGCATCATCCCTCTGAGTCCCCAAGCTGCAAGATAAAGCTCTCAGCCATCAGGCAGATGTTCACATTGTACTCATGGCTGCTGCCTATTGTTTCATCAGCACTGGAATGGTCAACAGGGAGAATTGCCTAAAACACTCTTTGGCTCCTGATCTTTACTTCAGTCTTCTCTGAGGATCCGGGTAAACGTCAAATTCTTGTTTATGGCTAGAGCGTGGCAGAAGTGTGGCGAAAGGGGAATGCACCACTTTGTACCAGGGCAACTCAAGATGGGTTGGGCCACTGTTCACCTGACATGCACTTCGGGTAATGGAAGAAGCTATTCAGGAAAAATAATATTTCGGAAATATTCCGAGGAAAAGAATAAATTTAGGTCCAAAATAGTAATCCATACTCCAGGCTTTTACAGTGCTAATGTAAAGCCATAGGAAAAGGATATGATGCTATACAGAATTTATGAGCAACTGGAAACAATATGAGATGTTGCAATAATGCTGGCAATAACAATTTGTGTCTTTGCAGTGTTCAGTGCAAAAAGATCATAGAAAAATAATGTTACACAGTTTAACAATCAATGATCTTTAGAATGTAGTACCACTGAATGAGTTTTTCCTGAGATGACTCTATCTATGATGGCAGAGAAGAAGAGAGAGAGAAATTCTCTGTATTAGTTTTAGGTTTGCAAAGCAGTTTCCATTTCCCAGGAAAAATGCTACTGGAGGGGGAAAAAAAAGTAACTTTTATTTAACATTTTGTAACTATTAAATACAGATACCATAACACAAATTCTTTTATTTCTAATTTTAAAATGTATGAGTGTCATAAATATGTTAAGCTCCTTTGTTGTTATGGGCCAGCACAGACTAAAAAAATGTATTGCTAAACAAGCTGTAGTCAATATTGATTTTTGTACTTCCAAAATTTTTAGCCAATGATTACATATTTGTGAATATGCATTCTGAAATTTACTTCTGCTAGCAAACAGTGTTTCTACAAATAAAGATTATTTAGTTCCTCTTTAGGGAGAAAATCCAGATAAGCAGAGCCATGTAAAGAAGGTTTGGGAGCATTTGTTGGGGGCAGTTTGTACAGGAGGAGGAGTGGGAGTGTAAGGCAGTTCTGAGTACCATTTAAAAGCAAAATGTCTCCAGAGAGACTTCATTAGTGTTTTTTCTCCTGTAGTGAGAAAGTTTTTTAATGAAGGAAATGTCCTTTACATTCAATGCTAAGTGATGTTAAACTGAAGTGTGCATTATGGCACCAATCTAAAAGACTAACAGGTGTTTAATTTCTGTTGAATGATAAAGTACAAGGGGGTTTTGAGACTATTTGTGTTAGGGGCTGCTTGTTTACAGCTGGGATCCTTAAAGAAAGAAAACTTTAACCTTGACAAAACAATAGGAACTGAAAAAAGAAGTGACTGGCTGAACAACTCCACTTCCTTTCAAGGGCCCAGGGCAGCAGTGCAAGACATCATCCGGTGTGACACACAGAGGCTTTAACAATAGCACATGTGGAAAACAGTTTAAATTTTTTTTTTTTTAAATAATGATGAATTTCTGGAACAATGAATGTTCAAACCTAACTTCCTTCAGCCTTCTCGCTCCCTGCTCCTCATCATCCTGGTACATTTATATAAGATCTTTATATCACACCTGAATACCTGACCAGCATTTATAAAACAAATCAGTAATATGATGTATTAAGTGTCAATAGGAACCTGACGAATTGGAGGGGAGGTTAGACATTTTGTTTAATTTTAGATAGTTCTATTTAATGGTACAAAGTAGCTGATGAAATTAAATCTCTAGTGTGTGCCCTTTCCTGGCAATCAGGTTTTGCAGAACAAAGAAAACAGAAACAGCTGAAAAAGAGTCTTCTCTCTCTCTCACCACCACCTCAGTCACTACATAAGCTCAGCTGGCTTGTTTGTCACACTCCAAAGTTAATTTTGTATGTGGTTACAGTTCGGTGACAGAAACCCCACTTGTGTTCTTGTTGCTGGCTGGGTTGTTTTTTTCCCAGTAGCTTAACATGAGTCTGCAATACTGCAGTAAAAGCTAAAGTTACTGATCATTTCCTTTGGTCATATCCATTGCAGGGTGGTTTTAGGGCCACAGAAGTCATGTAAAGGCTCAGTTCTGGTTTTCAGTTTTCATACAAACTGCTGCTGAAAACAATATTTAGTGAGGAAAGCAAGACTGTGCTCGAGGGCATGAGGAGGATATCCTACTGCCACTGACCATTCCTGGATGACAAAGAAAACAGGATTTGACTGAAATGGCACCTCCAGGAACAACAGCAACACAAACACCTATAATAGCAGTATAACTAACATGGTAAAGCCAAGTTTTGGTACCACTATGAGTCAAGGTTTCCTGCAATGACTGTACCTCTTTGAGATTGTGTAGTGAAGCTAAAAAAGCTCCTTTGCAATTTGTGACCTCTGTGACTTTTCTAAACAAGGGCATGGGATGCTTCAGAGGCAGCAAGTCTGGAGTTGCTGTATGTTAATTGACTCATTAGTTTTCACAAAAACAATGACCTTTTCTAACATCTCCTTTACATGGCCTTCTTCATATTAAATTCTTCCTCTGCCCTGACCGGTCACTTTGTCCATTGTATGTCAGTCTCCTTCCTCCCTAATTACTTCTCCAATTACCATTTGGTGCTGAGCATGGACTAGATTTCTATACAACTCTTTAGTCTGCTCTCTCCAGGTTTTCCATCTCTTCCTGGGAGACTTGTTTGTTCTGGGTCATCTTTTGCTTTCTGAGCCTCTGCAGCTTCTGTTCTATTTGGAAATATCACCAGAGTGACAGTGGTTAATGGGAACACCCAGAAATTCTTGATGCCAGAATTATGAAAATCTCCTCTTGATGGTATTTTTCCATTATTCACTATACAAAATGCTGAAGCAATACGTAAAGGAATGTTAGTTTCTTTATTTTTCCTTGCATCATCCCCAGTTTCAGCCGATCATTGATTTCTTCTGAGCCAGGATTCAAATATATTGGACTCTGTTCCTTCTGGCTCCTGGAGATTTTTTGACTGCCATCTGACCAGAGCCCCCATAGTTTTCATCTGTTTTCACTCCAAATCCTTTTTCTAAAATGTAAAATGATGGTATCTAGCCAGCATGTTGCCTTTTACTTTTCCTGTGGTCCAGACCTCAGTTAAAGATTTAACAAAAGAAGAAAGCTCTTTTTCAACCCAAATAAAGGAATAAAATCTAAGTTTTTCCAGATGAGAACGTTGGACATTTCACAGGCAGCTCATATGCTCTTTGGCAACTGAAATCTAGCACAAACTTTGCTCACATAACACAAAATAGGAGGTTTTTTTAATATAAACTATTTCTGGAGCTTCCAATTGTTGCCTTTTTCTTTCAATACCTCTTATTTTATAAAATCTACACGAAAAGATGAAAGTATGTGAAACTTTGCATCTGTGGAGGTAGACTTCCTGCATTGTCATCTCCAGCTCTGTGCCAGGAGTGCTGGGTGGCAACAGCTGCGTGTACTTTGGTGAACATTGCTCTGTGCAGCTGCCTCTTGCATACAGGTAATCACTGCCCCAAGGGTACACAGCACTGTCCTGAGTTTTCCCATCCCTGTGGAAGAGCTCCTCCTTGCAAGGATTGACAAGTCCAGATGAGAATGTCTCAGTCTTGTAGGTGACATATATACCTGAAGAACTGTGTTTTTCCTTGAACATCAACAGCAGAGCCCCCATTTCAGCAAAGCACTCTGATCAAACTCTGCTGTGCTCAGGGGAATCTGGTATTTAAAATCCAGTGGAAGTGGGGGCATTGAAAGCTGATTATACTCATGCATACTGCACTGTGAGCTTTTGCTTGCTATTGAAATGACTTTTCAAAGAGAAACTCAAATGAGGGATGGATTGGAGGAGAGGATAAACTCTTTCCCTCCCACTTTCCAAATGACAGGCCTGCTGCAATGTAGTTATATACCATATTATGCTAAGCTTTTTCACAATACAAAGTACTATTCAAACACAATGTGTGATTACTACAATTTCCCCTCTTTGGTTCAGAGATATTCTATCTGTAAGCATCTCTTAATTTGCTGTTTGTGATACTCAGTGCTGGACAGGATTTTCCTATGCCATTCACGTTCCCTGCAGAATTTCCTGTTGCTGTGCAGTTCTCACCAGTGCAGCATGTGCACATATCTGTGTGCACATATCTGTGCTGGGGCAACCCAGACCCAGACTGGGCTGCTCTCAGCCTGCTGGGAAAAACAGTTCTGGATGTACTACTGGAAGAGATGATTCAGAAGGATTCATGACACTAAAGCACTACTGTCCAAATATATGAAACTCATTTGGAATGTGTGATACTTAGAACTGATCCAGCTGGAAAGTGATTTTAAACAGAAGATGGTGAATCTTTTATTTCTCAGATGTTTTTGAGAGAGAATAGATATTCTCTTCCCAAACCAGAGATTTCTTTCCTTCCTCCTTAATTCTGAGAACATCTTACTTGGCATAGGCTTTTGTGAGCCACTGGTGCAAAACCAAGTTTAGCTCAGGAAAACAAAATCACAACAATTACTTGTTATTCTTTAAGACCTAGTTTCACATAGCAAAGCAAATGCAATAGTTTTGGTTTTTTTTCCTCTTGTTCCATGCATTTTATCTTTAACTGGTTACAATGCATGAAAAAATATTATTTCTGTGGGGTGTTGTTTTGTATGGATTCTGGCAGCCACTTTGGGAGTCTTAGCATCAGCAGTATTAATGCACTGAATCGTATCAAAAATTTCTTCCACTGTTCCAAGTGCAGCCAGAGTACTGAGGTCCCAAATACAGATATTTCCTGTGAAGATTAAGGGTGACCTTTAATTAAGCTGAGGAAAAGGCTGCCAGCTGCTGCTCGAAGCCTAATCTCGCAGTGGCAGGTGAGGAAGAAAGGGGATGTGCAGGCAGCTTTTGAAAGCAGTGGTGAGACAGGAGGGTGAAGAGGTGGGGGATGTGGAGACGAGCTGAGGCACCAGTGTGAGATACAAGAGACCAAAGGATTAAGAGGAACAAGGAACACAGAAAAAAATCGAAATCACATTGTGAAAGGAGATCTGTTCTTACGAAGAAAGCATAGAAGGTGCGGCATGCGCGTTTTAGCCAAGTTGTGGACCTTGCTGCTGCTTGTGCTTTCATTGTAAGGATAGATACCAAAGAGAAAAGAGAGAGTCTTAAACTAAAGGACTGAACTTGCTTAAGAGGAAGAAGCTTAACCATGGATAAAATCAGGGTGCAAACTGGATTTCTATTTCTAAGAAAAGGAGCTTTCCAAAAAATTAGGCTCTGTGGGATCTCTTAACTACAGCTGCCACCTTTGTTGAAGGTGGTACTGGATAACTCCACGAAAGCAATCATATGACATGAATCTTCCCAGGCCTCTATTTCTACAATATAACAAATATGAACACACACAGGTGTGGAACTAGACGAAACATGAAATGAGCAAAATGAAAGTTTACACGACCTTCAGTGGTGTTATTGTGGAAACTGTGTTAGTACCACCACAGCAGTAAATACTCACTTCATTTGTGTTGGGGGAATTCGTTTCTTGGAAACATTTATTGTCATGGTGTATTTCACCTAAGACATTTTCAATAAGAAACAAAACGTTCTATAAGCAGAATGGCTTTAATATAGCCTTGCTCCTTGAAACTGAAATACCTTAGGAAAGATTGTTTCTATAGTAATGAGTTGCACAAGACAAAATGACCTGAGAATGTTGGGGGAGGAGGAAGCAGGAGGCAGGAGTTGCTGTTGGCTTTCCTAGTCAAATTCAACAAACTACTGAGTGGTGATGACATGGAAATTAATGGAGCAAATATTGTTCTTTAGAAGATACATTCATAAATATGAGAAACTCACTGCAAGTGGAAGTCTCTGTTCTCTTCATGTGCCAGAGATTGTCTCTTTTATGTTTCAGTGCACAAATTAGAGATGCTTCCCAGGCTTTTGGAAACAATTCCAGATTTTTGGCAACTTCAGCATTAGAACAGTGCAGCATGTTGGAACAAACAAAAATTAATTCAAATCATTAAGATTTTGTTTGTACCGTGGTCACCTCACCTTCCTGATCTTCATTTTTGTTCTCTTCATTCTTGGATTCACTCTTCCAACATTACTTGTTTCATTCATAAGATATTAATTTTTATTGTCCTGGAGACTAACAGATGCTGTCTCACTTTCCTCTCCAGCTCTGCCTTCTTGTTCTTGTACAGCTTACATAAAACCAATGCTGTTTGGGGTTTGCCTTTTTTTCTTTCATATGTTCTCTGTACTCCTCTCACATATATTTGTAGCTCTGTCACCTCTTGTATTAGTAGCTAGTTTTCCCAGTACTTTTCCAGGGCTTTCTCTAATCAAAAAGGCAAAACAATTTCCAGAGCTCTAAGCCCCGGGATGTACA
>VZSR01001685.1:6980053-7038016 GCA_013398615.1 Brachypodius melanocephalos | reverse complement strand
AAAGGTAACAAAAGTGGCAGCATTAAATAAGAGTCTTTAACTTACCCAGCAGAACAGGGGAAGAAGCAAACACTGTATAAAAAGAGCTTAACAACAACAGTGATAAAAGTCTTGCACTGACTTCACATGCATTGCTAACCTTTCTCTAACTTGGCCAGCATATGAAACACATGTAAAAAGTTTGTGGCAAGTAAAATAAATTTAAAATAAAAATCAACTAAGAATCAGCCGTTAAAAAAAAAAAAAAAAAAAAAAAAAAAAAAAAAAAAAAAAAAAAAAAAAAAAAAAAAAAAAAAAAAAAAAAAAAAAAAAAGCTTAGAATAGTCATGCTAAAATAAATGTAGTTTCAAAAACAGGTACATTTTGTATTCATCAAGGGAGATGGTAAAATAAATACTTTTCAAAGTATTTCATCAGTTTCTTACAGTTAGACTTCCCATTGCTTTCAAGTTTTTCTCTCTCCTCCATAGATAAGTAGAACAGAATCTCTAATGCCTTGTCTTTGTGAACAGAAAATAATATGTCTTAGACAGCTAGACCTTTCAAATATCATGAATAAGCACTTAAAAATGTCTCACCAGCTGAGAAGAAAGAAAAGTAACTTAGATCATAAATGGATCAGTTTCAGAAATTGTAGTGATTAACAGCATAGTAAATCTTAGGAAAAACATCCATGAGAAAGATTCTGCCACCTTCATGCAGGCTTAATAATAACTTACTTTGAAAAAGAAATCCCCACTGGAATTTAGTGAACGAAGATACTTAGAGTCAGTTTAAGTGTGTCAAAGCCTGCTCCAATGGTAGCAGAACTTTTGAGATGCTATTTTTGGCTATCTTAAATATTCACTCAGTTTGGAAGAGAACAATTTAATAAGCATGAGTCATCGTGGATTTGCGAAAGGTAAATCATCTCAGGCAAATCATAGTATTTAATGAAATAACTCTTGGTATAGACAGAGCCAGCAGATTTAACATATTTGGATTCTCACAAACCTGTAGTTAACTTGAGACATGATGGATTACCGTGTCACGATCTTTTCAAATACAGGACAAGTAATAAAGTAAAACAAAGTAAAATAGCTAAGAAACATCAGGGAGGTGGAAAGCAAATGGCTGAGATTACAAAGGCCTTAGCATTTTCACAAAAGCAGGGGCCCAGAGGCATCTCTACTGAGATCAATGCCTTTTAATACTAGCTTACATAATATTTAAAAACTGATGGCCGCTCATGGAGGTTCATTAGATTTTTGCCAACGGCTCTAGGTTGTGTTCTGATCTCATAATCAATTTATAGAGCATATGAAATTACATCTTATCTGTTTCAGGAGGATCTTGCAGGCACGGCCAAACCAGAAACACAACAGAATGAGATGAAAAGAAATTTAATGTTTAAAATTATGCCTTTAAAAACAAATGAGGCATTTGAAGTAATATTCATGTCATTCAAATGATATTTGATTTGCTAATAGGATTGAGACAAAGGATTTAACTTTGATAGAACAGCAAGAATTTCCAGGCATACATGTACACAAGAGCAGCTGCAACAGCCAAGAGGATTTGCTTTAGTCATCCATATGTGTTCTGTCACTTTTCAGTGCTGTTACCTGTGCTTGAGGGCGTAAAGGCAATTCCTTTCTGAACTGTGAACCGATTGCTGGTGATAGAAAAGGCCCTTTGGAAGAAAACTAATTTACAACTTAAGTCTGAATATTTCTAAGACCTCCAGCAAGAGATTCACACTGTATATTTTTAGCTGCAGGTGACCTGAATCATTGTCTGGTGATATCTCTAATATAGAAAGGCTTGACTGCTCTACTCAACATGTTCTGTACTGCATGATGTAGATGGTAGGAATGCCTCTTTAGACCATTCAGTGCTGATTAGCGGGAAAATTAAGATCCTTAAACTGATATGAAAAGTGTAGCATACATCCAACAAATAAAATTAGACCTGATTGTAGAGATTTTTGGACAGATAAAGACTCGAGACAGTTTCTATAAATTCAGAAGAAAGGAAAGTAGAAAAGACTTCTATGATATTCTAGTGTTTTATGAGTGCTGATGTACTGAAATCAGGAATTTTTAGTGAGCTTTGAAAGACATGTGGTTATTAAATGTAGTATATCAAAAGTGTACTAATCAATTGACCATCTTGCATATTTAATCATTGACTTATTTTGCTTTGATTAATTTGATTAGAGAAGTAATAAAATTATCTGCATTTAAAAATCAAGTACTGGGATTTTTTTCCTTGGGATAGTCTCCACTCAACCTGTTTTTACAATGAGGGTGGTAAAACACTGGAACAGGTTGCCCAGGGAGATGGTAGATGTCCCATCCCCGGAAATATTCAAGGTCAGCTTGGATGGGGTTCTGAGCAACCTGATTTAGACGAAGATGCCCCTCTCCATGGCGTGGGAGCTGGACTAGATGACCTTTAAAGGTTCCTTCCAACTCATACTAGTCAACGATTCTATGAATTTTTTTGGTTGGTAGAAATTCGCCTTCTCTTGAAAAGTCACTCGTCTTTTAAAATGTGGTGACAGTGCATCATACACATAAGGCTTATATTATCACCTTTCATTGCAAACATTGACACTTGTTTAGGTACCACTAGTATTACATTAGCAAATGTTTTACATCTATTTTTTTAAGATTAAATGCTGTTCTGCACAGTTCCATACAGACTTGTTCCACACAGCTCCCACGAACTGTCTGCACACAAATTTAGATACCAGCCAACAAGGCAGGATTCTCTATGGCAAATTGGGCCTACAACACCCCAAAATATATTTAATACATATAACTGCTTACGGGGATAGAACAACAGGCAAAACACTGCATTTTTAAGTGTGGTATTTCATTTTAATTCAAGATCTATAAAAATATGTCTATCAAACGCAGTTTGTGTGATATTTCACAGCAAACGTCAATAAACATCAACTCACAGGAATTTTCCTCAAAATCTTGCCTCCAGGAATCCCACAGTTAGTGCTGGGTAAAAGTCAGGCTTCATGGACAAGATGATTGTATGCCTGAAGGTCAGCAAACAAGCACTTGGATCAATTAATAGCAGGGTCATTGACTACAAACACTCCCTCCTCTGCTGCAGATTCTGGGAATGGACTCCACCATCAGAAGCAGGAATCTGAGCTGCAGTCCTGGCCACTGGGAGAGGCAGCATTTTTCCTACAGCTTTGCTGTGGGCACTGAAGTTCCAGAGAGCAGCGTGCACTTCAAGCTGCATAGCAAACAGTCAGGATTGCCAGATGCTGACGCCTTCTGCGATCAATGCACAACAGTTGTGATGCCTGTTGGCTATCTGTAGGATTTATTAGTTATCTGCAGGCTTTATTAGCTATCTGTAGGGCTTGTTAGCTATCTGTAGGGCTTGTTAGCTATCTGTATGGTTTAATTTTTTTTTTTTTCCAGACAGGACACAAACAAGCTCTGCCCACACCCCAAGGTCTGGGTCATACTTCAAATCACACTTCACGCAATTGTGCCTGATACTGTTCCAAGACTGCCCACAATGCCTGCTGATTTTCTGTCTCTAAAGAATGAAGAGCTGGGAATGAGAGAATTTAAATCTATAAATGCCAGAAAGGTATAAATTGTTCTACTTATGTACGTAGAGGAAGTAGCTATAAAAGTAAACAATAAACAACAGAGGTAAGCAATACTGAATATGAATTTTCTACTAATTTCTGTCAGTGTTTTAAAATTGGAAAATAAGACATTCAAGAAACCATCTACTACCACACTGCCTCCTTTTGTTTTCTGCATTAATTTTTTCAAAGTTACATTAGGAAAGAGCTAATCATAATTTCTTACTGATGTTTTTTCTCTAAGGAAAACCTTCACTGTTTGCAGAAGTTAGCATTGAATTCTTCTAGTCCCCTGGAGAATTGCACTCATTTCCCCAGCAAAACCTTTTGCTGTCAATATTGCCCCTTCGTTCTTTACAAAACTGTGCCTAGAATGTTCCTGTTTGTTTATAGTGGAGATTTGATTATCTTGTAATTTCCTAACATAGCCTTCTCTTAGGAATAAATCTAGGTTATATTGGCTCTATTTCTTATGATTTTGTGGATAATGTCTCCCCTGCAGTCTAGGAAAACAAAGCAAAACACAATTCATCTTTTTCTTGCAATTTTGTGAAATATTTTAGTGACTTTAATCTAATTTCTTACATATTTTAATCTTTTACTTGTATTTTAATGATTTCTTTTTTGAAATTAGTATCTGCAGTATGTAAATTGTGATAAAGAAAAGACAGATACTGGACGTATTTCAATTATCTTTGAGCCTAGGCAATGATTTTTTAAAAAAACTCATTATTGCTGCATAATCCTATATTTGCTATAGAATTTGTTGGTGAAAATAGATGAGGAAATTTGGAACAACCACTTCAGATAAATCCTCAGGCTATTTAAGGAAAGATATACTATGATATACAAACAAATGAAAATTAATTCATATATCTGTAGATACTAAAACATATTACTGCAATTCTAATATATTCCTTGGCACATTCACTGCTTTTTCCCATATTTATATATGAAAAATGTTGCTAAGATGGTTTTCCTTGAAAGAATAACAAAACTACTCCTTTATTTTTAGAAATATCTACGTTCAGAGAAAAAAAATTCCACTAATTTAACTTCAGTGCTGATTGAAATGCAGCCCTGCTCCCTCTGCTTTGAACATAAAGCACGCTCATTATGGTGTAACCAGTTTTCAAATAGCTTTATCTTATAATATGCTTTGAATGAAATGCACTAGTTTTTATTCAGAAAAACATTTCACTATCTGATTATAGATCTTGCTGCTTCAGGGGACAAATTTAGAGGTGCACTTTTCCTCTACAGCTCCACCGTAGAGACTAGGCAACGTTTCGTATCTTACTATTCCATGTGCAAGCCACTCAATTGAGGGCTACATTGCCACTTCTACGCTAAAAAAAGTGTTCTGTCTAGTCCACTTAAGTGATGAAAATAACGTGATCTTGTCAGTTTAGTCCCTGCCCTTGTGTAAATCTGTACTCACATTTATACTGCTAAGTAAGTACAAATCACCTGGTTGGGTGTGTACCTACATCTACAGGCAGCTGGTGAGTTCACAGATAGCCAGGAGCCCGTTTGCAACCCCAAAGGGAACACAAGTTTAGTTCCACAAATCAGATCAGACATTTAGATCAGTGAACAAGGGATCAGCAGGAGCAGGGCAAGGAGAAGAGGCCTCAAGCATTTATCTCTTGGTGATGCAGTTCTTGTTGTGTGGCCATGTGCGAGAGTGTAGTAGCTGAGGTCAATCACTGTCTTTCTGAATACTGGTCCTGTCACACTTGCATCATTGCAAGACTCAAGTAGCCTAGGCAGAAACAGAGATGTTGTCCTTTCCACTTCTCACCTAGATGAGGTGACAGTCAGCATGTTCCCTAGGTGCTATGGATCCTGTCTAAATCTGTCCTGGGAACCATATCCAACTCATCCAAATTAAGCCATGATCTCTGCTCAGACCACTGCAGAGTCCAGCTTTCAGTATCATCTGCTGGTTAAAGAGCTGACAAAGTGAGTTAAACACATCAGCAACACCAATAGTTAGGATCACTCCTGTTCCTTTTCTGCTCCATGACTCCAGAGGACAATGTGACTTCAAGAGAATAAACTGCAAGTAAAGGAGCACATCTTTTATTTTTGTGTAATCAAGACTGATTTATAATAATATTTGAAATGATCTATTTAAAACTTCCTTCCTCATACACACCAGAAGCTAGAAGACATTTGCTTACACAAATTCACTATGTCAGAGGAATTGTATTTGTTTGATGGGTACAGAATATTATCTTTTGTTATTCAGTATCTTAGTGAAATAAACTAGATGAAAATGCATGGGTTTTTTCCTCTCTCTTTTTTCTTTAAAGCCAAACCATTTTAAAATTTGAATAAATTCTTGGTATCTTGGATCTTACAGGCAGTTGTGTCTTAGTAAACTGTTCTGACCTTGAAAAAAGTTCAGTGAAACCACAAGGAGTCAGACTATTCATTCTGTTTCAGTTCTCAGAAAAACACCATCTAAATATTGCTGCACTAAATAAATTAAAGAAATAAATATTGAACAGAAGGCAAAACTTGAACTAGCCAAAAGTTAAGCATACAGCTTACCCCCATGCAAATAAGTACCAACTATTGTTTATTGAACCTGAATCAAATAAGGACTTCTTTTGTATATTTCATGCCAAGAATAAAATGGGATTCTCTCTGCCACAGGGTCCCATTGGCAAAGTCCCACTGCAATGCTTTAGTTCACAAATAAAGAGACAGTCTGGTTCAAACTCTGAATACATGATGAAAAGAAGCTCTCCAGAAAAAAAAAAAGAAAAAAAAAAAGAGAATATACAGAGAACAGACATTAAGCTTAACTTCTCTTAAACAAGCACTAGAATGAAATGCTAGTAATTAAGGATGGAGACCAGTGGTTACATGTGATAAATTATTTGGCAGTTGTTATTTGCTGTAAAACATATTCCCTTAAGGGGGTATTTATTATTCCTGAAAGCTTATCTGGGAACAAGGGGAGACTTGAGTAAGAAGCTGGATGCAGCAAATTAAACAACATGCTAAATGATTTACTATGTAAAATTTGTGTACAACTTTAAATATGTACAGTTACATCAATTTTGCAGAGCAATTTCTCTGTGCAATTTTTTTTTTTTACTTTTACTTTTCAGTCATGACTAAATAACTTTTAACTTCACCATTTCCATTTTTACAGCAGACTGCCGCTACACAGAAAGGATGAATTTTTCACAATTATAAAAGGAATTAAAAATCAGATTAATTTTTTGGGTACCTGGTAATAAAATTTGGCATGCTTCAGAACTGAGTCAGCCAAGACACATGTAGCAGTCCAGTTAACCCACATTCAGCTGCCAAAATGGTCCACCTATTGAGCAGATAGCTGGCACTCATAACTCCCAGAAGCATTTATGTTTATGTAACTACAAATGGCATTCTATTTGTTGTTACATAAACATAAAAAGCATATCAAAGCTTGCCTTTTTTATTGGTATTCTAAAGAACATTTGCAGAACTTGGCAGTGCAAAACATCTAAACTTCTGAGTAACTTCTTAGTAGACATAGCCCTACATTTTTCTCCTTCCTTGTAATAATTCCAAAATTTTTGAGAAAATGTGTCACAGTGGGTGCTAAATCAGCCTTAATCATTCAAAGGGAAATGATTTACTTGTTATTGCTTAATAACACAGAGGCTCAAACTAACCATTTCACTGCCTTCTTGACTGACAGCAGCCTTACTTGCACTCCTTCTATGATGGCTGGGGCAGAAGCCAGCTAAGCCAGTAGCTGGCTGAAGCAGCTACAGTAATTCCAAGGTTTTATAAGGAGAACAAAGAAGGATGTAACTCCATCCTTTGCAATAAAAATAGTTAGCTAAAAAAAAAAAAATTCTCCAGTGTTGTGCTCCATTCAAGACATGGCATGGTTTTAATAGCAGAATAAAGCCCAAATGGCTTTAAAGTTATTTTACCATATCTGGGAATGCAGATGCTGCCTTAGTTCTCCTCTGAAACACATTAGTGACATCAACTTCCAAGCAAGCTCTCATAGGCTCTTAACAGTCTATGATTTCCCTCTTCATGTTTGCTTACCAGAGAATGGTGGTAACACAGATCACTGAATATGCTTGCTTCTGTATATGATTAAAATATGATTTAGTAACACATCTGAACTCACATTTTCTAGGTCTGTTAAGGCTTGCTTTCTACTTCTTACAAAACAAATATAAACCCCTAGAAATCTGAATTTGAAATGTGTGAGTCATTTTGAGCATTATCTTATTGACTGAAGTAAAAAGAATAATTTTCTATTCCCCTTCTTGAAGAACAGTAAGTGTTTATGATCTTTAAAATACAACAATGTAGCCATGATGGTTTTACAAATAAGGAAGCTAGTGGGAAGAATCAAACACCAAAACAGCTTTTACTTAAAATGCTCAATTTGAGATACTGTTTTTTGAGGAAAACTAATGAATTGTTGAAATGTATACAGGTTTTATAGAATAAAATAAAAATCTCTAAATCCCTGTATTAAAATTGTTTGTAAAAAAGACAAAGAAAAAAATAAAAGAATCATTTGATAGGCAAGTGGTTAGGGTACCTTTTTAAGCTGCAGAGAAATTGAGTTCCAGTTCTTCCTCCACAAAATGTCTAGAGATGAAATACTGATAAAACAGGAACTGCAGATGTGAGGATTCCCTTTTTTCTGGCCCACTTTAGTTGTTTCTCTAGATGACTGTGTAAAGCTTTCTTTGAAGTCCCTTGAGAGGCTGTGTTTAAATCCAAAAATTAGACTTGGCTCTGAGGGCAAGTTAACATTCTCTGTCCCCTTCACTTGTCTTTTCTTCATGTTATTTTTTTAAAAAGTGAAAGAGCAAACCAATAGGTTTGATAGCCATAATGCCCATAAAAGTTCTTTGGGTGCAAGTTTTTTAAATGCAGATATCTAAATGCCATATTATATGTCATATGAGCATTCTTCTATTGGTTTTCCTCTCAGTAGCAGAAAAAGAAGAACAGCTGCTAATTATTTTTCCAACAGCCAAAATAACTCAACCTGCCTCTTTCTTGGTTAAACCGGATTCTCCCCCACCTTCAGTGATATATTTATTTTTCCCAAATATAAATAAAAAGGGATGCACGTCAAGTCAAATGTTATGACTACATATGTATGTAAGAATATAGCAAGTATACAGACTTACCTCTACAAAATGTAGAAAACCACCAGCATTTCAGACCTCTCAATGTTCAGGACAAGAGCAGGCTTCTGTCTTTTCTCTGTGGTTTTCCCTTAGTTCCAAAGCAGACCAACTTGCAGTGAAATGGGTAGTAAGATACACACTGCATACTAACAGAGTGTGACTATCTCACTAGCCTTAGGTGACCTTTTAAACTGCCACCTTGCACCTGTGTTCAGAAGAAGTTCAGAGGAGATGAATCTCAAGGAGTGTTAAAAATGTCAGCAGTGGCCTTCTGCACTTGGGTTCTAAGCCAAACAGACTTGAACTCATTTAGGAAATAGTGGGATGTTATTAGAAATCTTTTCTCAAAGAAGACAGAATCAGAGCTACAAGAAGTGAAGACAGGAAAAATGAGATGACACAGTAAGGGGAAAAGAAAGCCAATGAAAAAGCAAAGTTGAAATAACCTTAAATCTTACAGCCTTAAAGGAAGTTAAATATAGCCTTACATAAAGCAGCCTTTTGGACAAAAAGAAGGAAATTGGTGTTTCTGGTTATGTCTAAACTGCTACTCACATGAGGACATGTATTCTCATGTGAGTCCCAGTCATAAATATCCACCAGGTTCTCTTCACTTTTCTAATCAAAATAAAGACAGTTTGTATAGACAGAAAGGGCATTATATATGGTTTGCTGCTGAGGGACCAAGAGGCCAGAGCATGTCATGACCTCACTGTTTAGCAAGTTTAGTCCTATTATAAATTATACCCACTTGGAGAGATGAAAGGTATTGCACATTCCTACATATTATTTACATGGTGCCAGTAGACAGCGAGATATCCCCCCACCCAGCACTATCAAAGAGTAATGTACTGCAACAGTATCAGAGATATTAAAAGAAAAATAGATCCAAAGATTGTTGATCTTGATTGAACTGGAAAACAGGCCTCAAAATGTAAAATCTTATTATCCTCATCATGAAGACCGGTTCAGTGCTGTGAGTCATCATGACTCTAGAGCAACTCTTTTAACATTTCTGACAATGGTGTTTTCTCTCTGAAAGAGCAGAACAGGAGAAAATAAACTATTTTTAGTTTCTGACCTGAGAACATTTGGGACAAAGAGAAGGTGCATCTCATGGAGGCTCTTCTGTGGTTTGTTCCCAGAAAGGCCTCAGCTGGAGGGGTCAGTCTTCTCTCAGCGTGGCAGTGGTTCCCTGCCTGACCACCTCTTCCTACAGGAATGTATGAAGCTCCGTTCAAGCACTAGCATACCACTTCAAGAGGATAAAGACAGATCTCTTTATCTAAGGATGGAGCTGAAAGTTTCATCTGTGATCTTCAGGACTTCCCAAAACATAACTTTTTATAAATTTAGCCATTAGAAAACCATTTGTATACTGATAGTTTAAATAAAACACCAAGATTCCAATCCTAAAAATGCTAAACTCAAAAAGGCTGAATCTTAACTCTTGCCCTGCTCCAAACAGAAACCAGCCAGTTCTGATCAGAGAACGATTCCTTGGTTCCCCCTTAATGCCTAATTTTGAGGGAGGGGAAGGAACCACGTTGACAAAACCACACCAGAAAGCCAAGGGGCTACTTGGAGGCAGAAACATGGATGCAAGGGCTGCAGCAAATAAGAAACTTGAGAGAGCTACAGTCAAACAGGTACACAAAACCCTAAGAAATAGTCAAATAGTCCAAGTACTTTGGCCCTGTGGGCCCTAACAAACAAAACACATCTCCATCCTCAGGAACGAGTAAAGGAGCTCTCGGTTTCACAAGTGCCACTTTCCCACTGGCAGAGGAAAGCATGTGAGATGCTGCCAGCCTGGCCCTGGGGGTGAGTATTGCTACTTGAGTCCCTGCTCCCCTAGCAGTCTGATCCCCAACATCCCATCCTGCCTGATGCCTCTGTAAGAACAGTGAGCTCCTTACAGTGTATCACTGCTGCTAAATATTTAAGCTGTGATGCACAACGAGCTTGTTCCACCAATGGAACCGACACAGACGCTTGGCCCACAGAGCTAGAGGCTAGATGGCCATTTAAAGAAAAGTATGCATAATTAAATTCTGTCTCATTTTATGCCTTATCCTCCCTCTCCCCTTTTATCTCCAGCTACCATTAACAGGCTCCTTTTCATTCTCCCCTTCTTATCCTTTTTCCTTCTTTCCCTTTCATCCTTGTTTATGTCTTTTTCATTTTCCCCTACTTTAATTTTTTTTTCCAAATCCTTTTGATCATCTGCCTCCTCAGCTCCCCAGTTCTTTACCCAGCTGTGTTCATGGGCTTTTCCATTTTATATCAGCTTCTCCCTCTCTTCTTTCTTACTACATTCCTACTTCTTCAAATGAATTAAACCTTATTCCAGCAAGCCCACGACCTGATTTCAGCATTGTCTGGAACAAATGTTAGTCAGTCATCCCCAATGAGGAGATTTGGATGGAAACAAAGCATATGGCTAGAAGGAACAGTGTGAAAATGGGGTGATAAAATCAGTGGTATGAAAATGAATTTAATTACATTATTCTTATCATTGTATCAACCAAATGCTCATTTGCTTTGACAACGATTTTGGTTCAGCATGTGTGACATTTTAGCCATATAGTTAATGTGTAGCATTGTCTCTCATTTGTTATTAAAAAGCAGTGAAAGGTTTGTCTAAACGAAATCAGATCTTCATTCAAACAGCAGGAATGTAATCTTCAGAGCAAATGATCTTGCCAAGAGTGTCTGTGCAGGTCATGTATACAAATATCTGGTCTAATTATTCCCACATAAATATGCTTGCTTTCTGTAACACATACATCTAGCAAGGTAGACAGGAATATGGAGTAAGTTATCCAGTTACAAATTAACTTCATTACCCCTTAAACTGGTGCAAATAGAGTAATCTGTTTGCTTTCACATGCTTTCAGGCAAAGTGTCTCTGCTTTGAGACTTCTTATAGTTTCTCAAGCTCCTAGTTTGAAACTAACACTCTTGAACTAAAGATTTTTTGGCTAGCAGTCTAGTATCCTTTTTTTACTAATTAAAAGAAGTCTTCCAGTCTTCTTTACTGCAGCATCTGCACATTCCCAAGCCCTCCAGCCATGCACTGTGAGAATGAATTGCAGATCAAATTTATACCCTTCAAATTCCATGTGTCAGAAAAATCTGGAATTCAAGTTCAGAAAATAAATGCCTTCGAGTTTACTTTATGAAATTCTCTGAAACCTACAAGTGCTTTGGCACACTTCCTCCTGATCTAAACTGATTTCTCCTCTAAATCTGGGGATTTGTTAATTGGTGTTTTGGGAGATTTTTTTTTCCTTGGGCAGGTTTGTTTGTTTGTTGGTTTGGTTTCTGTTTTTTTTTGTTTTGTTTTGTTTTGTTTTGTTTTGTTTTTGGGGTTTTTTTTTGGAAACTGAGACTGCTAAGTCCCCTCTGTCTTTCCTGAGCTCTCTTTATGTAACGATGTCATACTCTCTTCTGTACAGTATCATGTTTACCTCTCTCTGTTCAGTGGTGATGAAAACCTCACCGCTCACACCAATTTATCATTCTTCCACTTAAATCTGTCCAGAACTGGTCCTTGAGGATGAACCAGAAGTCCTGTGTCAAGTAAAATTATTAGTCAGAATTAGTGGTGCTTAATACTTGTATTTTTGACCAGAGAAGCATTACATGTCTTACTGAAACAAATCAGCTACTGAGGATGACATAACACAAACTCAAAGAATACCCCATGTATATAGTAAAAAGTAGACTTATTAAATTGCTAAAGTACTACTCACTTCATTGTAACATCTGAAAAAAACCCATTTTTCCCACAATTTGAAGCATTTGGAAACATTCTAACACTCTACACATTAAAACTTCTCTTTTAATATTGGATCAGTCTTTTGCAAACTTTTATTTATGTATGAGTAATATCCATAACATTAACTACCTAAAGTTTTTAAAATAATTTGCATTTTATAGACTGTAATTCATTACAAAACAAATACTATACATATATGACACATGAAAGCATTGACGTTTCTTTTCACTCTGAACAGAATGAATATAATACCACTGAAATATTTGCTGATTTCTCCCACCTGAAGAACTCAGTGAATTCAAAAAGATGTCATCAGCTGAGATCAGCAATCACATAACATACATATACATAATGAGAGCTTTCTGCATCTTCCATTGTGTCTTGTAGACTGCTCTCCTCCACTAATATTTCTCAAATGGACTGGATAGAAAGGACCATGAGGTATAAGCAGACCATTCTTACTCCAAATGTCTTTTTTGTGTTAGCTACTGGTAAATTCCGCCTTTCTGTGTCAGTCACAGTTGTTTTATCATTTTCTGAGTCCCTTTATTCTGGGTTTCTGATTCCTCTATCCCTTCATGGCACCCCACGTCATTAGTGCTTCTGTTACATGCTGGTTTTTTTCTTCACTGCATTTTTCCTTTCTTTCTTTGCTACCCTTCCACTCCTTTCCTCCCCCTGACTTTTGTGTTTCTCCTAGAGTTTCTGCTTTGAAACTGAAACACAGAGAAGAATTAGGAAAAAAATGAGAAAAACTGTTCTCAAAGGCATCAGGAGCAGCCAAGAAATGTTTGCCTCTCAGTAAAACCTAAACTGCTCAGTGACTAGGAGAGACATTTTCACTTACATTTATTTAAGACAGACACAGCTAATACAGCTGGTGTTCTGCTATTAGTGAAGAAAGTCTTGTGGCCAAGCGAGCTGAAACAGATTAAAGAAGCTGCAGCACATTTATTGTCAAAATGATATTTATAAAGGTCAAATATAACTTATTAACTGAAGATTTAAGCACTGGTTTTGGAGAAAGTAACCATAAGTGGGCAAAAATATTTCTAAGTTATGAGAGGAGGAATTATATGTAATTCTTGGTTCTTTCTTTTTTTGCAATTTGCAGAGTGCTTTCTCACTTAATTGTGCCAGACACTATGAGCGTTACGAATATATGACATTGTTTATATTATCTTCTTGTACAATCACTATTTTTAATACTAGCACAAATATTGAGATGCCATGGAAGTTTGACTATATAAATCATTCATCTTTGTGATTTCATTGCCTCCCAAATCCTGTCAGATTTCACTTCTAATTCAAATTTATTATTTTACCAGTGCACTTAGTGAATGTTAGCAGAGCTAAACACACAAAATTCAAAACTGGACCTAGAAAAAGGTGTGAACAAAACAGGCTATTTCCTTTTAGTGTCTTTAACATCTACCTCTGTGTTATCTTGTAAGAGCATCTTCAGACACAGCCTTAAGGCCAAATGCACTGTAAAGACCACCCATGCTGAATAACTTCACAACAACCTTCAGACTGTTATTCCCAAAACTGGTGACAGAATATTGCAAAAGGTTTCCAGATCATTCTAGCTACCAGAGAACATAATCCATAGCAGGAATACTGCCCACTCTGCCTGGATCCAAGTCTCCCCAGACATCCTCCTTGGGTCCAGGTCTACAAATGTCTTTGTATCATTACGCAAAGCCATCAGCTGTGTCAGTCCGACCAGGAAGATGACCTGCTCTTTGTCAAATTACACGTCCATGGTTTGAAAAATGGCCTTAGGACAGAGCCATGCCTTAGAGTCTGCATAACCAGACAGTCTATTGCTCCATATTCACCTCTTGACATTGAACAAGCACTGCATTTCAGGCAGCTTCTTAGTCACCAAAATGTGGTAGCTCCTGTGAGTCACGACAGTGAACTCCCAGGGCTCAGGAGCTTTGTGTGTTCTCCATTTGAAGAGAACAAACAGGCCTCACTCTGGCATTTCACCTTTGCCTCGTCCTGCACAGCTTCATGTCAAAGTCAATATAGGAGCAGCCACAAGGATAGGATGGTGCTTTGCATCCTGAAGTGCCGCCTAAGCACTGAGGGAGCTGCACTACCACTACTGGCTTCACTGGGAGCAGGATTGCTGTTCAAATAGGAACAGCACTACTGGTGAAAACATTAAAGCAGATAAATCAGGCATAGGCTTGTCCTTCTACTAGTGTGATCATGAAAATAATACATATTTTGATTTCTCTTTTTGGGTTTTTCCCCAGTTACTCTGTTCCAGAAGCTGTGCATCCCTAGTTTTGAGGCATTTCAGAGATGTTGTTATTTCCAGTAACAGAAGCAGTTATTTCCTATTATAATATGGATTATTGCAAAGCATTTGGTGCTCAGAAGGAAGGAACTCTATGCTAGGAAATTTTTAGGCCATATCTGTAATGCTTCTGACCACAAAGGTTATTGTACTTAATTCGTTCAGTTATATTCTGAAGAGCTCTGTAAATTCATTGTTTGCACCTGAACCTTTGAATTTGGCAGAGGTATAGCCCTGATGTATAGCCCTGATGTTACAGAAGTGTTTTAAGCTAGGTGTTTTACAAGTTTTTGGTGACTAATCTTTAGCAGTTTTAATATTTTTTTGTTTGTACGGTAAACAAAATAAGGATTTTTGATGAAAAGTTGACTTGACTCAGAATCTCTCTGATTGGTTCCTCAACATGAAATTTTCCTTAGCAATGCTCACATCTGATCGCTGCAAGGGAGAAGTGAGTGAACAACATTTTCTTATTTGCCAGGGATTCACCTTTTTGAGAGCTGCAAGTCCTTCGAATGTGGCTTGACTTTTTTTTCATATGGGTAGTGGTTTTGCCCCAAATCACACCTGTAATTCCCACTAGTAGTGGTGTGATGGTAAAACCCCCGAGATCTTCCACAATGCAGCTTTCCTGTGCATATAACTCCCATTAACTTTAATCTAAGTTCCGCACAATAAGCAACAGCAGGATGAGTACTCATTTTGAAAAACAAAGTAATATGTAATGATTCACCACATCTGCAAAGCCTTCCTGAGTTTTATTTATCATGCTTTTATTTTGGCAATCACTCTTCTCATCAGAATGGTTATTTAAACTTCTGAAAGGAATCCATTTCAGCATTATTTTTTAGCACATACATTTGTATCCATCATAATTCTTAATCTAGACTTAATAAAATAATTTAACAGTATAATGTTAAATATTAAGTAATTGATTTTTAGCACAATAGTGCACGAAGCAGTAGAATCAATAGCATCCATGGCCACAACAAATTTCAAATTATCATTCCCAATGCTTTTGAAAAATCAATGGTAGTTGATTTGCTACTAATTTTATTATGTATGCTAAAAAAATCACTGCATGTAAATAAAGTCATTCTTTGGCTGAGTACATTTCTGCTCTTATTCTCTCATGTGTTTGCTCCCCTCTTTGTCTCCTCAGAGCTACACTATTTAAATAAGCTCCCATTATTTTCAGTGGAATGACTTGCTAAAGGGAAATATTTGTGTCCCTTCACTGGACATCTGCTGCTGGTATGAAAGCAATCAAGAGGAAAAAATGATGGTATGAAGCACATTTAACTTTCACGCCTCTTCATCATTCTGCACAAGCGAACACCAACAAGAATTCAATCATAAGTACATCAAAATATATTCCTCCCCCTTCTAAAAAAGCAGATATTAAAAAAGGAAAATAAATAAGAAAAAAATACTAAATAACAATAGATTTACATGTGAACCTTTCAAATTTTTATACCTCTCCTGACACACTATCACCATTAAAAAAATCATTCAAATACTTTCAAATACTTCCAAATATGAACTAAATTCTACAAATGACTAAGACAAACCGTGTAATTTAGAGATGTCATCATTGTAACATATAATTTACTTATAAGTAACTTTTTAACATATTAGGGTAAAAACCTGCACTCAGCACAGGTGGTGGTGTGAGAGGTTGTACTTATGTCTGTGCTCATATCCTGCCTCTTTGATGGATTCTGCATCACTGACTACTGGGCCTGCCTGCTTAGAATTGCCTCTGATGAGATGGTATTGCAGTGTTTTGCAGCAGTATAAAGTAGACTTCATGGGAAATTTTTTTGGAAAGACGAGATATAAAGTTCACGTCCTTTCACTCAACTACAACTGTAAGAAAAAAAATTCCTAACTTCGTTCCAATAGGATCCAATTTAATAATGTCTCATACATTTCACATGACAATTGCATCAAAGTAATAGCAGGAAGTTGTCTGGAGGTGCTGCTGACAATATGAATGCTACATTGCTAAATTAGAGTTAGTAATAAAGAGGCTGAAGGAATGATAATTCCATCCATCAATGACTGTTTTCAAGACTCACAAAGAGAACCAAAGAGGCTACATATCTCACTTCTTCTGTCTCACAAACTCCTAATTAGCTGTAAATGAACTTTGGGGAAAACTTAATCTTCTGCCAAGGCACAGATCCTATTATCTGATGCTAATTTAGAGCTATGGAAGAAAAATGAGAAAAACATATAAGAGTGAACAAACTCAAGAGAAGTTCACAGGCAGAACCTTATATTGAATGTGGCTTTTCAGTTGGCTTTTGCTTCTGTGCATTTTTGGTGGAATGAACCCAAGATGTCAGAAATATGTTTTACCAACTGGAAAAACCATCTGAAGGGCCCTCGCAGATATGATCAGTCAATATTAGCACTGATGGCATCAGACATCACTATTTCAGTTGTCTGCTTCAGTTCTTTGCCTTTTATGACAAACTTTTGTCAAGCATTTCTAGGGATTACTCCTAAAGGGAATGTTCCATCTGACAGAAGCCTGCAGAGAAACTCCCTCTAGAAAATGGTTTATCTATGGAGAGGGATGGACTAGAATATTTTTAGCAGAAAAAAATAAAATGCTACAGCTCTGCTTGTAAAACTCAGTGTGTGTTCCTTCTATTAGGTAATAAGCACTAATTTATTTTGGAACAATTACTCCGTCTTGGAAGACTGAGAAGTTAGCTTACTTCACACTGCTCATCTAAATTTCAATTCTTCTGCTTTCACTCCTTGACATGGTTGATTATAGAAGCACTGAATAGAAAGAATAGCAACTTGAAGTTCAAATGAGTAGGGAGAGGTGGAACAGTATGGAACTTTGAAGACAATGAAATTAAGCCTAAATTTGTAATAGAAAAGGATGTTAACGCAGATGAATGACAAGATCAAAGCAACGAGTGACAAAGATGATATTACAGTCGGTATTTGTACAGACTTTGAAGACTGAATATATGAATATTTGCAAGTATTTGCATTTAATCAATTGTGCTTTTGCTTCTTTCTGCTCCTGACCAATCCTATCCAACCTCACACAAATCTGAAGGTTGTACGCTATTGGTAGGTGTTTGTTTAACAATGTTTTGTACTTGGACTACTTTGCCCTCACCTCCTGTATGTATCTTCTGATAAGGAGGACAGAGAGACAGGTAAGGACACGTACATTTTGGGAGAAGCTAAGAACAAGCAGTGAAAGAAAAAATAATGCAGGTACTTTTCTTTACAAGGTATCAGAAGCTAGACCAATTACTAAAAGCCATGTAATACATTTGAAGATGCAAAGGTGAAAAGTGAGATGACTTTGAGTGCAGTAATGACTCTGATCCACCTCACTTGGAACACCCTCCCATACCCTCTGCCCATCTGTCCCAGAAGCATCATTTCAGCTCACCCTGGGGCCTTCAGTTTCTGCTGGAGCTATGGTGTAGGAGCAGTGGTCTCCATAATGCTGGTCACAGATTCTGATGATCCAGGTCCCAGTGTGTGGGTTTATGCTAGGCTTGATCCTGAACCTGTCTTATCACAGTGGACCTGGCTCTCCATCCCTTAGGGAGCAGCTGACTCTTCCTCTTCCCCGACAGGTCAAATTTGAGGAGGCCTGCTTCTCACATATACTATACAGACAGATATATTTCTAAGAGTAGAGTTAAAAGCCACAATAGTTTTAAGTTTTGTAGATGGTTAAACACAATAGTGTTCTAATAAAATGCTGACAATCAGGTGAGATGTAATTTGGCTTGCAGACAAATACATCAAACACAATGTGGTATGAGGTGCATGTTCATCCTTGTCTGTACAAACCACACAAGGGCCAGAAGGAGATTATGTGGATCATGGCATCAAAATGCTATGAGTTTACAAACTTCTATCTGCCTAGGCTACACTCCCTCTTATCTATCTTATTATAAGTATTATGAAATAGATATTCTTCCACAATTCAGTTAATTATTTTTGGGCTTGAACTAGCAGTAACCATCTCTGTACAATGTGTTCTGTTGCTCTTTGCTTCCTTCCTGACATTCAGATCCTAAAGTTCGCCCACTGTTTTACTTGGACACTTCAGACCTTTTTCTCACTTCTATTTCAATGATTTCTGATTAAAGATTGCTTCTCTCCAACCTTTTAAATACTTCTCAAAGATCTGGACGCGTTTTCTCTCTCAAGTTCCAATTATGGTTTAATATCAAAGCCAGCAGTGGCCATGTAAAATTTCCTCAGCTATTATAAAAAACCTTGGGTTTTAGCAGCTGGAAACAAAGAGGATGTCGGTTTTTATTATCACAAAATTTCAGAGTGATCAAGTGAATAAGGCAAGATGTCCTTGGGACAAAATGGATAATTATTGTTGCTTACATAAATACTTAGTAATAAAATTTAAAAAAAAAAAAGAAAAAAAAAAGAAAAAGAAAGAAAAAAGGATGCAGCCATATAACACATGGCGGTATCTGATAGGGAGCAGTCATAGTTGTGACAAGTGTATCTCAGTGCCAAATGAACGATCAGGGATCAGTTCTACTGCCAGCACACCCCAGCAGCAATAAGCAGGAAAGATGATGAGCCTCTACTGAAGACAGAACATTTTGTATGCAGCAACTTTTGCAGCTGCTTAGATTGGTCTTAGATTCCAAGCAGTTCTTTGTGGTTCCTTGGAGGAAGGGAAAGACAAGTTATGGGGTGGATGTGATCTTTTAAGGACACTACTGGAACCTCAGCCTACCTCTCAAAAAAAGGAGCAGGGAGGCTTTTTTGAATAAACACTGGAGGATTTACAGTTATCACTGAAATAGATCTTCAGTAACAAATGAAACAATTATAGCATCTACAGATACAGATACGTTAAATATTATGAAACAGAATATAATTGAGTATAATGCAATCAATAAATCCTGGCACAGATAAACACACATACTTTTATTTTTGTAACTTTTGACAAAAAATTGGCAGTGAAAAGGAAAAGAGCATCAGTGAAAATCTGGGTGAGAAGATAAAGCTACCTAAAGATAAGTAATATTAGCTGCTCTGTATTTAAGAAAAGCCCCAAATGGAGAAAGAAGAAATTTTTGGCACATTTTTCCTTGACCTACAGAGATGATGTTGTATTTTTTGAGTGGTTCTTGTGACCAAGGATTGCCTCTGGAATTTCGCTGAGCAGAAAAGTAGCTTTGATAAAACCAGAGAACTGGAATCATTGCCTGTCTTTTTTCTAACAAAGCAAATACTTTCACTCACTAGCTGTACTTAACTAAGAAAATGTGCCCCTGTCCCAGGAAGAAAATTACTTTTTCATCATATTTAAACACCAGTGTCATTGAAAGATTCATGAAGCTTGTCTGTCTGAGCTTTAAAACAAAATGGAGTGAGCTAGTGAAAACCATTCCTGTCTAACTACTTTACAGTGCAAAAAATAGCTTTGAGAGTGATGCTATCTGCTACTGAACCAAAAGATCAGGTGACAGCTGTGTAGCCCACATTCTTGGCCACTTAATCAGCATTGTCACGGGTCAAAAAAAGGCAGGGTGTTTGGGCCTTCCTCCAATGTTTGAATATGAGTCTTTGCTTTTCTATTTCTGCTGTAACATGAGCAAGAGAGTGTTCCTGCTTTGTATCATTATAGGAAGGGTGACTTCATGCTACAGATTATGCAGGGTGGCCTTGATGTCCTACAGAATTCAAGATATGTTTACTTGTTCTTGTGCCACTAATACAGAATGAAAAGCACTGCAAATATCACTAGCATCTTAAAGGTAACAGCTAAATAGATAAACACAAGCTATAGATCTAATTATTAAGCGTAGATGTAGGCCTATCTGAAGGATTCTGCCTGACACAGGTCAAGCAGACCTGTTTCCACAATATGGTAAGTATTTGGATATCAGACCTCTCTAAGCAGTAATTTAGTTCTTGTTCAGTTTGAAATTTTCAAAATCATTTGCCAGAAGTAGCTCAGAAATCTGGAATATGGGGAATGGTTGTGCAAGAGAATGATTAGGAAAGAGAGGGCAACTCTGCCAGGGAAGTTTCTGTAATAAAAAGTGTAATTATTCATAATTTATCATCAGGTTAATTTTCCCTCAGTGGGATGTATACATATTCCATATTTAAAAATAAAACAAAATCTTTGCAATGAAGGCTGGT
Organism: Brachypodius melanocephalos; assembly: GCA_013398615.1. Lineage (NCBI taxonomy): Eukaryota > Metazoa > Chordata > Aves > Passeriformes > Pycnonotidae > Brachypodius > Brachypodius melanocephalos. The sequence continues at coordinate 7,016,966 of VZSR01001685.1, read as the reverse complement.
TAGGTGCATTTCCTATAGATGTACATTAAAATCTAGAAATTAGTTAAAACCATTACCAGATTTTCTTCTTATTCTACATGTCTTACTGTCTCATTCTTTGACTCCTTTCAGCAGGAATAATTTTATTTGTCATAATTGGGAACTTTTGTGTTCCTCAGCTGAAGTATGTCTATGTAGGGAACTGTAAACAGGTATTTCTTTGAGGTGATCCAGTTCAAAAACAGATGCAAGGTATCTAAAGTGTCTGTTTGTCAGTGAAAAACAATCAGCAAAGTACTTTTTTTTTTCCATGTAGATACTTCCAATCCCCTCTCCAGCCACAGCTTAGCCTTTAATGAACTCTGTTCAATGCATTATTGGAACCAAACCAGCAGTGAACCTGTGGGTTTTGTCTAGTCTTTTCCTGATGCTCTAGTTCTTTTTGTGCAGTTTCTGGACAGTTTTCATGCATGCTCCAGTACTGAACACAGTGAAACACAGCTCACAGCTCCTGATCAGCCACGCATGACCTGTGTTTCCTATTGTTCTTGTTGGTTTAGCAATTCCTTGGAGCTCAACCGTTTCTTAGATTTGCTGTAATTAAAGCAGACCAGTCGTGTCTTTGAAGGTCAAGCACTTTAGCCTCACTCCCACTGTGACTGTGACCAAACACTCTTATAATGCTCTTCTGTAATCCTCAGAACTTGGCAAGTTTCTAGCTCATCTTCTCTAAGCTAAAGTCAGATAGCTGTGGATATAGACATGGATTTTTCCAATTCCCTGTAACAAAGACAGAGTGCAGAGCTAGTGTTATATATCTGAACACCATACCTTACCACACTGCACAGCTAATCAGAGATACAATTTCTGGACATTCTGAACTGAGAGAGGTCATCACTAGCATAATCACTGGTGTAGCTGCTCATTTCTGGATTTTTAGTGGCAGATCTACTAAAAGACAAGTTTTACGGTTTATTTTGTTGTAAGTTAAATTACTTAGGGCACTTCTTGAGTTTAAGTTTTGTACTACAAAGGTAATACTTTCTAGACCAGCTATACTTTCTAATTTTTGGAAACTATAACTGCAGCTTTTAAAGAAAATATAAATTACCTCAATTATGTAACCATTTAAAAAAATCAAAAATTAAAAAAAAAATTATTGCAGAACACCCATATGTTACCAAGGCTTCGGGGAATTAAGCCAGCGTCTTTTTTTAGGGGGCGGAAGAAGATTGAAGTTCTAGGCAAACAATAAACTAAGAGAATATTTGCTATTGAAAAGAAAAGGTCTGACGTCAGGAAACACAACAATTAATACTATTCTGCCCCCTCGCGTTAACTTCTGAGGCAGCCGCCGTAGCCCCACACATCCCCAAGTTCGCGTCCCTTCGCGAAGATTGCGCCACGTCCCAGATCCACGACACAAAACATAACAGAGCAGCGTCCCGAAAACAGCATGGTTGGGCGATCACTGGGAATGATACGGCTGCGTGCCTCACCTCGGACTTAATGTGTTGTATGGAAAAATAGTTCAGAACACGAACAAATCACTAAATATGTTGGAGCTCGCACGGCAGTGTGGGGGATGGGTGTAGTTTAGAGTTCAATTGAAAGCGGCAGCGAAGCCGGCTGCCTACATGGAAGAGCAGCGTGGAAAGCAAGAGGATCTGTGCTGGAGAAAAATCAGAACCCAGAACCTGAGCTCAAGTTCTTAAAACCAGTGTTATCTAAATTTTTGCTTTTATCGTTTAAGTAACCCACACGGAATAAACAAGGCATTAAATTTGGCCACAGTTGCACTTGAAAGGAAAAGCTTTCACTGATAGTGAGGGCCAACGAAAATATTTTCACCTCTAGAGCTCCACTTTAGTTTAAAAACTGTTTTAATACCAGCAACCACATCCTTGCAGTGCCATGGACACCAGGAGCCAAAGCCCCAGTGGGAAGACGGCTGTCATGCAGCTGTATTTCAGACGAGACGCGGAGATAAACGCCAGAAGTCACACGCTGCAAATGATGAGAGATAAATGCCATTTTAATGTGATTTTATTTCCATCACTCCCTCTCTAACCCTGCTAATTCCTGACGTTATTCTTCACTGGCAGGACTAAGAGCTGCGCCCGTGTCTTGAACCGGGGCCCGGGCTGGGCGCTCTCCAGAGATCCCTTCGCGAAACGCTCCGGAGAGGCCAAGGGTGGCTCTTACCGAGGGCTTGGCAAGGAGATTAAGTTTTATGAGCAGCACGCGAACGCGGAGCAATTAATGTACAAGACAGTGCCGCTCCTCGCCAGCCCGGAGAACCCATTAACATCTTAATTTCCTCTCGGTATCAGCAGCTCGCCGTGCGGGCAGGGCTCTCATGCTTGCGGTTCCCGCGGAAGGCTCAGCGGTGGCCTCCAACTAGTTCTTCCGACAGACTCCAGACCGCCTGTACAAACAAACCGAAGCGCTTATGGAAAGCCGGCGCTCTCCCCCTCTCCTGCGCTTCCCCTTCCGTGTCCCGGTGCTCGGAGCAGCGCCAGAGCGGCGGGGCGGGGGCGAGACCGCTACCCTGGGGCCGCACTGCTCGCTCGCGCGGGGCCCCGTCGCGGCGGGGCAGCGACCCGCGGTGGCCACAACTTCAGCGACTGCGGCTCTGGTCGGGGCCGGCCCGCGGGAAAGTTACCGAGATGCCTGGCTGAGATTTTTTTTTTTTTTCTGGTTCTTTCTTCTCTTCCCCCCGCGCTGTCCGCGAACTTTCGACGTCGTCCCGCCCGGCACGGAGCCATCACCTCCTCAGCGAACAGAGTCGCGCTTGGGGCAGCGCGGCGGGAAAGAGACGCGCTGGCAGCCGGCGGCCGCCCCCGAGCTGCTGTCGGCGGCGGGGCCCGGCCGCCTCGCCCTCTAGCGGGGGAGAGCGGCGGCGCCGGCGGCTGGGCGTGACTTTCCGCGCTCCCTTCAGCCCGCCCGCCCGCCGCGGGGGACCGCGAGTCAGTCAGGGAGCCGAGCTGAGCCGGGACTAGCAGCGGCGCCGGCCGACGAGGCTCCGCCATCAGGGGTGACCCCCCGGGCACCGGGGGAGGCGAGCGGCGCCCGCACGGCCCCCGGGGCAGCGGCGCGGCCAGAGGAAGGCAGGCGGGTGAGCGGGCGCCGGCCACTTCGCACCCTCTTCCCTGCCCTTAAGAGCGGAGAGAGGGCGAAGAGGGGAGAACAGCCCGCGGAGTACCAAGCGTGGGAGTCCGGCTGCCCCCTCCTCGCTTGCCCCACTGGACTGGAGGGGGGAGAGAGGGGCGCCTCCTACTTTGGCAAACACTTTGGCACTTTGCTGGATTCGGAGCAGGAAGGGCTGGAAATATGGGGAAAGTTGGAACTTGCCTGGTTACTTTGGCTGGACTTTTGCTGGCAGCGGGAGCGCAGACGTTCACAGGTAAGGAAGGAGTGGGCTCGCCAGCCCGGGGCCGGGCAGCCTTCCCGGGGGCCAGGCGGCGGAGGGGCAGGGGGGAGGCGCGGGCACTTCGGAGGCGGTGGGGGTTTGGTTTGGGTTTTTGTTTTCTTCTGTATATTTTTTCTGTTTTCCCCTTCTTTTATTTTTCCATCCCCATCCCCCTGACGGGTCTGACACTTCGGAACCGCTGCGTCAATTGGGTGGAAAAAGTGTCCCAAGGAGGCAGCGGTGCCGGGATGCCGCTCCGCTGGCGCCCCTGAGCCCCGATGGAGGGTCGAGAGTCTGGCGGTGCTCGGGCTGCCCTAGGGCAGGGCTGGAGGGACGGGCGGGACTCGGGCTCTCTCCGGCATTTTTCCGCCGCTGACTTCCCCAAAGTTTCCCGCTGCCCCGGCACGGGAGGCGGAGGGGCGAGGTGAGCCGGTCCCCGGCGCTCCGCCCGCCGCCGCGGCTGGCGACGAGGGAATGAGGGCTGGCGGTGCTCCCCGGAGGGGCCGGCGGAGCCCCGCGGCTCTGCCCTCCCGCCGCTGCCCGGGCACTGGCCCCCGCCGCTCCCTGCCCTCGGCGCTGCCCCGAGGTGCGGCTGTGAGACCCCGGCAGAACCGGAGGGAAAGCCCCGGCCCCGAGGTCTCTGCAGCCCCTAGAGCGTCACCTGAGAGGGCAGGGCAGAAGCTGCCCACGTCTGAGGGATGCCGGCATTCATAGCCAAGGGGAGCCCGGCGAAGTGCCCTATCAGCGCCAGCGTTCCTCTGTTTCCCGAAGCCCCAGACCTGCAGATGGTTATTTTGGTCTCGAGTCCCCTGCCTGCACCCCTGTCCTATTTATGTGTTGGAGAAACCCGTAATTTTAGACAGAAATTTGGATTGTGAAATAGTTCTGTGCTCCACTGCAAAGAGTAACTTTGGAATTTTTTTTTTGTTTTGTTCTAACATGAAGTTAGTGCAACTGAAAGCACGTTAAATTGAAGACATCTGGTCCTCAGCTCGTGCGAAGTGTGCTTTGATCTGGGGGGAAGAAATCATTCTGACTCCTTGGTGCTCAGGCTGAGAATAGTTTATATTTTGCACATTACATGTTGCTTCTATGGAACACTGTACCTAAACCAAGTTTTGTGGCTGGGAATTGCTGGTCTGGTTTAAAACTTCTTTAAAAACCCCTAAAATTCTGGTTTTACGTTTGATTCCAGGGACCTCTTGTATACGTAGCTGCATTTCCCCTAGCTTCTTGAGAGCATTTTTACTGTAGATGAGACAGAAGATCTCCAAGTAGAAAAACGTTTTGTTCCAAGGTGATATGTAACAATGATGAAATATTTTCCAAACTCCTGTTAGAAAGTATGCACAGCAGCAAATTATGAAACTGGACTCAGTTATATTAGCTCTACAGCTCATTAATATTGGAAATCTTGTGTCCAGACTTCAATGGGAGCACTTGATTTATTAAGATAAATCTGTAACTCATTGCTGACCTGTGTGAACTGTCTTGCTTTTTGTTTAAAGTTAAGCTGGGGCGACTCTTCTGGATATTTAACTGGCTTGTGCATGCAGTGTGCTGATACTGTACTGGAATCAGCACTGAAATGCCGTTCATGTTGCTGAAGAACAATCCCACATTACTGTCTGATTTGTGTCCATTGTATTCATTTACCTGACACACGCTGTGGAGAGAACAGTGCTATAAACGGCAAACAATCCACTAATGACTTGGGCATACAGTTATTCCAAGGGTGCAATTCCACACCATCTGAAGTAACAGAGACTGCTATTCACACATTTCAGCGAGATTGCAGAAGATGGCATGGGATGCAGAATCTGCCCAGTTTTCTCCCAATATGTGCATACGTATATGTATGTTAAATATTGAAGGTAAAGATTATTTGTGAAGATGCATGTACACTTTTTTTTCTTTTTAGTATTGACTCTCGGCACTTGGAACAAAATTGATGAAATTTCCATTTTTGTACTTTACCATATGAAGCTTCTCTCTGGGTATCATTTTTGTTTGGGGGAAAAAATGCTGTTTCTTTTGTTAAAACCTTGATGCATTAGCGTCATAGAAATTAAATGACAGAAAAATCCGTCCTTGAGTTGTGTATTACCTTTTGTAGTAGCTGTCCCTTATTGCAGAAGGGGGTTACGTGACTAACCTATGAAAAGTTTAAAAACAAACAAAGAAAAAAGAAACAAAGCCAACTCCACAGATGTTGTAAGCAGAGAATAGCAGTGTGTGAATTATGTGGCTGTGGCATTTATAGTTTCATTTTTATTTTTGCCCTTTTCTAAACTGGCTGATTTGTTTCACAAAGATTGCTTCTAATGTTACGTTCGGCTATTGTCTTATTTGACTTTCTTATTTAGAAAATAATCTTACTGAAAGATCAGATCTTGGCTTTTCAAGGCCTGGGAGCTTTCAAGTAATCTTTTGAAAGCAGCTTAACAGTTAATAACAATGAGATTTTCTCTGAGTCCTTAACTAAAGATTTTTAAATTCTGGATTCATCAGTTCAAGAAGTAAATGATCTCAAGAATTTGAATTCAAGAAGTATTACTGAAAACATTATTTTAAATGGACAGTGCTGCTTATCCTATGTTTTTAAAAGTAGCTGGACGCTTTCTGCAAGATTAGTTTTGGGTTTGGACTTTTTTCCTATTTTCTAGTATCTTTCTGAGAAACTGTAGGACACCTAATTTAGCTGGTTTTGTTTATAATTTTAGCAAAATGTTATTAAGATGGTCTCATGTGAAGACAGAATGTTAATATTGCAGAAGTCCTTGAAAAGTGGTGTTAAGTCATAGAAAATGCCACTTGACTCCACCATGTTCCTTCATCCACCTTCCTTGGTAGATTATTCTAGGGAAAGCAATTTGCTCCTCTAAGGGATTTAGGTCAAATATAGAGATAAGGGAAGTTAGAAAGGCAATTGTAAACTTAAATATTTGATCTCACATAAAATTAAGGGTCTGGATGGGATCAGTTCTGTCAAATACAAGTACACGGAGCTGGAATTGAAAGCAAGGAAATGTGTAATAGAACTTGGAAACTGTTTTTATGATGGGATTGGTATTAAGGTAGATGTAAATATGCACACAGCCTGAATTCTGAAATTGGCGTTTCTTGGTTACAACATGACTCTTATGGAGGGAGGGCTATTATTAGTCTGTTATATTCTCTTTTGCTGTGAAAAGCACTGAGGTTGTATATCAATGCTCTTTCTATGGCACTGGTTTAAAAAGTTTTAGTTTTTCTCTGAGAAGGAATGAGTCCTATTGCAGTGAGAGGGATGGACAGACTGACTAAAAATGCTTCATTTGTAATGAATCAGGACTACTGGCACTTATGAAGAAAAGGAGGAAAAGTGCTGTACAAAACTTGAAAAATACTTTTCCTACTGAGTAGTACAGGCTTTACGTAAAGAATAGGAATTCTCAAGCTATTTCATGGATTAAAAATACAAAACCTTGCATTCTGAATAGATGTTGGGCCTTGCATTCATCTGTTCATTTTTGGGTGTAGGCACTTTAAAAAGAAGGATCACATTTTCCAGAAAAGAGATGTGGGGAGGAAGTTTGACATGCTGAAATTGAAACTTAATGTGATCGTGTTGATGTTTGGTGACTGCAGAAGAAAGGAAGAATATAGGTTAAGTCTTCGTAGGTCCTATCCTAGCTGAAATGAAGCTCCTGGCAATGTCTAGAAAATAAGAAGTTTCTGGTATAATTAACTGTGTTTAAAGAGATTTTTCAGAGTATTCAGAATCTCTGTTTGAAAGTCTGTAATAGCTATTCTGATCACTTTAGCAACAAAGAACTCCAAGTGTAGTTACATCGCACTGTAGCAAATTCTGCTTTTGTTTGCATTGTTTATTCCACCTACTGTTCTTTCCACGCATCCATCAAGTCTATATTTCCTGCATCTTCCAAGGGAGGTAACATACGCCAGTGAAGATGCCGCTTTACTAGTGGCTGATGCAGTTTGTCAGCTCATCCACAAAGCTATTCCAGCTACAGGTCATAGCATGGACTTGGCCTCACTAAGCAGTGAGAGCTGAGCGGGAGGAATCTCAATCCAAACTTCTTGCTGTTAAGAGATTTTTGCTGCTGCTATTACAGCTGTTAGGTGAATAGGTGAATGGCTTGATTTCTGTTTTACATCTAAGACTATTCATATTTAAAATACTCTGGGTGAATTAATGGAAGCATTTTGAAAAACCTGCTTCTAAATGTGATGTTGTTTTTTGGGGTTTTTTTTGGGTTTTTTTTTGGTTTTTTTTTTAAGTTTTTGCAGTTATAACAAATGAAGTAAAGTTTGTGTTACCATGTAAACTGGGATGTGCTTTAGAATGCTTCAGGTAAAAATGAGTCAGGGCTTTGGAAGTGGCACAGTTCATCAAAAAAGAAACTGTGTGGTGGGTATTTTTTAAATATTTATTTTATTTAGCTGTTTTGGTTTCAAAATACAGTAATAAATTGTCATCAGAAATTAAAAATAAATCTTACAAAACCCTGCAAGGATGTAATAACACTGTGTGCAAAAATGCTATGGTGTTCTTTTGGTCTCATGATTTAGTTGTCAGAATTTGTGAGGAAAACAAATCACAGTGTCCTGAAACAATATAAGTGCAATAATAGATGAAATAATATCTTCAGCGCTCACAGAAGTTGCTAGATTGACAGCTAGAGAGACCAAATCCCCAGGCAAATCACAAAGCATGTTAGGGTAGAGCGAGCAAGCTCCTGAACTTCGCCTTGCTAATGTCATTTGAGCGTGATCTGGAGACATGTGAGGATGGTTTATTTCTCATGTGCGCTCACCCACACCCCGTGACGGTCAGTGAAAATGTCAAACAGGCGAGTTGCTGGTGGCCCGGTCAGCTTTACACATTCCTGCTGAGACCACCCCTTGAGTGTGCATCATTGGATTCAGCTGAGGGGAAGATAACAAGTGTAGACTTCATGGAACAAAGTCCAGTGATGTTGCGGGGTTGGGATCAGTGAACTGATCCTGTATTTCATGCGTTGGAATTTTAGGCTAAAGGAAAGGCTTTTTGAGAGGGATACCTATAGTATTTAAAGCTTGTTAGTATCACTGTCAAACATTTATTTCTATGCTATGTCCCTAAATTCTGAAGATGTTTCCCCAGGAAATGGCATGCAATTACAAACCTTTCAGCTCAGAATTATGACTCCTGTAAAAGAAGTAGTAGTTTTGAAAATTTTCCAAGGAACAAACTGGTAATGTGCGAATGTAGCTGAAGTATCTACTCATTTTCTTTAGGAAAAATTCTCCTTATATCCTTTAATTTCATTTGATTTTGTTGATAACTTCCAGTTCTCTTATTTCTGATGTGTAATGTTATATGTTAAAACAGGATTTTGAGACACTGAAACCAATTTGGAGCATATGGTCATATATTTAGGAGGGAAAAAAAGTAGCAATAAAATTTCCTATGTCAATCTGTTCACCAAAATATATTCAGATACTTCTTTCTGAATTTTGTCATGTCTTCCAGAGTTTTGCCTGCTGTGATCTGCTGCTGATCACTAGGTGTAGCTGCATCTCTAAATCCATTTTTCTAAGTGTAGAAAGAGAAAGGGCTGTAAGCTAGGCTTTGTGAGAATGTAGGTGTATTTGGAGGTGGGGAGGTGTGAAAATAGATGATGGATTTCTGTGACCTAGAGAGTTTTAATCCATTGATGGCTTGTTTGCATCAGTTTGATTATAATACAATTGAACTTTTAATTACATGTAAAAAGGCTGATTTTGGTATCAGTGTTAGTATTCAACAGAAAGACGAATGAATGTTCTAATATGACAAAAATACATAATAAAATACATGATAAAAATACATAATAAAATTAAACTATAGGGAAATTGTCAGTACTTCCCTAGTGTTTTAAATACAAGTATTATTGCTGCAGAGATCTGATAAGCTTTTCTTTAAGGATCAGTCAAGATGGTTAAGATATAACCTTAAGTTTTGTATGAGTACATGTCTCCTCACAACCTATTGAGAACCTTTCTGATCCATTCAGAATAACTATCTGTGGAGATGATGTTGCTGTCAGTGGAATTCTGTTCTTCTTTTGGCATAAGGACTTTTTGTGTTGGTTTTCAAGCCATGTGGCTTCCATTAATGCTATGAGAAGGTACCGATGGTGAGGTGCCATATATGCTTTAAAAATGAAGGAAAAACATTTTTGTGCCCAGATTCATGAGAGTAAAATTAAGGTGTATTTATGCCTCTAAGCCATACCCATGCTCAGTATCTGCAGAGAATAGAAAAGAAGTGTCTCAGCCTGAAGTGTCTGACTCAACAGTGACCCTTTGCCACATAAGGAGCAATGATAGGAGAAAAAAAAAAGTAATGACCACAGTTGTTCAGATAAAACCATGGCAATGTTAACAGGAAGGAGTTCTGAAAACAGGTTAGACTTAGTTTGTTTTGGGGGGGAAAGGTGGGAAAGAAGGTATAGCATTTGCTGAAAGAATGGAAGAGATGAATGTTACTAGAAAAGAAGATGTAAAAAAAAAAATACTCTGAAGTCTAAAACACAGCTGAATTGCTTGTGGAAAACAGAAGTGAATTTATAATTATTCATGTTTTCTTATTTTTTATTATCTTAGTTTTCAACACATTTGTTTCTAATAATGTATTCCAGGCTCAGATATGTCTTCTGATAGCTTTACATAGCAATAGTTGATTATGTTTACACATATGATTAAATGTAATGATGTTAATTAATCTTTAATTTTTTTCTGTGAAATGGTGTAAACCCAACATTTTGCTTATGACTCTTTGTTTTTCCCCTCCCCACCCCCCATGTGTAATTTGCCCTGATTTAGAATAATAATTTTTTGTTAGAATGAGATTTTTTGAGGGGTAGATTAGCTTTTTTATTGCTCTCCCTTGGTTTTTTGTCTTTTTAATCTTCCTCACTGTTAAGCTATTATAAATATCTCTTACAGCATTTTTTTTGTTAATCACTAGAAATGTGTTTTTGCTCTGGAATAACTAACAGCTAATTACCTCTTTTATCACTTCAGCTCTTCATCTTCTAGGATAACAAAATAGAGCATCACATGCCTGTTTTAGAACAGATTTTTTTTCCACCACGCATATTTTTGGGGGATTTTTTGCTTGTTTGTTGTTTTGTTGTTTGGCTTTTTTAATGTGTTATTTTGGGGAAGTTTTCAGAAAGATGCTTTATTATCTTGAATCCTGTCACATCTTTTATCCCGAACTATAAAATCAAATATGATTTAGACTATTTATAAATAATGTAGTGGATAGAATACTTTTGTCAGTGGACCTTTGTTTTAATTCTGTAGCACATAAATGTAGGCTCATTAGGTGAAAGAACTGTTAATTTGTGCTGATAAGATTCTAACATAAGATTGAGGAGGCTATTACACGAGTTTCTGTTTACTTTCAGGTGGATAAATAGTGGATCAGTAACCTAATACCTAAGGTTTGCTTGATGGAGTTGTTGTTACAGATAAATTGAGTGGCTATTCAATTTTTTTTTTCGCCGTGAATATACATTAGACCAAGTAAATAATTTCCACCCCTGCTATGTGCACTTACATATTTGTGTATATGCCTGTGATCTGTGTACTAGTTTGTATGTCTCTGTCTTAAAGTTGATGGGTTACTACCCATTAGCAGCAGACCTTTCCATTTTTCATGGTATGGTTGATGTAGAGGTAGTGGCAGGGGGGGTTGTATTTTTTTTCCCCCTCTATGGCCAAATAATTCCTTAGTTTGGCAGGTGATGCTTAGTCATTCTTCTGTGGCTGATGCAGTAGTTTGTGACAAAAAAATGGTCATGTACATGCACATCTTAAAGTTTTGGTTACCAAATCTATATAGTTTCTGAGGGTAGAGTTTCTCACATTTTCTGAGGAAAAGGATCTCCAGTTTTGAGAAAGAGAGTGTTGCCAGGTTACATCTCAAGGAGAGGTGACCATTTCCTAAAGCGATTCACGTTGTCCTCTACCTTGGTAGAAACTTCTGTTTCTCCCACTTCTGTTATTTTTTACCTTCCTGGCTTTTTACTGTTCTAACAAACAGTTCAGCAAACAGTTGAAAACAAACCTGAAAGTCAATTACCATCTCAATGAACTGTGTGAGACGCCATAGCAGACATAACTCTTTCCTCTGGAGCTGCTTACTTTAGTACAGTTGCTCGCTCTTCTTACGTGATTTAGATCTTTGTTTTGTTAGAGAACTTGCGTTGTTGCTTCTTCCATCTTCCATCCTTCTTATCCACTGTGAGAAGTCCAATGTTTCCTGACAGCTGTACAGCCTGCTCAGGGTGTGCTCAAAGGTGTGGCAGAAACTTGAAAGAAAATATTTTTGTTTCAAGGTGTTTGACACTGTTTGCACACCTGTTGGGACTATATATAGCATATTGTAATTGCTGTCATATTTCTGTCAAGCAGTGTAATTCAGGAACAACAGCGTTCTGATGATTAATTTGGAAGTTAAAAGTGTTTTGATAATGTAATACGTCTTTTTATTTAACTGTTTTAAGATAAGCCATAAAATCTTAACCAAGGAACTGGTTTCTCTCTGTGGAACTTTCTGAGCCTGGAGACCTTTCTGGTTTCATGTTGGGATGACATTGCTTAACATGAATCACACCCCTGGAGGACAGCATGAAGACATATGTGTGTTTGTGTATATACATATATGCATTTAAATGCACTTTTAAAATTATCCTGTTTTAATAGTTGCTTAGTGATCAGAACTCCCACATAGGTGTGGGAGATCCAGATTTAACTCTGTGCTCTGGCGTTTGACTGTGACATGGATGAGGAACTCCATAGCCATTCCATAGTTGGAATTTCTTTTTTTTTTTTCCTTTCCCCATGGTTGAGACATCTGCTAAATTTCCATTTACAAAACATTAAAAAAAAGGAAGGTGATAGCTCAGAACCCCAAAACATATTTAGAGAAAATCTACAGCAGCTGCTTGTCACCACCTCTAGCTTCAGTTTTCCCTTGAAACTCAAAAACATCATTAAATACTGTCACATGTTTAGGAGATAGAGGCAGTTATGGACATTTCCAGGAACTACAGTTCTCAGTGGGGTAGTTCTTATGGTAATGACTGAAAATAGCTATAGCCTTTTTCCTTTAATGTTACCTTTTCTGAATTCTGCAGGGTAGATGAAGATTATTTTACAAAGCACCGCATTCAACACTTTAATATAAGCACTTTACATAACACATCACTTAAGCTTTTTCTTTTTAACTTCTGCGGAGACAGCTTGATACTAAAGTAATTCCTCAGTTATGTAAGATAAATTGTTGTCCCAGTACTAATTTTGGGGCACTGTGCAGCTGATGCCCTTTTTACTGTGAGAGATGTCATCTTGACTCTGTTTTAGCTCAGGAGAAAACCTTTGCAAGCAACTTTCTAAATGGGAAAGAAACCTTTTGGGATTAGGTCTGTGAGCATCATGGACATTGTGTTGGGAAACCAACAAAACCAAAAGCAACTAAAGTTAGTATCTGTTTAAAACCTTAGAGGGTGAAAATGTGAAATGCAGGCCTTTATATTGCCCGACATTAGTATCTGCTGTTTATGGCAATGGCAAAGCACATGGATTGAAGACCACATATAAAGTTCATGAAGTGTGTTTTTTTATTTTTACTTCAAGAATTGTTGTTAGAATTGCCTTCATAAATCTAGGCTAGTAAGGGATTTATGTGAATTGGTGTAGCACTTTCATTTGTGGATTTGGAGAACACTGGGGTTTGTTTTATTTATTTAAGAATGTTTGAGACAAGCATATGCCCTTTAGAGCAAATATGCATTGAAATTGCATGGGGCCCAGGAGCCCAAGACAAATTGAAATACACTCTTGACAAGTAAAAACCACTGATTTCTGTAGCAGCCATGCACCACCAGCAGATATGGAAGAGGGTTTTTAAATAAGTCTTGCAGAAGCTTCAGAGCTGGATCTTTATATGTACGGTTGCTGTTTGGAAAGTTTGTCCATGAGAATCTGGTACTTCTTTGCATCCTGAATTTTGGGCACTTAAATGTTACCCTTGTTAAAAACTTTCAGTGGCCACAGAAAGGTGTAAAGATAAAAAGCCTCAAAGAGTTCTTAAAGTTGTAGCCAAGTATATAGCATGAGGTTATCCATGCAGGGAAATATGTGGAAATAACCCCTTAAAAATAATTTTCCTCAGCTACTTCTGTTTTCAATCGTAGACAAACATACTGTAGTACCAATGGTTTGATTCACTGGCAGATCATTCCTGGCTGGGAACTTCAGCCTTATTCACCTGTACCTTCCTCTGTTATCTAGTGGAATTGGAGTGTTCAAGAGCAGATATTAATTCTGACTTGGAGTAGGGGTGAAGCATATGTTCAGACTGAGAATTTCAGATAAAGACTGTCTGGGCTTTATCTAGCTGAATGGCCAAGGTCAACTCAAGGGGAATTAGGGAATGTAAACAGTGCATGCATTGTCTGCTGCATTTGAAATTTTTTCTCTGATTTCTACAGAGAAACAGATACAGCCTTTGGAGGTCTAAATTTTTATTTTGGAAGGTATCTGTAATGGCTTGGTGATGAATGGAAATGGAAAGCAGCAGCTGTGGAGTCATTCTGGCGTCAGTCAGAAACTACTTCAGGGTTTTGGCTATATGGATTGGGTTGCAGTTTAGGCTGCAACATGGAAACTTGCATTTTTAAAGTTGCTGCTTACCTGTCATTTCTGTTCAGCCCATTGCAAAGAATAGGACCAGTTTCTGATGGGTAGCCCAAACCCCAAGACTGCAGTGAGTACTGTCCATATTTTTGAATTACATTTAATTTAAAAATGAGCATAAACTTGTGGTTTTGTGAATTGGTCCACAGTAAATCTCCTTCAGTCAAGCAGTACCTGACATAATTGTTCACTTCAAATCAATGCTCCTAGTGGGTGGATCACAGCTTTTCAAACAACAGTTTGGGAACCACTCACTGGCTGTGAGTGAGAAATCTCACGTTTGCAGAACTCAGTCTGTTGAAGTCTTCACAAACTGCAGAGTGTCACACTAGATTTGCAGCAGTGAAAAATTAATTCTTGCTTGTATGCCAGGATTAAAAAATGTATATTTCTTTGGGAGGAGAACTTCAAAAAAAGGGATCTGTATGCTTGAAACTGGCTTTGAGCAAATATGTGACATTCATAACCAGCCCCATTCCCATGATTTCAGTGCTTTGACTCTGCCCAGTGGTCTAGCAATAAAAGAAAGAATTGGCCAATTATAGTAATCTTCCAGAGCTGTGTACTGTGGAATTTTGTGCAGAGGAGGAGGGAGGGTTCTTACCTTCTCCCAGTTCTAAAATTGTGCTTTAGTACAATGTATTCCACAGCAAATATAATACATATTTAACAAAGCTGTTAACCACCAGGCCACCTTTAAGCATACAGAATACTTATCTGCCACCTCCTGAGCTTTCTCCTCTGCCTTTTCTCTGTTCATGTCAGCTCTTCATCACTGTGTTCCACAAATATAATCATAGAATGGCTTGGGTTGGACGGGGCCGTGCAGATCGTCTAGTTCCAGAACTCTTTTCATGGGCAGGGACACCTCCCAGTAGACAAGGTTGCTCAAACTCTGGCCAACCTGACCTTCAACACTGCCAGGTTGGGGCATCTGCAGCTTCTCTGAGCAACCTGTTCCAGTGCCTCACCAGCCACACAGTAAAGAATTTTTTCCTACTGTATGACCTAAATCTACTCTCAGTTGGAAGCCATTTCCCCTTGTCTTATTGCTACACTTCCTGATGAAGTGGCCCTCTCTGGCATCCGTCTAGGCTCCATTCAGGTGCTGGAAAGCTGCTATGAGGTCTCTGTGCATCTTCTCCTCAAACAATTTGTTCCATCCTGTGGGCAGCAGTGACTGAGTTGGGGAGAGAGCTGAGCCTGCAGAAGGGCAGCTCTGATGTGGACTTCCTGTGTTACTGTGGGGCGCTTTTGCCCTTCCCGTTCGGAGGAGTACGTGCGTGTTTTCAGAAGGCTGCAGAGCCTCTGGGTGGCTGGGGTGGAAGCTTGGGGATAAAATTCCTCACTGCCTGAGTATCATTCATAACAGGTTGGGGGGGGTTGCCTTTTTTATTTCTCCTTGAGACAGATAAGACCACAATGACACACATGATAGCAAAGCATGTGCTTATGAGTAAGTACTGTGAATGAGTGAAGTTGATGTCTTGCTTTGCAGTGAGTGTGTTCACGCTGAACACTCGATAGCAACAGCAGGCAGTGCTGGTGGGGAATGAGATACAGCGGCCAGATCGAGATTTCAGACCAGATGGACCTTGTTCATAATATTATTTGGGTGTGAATGGTTTTTACTAGAGTGTGAAGTAAACTGACGGAGATTTTTTGTTTGTTTGTTTTCAAGCTAAAAAGAATTAGTAATATTGGCCCTAATTATACAAACACAAGCTTAAAACCTCAAGATGAATACAGTCAGTTTTGGGCGTACTGTCAAAGTCATTAGAAAAAATCTCCTGTTATTGCAAGTAAATCAGATGTTAACACGAGTCAGCATGAACACACCAATACTGGCATTTTGTAGAAATGTAGTTACATGTATAGTTTTCTGGAAATTGGAACAGCACTTTTCAAACACAGCAGTTGAAATTTTAATTTCTTATGGTAAGTAGAATGGTTTTTTGGCCTACCTTTGAAAACTCATCTGGAATATTTTTCTGTGTGAGCAATGTGCCATTAAGAAGCATGCTACAGATACCAGCTCTTTTTAAAAATTTTCTGGGCACTGTTGGTGGGAGAAAATGGCAAAGAATCTTTTATTACGTGTGTCTGCTTCCATTCTTAATAGAGACAGAATAAATGTGGTTTGCAAAGATTTGGAAGAGGGTCACTTCTTTATTCAAATATTGCAGTCAAATATTGTATAATATAATATTATATTATTAAGTCAGCCTTGGGTTGACTTAGGTTTGTCCATGCTGACCTGTTAATTTTGGCCCTTGTTTCTGTGTGCACTTCTAATGCATATGCAGTGTATTCTACACTACTGGTACAAATTTTTACTAGTGAAAATTATGATTTAAGATGAGCTCAAAAGTTGCCACTCTGTACTTACTGTGCAAATTATTATTGTGGTTCCTCCTGATGAAATTTCAATATATGAGCAGGCTGCTGGCTGTGCTCACATCATCGTGTACAGCACAATATATGTTCACATTAGCAGAAGCTGAAGTGGTCTATTAAAGCATTCAAGTTCTCACTCCCATATTGAGAGCAGCAGATTCCTTCTTAATCCTCATATAGCTGATGTCTCTGCTGGAGTGTTAATAGATAGTCTAATTTGTGAGCTAAATTACTAATTGTATTATGAGCCTAAACCTTATTAAGCCTTTTGTGTAGAATTAGATCACAGAGCTTTGGGAGGCTGAATGCTGGTTGGGTTCTGTTTCCTCTCTTTAATGACAGGAGCAAGTTTCACTGGAGTCTTCAGCACTACATAGCTCTGAGACTGCAGCTGATTTTTTTTGCTGGCTTCTAGAGTATCAACAGAATCATAAGTTTGAAAAGTAGAGTGACTTTTAAAAATAGCTGAAGGTTTCCAGACAGGGTCTCAGGTATCCAAAAGCAGTAAGATTAGCTGAGGTGAGGCCGTGATTGGGACTAGGAAAGGATTACTCTGATCCTGTGTACACACACTGGGTGCAAGTCCACCTATGTGGGAATAGTTTAGATCATTCAAAAACTGTGTAATGGCTGCAGCTGTATAATGGGATAATGGATTTAGTAGAGGTATGTTCCTGTAATAGTTCAGGTAGATGAACTCTTAAGTCACTTGAGTTATTTTTGTTTCTGCAGATACTCACTACCCACCTAGAGATGGAAAATACATGCCTTATCACGCAGCTGTGCCATAGATTTTATGAGCACTCCTCATCTGTTTCTGTTCAAATCTGTTTTCAGAGCTGGTTCGTGCTCCCCACTCTGAGTCAGCCTGCTAATGCAGCCCAGTTGGGGATGGAGCTAATTGCCTCCAGCAATAAATCAGTAATAAACAAACAAAGTGGGACTTAGTGGATTTTGACATCATTTGCAATAAATTTTTATGTTGATGTGGAAGGTGACTGAACTACTGTGCCTTTGATATAGGAATATTGCACTCAAGGCAATTAATTTTCTTTAAGAGAAGACATTTTCAGCTACTCCATACATTTTCCTGTGCATACACAAGATAGAGCTGCAGTGATACGGAGTTTTACTCTCTGCACATTACGCAGAACAGAACTCTCAGCTGTGGTGAGAAACTGGCCTGTTTCACACCTGAAATTCTCCGAGCTCTGTGTGTACTAAATGGCTTTGCTTTTTACTATTGTAAATTAATGCCATTTGACATGCATGGGTAATAAATGAAAATAATACACTGTATAGCTTGCGTCACATCATTTTATGTTTTTAAAGAGCCTTTTCTGTTTCTGTTCTTGCTTTACATTCAGTGTTTCTGCATCAAATTTAGTAATATACTTTTTAGAGTATAGTAATAAAAAATTAGTCTGTCCTAAGAGAGAGAAAATCAGAGGCTTCAGCATTGGACTGTTCCATGTACATTGGTTCTCGAATTATGTGCTGTGTATTTATTAAGGTATGGTGAGTAGAGCAGCCAAAAGTCATTGCCAAATGCTAATTGTCTTCACGTGTGTTCTGTAGAAGTCTGAATTTGGTAGGCGTTTCTGGGTAACTCCCAAGCTTATTTGTTTTTTGAAGTATTTTGGTAGGTGAATAGTTTTTGAGGGAATTTTTGTATGTTAAAAAAAATGTAGTATTCACTTAATCAAATACGGTATGTCTAGAGATGAAAATTCAAGGGCTTCTACATTGTAAATTTCTGCTGAAGAGGGGTAATCATGCTGAAACTCACCATTGACCTTGTCTACCTTTTGATAGCAATTGCAACTCACACTGGCTTAGATTTGCAGATGAAATAGTTTTGGGATCCAGGAATAAGAGAACTTCAGAGGTTTTTTCATGCTTAGTCAGAGGCATGGCTAGGAATGCAGTGACTGTTCCAAATCAGGCTGCTGCTTCTGTAGAAGAGAATAATGCAGGTCATTGAGGCACACACTTCATTAGAAAGGCTGAACTAATGTTATAAACCCTGAAGGCCTGGCTGATGTCCTGGGAGGGACTAAAGTGATAATGCTGTGCATGTATTCATAAAAGCAAGTTAATTCCTCCATCTCTAGACTCTGTGCTTAAAAAGTACTTTATAAAGAGTGCCTTTCTACTCTGATTTTCTTAAATAGTTTTAGTGATTTTTGTAGTCTGGCCCTGATGGATTTATTTGTGGAGTGTGTTTGGTTTTGGTTTTCTCCCTTAGGATAACAAGTGGTACAGAACATCAGTAGTATTCTTGTGGTGATTTTCTTCATGCTCTTTTCATACAAAAGGCCAGGAGTTTGTTGGTAAAAACATCAAAGTTGTCTATATATGCATTTTTGTTTGATCTAATATGCTTTTCCCCTCCCCCCCCCCTTTTTTTTTTTCTGGTAAGGATTCTTCAGCACTTTTAATTAGTGATTGTGAGAGTGGGCTGCTATACAGCCGTGGCTGGGAGCTGCACTACCTCCATCCTTCCAAAGAGCATCCAGCCCTACAGAGGCAGAGAGAAGCCATTTCACTCATACTTTCACACTTCTTATGTAGGAGACAAATGCTAGAAGCAAAACCTTAATCTTAGAAACTAACTTTTAAAAAACACAAATAGAAAGGATCAGATGTTCTTCACCATTTTTGTGGGGTTCTCTTTACTTTTTTTTTTTTTTCCTTCTGTAAATAAACTTCTGTGATTATGAGAAAAGAGATGGGAGGATGGTTGTGAGATAACTACCTGCTTTGCAGTGCTAATTATGGTATATATTACATATTAATAGGGAATTTTCTGTTGCCGCAGGCAGGATCTCCCAGTGGGAGGTACAGTGGAGAGCTGTCTCAGAAGCAGGGAGCGATGGAGAAGCCTGGCTCTGCTCTAGTGTGTGGTGGCAGCACAGGAGTTCCTGTTGTTCCCTGGAGCTGGGGGGGCTGCTCTGACAAACCTTGGAGCATTGCATCCTTGCCGTGGAAGAAGCGAGTGCTGTACTGGCTTGGAGGGAACTGAGCTCTGAGCGAGGGAATTTGTTCCAGAAGTTTTCCAGGGATTACTACCACTGTCACTGCGTGAAATGTAGGGACGGTTTGTGCATGGACATGAAGCTTTATAAAAGCATTGCAAACTAAGAGCTTTTCAAGGTACATTTAGTTGCAGTGCTTTTCTGCTTAGGTTGCTTATGGTTTCCTGTATTGCACTTATGCCATGGGAGTTTGAGAGCTGTGGCCTTGGTGTTTATTCCTAAAGGAGGGAACACTTGTATATTAAAAAAAAAAAAAAAAAGGGAAAAACCCCAAGCATAACTGTGTGGTTGTTATGTTAAATGAATTTTAAAGCCGGTGAGAAGAGACATTCAGAGATGAGAATGCTAGGGGGGAGAAATGAAAGCACATTGAAGCTCTTTCCCCTTGAGGGCTTTAGGCAGGATTGAGAAGAAGTGGTGCATACTGTAGCCCTGTTTATAGTCTTTCACTTACTGTTAATAAAACAGGGATGTTCTAAAAGGTTTCCATAATTAAAATGCAGTCCTTGAGTATAGTGCATTTTCAGAGCAGTCTAAAGCCCTGCTGCCTCTCAGACTGCTTAAATCACTATTTATAAAAAAGTCTACAGTGGACTTAGTGTTTTGAAGTTGTTTTCGATCAGAATGATGTTAGAAATGTTGGGTATTGAATAAATGAAAATAGAATTTATGGGGAAGCTCATAGGCATACAAATTGACTGGTTAGTAACTAATTACCAGTAAAGAGATTGTTTTTGCCTTCTTTATTTTTTTCCAAAATTGGCTGAATATTAATAAATTAGGTTTATTTCTGGAAAACAGCAAATTTTAATGGTCTGGCAGAACTTAATAAGAAAAAAGCTGAAGAATTAGCATAATAAATAATTATTGCTTCCAGGGTTTTTATTGTTAAGATAATAAAATGTTAAAAAGCAAACCACTTGAGTAGAAAGTAATTGCACTGACAAGCACCACACAGCTAGCATTCACAATAAAATAAACCTTCTCTCAATGTCAACCTGATTTGCTATCCACATAAATGCTTCCTCACATTATGGAAATGCGCTTTTTCTATCAACAGAAAAGAATAAAACTCCTGGCATCTAATTAATCTTCTCTGACATTTGATTTCATACTCAGGTTAAAACATGAGGCAGGTGGGTCTGTTTTTGCCCCCCTCTCTGTGCATGACCACAGGCAAATCTCTCCATTAATGTCAGGCTGCATCTATGTGTCTGTGCCTCTGCCACATGTCAGTCATTAATGCATTAGCATCGCCTGGATTTGGCTCACATGCACCAGTTTTCTTGTCTGGAGGGCTTGGGAAATAGGGAACTGCAAGGCTTCAGCTCTACATCACAAGCGTTTCACCTTGACCCTCCCTGTAAAAGAATAGGGATTCTGCTGTATAGGAGGAGGATTAGAAGTGGTAATTTGTAGCGTTGGGAGTTTGTGAGTTGGTGTGATCAAGGAGAAGAAAGAAGCAAAACCGATGGGGCTTTGGCATTTTTATTGATTAAGAGTGCCCTCGTTAAAGATTCAGAACTCTTAATAATGCCTAAATGTATTACCTGCAGTAGTTGAGACTTGTTGATGGCAGGATTGTTTCTCTAAAGTGCCCCAAAAAAGTCAACAAAACTAGTTAGGTGCATTATGGGTATTTTATTTTCTGAAGTTCCAGTTAATGGTTTCTGCCAGAGGCAGTGTGGAGCTCTTGAAAATGTGGTGGGTTTGACCTTGTATGCTAAAACCTGGGTAACTCCACTGTATTTTTACATATTGAGGTAGTATAAATATTTAAAAGGACAGTTAAGAACTTAGGTTTGAGTAGGAAAATATGTTCTTAGAAATAAAAGTGTTAATATTAAGCCATTTCATAATTAAAATAACATTAGGAAACAGAGAGATATCTTCATTTACATAGTTTATGTATTAAAGTATTTTCCTGTAGTGTTTGCATGCAAAGCCCCATGGTACTGGGAAATAAATATTTGCTTATGAAGTCAGAAAGTATTAGGAACAATCAGTTTTGTTTTGCTGACTAAATGCAAAAAGTGAAAACATCACTGATGAAAAATGTCTGCTTCTGGCTTTTTATATTTTTTAAATGTTAAGTTTTAAGCTTTTGTTCCTAGTGCCTGTCTCCTACAGAGTAAGTGTGTAAATGTGAGTGAAATGATTTCTGTCTCTATCTGCAGAGCTGGATGCTGTTTGGAAGGGTGGGTGTAGTGCAGCTCCCAGCCATGGCTATATGGCAGCCCATTCTGTAAATTACTTGTTAAAGGTGCTGAAGAACCCTTACCAAAGGGGAAAAAAAAAAGGGGCAAGAAGAAAAAAAGGCAGTGTATGAGATGAAACAAAAAATGCATACATTACAACTTTGATGTTTATGCCAAATTGGTTTATATGAATAGTGTGGTACCAGAAGTTAATAGGCAAAAATTGTAAATGAGCCATATTCTCATTATGATGAGCACTGCAATGAGTAGATAGCTATACATCTCCTGCTTCTGAGCAGTGACAGGTAGAATCTGGTGCTAGAGCAATTAGCATTTAGACCTAAAAAGACAGAAATTTACTCATGATTGACTTTTGGCAACAGTGGCTTTCAGTCTTTGTTGTGTTTTGACTGTCTTTTGTAATCTTGAAAGGCAGCCTCACCAGATGGAGGTAGAAGATGGAGCCAGAAGATGCCAGTCTCTGCCAAATGAGGTTCTTGCTGTCAGGTTTTCCTGGATATTTCTTGACAGACTTTGCCTCCAAGAAGCAGATCTAGAAACCAAGAGGAGAAGCAGTAACACACCTCTGATTCACACTTACTAGTTTTCTCCACCTCAAAGAATGAGTATTGCTGGTCTAACAGCTTTTCAGAGACTGTGAAATGTAGATGAGGAGTTGGAGAAATGCCATCCCACTCAGTATCCCATTTTGGTAGAAGCAGAAGATTTTTTTAAAGAGATCAGTAGTAATGCTTTGCATTTATGTTCTGCAGTATCTTTTCAGTTGGCTTTGGAAGAGTTTAGAGTCACAAAACAATTAAAGTAAGAAGAGTCTTCTGAGGGTTTTCCAGCCCATCCTCTGCTCAGCACTGAGAGAGTTAATTTCAAAGCAAGGTGGTGTTACTCAGGTGTTCAGTTGAGTTTTGAGTTAAGGATGGAGGGAGGTTCTGCAGCCCCTTTGCATTAAATGAACTTGCAAAATATGATCTCTAAATTTTTTTTCAGTAAGTTAGTGTAGTATTTTTGTGCAGGGAGAAATATTCCAGTGCATATTAAAATATAAAAGGTAAAAGTTAAAAGATTTTTCTGTTAGGTTTCTGAATGCACTGTGCTTGAAATAAATCTGTTAGGAATCTCTTTCTTAATACCCTTCCATAGTGTTGACAAATATTTTTTAAGGGTGTAATCTAAACTCCTGTTCCTGTCTGTCCTAGTTTTGTTCAGTGTGAGTATGGTTGTGCCAGTGACTTCTGCTTGTCTTATTGTTTCAAATAATAAAATGATGACCTGTATCAAGGAAGAGTGTTGCTCCAGAAAACATTTTAATTTGGTTTTCAGATTCATGTAGCTTAAAGGCGTAGACTTAACTACTTTAATAGAAGTTTTCATTCTATAGTACCACCCTTGTTGTTTAATAACAGAGAATCCTAGAGCTTTACTTGAAGAAAATGCTTTTTTCAGTTAAAAAGTTCAGCAAAAAGAAAAGACTGGACAGTACTAAACAAAAAACAAATTGCAGAACAAATAAAATCAGTAAAATGTATTTAAAAACCAAAAATCCCAGTGGAGGGAAATCCACAGTTGAAGATAAGAATTACAGAGTTGTAACTGAGTTTTGTCCCAGATAACACTGGCAGGGAAAGAGGGGTCATTACTCTTCTACTGTGATACTGTGGGGAGTTTTAAAGCAGTGGAAGGAAGAATGAGTGATGCCTCTAGAGGAGTTTGTAGAAAGGAACAACAAGCACAAACATGCTTTCCTGATGCAGAAGAACTAGAGTTTATTATACCACATCTGAAGATTTTTTCCTATTTTTTTTTTGTTTCCTAATTCCTGTGACTATTGTTGGCTGCTGTTTCAGTAGGGTTCCATGAATTCCAAGTGCTGTAGAAACCTGAACCTTTCTCTTCGTTTGGAGAACAAATGGAAAAAAGACTCAGAGGAATGGGCCTGGCTAGACATGCTTAGATCCCCATAGATCCCAGGCGTGCTGCTATTCACAGGGGTATTGGTTAATTTGAGCCATATGTAATTTAAGTCTCCATTGCTGTTCTCTTTCCCTATTTATCCTTTTGGCAATAAATTTTGTTCTTGCCAGGAATGTGCTAAGTAATGAGATGACACATGATGGTCATTTCCAGGGGATTAAAGTTCATGTTTTCAGAGAATTCTAGGGTTTATAATCACAGTAAAAACATCTTGCTAGTAATCACTGAATAGTGATAAGGTTATAGGCTATTCTGTGTTTAAATTAATTACCATGTCAGACTTCTAATTAGGAGTTGGTGTGTGATAGCTGAGGTTTCACAAATTGCTAAAATAAATGTCTGTCTTTTTTTTTTCTGTGTTTTGTGAATCTCCATAGGCTCTATAGAATCAACACCATAAAGATTCCAGATGCAATTCTTGCACTGTTGAAAATGTTTTGAGACTTTTTTTAAGTGCTTGAAAATATTGCAAAGGCGTTCTTTTTATTCAGTTACTGCTGATTGAGATAACAACATGCTGATTTGATCTTCTGAGGGAATAAAATGCAGAAGACTAAGTAGCATGCTTTGCAAGTAGTGATGTAGCTGCTATTATCTGTGTCTCTGTGTCCATGCATATGGACACATTAATGCCAATTTTAGGAACTGTCAGTTCAAAGCAAGAGAAAATGAAAGAGTTAAAAAGTACCACCACTTTACACTTGCACATCATCAGAATTATGAATGATTGAGTTGGTGTACATAAAAGATACCTGTGAACTTTTCCCCAGAGCTAACATTTCACTCAGGCTGGCAGGAAAATTAAAACTAAACAAAAACAAACCTCCTAAATTTAGAGTATTTTTTTTTCCATTCACAGTCTCATTATTTGATGCTCTCAGGGCTCAACCCACTATTTTTATTTAACCTTTTTTTTTCTGCATTAGTATGCTATCCTTCTTGCTCTAGTAGTAATTGTGGCTGTTTGGTAGAGTGCTGCTTGCTGGTGGGAGGAGGGCATTTTGAACAGAAGCTTTTACAATTTGAAGCTTCAAGTTCTGGCTGATTTTAGAGTGGCTTTTTTACACCACAAACTGTTACTTGTTGTAGGACTGAAATTTATCCCTGCATGAATAGTGGACTGCATTTCCATTTTACTGTTCCTTTGGTTCCTTGTCAGTAGCTGATGGCTTTAGTGCCTTCACAGAAATGTTGGTGCCGTGGTTTGTGCATGTGATGATGGCCTTGGGTTTTTGATGCTTGGAGGAGAACTTGAGGCTAAGGGAAGCTTGTCTGCTTGTGGAAGCTGTTACCAGCAGAGATCCATCAGTCTCTAGTGAATGTCAACAACAGTTCCATGTATTTTTGGCTGTAATTATATTGTTTAGAATGTTTAAATTTGTCTCATACAATGCTGTTGGTACATCAGAGGTATTTGAAACGTGGAGAAGAAAGAGGGGGGTATAAACAGAACTGAGGAAAGAAAGAGAATAGAAAACACAGGGTGGAAAACTGCAAAGCAGAAGAGAAAGAAAAAACAAATGTGTGAGGAATGTGGAACATAAAGAAATATTTATCTTGTTATTTATAGGAAAGTGAAGAAATTAAATGACAGGCAGCAACAAACTCAAAGTTTTCAGTTTATCCATGAAAACTAGTTATAGTATGTTGCAACTAAACAGTTTACTTGCTGTCTGAAGAGCTTTTTTTTTTTTTTTTTTTTTTTTTTTTTGTGCACCTGATTACACATGCATTTAGGTGGATTTGTTTCTGTAACATGTCAGGTTAGTTTTTCAAGTTCTTGTATGCATATTGACCATAAAGTTGGTACTGTCTTGGATAGTTTGCAATTAAAAAAAAAAATCATAAAAATTAGGAAACTTCTTGGGTTTTTAAAAATTTTCCACACTTTTCTCAGTCTGGGCAACCCACTGTGTTTTTAAGTGAGCATGAAATGAAAATAGATTTGTTTACTCACTTAGTTGTTGTTATCTGACCTGTCAGTACTGGCAAAACTGCATTGGAGCAAAGTTTGAGGCTGATGTGTTGCTCCTCTTTTCTTTTTGACATCCTTCAGAAGCCATAGTGTGTATAACTTAAAAACTAAAGCAAACAAACCCCACATGGTGAGTTGAAAAAAAATACAACCATGATGCTTTATCCTTCTCCTAAGCAGGCTGATTGCACAAAGCAAATAAACAACTGATCTTTCAAAATAGTACAGTAGATCTGTGGATGGGATTATTTGGATTGTCATTGTCATGACAGAAGTGTGTGTGTGTGTATATATATATATATATATATAAACATATACATATACTATATATATATGAATTATATACTATTGAACTTAAGCTAAGATATTTTTATACCTATTTTAACAAATCCCAACATGTATGTACAATATTAAACTGAGTTTTCTGCGGCTGTGAAAGGTCCGTATAGATATTATATGTTTGAGTTCTTCAGGCAGATGTGGGAAAATGCCTCAGTCTTGCATATTGTCGCTTCACCAGTGAAAAATATTTCTATGATGTATATAAGTTTACTGATTGAAACATGATTTTGGATCTTATCCAGATGATTGTACAATATAACTTAATTATTTGGTTTATCCTGTTTTTTTTTTTTGCGTAGGGCAAATGTGTGATTGGACAGGCACTCTTGCATTGGTGTTGGATACAGCCTCTTATGGGTACATTTATATGGAATGAATTATTTAAAATTCTATCTTTTGCAGAAAATGCCCTATATATTCTGACTAAATTATCTTTTGACTTTAAATATTTATTAAGTATGTAGTGGAATTGCAGTGGTTAACTGGTTTTGCTGCCAGTGTGTAACATAATGTAGTTTAAGCCTAGGTGGAACTATTGGATCATGATCTCCTCTGGTCTCTGGGGCACAGATGAAGAATTATTACTGAATGAAGAACAGGTAATGCTGCACCTAGAAGCCTGAGGAGAGGAGTGCTCAGGAGTGCCAGTGTGTGAAATCAGATGGCACTAATTCCATTTTGAATAGACACTGGCAATGTGGCTAACTATTTGAAAAGCACTCTATTACCTTGCTTTTAGGATTTGAGTATGGATAAGTTTACATGATCTGGATTAAGGTGTGAATGTGCATTGTACTGGCAGTTCTGTAACAGCTGTGCAGAGGGGGTTCTTGAAAGGCTGTACATGTGAAATAGCAGCATGAGCCACCAGTGCTGGCAAAGCAGAGCAGGCAGCCCAGCTGGGAGGTATTCCAACTGCACCAGGAAAAGTGTCTATGCAGTTTTTATGATGCCTTATGCTGTAAATTCCTTTTCCTGGGATTTTTTTTCTGTATGTGCGTCTCTTATGTCATATTTTAGATGGTATTCAAGTTCTGACTTCGTTATGCTGTGTGTTTATTACACTCCATTTCACTTTTATTGTCTACTGCAGGAGATTCAAGAGAATTTTTTGAGTTGGTCAAAAGATGATGATTATTTTAAAAGATTTCCCCTTCCTCCTCAGCATCTGTTACTGGGTGGCTTGCAGTAGCTGTTCCTGATGCTGGCATCTTACAAACTTGAAGAAACAACAATAAAAACCCAAGAGACAGTGTAGAAGACGTACACACAGAGACAAAAAATTTGTTGCTGTTGGTACGAATTACATTGCCAAAGCTGTTTGAAGGTAGATGAGCATGCATAAATGTGACAGCTATTGTGACTGTTTAATTTTTTTCTACTTTTTTAATGTTTAACCTTCAGTGATAATTTTCCCCTCTTTGTGGTATTACACAGTCCAGTTCTCGTTACCTGAATTCAAGTGCTGCTGCTTAGGGCTGTAATAGGCATTCTTGTGCTGATGTATTCTCACTTTACACCAAGGTGTTTCAGAAGAATGAATTAGTGAGTGAAGCAAAAGCAAGGCAGTGTTCTTTATTTACTTTTTCAGAAGATCTCAAAGCAAGCATATTAACCATACCACATTATCTCACCTCCCTTTGAAGCTTGTGACTCAGCTGTTAATAGAGCCCAGACTTTTTGCCCCTATGCTATTGGTAGCATAATACAGAATCACAGGATATGCTGAGTTGGAAGGGGCCCACAAACATCATCAGGTCCAATTCATACTGTTGTAAGTGTGTGTGTATTTTTAATAGAGTCAATAACACTCACACCCCTTTTTATTCTGAGTTTTCAGACTCTTTGAAAATCTATGTTAATTAGATCTCCCATCATTTCCTCTCATGCAGTTGCTGCTTCATGGATATAATGCTTCTTGTGCATTGTCACTGTTGGTAAAGAAAGCTTCTATAATTGGAATATTTCTTTATTGTTTTCTTTTAAAGTTATGCTGCATGTAGTAGGAAAACCAGATGCTCTCTCAGGGTGATGTGAGTGTAATAGAATCCCTTTAGGGATTATTGTAAATGCTGGTTTCTAATGTAACAGCTTTTAATTACACTGATTTAGCTAACATTTGCAACTGAACTGCTACTTCCTGAGCATTTCTTAAATGTTGACAATAATCTAAGACAAGAAGAATGATGTCTTGGTGCTTTTCCAGTTTTCAGATGTTTCGGTCATATTGTTACAGTTTAGTCGAAATTCTATATGCATGAGCAAAATAGCAAAATAAAATGACTTTATAGTAAAACCTTGGAATGAGCAAAACTTTGTTGCTACTTGTCAGTGTGTTTATTTTGAGCTGTTAATTAATTCTGATAATAAGATTATCAAGGTTAATTTGTAAATATTTCCACTTTTTAGTAAATATATAATTATATGTTATTTAAAACCAGAGATTTTTTTTTCAAATATTGCTGCAAGGGTACATATATAAAAATACATATTAGGTAAAAAGTATAAATATGTCACATTATTTAAGGTTAAAAATATTTAGTATCTGTGCCAAGCTGAAAAGACATGTCCTTATTTTCTCCACACTCATCATCTATAGCTATCTTTCAGCAGATCCCAGAGCACATTACACAGGAAGGTAAGTTTCCTCATTTTATGAAGGGAGTGTGGATCATCTGCCTTATTGATTAATGCAGCACTTTCAGGGTTTCTTTTTAAATATGTAATAACAACTATGCATGCCTCAAAAGCTCTTGAAGGCTGTCAGCCATGGTGAAACATGGTTTTATTGTCTTCTGCAAGCATTCTGGTAAAATGCCTCTGTATGTGGTTGGATATGATCCTTCTATAGAATTTTTTGTTCTCCTTAACCAATGCAGAGATTAAATGGACTAAAGGAAAGAGAAGTTCAGGTATTTGAGTTGGATAAATCTTCATGGATGTAAAATTTGGTTTCTAATGCATCACTTTACATAAATGAATTTAAGGCAACATAAATGTCAACATGCACATTTATTCTGTTTCTCTCAAAAATTAAACACAGGCATTTACAATAGTTTTATCTTTTACACTTAAATCCTTTCATCAAGTGTATTCTCTTTAGGGGAAGCTTATGCAGTGTAAACCTCTTGAAAGCAAATTTTATTTGAAATTTGTAGTTTTTAGAATCCATTCAAATACTACACTGTATAGATTAGAATGCTTATCTGGTATGTGTAGTTTGGACTGATCTGGAGAGATAGCAGAAAAAATTAGCTTAATTTTTTGTTTTAATTAAACAAGTCTGATATCAGTTATGAAGCTTCTTGTGCAAATAATCTTCTGCTTAAGTATATTTTTACCAGTCTCATTTAAACGATCATGTTTCAAAATCACTGTCTTGTAATGCAACTACTGTGACATACTAATTTGCCACTAATTTTTTATTAACATAATGACAGGAAATTCTAATAAAATCAGTTAAGCTGATATTAATTTGCTATGGCTTTGATATTCTGTGTTGGAGTGTGGAATGTTGTGCTCTCTTTCTGATGCACAGCTTGCTGAGAGTTTGTTGTCTGTTTTTCAAAAACTCTCTACAGACAAAACCAGACACTTTGGAAATAAGTTCTGGAAAAGTTTTTGAAACATCTCACATCTGGTCTTAATTATAATTGAGTAATATGTAGA
The DNA here is from genome assembly GCA_013398615.1 of Brachypodius melanocephalos. Classification (NCBI taxonomy): domain Eukaryota; kingdom Metazoa; phylum Chordata; class Aves; order Passeriformes; family Pycnonotidae; genus Brachypodius; species Brachypodius melanocephalos. The sequence continues at coordinate 6,987,230 of VZSR01001685.1, read as the reverse complement.
GACTTCTGTGCTAGACTTGTAAAGTGTTTTTGCAAAGTTTTATTCCTGATCTGCTGCAGAATAAAATCTCTTTGTTATTTTTACTCTTCGTCAGTTTCAGCCAGGAAAAAGCAGTAACAAACCTCTGCTTCCTCTGTTAATTTTTTTTTCTGCAGGAAAGTCTTGTAAATTCTTGCTGTTAGGAGTACTTCCATCGAGTTAAAGATGGACAGAGATAGGAGTTTCCTGAAACTACCCGAAGTTGGGAATACCTGCAATGCAGTTAACCTAGATAAAGCGTGATGGTGTGCATTGAAACTGGTTATGAAACAGTTTTGACAGAACTGGTTTGGGGTTTGTTTTTCTTTCCTGAACGCTGAGCACATAGCCCATGAGTCGTTGTTGCACTTTCTAAAGACAATTGTCATAAATGGTCTAAAAGCTAGAAAATACATGGCCTTTTTAACTTATGGACTTTTACTTTTTTAATGAGGTTTTCATAACAAATGAAGATTTCTATTTTTTTTTTTTTTTTAAATTTGCGCCTGCCTTAACAGGGAAACAGCTTAATTATTGATAATTTACCAGGGTGGTACACTGGCTGGATTTCAGCCATGTAAATCTGCTGCTGCCTTAGCAACAGCTACAGTGTATCATTTAGTGCTTAGGCTGTTTGTGGACTGTACAATATTATAATTATAGAAAGAAACATACAGATGTTGAATACAGATGAGTTGTGTCTTGTTGAATTTTTTAGGAGGGATATACGTGATGGATATCTGTGCATCTAGCTCCCAAGTTGTCCCCCAGTGCTGTCTGTAGAGTAAAGGAGCAGTTAATGATTGTTTAGGGGTACTGTACTACAACACAGAAGAAAGGAGCATAAGAGCAGATAGAAAGCAAGAAAGCTGTTACCATTAATTGTGAGAAGCAGGACAGTACCTCAGAATCAAAGGGGTGTCATGGCCAGTCCTCTGTAAGCAGAGCAGTAGATGCATTTGGCCCAGGAGTGTAGCAGAAGGAATACAGGTGACCTGGCCCCTGATAAGTAACAGCTGTGTTAATTACCCAATGCAGCCTCGCCCCTGATGAGTCACAGCTGCAGCCAAAAAAGGTAAGTGTGATAAAAGGAGTGGGTTAGCTGGTGAGGGAGCTTCGTCATGGAGGAGGGACCTTGAGGAAGAGGGAGTGAGAGGATCATGAAGAAGAAGCCTCCTAGGGAGAGAGAATCACTGCTGTCAGGTCAGTCTGGGTCTGCACTTAGAGCCTGTTGTTGGAACCTGCAGTCACAGTCTAGCCAGGTAAAAGCCTGCATTCAGAGTCTGTAAACTGGTACATGCAGTCAGAAGCTGCAAGGGAAGCCTACGGTAGGAGCTTGCTGCAACCGGAGTCAGTGAATGGTTGGAGTCAGGATGGCTGAACTGTAAAGAGGAATAAACCAGGGCCCTTTTTGTGCCGTGATAAATGAGAAGTCTCTGTCTTGTCTCATTTTTACTCTCTAATAAGAGGGCTGCTGCCATACAGGAGTAGCCTACAAGCAGATAAGGAATGAGGTTAACAATGCAGAAAACAAATGATTGATCAGAGCAGCACTACTAGAACAATTTCAAAAATAAGTGCGTCTGCTTCAGATTCTGATTAGCTTTATCTTCTCTTTATTATGTAGCAAACACCAGTGTCTGGCACTAACCATAAAGTCAAGAAGGATGATATTAAGTGACTGAGTCTTTTTTACAAAGACATGTTTTGCTTTTGAACTCTGTACGTGATTACTGTGTGTGAACTCTTCTATTATACTGTGCAGTGTTTTTAATGATGCTAAATACTTACAATACAGTATAGAACAAAGTTTTGTAAACAAAACTTTACAAAGCCACCTGAGGAAGATCACTGGAGATTATTCACTCTCCGGCATTACCTTTCTTTTCCATCTCCATTTGAATGAAGGAGTTTGCTGTTAACATTTATTGTACTTGTTGTGCACTTACTTTTACCACTTTTTTCCAGGAGAACAGAATTTTGCTAACAAGCAAGTGCCTCAGCAGAGCAGCATTTTTGGGGAAGAGTAATAAGAAACCTGAAATATACTGAATGTATTGAAGAAGTCTCAAAATGTTTACTTAAGTGTCAATTCACCTAAGTCCTCACTTGAGCTTCTTTATGGGGATAAAATGACCTATTATTAGTTATATATTTTTCACTTCAAAAGGTAGTAATTTAGTGCACTGTTGTACTGAAATGTCATTGTATAGGGAAGCATGGGTTAGAACAGAGCCATGAGCTACAAAGGAAAAAGAATTATGTTTTTAATGTCAAATTGTTTTTATATATTTCTAAAGAGTTGATGTAAAAGAAAAGCAGCAACTATTAAGGTACTTTTAATCCTCTGCCCCAGCCATAATGCATTCAGCGGTGCTTTAGGACTGCGTTAAGCACGACCAAGACATCTGTAGAGACTTGACATGGCAGAAAAGCATACAAGTAATATAAAGGCTGTACTGTGCCCATTTCCTTAAGCAGTACAGAGCAGAAAAGGGAATTTATTATTTAAATGTTTATGAAAAGAACAAGAAGTTTTAATGTGTGAATGTGCAGAAAAAAGAAGAAAGCCTAATTGAATGGTGCAGAAAGCTGCAGCTTTTAAAGCTAGTGGTGGCTTTTTCTTGCTGCTTAAATTAGGCTAGGAAGAAGTCTTTCTTTTCCATTAAATAGCATGCTTAGCCTTACAGTAACTGTGAGTGTCTTAAAGTCTCCAGTTTGTCATGACCTCCTTGTTTACTTGCAGGAAGTATTATAAAAGTTAATGAGGGGCTTTGCTTACTAAGATGCGTGTGGGGAAACTCCCTAGAACATGAGGTATGATAAGTGATGCTTCGTGTGAGAAATAATTTGGGAATTTTGTTTCTTACTTTAAGTGTGAGCATTGAAGTTTAAGTTTCTGATTTTTGGGTTTAGCTTTTCCAGTGATTAGTTGTCCTGTGCTAATTAGGTGTATGATTCACCCTCCTTTTGCTTTATCATAAAACTCCTCTAACAGGGTATGACTTTTACTAACTGTTTAGATTATTTTGGCTGTATTGGTTGTACTGTATGTAAATGATACATCTGCTGTACTGTATATTAAGTCCAAATCCATGAAAATTAATGAGAGACTTGGATTTAGCTTTTGGTCTCTGATGCCTGATGAGTTGTCCACAGCCTTCCTTTTAAATTGTAAATTTCTTTTGTCTGTTTATATATACTCCTCAATTTAATATTAGCCCTCATTTTGTCTCCAAACAAGAATGCAGTCCGAGTAAATTCCTGTGAAAAGCTGTCTGTTTTTTGGGGGTAATTTTTTACCCCAGATTTAAAAAGAAATATTAATTGGGTTAATATACTTTCTCCTCATGGAATGTAAGCATGTGTTTATTTTCAGTCAGTCATTATTCTCTGTATGTAATGGTCTGTCTTTGTTGGTAAAGAGGAAGGATTAGGCAGTGGCTGCATGGGTGAAAACACTGTACATATGAAGTAAAAGTGTTGGTCTTACTGAAAAATTTTCAAGTACTTTGATTCCTGAATTAAACCTGACCAAAGGCTTGAAATTTTCATTTTAATGCGTTCCACAGTGTATCTAAGAAGCTTTCTTCAATAGTCTAGTGTTTGATTAACATGCATATTACTAACCCAAAAGAAAGCTTATGTAAATCTGTGTCTGTTCTAAAACAAGAGTAGTTGTACTCTGTAACAGATCAATTTTGTTTATTTTAATTGAAGAGAAAAACAGTGATTGGCAGACTGAACGGACTAACAACTGTTCTGGTTTACCTGAAAATCCTAACTTGAAAAAATATTCTCAAACTTCTTGCATTATTAAAGTTACCTCTGCAAAATCTCTAGGGTCTGTTATAGAAAATAGAGTTGTTTGCTAACCAACTCTACAGCCCTTATTAAGCTTTCTCCATTCTGTAAAGGCAATAGCTCTGAAATACAGAAGAGATTGCATTAAATCCTTGGCTGGCAATTTTGTGTGGGATTGAGTATTGAAATGCAGCAAAGCAAATAATGAAGGCATATGTTTACCTATAATTCTTTTTACCTTGGGAGAAGGATTAAATAGGAACAGTTTGGTTGTTGTCAAATTCTAAACAGTTGCTTTCAAGCATGAAACAGTCCCCGGGCTCTCGGAGGATTTACTTAGCGGTTTGAATAGAGAGGTCTTTACTGCTAATGGAACTGAGATGGCAGGCTTAAGCAATGGGGTGCTTTATAGCCTCTTCAGCCACTTGAGAAGATGTAACATCAAATAGCTGAAATCATCTTGGTCTCCATTGGTGTTTGGGAAGTTGCACAGAGATTGATGAATAAATAATTCAGAGTTGTATGAACGTCTTGATGCCAGAGCGTTGCAAGTATCTAAAAGCTCGATTCACAGAAGGTTTAGTACCAGGAGACATCCTGTAGTTTTTGTGTGAGCTTTGCCCCAGGGAACATTTACTGAAGTTTCAAGAATAAAAAAAGAGAAAAAAAAAAAAAAAGAAACAAAATCTACTGGGATTGTTTGAGGTTTGTAGAGAAGTATTTAAGATTCTGAAATATCCTTCATAAAAAGGATGTGTTGTATTTGGGAGGATGGCTTGCAATTATTGGAACTATTTTGTAGTTGAGATTTCTTATCGGTTGAGATATTTACTGTTAAATTCCTTTGCTGTATGATGGTTTTTCCATTAAAAAATCTATGATTCTGAATATACCCCCATTCCACCTATAAATCAGCTTTTCAGTTTTGTTTTGACCTCATGGTGGGATGGGGGGTTTTTTGCTCTTTTTTTTCCTCCTTTATTTTGTTTGTTTAAAGTTACTATATGAAGTAGATGCTTTCTTTTAAAGGAGAAGGCAACAGAAAGGCTATTAGCATGGGAAGAATATTAGATTTACATATCCTAGGATTTCTTTTCCTTTCTGCCAAGTGGAACAGCATTATTTAGGATTCCAATTTTAAAAAGTACAAAAGCTATCCCTCCAATACTCCCTTCTCCTCTTTAAATTTCTTATTAAACCTGCTAATGAGATATCTAGTATTTAGAAGCTTTACTACAGGGATCAAAATGTAATGTGAGAAACTCTTCTGGTTGAATTTGCACAAACTTGCGATAATTTTCTGTGCTTTAAAAAGGTTCTTGCCTATTCAGTTCATCTAATTTCTTCACATGATAATTGCTGCGTTGGTACGGAACTCTTAAATTTCAGCTTCCCTAATTTTTCCTCTGGAAGCTATCAAGTCTGTCCTGTGACTTGTCTGTAAGAAGGTCCAATAACAATTCCAATTAATTTATAGATTTGAATGTTTTAATTTTCTCTGTTGCCTACACAGGCTTTCCCATTACATTTCACACTATTTTTTGGACCTGTATGTGGAAAGGTATTGATACAGGGGGTCTGTCTGATGGCTAAAGAATACAGATCTTGGGGTGGGGGTTTTAGTGGTAAATTACTGTCACTTAGATAATTTAAATGAATACCTATTTCTAATTTGAGTTTGTTTACGCTTTGAGGTTCTGCTTTCTTGTATTTCATTATGGCTTTTTTTGCTAGATGAAGAAATTACCTATTATCAGAAGTCTTATTGTTGTTTAAATTCTTTAGAAAATGAATAAATTGCCCCTCAAACCTTCTGAAATAAATAGTTGTTTGGACCTCATAGGTTTTGTATTATTAGCATTAGACGGTTTTTGACCTTGATTTCATGTTTTTAATCCTTTAAGTTACCATTTACCTCCCCCTTATCCCTTAAAAGTTAGCATCCCAAGAAGCTGAAGTTCATTTCTGACAAAAAGGCTCAGCTATTATGACTACAGGTGATAGCATCATGAAAGCCTGTATTTGCCACTGGTCTTCTCAGATAATTGATAAATACTCTCTCACCTAATATATTGCTTTTAGTCTCCAGTGGAGCTGGAACCCCTCTGATGAGATTCCCTTGCAGTAAATGGAACAGCCACTCTCATCTGGTCTTGTCTTACTGTTTTCTGCAAAAATTCATCTATGGAATTTAATAACAAATGGAAAGTATCATAAAGTCTGCTGCCAGGATAAGAAGATGCTGCTGTGCTGTGCAGAACTTGCTTCCAAGCAGGCTGAAACCAAAGCAGAATGTAGCAGTTGAAAACATTTTGTTTATTTCTAGGAACGAGCCAAATTAACAAGGGACAGCTCAAAGAAAAGCATAAATCTTCCTCAAAAGGCTTTCAGGTAATGTCTGAAATGTCCATCTGGACATGTGCTTTCTGTTCTGTCAAAATGGTAGGTGAATTCACAGTTCCAGTGGGAGAATGGGAAAATGATGTCCATCTCCAACTGCCTTTGAAAGCTATGTGGTGTCTTTCAGGCACTCGCCTGATTCTTACTTTTTTTTTTTCCTTGTCAGGGCTTCCTTTGGTAGACAATCCATTTAGTGACCTCTTGCTGTGGAAGTAAGGGCACTTTTGTTCAAGTCAGAAGACCTCAGCCTGAGATATTGTTACATTTACTTGCCTTTTAAAAATGAGCATTTCTTCAGGGACTTTGTTAGCTGAGCTCTGAAATGTTCTTGGGAACCTAAAGACTGGTCACCTCCTGTTATCCAGGAAATAGTGTACTTACAATTCTGCTCATGTGTTCGGGGCATAGCCAGCTTTTACAAGCTTCTCTTCCCATTAAAGGAAAGTCAGTGCTATTTTCCAGGTCAAGCACTCTTTCCTCAGCCGTGAAGTGAGGCACAAGACTTCTGAAATCAGGAATGTGAAATGGGACCGGTTTGTTCTCCTTGAGTCTTTTGGGAACCCATGCAGTAAGGCATTTTGTAGCTGTTTGCTAGTGTTGCTGCAAAGTGTTTGGGATGAATTCCTTGTGGATCAGAGGTTGGGTGAATCGTAAAGTCAGCCAGAAAGTAGAGAGTTGCTCAGGTGGCTGATCGTGACCTGTGAGCTCATAGGCAAGATACAATTCCAGCAATTTGGTTGCATGGACTTGCAGGGGGATGAACAATCAAGTATTACTGCCACAGATTAAATCACTGGATTAACATTGAGAAGATGTTGGCAAAAAGATAATGTTTTAGCTACTGTGAGAGAGCATGCACGGCAGAGGATTTATTTTCTTAAAGAAATGTGAACTTCTGAAATTGAAATCTTTAAAGAACAGCATTCTGTCCGCATATTAGATTGGGCAATTCAGC
>VZSR01001685.1:6929500-6979953 GCA_013398615.1 Brachypodius melanocephalos | reverse complement strand
TGGCTCTCTCACATAGAAGTCTTCCAGGCCTTCTGCATTGTGATTGTATAACAGGAAATTTGGAGCTCAGGGTCAAGCTCACGCTAAGAGGGAACCCAGCTTGGTGAGTTCATAGCTCTCCTTTTGTTGCTCTTGGCAATTTATAGTCGTCTTAGTGCTGGATTTGAAGGAATAAATGTTCACCTTTGAGAGAGCCCAGCCTTCCTTGTGTTGCTCTGTTGTTTCTGCTAATATTTTGCATGAGTTTATCAGTTACTTTTTTTAAGGACTGTAAGAGAAGAACCTTTCAAGGATGTCTTTCATTTGTGATTTCTACACATTGGTGTTGGCTTTCTGGCTATCTGTGCCCAGTATTTTAGTACTACTTGAATAAATTCTTATCTTAAAATTAGGATCATATTCCCACACCACAAGCCCCAAGTAATATTATGAAATTAAAAGATTCACTGTGGTACTACTGAAGTCACGTAATGGATTATAACAGTGCTTAGAAACTTGGAAGTAGGTGCTGCTTTCTCATACCTGTAATCGAATAGCCATTACTCCTTTGCTACAAAACCAGTGAGTTTCTATACCTTTTTGCCTTTGAAACTGCTGGTGATTGGATAAAGATGTATATAACTCTATTTTGGCAAAGCAGAGATTTGTCTACGGATCATAACACATAGCGGTGAGTTTCTGTACAGCACAGTGGCTTATGCGATGTTGGAAGCTGCTAGAGCTCATAAAAAATTCCAGAGAGTACTAATTATACTTCTGGCAGCTAAATATTTTTAAGCTCAAGGGTTGCCCCTTCTTACAGCTTTTCGTTTTCTGTGTTTTATTGCCTAATAGTATCCACACATCTCGTTTCTGCATCCTGCTTTAGGGCTTTACTGAAATTGTAGTAGTCTTTATCCTTTGTCATGGAGATCTTGTGGAAATTTGGTTTTTTATTGAGAATATCAGCACAGTTTGCTGTAGTGAAAAGTTGATTTTACTAGGCAAGAACTTTCCCTGTGTTCCAGGCCTAAGAATAACTTGATGCTGAAAAGTATTGTTGAACAAAAAAAGAAAGGGTAGAATATTATTAATTGCCTGCTAAAAGGCCAATTTCCTTCTTTTGTTTCTCTTTCCTTTTAAAGGAAGCTAATCTGGTTTGAGGTTTATGGAAATTTTTGCGTGATGTGTAGATTATAATACCAGAAAGGGATGGGGGTGGGAGTTTGTAGATTGGTTGGTCTGTCTGCCTTCATAGTCCAGGCTGTAGCAACTTCCACACTTAAGTCTTCTTGAACCCAGCATTTAATGTCCAGGCAGTGCACGTTTGTTTCTTTTGCCCCATGGTTCTATGAAGAACCCACAATTGCTTAATTGTCTGTTTAATTTTGTTTGGGTTGGTGTGTTTGGTTGGGTTTGTGTTTGTTTTGAAACACTGTTATTGTTGATATTTTCTGTGCTTCCTTCTTGGCATAGAGGTCCTTGTTCTCCATACTCATTCTTTCCTTCTAAGTGCAAGTTTTTCTACATGTTTGTCAAAGTGATTATGTACTAGTGTCTGACATAATGAATGTTGCTGTGTAATGCTCTTTATTAATTAATGTTTCTTCCTCAGTCCTTCTATCATCTTCAAACTCATTTTGGGGATGGTGCAGCTTACTGAAAGGTTGTTAACAGTGTCCTATTGAATATTTTTGTTAAGACCTCTCACTTCACACTTAGTGTTTGGTGGGGTTTTCCCAGGTAGTTGCTGTATTTCTTTAAATAGATTTTAGTTACATTAACAAATGTAAATTTTAGAGTTAATTATTCTGATTTTTCTGATACATTGTTGTAAAGCCCTCATGAAAAAAAGACATCAAAACTCACATTTTGGTAAATTGGCTTTCAAGCACATGCTTCATTTCTTTTAAGGTAATATCCATAAACTGATGTTAATTTATGGTAGTTTGATGTAACTTTGTAGCAGCTCTTCTCTCACTGGGATTGTTTCAGGATCCAGAGAGAGTTAAATAGGCTTCTTGTTCTTGTCTTTTTTTGTGTGTTATTCCGGCTTTATCTACTGATTACAGCTTTATTTCCTGAAATTTGCTGGTATTTCAGGATTTTAGTTCTTGCATGGTTATTTCCTGAATACTATGCGTGCTTCAAAAATTGCTGAAGTCATCTGTCTTGGAAAATCTAAACTATGTGATCTTAGTAGAGCTGCCTGTGGCATGTTAATCATTGTTTAACATCCTTGTTTACTAAAAACAATAATATTTTTTTTTCATTGTATGAAAAGAGTGCCACCTTTGTCTTAAGACATAAGTAGCATATCTGCGGCCTTGGATGCTTTTCTTAGCATTTTGAATATATGGAGGCTAAAGCAAATAAAGCTACATCTTTGTTTAAAGAACAGTGTAACTTGACACAATTTTCTGGGTTTGAGTTTCTCAGCCCTAGTAAATGATCAAAAACCGACAGTAACTTCACCAGGTTCATCAGGCTGTGTTTGTTCCTTACTATTACAGCTGGGCAGTTTTAGCCAACTTCCTCTGGAATTTGACCGGGGAAATGCATTGGAAGCAAATGAAGGTACATTAAACACTGTGTGATTAATACTGATACAACTGCAGTGAAAACTGGCTGGTAATCTTCCACTCTACTGTCAGAAAGTGTGCTATCTGAGCACAAAGGTCAGGAAATCCCAAGCATAATCAAGAATGGATTATTTTGGCTGTACACACTTTTTATCTAAGCCTTGAGTCAGAAAACAAAAGCTTTATCTTTGCCAGATCTGCAGTGTATTGTCCCAAGTGCTGCAGTTTCTGTGACTGCTCTCTGCCTCTTGCTCTGTCAGCCCCTCGTTGCAACATTGGAACCTCCTTCTCCACATTTAACAGCTGTAAAAAAACTCAGAGGAAGAGGCAATTAGTTGCTGCTAGTTGTGTGAAAATTTGTGACTGAGGAAAGGAGCAAGGTTTGAGTTGGTGTGTGCCCGGGGAGCAGTCGCCGCTGTGCTCGGCTGCTGCTTGCCCACCTGGAACCATCACGGTGGGGTTCCCTGGCACACCTGGCAAAGGGAGGCAAAGGGGAGCAGCAGGGGTGATGAGGGAAATGAGAGGACCCTGCCTTGGGGAATTTATGATGCGATATGACAATTTGTGGCAGGAAATCCTGAGCTGTTTCCTAAAACTTGTATTTGTTCCATTGTGAAAGAAGCCAAAGTGCTGATTTATCTTCAACTTTGGTGAAACTTAAATATACAAGTTAAAATTCACTTTTAAGTGGTGTGCAGTGGGGAGGGCTTGTGAGAAAGATATTCTGGTCTCTTCATTGCTGTATTTTCTTTCAAGGCTCTTTTTAGTGTATTTAGCGTTCTGCTGTGTCCTCAGGACAGTTTTCCAGCTTCTGAATGTTAACATTACTGAATTAATTATTACTTTTATTTGGATTTGATGAAGATTATGTTTTGCAGCATTTAAGGTCATTTGCCTGAGGTTGTGAATTGAAGAATATGGTTAGCTGATTGGTCTGCCACTGCTTTTGTGGTCTTGGCCTAAAAACACACGGGAGATCTGCATGACAAAGCATGGATTATGTATTTCCATGGTAGTTAAAAAACCTACCCAAATGGACTGATAGAGGATAAAAGAAGAGTGATTATGAAGGCTGGTTGCATTCCTGTCAAATTGCATTTCTTTCTAAGAGTGCTGCCTTTAGTGAGGTTGCTTCTCTCTTCACTATGAGTGATGAGAAAGCTGAAAACTGAGGCCTGGACTTTTTTGTTATGAACAGAATTAATTTGTTATTAGACAGGAGTGGCAGAGTTCAGCTAGACTTATTTCCAGAAAGCTGTTGTTGTTCAGAAGTTAAGATAGGCAAGATAAGATAGTTGAAATAAAATACTATGCTAGAATATCTACCTAATTAGCAGCTGAAGTATAACTATAAACCTAGTGTATGAAACAAAAATATTATATTAGCAGTGGTTTTCAGGGAAGCTACAGACCTTCTCAGTCTGATCTGCTTGTTCCTCATTAGCCGTCCTCACCTTGAAAAATTGTGAGAGAACTGGAACATTTTGCGTGCTTTTGTGAAGGTCAGTGTTGTGTTGTTTTGCAGAATCAACCAATTTCAGAGTTAGGCATCCCCTGCTGAAAAGCCCTGCCAGATTACAATACAAAAAGTGTTTTCCTAAGTAGCTGACTCAAATTAATTTCGGTGCTGCCAATCCCCACACCTCCATCCCTCTCCCCTCCTAAGAAATAACTCACTGAACCCTTGGCAATCGGCTGCCACGTAGGAGAAGTCAGAGGCGAGGTGAGTAAATGGATGTGTCACTCGGTGGTCTGTGTAACACCAGGATGTTTACAAGAGCTGCAGTATAACGTGGAGAGGAGGCAAGTGAAAATAAAGCATGTGAATGAGGGGCTGGCTGCGAGAGCATCACTCTCAAAGGTGACAAAGAACAATGGAACGAGGAACAATATTGAATGTAATGACCTTGGTAAGAATGCCAGTTGTGAAAGTGTTGTTTAATGTTTGCTGCCCTCACAAATATACTTTCGTTGTTGTAACAGAAGCAAATGCGCTGTCTTTAAGAAAAGAAGAAACTAAAAAAGTTTCTAAAGAAACTAAAAAAGTAATTGAAGGCTGCTTACCAAAGGCAGCTACAAAAGGAAGGAAAAATCCAGCAAGGAACCAATAATCAAAGGCACTAATTAGGTGCACTAAACCCATTCATTAATAAAACTATGTCAGCAAAGTAATCAGCAGATTAAAGTCCAAATAATGAAAACATTAGGACTGCAATACTAATATAAAGAACTAAAGCAGAGGAGACACTAGTCTTGTCTCTGAAGATTCACTCTCTGTGTATGTCCTCAAAAATTAAATTGAATTTTTAAATAATTAAATAGCTTTTACTGGCCTAGAGGGATAAAAAAAAGATCGTTTCATCTACATATATTGTGCTTCAGTTTTGCTGAATAATAGCGGGTTGGTTGTATTCCAGACACAAACTTTTAAAATCAAAACATAACCATTCTAGTCAGGGGTAGATATAATACCACAAGTAATTAGTCTGAATATTAGTAGGTGATGTGTTTGCTCTGACAGAGCTGTAGTAAAATAAGAAGAAATAATACCTTTTTGGTAGTTCACAGATGGATTTCAAGTACTAAATGTTTCCCAGTAGAAAAAGTAACTGTATCAATGTGTGATCTGAAGGAGAATTACAGCAAATAAGGGATATTTTTTTTTATCTTGGAAAAAATCCCTTGAATATCTGATCTTTGCAAAACGACAAATTTGCTATTTTTAGATGATCATTTCAGTTAAAATTGCTGTTACTGTTTTATTTGATGGAAAGATTAGCCCAAATACAGGAAAATATTAGGAGTGTTCTATTAATTTATCTGTTGAATAAAAAAAAGAGATGGGATGAGTTTTTAAAGCAGTAAATATGTCACCTTACTTAAGTATTACAAGATTTCTGATTTAAGGCCTTTTTTAAATGGTTCAAATGACATCCCTTTTCTAGGTTTTTTCTTCTGTTTTTTCTCCTGAAGATTTTTATAGGACTGTAAGCTTTATTGCTGTCTATCAGCCTCTGCCTACTTAGTCATTCACTGTTGTAATTGTTTATGCCACTATTCCCACAGCAAGAGGCATAGAAAATAATTGCTGCTAAAATCAGCTGAAATGTAGTCTGGGAAAGAAGTCCCAGTTCATTGTAAGTGTTTAAGTAATTGGTAACAATTGGACATAGGCTAGAAAATGAATTAGAATATTGCTGAAGTTTCTGCAGTTTTTTAAATTGCAGAAACTTACATGGGATGAGGTTATCTGTTGATATCTTTGATGTATCTAAATCTTCAGTAAGTTTCTGTTCCTGGCTTTTCATACATTGAAGATATTGAAGATAGGCATCTTTAAAGTTCATTGTGGTACACAGATGAAAATCCCATTTCTTCAAGATTCTAAATATCATGGATGTGGTAAAGAACATTGTAACACAATGAAACCACTTCCGTAGCTTGTACAGCAGCATTTCCAATCTTTCAGTTTTGTATTCTAGAGACTGGCCAGGCATATAATGCATGGTGAAACCTGGGAATGGTTCTGGTTGCTGGCTTGCAGGTGATCTGCTGGAATCCCATGCAGAGAGCAGTGGTTGATGTCTCTGAGTTGCTTAGTAACTTGTCTGTGTGGGTTGTCTTCCTGCAGCTCCACACTGCGTTGGTGGGTAATGACAGCCTCACTCGGATGTTCCAGCACCTGCTGGCTCATTCTTCCACCACAGGAGCACTGCAGGCAGTCATTGAAGCAAAGGCTTGGGGTGAGGTATCTCTACCGTGGCTGACGTAGCTACAGCCAAAGGGAACTGGAAACCAAAAACAGTAATGAGTATTTATTTAGAAGGACTGATGAATTATCTTACTCTCTGAAGTAAAGTGCATTTTGCTTGCGTTTAACAAAATGTATGTGTTCATCCTGATTTTTGCTACTGGGGTAGAAAAGCTGCTGGAGTGCAGCAGTTCGTATGACCTAGTGTTGGTTTGAACTGCAGCATATGCTGAAGTCTACTGGCTATTTTCTAGATATTCTTTTAATACCAGAGCACCAGGGGAATCATTTCAGGTGATTAAAATAAAGGAGAAAGATCCCTTTTAAATTCAAACCCATTTTTCTGTGTAAATTCAATGTAATTGTTTGTTGTTCTTGAGTCTTACCTTCAATAATCTTCCCTTTTCCCTTTTTCACTTCCTAACTTTCTTGTGCTTGAAAGTGACAACCAGAAGTTGTGGGACTCAGATGTTATTTACCTCTGGCAAAAGGCTACATAATAAATAGAATGATGCTGGGAATCTTGATATTTGGAGGTTGCTTCTACTGTATTAGCCTCCTCTAAGTATTAAATTTTTCATGAATATCATTATAAGCATACTAGCGTAACTCCAGGCTTTCAGAGTTACTTAATCCTGTTGTAGTGTGTATCCAAAAACGTTGAGCAGCAAGTCTTTCTACTTTGTCTCTTTTCTCAGAGAAAAGCATCTTAATGTTTTTTTTATCTGAAGATAATGTCAGAGATTGCAATAGATAATTTTCATGATATTTCATACTGATTTTGAAGATGGATGGAGTTTCCTATTTGGCAAATAGTAAAAAAAAATGGGAAAATAAGGTGTAAGAGCATATGATTGATATTTTAGTAGAGATGTGTATGATAAGAAAAATCCAAATTCCACCACAGTTCTTTGTGTGTTTTGTTATTCACCTTCCTGTTTTTAAACTGTGAAGGAGTTAAAAAATACTTTTTACACCTGTTCCACTTAGAACTGCATTCTTCAAAAGACTGACAAGACATTAACTATATAATATCAGTAAAAGGGGGCAGATCTCTATAATATCACTTTTTCTGGAGTTTTAACGCTCAAATTAGATGTGTTTTGAGATAAGATGGAAATGGTCTCTCAGGAATTCTGTTGCTGAAGTAATGTTCTTAGGAATGAGTTTTATGGGCAGTAATTCACTAGTGGTGGGGAATAATTTCTGCTGCTACTGGTCAGGGTAGCAAAGGCATTGATAATGGTTGTGGGATACCCAGGCATTAAATGCTGTGGTATTTGTGGTTATTTCACTTTGAATGTGTGAAAGCAATCTTGCAGTGAAGTTAAAAATCCAGGTCATCTATGTGCCCAGGCTGTGGGTGGCTGGGGTGGTATAGCACAGGCTGCACACGCCCTTGCTTTCTTTGGAAATGCTGTCTCTTGCTGATGCTGCATCACGTTGGCAGTTCAAGAGATTTCTGACTTTTGGAAGTCCCAAACTGTATAGGGTGCTGGAAACTTCGTGTTACATTAGCTTTTCATTAGTTGCAATCTGGGAGTGGATGTCTGTATGTTGACATTGCGTGAAATCATGAGGAATTAGTTGATCTATTTATTTTATTGCTGGTTATTTGTCTTAACTTAGAAGCAAGACACATAAATGTTACATTTTCTCCTTTTTTTTTTCTGGTCAATTCTCTACATTTTGCCTGTGTTTCCTTGTCCTACCAGGATCCTGCCTTCTTGTTCTGCAGGCTAAAGAAGGGAAGTTTTTAAAATATATTTTCTTACTGTTGTTGAATAGTAATTTAGGTTAATGCTTTGCCCTGGTCCAAGGGAGGCAGGCCATCTTTTATGCGCGCTATAAGGGTTGTAAGGGTTTTTTATCATGTTTCTGTTTCTATCATTTGTGATATTGCAGGCGAACATGCAAATCAGTGTTTAGTGGATCACAGAAAATGACTGGTGTTTCTCCATTAAGCAGAAAGAAAATCTGTTGTATACTGCCCTGTAATCTGCATGTTTACCATATTTCCATCGTGTTTTATTTATTTTGATGACTTGGTGAGAGCTCAGTACGCTAATCATCAGCAGTTGAGGTGTCTATGTATTTAGGGACTTAACAAAATGCCTCCACTTTCTTCATAGATATTGACAATAAAACCACACTGTTCAGCAAAAAAGCTGTGATTTCTGTTGAGTGAAATTGTTTTTTAATACTAGTCTTAGGATTTTATGTCCATAAAAGTAAGGCTGATCTGTGCACTCTTGCAAATGGTCCAGCACTTTTTCCTAGAGATCAGGCATAGAGTTTTATAAGTGTTAAGAGTTTTCTCATTTTCCTTAGCCTCTTCCTGCATTACATACAGTTTTACAGGAAGTCAGTGTAAAAACATCTCTTTATCTTGCTTTTGTGTCAGTGTTTACTGTCTTTGATTGTTGGCTATACAGCTGATAAACTGAAGAACACTTAATAGGGAAAAGGCTTTGTTTGGGACCAAGTGATAAAGCATAGATTTAGTGATTTTTCACAACAGGACATTCTGTGACTGGTTAATGTATTGCAGAGGAAAGCTGGGAAGCCCTTTATTTTATTTTTTTAAATTTATTTTTTTATTCATGTGGTTGCCTCAGTGCCCTAAATACTCCTGTGTCAGCAATTAGCAGGAGCAGTGTTTCATTAATCCATCAGATCTCTGATGCAGCACATTTTAAGGCCAAGAGATAATAGGGAATCATTTGTTTAAACCTCAGGATTAGCTTTTGATGGATCAGGCTGCAGTGTCATTAACGGCAATGGTGGTAGAACTGTAAACCAAAGCGGTTACATGGTGTGTGGTTGATACTCTTAAAATGAAGCAAATTGTTGTCTTGTACTTCTAACCTGATAAAACATCACAAAACTCACGTAAATTCGAGGAATAGCTGTGTTATTTTCAATAGTGTTTGTAGTTTCCTGTTGTATGAAACATTTAATATGTAGCCATAACACATCTGATACCAAATTCTTACTGAAAGAAACTTGGTTTTGTTTTACAAAATACTAGTCTAGATGCATTTTACTATTATTATTAATGCAAAAATACATTTAAAATGTCTGATCCTTATAAAGCACAGTAGTTCTGTTAGACCAAAGGAGTTTTTATATTCCTTGTAAGCTTTTTGAATGAGGTGTTTCATTTCTGTGCTGAAGCACGAGCCTTTAAAAACGAGAACTCTTCAAAATGCTAGCAGTTGATTTAATTTTTAACTTACACAGTATATTGAACTTGCAGATTATTGTGCTCTTATATTATAGAGATAAAAGAGGATTTATAGGTACTTTCTCCTTTTGATTGAGCAGTACTTTCAGAAGAATGCTGTAAGTGCAGTAGTGGCTGAAATGGTAAACTTTGCAATCCTGTTTGGTTCTCATGTGGAGACAGGAAGGGTAGAGACATCATATAGGACTGAGTGGCATATAGCTACTTGTCTACAGTACAATCATAATCAGGCATGAATGAGTTCCAGTTCCCCTGCATTAACAATATCAGTTCCGTTTTCAAGAAATACTGTGCTGCGGAATTGGGGGAGGTTGTCCACTGTGATCAGATAATTTCTGTGTGCTTTTTCTAATGCTCAAATTATATCTGGCTACTTTTTGTTGCTGGTTGGCCACTGCTTTTGCTTCCAGATTCACTGGCCTCTTCAATATGTTTTGCTTTTTAGGTCAGTTGATTGGCATTCAAACCTCACAGAAAATGAGGAGCTGAGGGCTTCCTCCTTATTCTGCTGCCAAAACAACATAGCCTCCAGGTGAATCATGACCCATATATATGAATCCACTTGCCAAAGTGTACTCTTGCCTTATCTTCCAATACTGGAAGGCTTTTTGGGATTGACTTGAAGACAGTGCTTATCCTGGTCCTTGGTAGCGCCAAACAGATCCCTGCTTGGATGCAGTACAGAGGGGGTGGGTGGGAGAGGAGCAAACATATTTGCTTTCCTTTATCTTGAAATGTTTCACCTGATGTGAAGGCAAAACTACCCTGCAAAGCCGAAGCCAAGTGGAATTTGGTTTGTATCTATTTCAGTTGTTATTCTTAACTGGAAAATAGCAGCAACTGCTTGATCATTTTACTATTAGACTGCATTACTGTAGAGTTCATTGACTGATGTCGTGGTCCTCCTCATTTCTGAATAGTTAGATTGGGTATAATGGCACTGCTTCTGCAGAAACTGTTATTGACAGACATGTTGCTTTTTATAGGTAGACCTAAAGATACTTTAAATCACACCCTACTGGAATAAACATGGTCATTAAAAACTTGAACAACATAAAAAACATACAGAACACCTCAAGGTAAATGAACAAAGGTGATTGGCTATCTGAGAGGAAGGAGCTCTGTTCAGCAACAATATATTTATTAATTTCCTAATTACATGCTCATGATGTAAAAATTGACAACTTATGTGAACTTCCTGCCAGTCGTAACAAATGCCCAAAAATAATTTCACTGTGAAAATCTTTTTCTTCTGTGCTTTAGGCTGATGGCAACTTTGCAATGTGCTGAGAAGATTAGAAATACCATGTTAATTGTTCATCTGTTTTATACCTGGAGCTGCAGCTGTAGCATCACATGTATTGTACCTGCAGTAGTGTGACATAAGTCTCTTTTGAAGAAAGGGAGACTTTGAGATAGACAAAGGTCAGTCTACTCTGTGATTGTGTTGGTGCCATAGGTAGCCAGTGTAGCTGCATTTTCTGGTGTATGAGCTGTGGAGTTCTGCACAGAGTTTAAAGTGATTTCCTGTTGTGCTTTCAGGATTGGCTGTCTAATGTGGAGTAGAGACAGATATGGGTGGTTATTTCGGTGTTCACAATATAAGGAAAATTGAATATTGTTATTTGGTCATGATGATGTGAAGCACAAAGCAGACTTGGATATAGTTCCTACATTGTCTTTCCAAGTTTGGTCTGAAATGTTTTGTTCCTTAGTGCTTTTTTTTTTGTTGTTGTGTGTGGATTTTTTTCTTATCCATTGTGTGAGGACATAGGAAGACATAGTGAGTGTAAACTGAAGTGGCTTAGACATGTGCCAGCTGTGATGTCCAGCTATGGTGTCCATGGATTCCATGTTTTTGAATAACTACCTCCTGTAACAGTTATTATATATAAAGATGAAAGTATAGTAGTTAAGTTTTCTTCATTCTGCAAAAAGTAGTGATTTTAATCTTGCTGATTTTTACCTTCTAATTCATTTTTTCTTGTTGTAATCTCCTTCTGTAACTTCTTCAGAGGGTAATTATAGTCTTCCTGATGTGCAGTGTTTTCATATAGCCCTCTAGTCATTTTATTTTGTGAGACTTTTCAGTCTGGAAGTGATTGGTTTATTGTGCTGAACTGCTTGTCTTCCAAGTTACTCTTTCTGAATGATTCTGGTCTAATTGTGTTCTTTCAGCCCTTGTCCTCTCCAGCTCTCCCACCCATCTCTTTCAACCTGGTGAAACACTAGATGCTTGGTGTAGGCTATAAAGAGGTAGAAGGAAAAGCAGTGCTCATTCTGTGTGTGAGGGCACTATGAGCAGGCTGTCATGGTCCTTAGTAGCTCTGTCTGTCTGCATGGGTCTGTACAATGAATTCATCTTGACTGTCACCTTGGGGACCAAGAGGGTTTAGTTTCTTGCAGATGCCCACCCCATCCCAAAAGCTGTTCTCTTCCATTCTGTGTTATGGCATTTGCAGAGCAACTCGCAAGAGCCCTGGGGATTTATCTGACATTAAAAAAATAAGGGAGAAAAAATGCTGCAGAGTGACCTTTTATTAACTAGAACCTTGAGCAACTTATCAAAGCTGCTGGGTAAAAAGCGACACCATGGTGAATTCAAATTATAAATTGGTGTGGGTGCATTTTCAGTTTTGTGTCTGTTAATGTGTGCCCTTATGCACTGGCTGGGTGTAGTTTTCCTAATAGCAACCTTTAGCTACAGTTTTGGAGAGATGATCCAGGCTTGGAGATTAGTTGGTTGATAATCATTTATTTAAAAAAGATAAACATCTTAGCAGAATATTTTCATAATGAAAATCTGCATATTGTGGAAAAACCATTGGGCGTGCTTTTCACTGGGGTGAATAAAAAAGCTGCATTTCCTCATTTGGCTATTTGAAAGCCTTTCTTGGCTTTGTTGATTGGCATTCTGGGGCCATGGTGATATTCCCTTTTTCGTTTAGAAAACCTGGGCTGTTTTGAGAGTGATTTACTCTTTCTATGATTATTGGAGTTAAAAGGAAAGACTGAGCAGTTTGTCATTCACATGTATCTTATGGGGCTTTCTCTTCCCTTCAAATTAAATTATTTTTATATCATAGGATCATTGCAAATTCACCTGACCTGAGGCAATCTGACCTGTGGTCAATGATGATCATACTGTTAAGATAGATATGTAGTTATGGTGGGATGAGGATGAGGGTGAATTACTTTTAAATTTGGGATGTTATTTCTGCACCTGGCAATAAGCCACCAAATAAGAAGCAATCTTATTGCATGTATCCAGCAGAACTCTATCTTCAAAGCTATTTGGCTTAAAAAAAAAAAAAAAAAATTAAATTTGTCTCTGATGGATGGTGAATCAATAATCCCCTGCTGTAGATGAAGTGTTCCATATAGAAGCTCCATCCTAGTAGAGTAAATGGAGATTAGTCTTGCTAGGAGAGAAATCTTGTGTCATAAGTCACTGAGGCTGCTTACTTCTTCTCCATCTAGGGCCCCTGTCCTGTTTCTCTCCTTTCCCACAGAGAATATTGTGCTGATGGAGATAGAATGGCAAACCTCACTGTGTTACTACATTTGCTGTTGTTTTGTGAAAGTGAATATTGAGACACTTTTGGGGGATTCTTTAAAAATTATTTTTTGCTTAGAAGTCTCTTCCTGTGGCCTCTTCCCCTAAAAGTTATCAGTGACCCTTACACACCATATTTTGCTGTGTGTGCTCATGCAAAAGCAGAATCTTGGAAGGAGATGGAGGCAGTGAGAAGTAGAGGCGCTGCTGAAATGCCAAACCCTCCAGCCTGTGAACTATCAGAGACTGGGGAGTTTAGAAGGTGGATAATTGTATTTAATTTTTTTTAACCTTCTCTTTTTTTGGAAGGGGAAGGAAGTGTTCAATCCGTGTATGGGACTTTTACTTATGAGTTTCTGGGTTCCTTCCAACTCAGAATATTCTGTGAAATATGATGGTGTTACTTGGTATCATACCAAATTACTGAGTGGTGAGGATGAAGATGAATAGACATGCACACACTGTATTTATCTTACAGGCTGTAAGTGGAAAAAGATACAATTCAAGATACTGGGACAGTTTGCATTTAAAAACAAAATAATCCAACTAAACAAAAAGAGAATTTGCAGTCTCCATCTTCCTCTGCTATTTCCTGATGGGATCAAATAATAGGAATAACAGCACAAAAAATCAAAAGCACTGTGTAAATAGCCCTTTCTTTGAATAACTTTCCATTTAAGCAGTTTCTACATCTTTTAATACCTATAAATAGGTTGAAAATTCTTGCAGTAATACATGTGATGACAAACTAAGCTGTACTTTTTTTCAGACTTTTACTAAACAAGTAGGAATTCAGAACAAATACTCATGCTGTGTGACAGTCTTCCACCAACTGTTTTATTTCCTGTTTATATATGGCTATTAGGTTGGAAGCTGTGCTCATCATGTAGGGGAGAAGGTGAAAATATGGCCTGGCTTGGAACAGAGCCCTGTCAGAATTACACAGTCAGCTTTTGAGGTCTGTATCAGCTTTAAAGCCTGCCCATTTGCCAAGATGTAACCTATGCCAGCAACTCCTTAAGGTTCTGTAGGCTATTAAAAAAAAATCTTGTTGATTCTAATGCAGGTGCCCTTAAGACAGCAAAGGCTGTACTGGGTACAGGTTGTTTTGATTCCTGCTTAAAAGCATCTGGCAAATCGGGCATGCATTGCCAGAACTGGTGTGTTTTCAGCATCCCTCTCACCTGCACAGTCTGTTCATAAATTACCAGCATATGCTTACCTGGGCTCTGGTAATTTGTTATGAGAAGAGAACACTAGTTCTCCTGGAGCAGCAGTAGGCTCTGTTGTAGAACAATATCTAGTTCTAAATATGTTGCATGTAAAACCCAAAAGATTACCACATTCATCCTTGTCGTGTGGATGTAGACTTCACATGGTCTACAGGTCTCAGATGCTTTAAACTATGATCTTACTTTGCTGACATTTAGTTAGATTATAGCCTGGATGTGGGGTTCTGGAAAATAAGTAGTAGATCTGGGGTGCTTCTGAATACAAAATTTACAAATTTTTGTTATGGATTTTTTTTCTGACTGTACAAGTTATATAACATTATTTTTCAAGTTGTAAACTGGCTGTGAGTGAAAATCTGTAGTTTAAATAATATATGTAGTTGGTTTAGTTAGTTATCTGTGTTCTTAATGAGGACTCTCTATAATAAATACTTTCAGTGCAAGACCCGAGTGTGGCTCAAAATCCACAAATCCCGTTGTGATTTTTAGGGTCTCGTAAAAAAAATACGGTCAGATCTGGGCTTTGGCTTTGTGTCTCTGGATGACCAAGGGATGACATCTGTGGTTTCTGTTACTATTGTAAACATTGTGCACTATTTAATATTAATAACATGCCTTCATTTGTAAATTATTCTTAGAAAATGTAAGAATACTCTTTAAAATCCTCACTTATAAGAAAGATTTAGCAAAATAAACTCTAAATCACTATTCTTTGATAAAGAAGGATATAATCCTCTTAGTATGCTTTCATGATGTAAAAGAGAAACAGCCGTTCTGAACTTAACACTCATGTAGACCTCATATGCTCAGACACCAGGAATCACATGTAAGAAGAAAAAGACTTTTTTCAAAAGCAGACAAGAACTAGGATAAACTGCTTATCATTGTGTGCTCATGATGCTGCCGTTTTTAGAAGTAGGTGGCCTGTGGTCTTTCAGTCAGACTTGTTGCTCATCAAGAACAAATGAGTATGCTACCTGTTAGCTTGCCTATTTATCATCTCATTGTTTACTATGAAGCAGGAGAGATGAAATGACATGTAGAAACTTAAGCATGTTTCTGTGTCTTTTCTCATTTTTAACTATTTTGATCAACTTCTGTTATCGCAGTCCTTTCTTGATGACAATAAAGGCAATGCTGCTTCTCTCTTTCACATTTCCATTAGGACTTCCTTTCAAATTTTAGTCTATATTTCTCTTTCATGGTCAGATGGTCATTTGGGCCACCTGTTTCCAGTCAGTCTCTTATCTCTCAGCATCAATCTGCATGAAAAATGAGACAAGTTGGTGTACTTGAGTATGTGTCCCCTCCTGTGCTGTGATCCCCTGAAAATGCCTGTAATCATTGTTCTGTCATTTTTGGGGTGAGGGGAAAGGTATAGTTTTTATTTTTGAAGGCTACAAGCCATGCTGGATTTCAATTTCTGAATTTTACATTGACAGGAGGCAGATTGCAGTGAAGACCATAAACTGACAGTTTAGGGCAAGCATGTTATTGCCTGAGGCAGTCAGGGTTGTAGCCCACTCCATCCTTCTGACGTAGGACATTCATTTCTCCTGAGGTTCCTTGTCCTTTCTCATGATAGATTGAGAAAGACAAGCAGCACATGGGTAGACAAACACCTCACCCAGGCACTTGGTGCCATTTAACAGTTTCTTCCTGCATTTGACATTTTCATTTCCCTTCTTCACCTCACTCATCACTAACTGTTTGGGTCTTATTTTCTGTACACAATGCTAATAGAGAATGACAGAATACAAATACAAGCTCCACTACTCATTTTATATGCTGTACATTCTACCAAAATTATATAGGAGGCTCAACAGCTGGACCATGAAAGGAACGCTTAAGATTTAATTGATGTTGACCTTATGCAACCATCATTCAGGATAAAGTGTTGGGGGTTTGGTTGGTTTGGTTTTGTTTGTTTTGTGTTTTGTTTGGGTGGTTGGAGTTTTTTCCAAATGCTCATTTTTTTCAACTCAAGTTTTTTCAATACTCAGGAATATGCAGATGTTTAATTTATTGTTCTGTAATTTTCTGAGTTTACTGTGATCACAGTATGACTATCAAAAATCCTGAACCCATTAGAAATCTACAGTCATGCAGTCTGTCCCATGCTTTGTGTATGGGTGTATCACTGAAGTCACAAATGGAAAAGGGAAAGAAAGTAGTCTCTTGGAATAGGAAATATTTGTTATCTACTAAACTCACTGAAGGTAAAAATGGCAGTGGTAAGGGTGAATTAAAAGAAAATGAGACTTCTGGTGTTCTGCTGCTTCTCCCTGCAGGTCCTTCAGTCTGTGGTGTAGAACAGTTCATGGAGCTGTGGTAAAGCACTTTTTTGATGCAGTTCGGAGAAACTTAAATCGAGTTTTAGAGGTTTATTTAAGCTGAGGGGGTCTATCTGCAGGCTGAAGACCAGACATACTGTAGCCTGCTCAGTCATAAAGTGAATGAGGGAGCTTTTGTATTGTTTTGTATTGTTGAAAATAATGGGAAGCAAAAGAAGTTCATCCTCTGTGTACTTTGATTGCTGAAGAACTTGGCAATGCAGGCTCACTTACTGAAGGATCATGAAGAGCTATATTGCCTTTATAGGACAAAAATGTGTGCCTTCTTGCCTTCTTTCATTGTATCTCTCCTGACTCTAAGAGGGGTGCATCTTCAGAAATGTGAGAAAAATTTAAGCTCCTTGGTTTTTGGTTTTTCGGGTTTTTTGGTTGTGGTTTTTTTGTTTGGTTGGATTTTTGTTTTTTTCTTTCTTCATGCGAGATACAGTTCTTCCTTTGTATACAATACAATTAAGGTTAAAACTTTTTTCTTTTTGTGGGGAAATTGTGCCAAAATGTAACCAGTCTGGCTAGATCTTCATTCTCAGGTGTTTATTCATGCTATTAAATCCTCTTGAACATTAAGCTGGCATGGGACAAATTGTGAAGACACAGAAAGGTTTGGGCTTTGTATAGATATTGCAGGCGTGTACATCTTTCATTTATTTATAATCCACTGTTCTGGAAGATAGGAAAATTCTCATAAAGTCTGTTATTACATTGAAAAACTCGTTACACTGAGTTATAAAGCTCTCCTGACCACTGTGATAGATTTGGTTCTCCAACTTTATTTTATGGATAGAGACTACATGTTAAATCATATATGTTCCCAAAAGGATAATGCTACTGCGTGTTTAGTATTAATGCAGAAAAGCTGTTAATTGGAAAATATAAAAAGACTATAATGAGCACTTGCAGATGCTTTGCGAGAGTTCAAAAAGAATAGGATGCTAGATGCTTTCAAGAAAAAAAGGAAAGGTTAATTTTTTATAGTCATCTATAATATTAGTCATAAATTTTCCAATTTCTCTGCTGCTTAACTATGATACATTATTTAGAACATAAAAGGTATTAATTTGAAAGACTGAGGTCTAGATAAGCCAGCTTTCCTTTTTAATAGACCATTTAAAGTACAGGGTGCCTAGCAAGAGTTTTGCAGATAATATTTCTTATTGCATTGAAATAATTACTTATTTCAGATTGTATTATTCCAGACATTTGTACTCTGAGGAGGAGTACATGATAGGATTTAGACTTCATATGTGATGATACAGCACCAGGTTCCCATGTGGAAAATCTGGATTTCTTTTGGTAAATTACTTGCTTTAGTTCTGAATATTTAGGTAGTAAAATACTGCATGCCATTAATGTGTCAAACCTTTTTGTGTTGACTGTCTTTTGGTTTAAAATATATCATCCCTTAAGCATTTCTTCTTTGCTTCCTTACAGACATGAATTCAAAATGTTTTCTAATCTATGAGCTGTTTTTTCCTCTGCTTTAAGGCATGTTTATCCTTAAATGTGGAAACGAGGGCAGGATATTATATTTGCTTTATCATAGATGCTTCAGTCAGACAAGCATAATTCTCTTGCATTTGTGTTTAACTCTGAAAATGCAGAGATTTACAAAATTACTCTTTTGAATGAATAATACTTGACCGAAGAAAGCAAAACCATTCTCTGTCAAAATTATAAATCTGAAATCTTAAGGAGGTAGCAAAAATTGCTGTTGGTTTATACTCCCAAGAAAGTTTGAAGTATAATATTTTTCTATAGGCACATGAATCTCACTACCCTGTGCAAATAAAACTTCTGTGAAGTCTTCAGTTACCAAAAGCTTGCTAAATTGATTTACCCTGTAACTGCCTTCTTAAGTATTTCCTTGTTTGGAAAACAAAGGTTACGTGCGAATATTAAAGCAGCCTTCATCTTATTTTTGCTCAGTGTTGTCATGCTTCAAATCCAAAAGCTCGTTGGCTTTTGCTGCCTGTTTGTGGCTCATTTCAGGAGCTGACTTGTCTTTCCTGAGTATGCCCAACCAATGACTGGCACTTAACTGGATCTTCAGGACTCTGTCCTTTCTGATATTGCACTGCTTCCTTATGATTTCTAGCATAGGTAGTTGGAGACTGGACAATACTTTTATCAAAGGGAAAATATGATATGAAATGATGATCCAGTTTACTGGGGTTTTTCATGTGAAATAGCAATGTAGGTTTTAAGATTGCCCCAAACAGTGTGCAAGTTCTTACAAAAATACTAATTTCTTATTCTTACTAAATAAGTGGACCTTCAAGAAATCTGTCAATCTGTGTTCTATAAAGTAGAAAATGCTTGACATCAAATGTTACTTTTCTCATACTTTTTTCTCACTTCAGCTGCAAGTACAAGGCAATAGAGGAAGAGGCTGTATGTATGGTGTTTGTCTGGGTTTTTTTTAAATAACTACATAGCACAACAGGCATTCACTTCAAGTTAAGCCAAATTTCCCTGAATTATCTTTGCATTTAATGTTCTTTTTATACTGGCATTTACCAGGATATGGTTGAACATGTTTTTTTGGTCTTACCATTTCTCCTCTTGACATACCCTTTCTGCTAGAAGGGTGTGAAATCAGCTAAGGTGTACTGTCATGAGAATCATTACATGGAACAGCATTGCACTCACTCTCCTTCTCATGCATTTAAAGTAATATGCATGAATGTCTGGCCCACAGAAATTTGTTCTAATACAGGTGTATAACTGACAGTGAGAAGGTTTTCTTCCAGTGTGGCAGAAAATACCGTAGATACCAGGGAAGGATGGGTTAATCTGATCACCTGGATAGCCGATTCGGAACTAAAGCAGAATGTTAGTTTTTGCTGCTGTTTCCCCTACTCAAAATTAGCTTGTTTTTCCTCATCTGTATCACAAGTAAGTGCTGTGTAGCTCTGTTTGTTTCTCCCCTTGACTTTCTTCAGTGGGTCTCTATATTAAGAACCTTTAATGTTTGTTTTACTTATAATGAAGGGTGTACTAGAATCTGGTTATGAAACTGCATAGCGTGCTTCAACATTACAAGTAACTTAAGCATATGCTTGTATATGATGTAACATATGTTATGGAAGGAAGATTTTGTGTGTAATCACTCTTGCAGCAAAATGGAAAACAATAAAGTCAAGAAAGGACATCTGGAATCATGTTCTCTGGCCAGTGACCTTTACTTTTTCAAAAAGGAAGTTGATGTGTTTCTCAAATATATCAACAGCTTCCAAGTAGGGTAGATATTGCTCAATGCCCTTTCCAGGCAGGGCTAAGGGTTACTAAGTTTTGTTACTGATGTGTAGTGCCAACTCTCTTTGAAAAAAATCACTGTTTTTGGTATGTGCTCAGTAATTTAAACTGCTACAAGATTGTAAGTGACTCTGGATGGAGGTAGACAAGGTGCTTAGTGTTACTGGAAGATATTGAAAAGAGAAGGTATGAGGGATACAGAAGTCCAAGCTCAAAAGGTCATGTTTTTGTTGGAAAGAAGCAAAAGTATGCGGTAGCAGGAGATGGATGGATGTTAAATACAAGGGAAGTTATTTTAAGATGAGACTTCTGAATTTTTTTTGTGTTATTTTGAACTGGCATTTTTTCTTCTCACATCTTTGATGCCAAATTTGTGTCCAAACCACCCTTTTTCTTCGCAGAAGGAATACACATGGTAGTTCTTGGCATACAGAGCAGGTTTGAAGCACATGTCATCTTTACATACAATTGAACTGGGTTTTGGTAGTTGCTACAAAATTTAGCATCTCTTGATTCTCCTCCTGCATGGGGTTCCCTTGGTTGCTTATGTTTTCTTTCCCCTAACTCTTTTGCCTGGCATACTGACAATGTCATCTGCTTCCTTCTCTGTCTTGAGAGAGCTGAGTTGTTGAGATATAATTAGCAAAATGTAGTGGGTGGAAGAGGGAGCTATGTCAGTGCTTTGGATGGTTGTCAGGAACATGTTTCTTTCCTTTTTTTTTTTTTATTAATTTCTAAGGAAAATTGTAGTGTACTTTGAGGATAGGTTCAGATGTACAAGTGAAATATGGATAAATCAACAAACTCTAGTCTCTGAATTTAAAGGGTACAGGAACACAACAGACAGATTTTGGAGATACACAGTTTAAGCAGAGAAGAATTCATAAATAAACTTACAGGCTTTGAAACACTCAGTTTCTGTTGTTGGGTTATTCTTTCCACTGTATCTTGAAAAGGAGAGTAAAATATGTATAAAAAAAGAGTAAATGTGTTGCAAACAAAGAAAGCTATAAAAATTTAATTTTAAAGGCCAAAATTTGTTACAAGGCGCCAGTATTGTGAATGGCTAATTTATTCATAAAGACTGAATTGTTTTGCAGAATGTCTTTTGTTCTAGTTTATCTTTTCATACAGTAGTCCTGTAATCATTAATATAGTTTACTTATGCTGGAAGACAAAGTACTGTGTGTTTACAAATCTGCACAGTGATCTTGAGAGGAAAGAATGTGTAGTCCTATTGTATTCGTGCAAGTGCCTTTTTCATCTTTGGTCAAGACTAAAATTCACTGTGGCCAAAAAAAAAAGGGAGGCTTTTTGCATATTCTTTTTTTTTTTTTTTTTTTTTCCAGTATGTGTACAATGAAGTATTTCTTGGCCAAAAGGATTTTTAATAGAGTGGTATGTAATTGTTTTAAATGGTCCCATATATTCCACTGTGTCAGAAAATATTATGCTGGAATTATGAGTTGGGTTTTTGTTCTTGAAACAATGTTATACTTCTAAAACTAGAGCAGGGTGCTCAGAACAGTTTGGGCTTGGGCTGCACAACATAATTTGTATGCTGCTGGGAAAAAGAGGATCTTGCCCTTACCAGAATTTAGTCTCAAGTGCCTTAAAAAATTAATCACTGTAAAGATCAATATATGAAGTAGTTAGTCAATATTTCGCAAAGCTTAAGGGAAGTTTGGAGTTACAAGATTTTAATGAATTATTGAATGCCACTTGCAGAAGAGAGATTTAAATAAACTAAGAATACTTTTGCTTTTTTTGTTTTTCTTTATGGAGTGCATTGCTCTGTTAAGAGAAGCCTAAAGTATCCTAAGGCTGAAAGACTGTGCAGAAGTCACTTACCAGGCATGGCTTGCCCCAGAATTACTTGGAATGATCATATTATAAATGCATAGACTTTGAGGGCTACATGTAAACTGAATGCCATCTAATAAATTATTCATAATAGCCCACAGGTATAATTATCCAGAGAAGTGAAAATGAAGGAAATTACTTCCTATTAATGTTTGCTTATTCAGATAATTATTTTACTTATTTTTATTCAGATTTTAATCTGAAATTATCTGAGTCCAGCTCACACAATATCTGTGTACTTTGCAAGCATTGTCTTGTGATATAAAGCCATGAAAGATGCATGGATCTTACGTGTTTCTATTTCTTTACCACATAATACATTTTATTTCACTCCTCTGAGTTGCCTTTTCAAACTACAACTTCCTGCTTTATTCCAAGTGCAGAATACAGACTTGCCATATTCCCACACGAGCTTCAGTGCATTACTGGATTTAAGAAGGGTGCTGAGGTTGATGAAAGTGGCGCTCTCCAAAGCTGCGATGTATAAAATATGAGTGTCATATATGGAAAATAAAAGGCCTCTGCATGAAAGAACGTCAAGGAGAACAAAATTGCTTTAGGTCTTACTTTGCAAACAGGCATATATATATAAATGTTTTTGCTAATGCGGGTAGTCCCATTGAATCAAATTAATCATGTTTGGTGTTTAAGATAAGGACTCAATCCTCTAACCTCTCTAGAACAAGTGCAAAATTTATTACAGCTCTTTCTCTGCCTTGCAGTAGCTGGAGTAGGCAGTGTCCATGTTGCCTCTCAGCCTTTCTGAAAAGGACTGTAGGAAGAGTGAAAGATTATCTATAGATACCTCTTGTTTTAAAATTAATTTTTGCTACTCTATTTTGTTATTTTTGTAGTGTTTCTGTGAATGACAGCAGCCTTGAGTTGTCATAGTTTTTTCAAGCATGACAAAGTGCTAAAACTAATTTTTAAATCAATTTCATTGTCTGCTCTTTGCTTCTTTTGAAGCATTGTCTTCTATTTGTAGCTAGAGCAGATCATGGAAACTAAGTACTTTAGTTAACATAAAATCGAGCACCCCAACTCAGTCAAAAGAACAAGGGGATTGAATTATTTCTTTTTGTGTTGAGACCTGACAACTTATGTAATTTTAGTTGTTTCAGCTTTTCCAGTTGATAGTGGCAAGAGACTTCTTGTAGGGTCACACATCTTAGATTTCTTGGCTGCCTTCCTTAGTATGGGATGAATTAGCTTACAGACTTACTGCTGACTCTTTATTATAGAGAGGTTGTAAATTGCTAAATTAAATAATGGCTTTTAGAGAGCTGAGAGACAGTGAGTGGTTTCATTGGTATTTTTGCAGTTCACTTAGTTGGGAATCCTCTTCAGATATAGTGCTGCAGCTGCACGGTATCAGCACCACTTTCATTTCTGAGCTTCTATAACGCAGAAATAAATGGGCGGTCTTCGCTTTTTCTTGATCTGTCCCTGATCCCTTTAATTACATGAATTAAAATGCATGTAATTCAGTATTTTGATGAAAAAGCTTTCTTTGCGTGTTAATATCTAAACAGACTATCTAAACAGATTCTGGAGGGTCTAGAGTAACAAAGATATCAAATTAGTAATGATACATAATTGTCTTGGAAGATGGGACAAGGGATATTGGCTTTAGATTGAAAGAGCGTAGTATTACATTAGATATAAGAAAGAAATTAGAAAAATTCTTTACTACAAAGGTGATGAGGTGATGACTAGAATATGCTGCCAAGAAAAATTGTGGATGCCCCATTCCTGGAAGTGTTCAAGGTGAGGTTTAATGGATCCCTGAGCAATCTGGTCTAATGGAGGGTGTCCCTGCCCATGGTGAGGGGGTTGGAATGGGATGATCTTTAAGGTCCTTTGCAACTCAAACCATTCTATGATAATTAGGTTTGATCACTTGCAGTTGATACATGTTAGACCATAAAAATGCTTATCTATGAATTTTAAGATTCTGAAACTATTCACTTCAGTAATTTTAATCAGAAGCTTCAAACAGGAAAAAAAAAGGTTGATACTCAGAATTGGTCATCTTGCTGTAATCTTTGTTTTGTTGTGAACTTCAGTATTCTTGGTTGAGCAGAGTTAGATTTGTCCTTTCTTGGGGGTAGGGTTTGCAGTAGGAGGGCTCCAGATGCAGTGGTGCATTTCAGCTGTGATGGGTATTGGGTAGGGTAGCACTGCCTCCTTGACACTCCCACAGACTTCAACAGCAGAGAACATAAATGAGGATGAAAAAAGACCGTGTGACAGAAATCCATCTGGCTCTTACATCTTTACCTCATCAATTATGAACTCCTCGTGTTTGTGTTCAGGGAATTTAACAGCCCCTCACAATACATCTCCACCCTGTGCTGTCTTCTCTCATTCACAGAGATGAGCTGGTGCCAGCTTCCATCTTCAGATGAGTAAAACTGTGGATGTCAGTTTGTGTGACAGTTTATCCATCTATGTTCACTCCATATACCTCATTGTCAGTAGATGGCTGTCATCAAACTTGGATATGAAAATGTGGATGTAAATAAATCAAACAAAGAATTTCCTGCTGGCAGTGAGATTCAGAGACTTTTTGTAGAAATACCTTTATACTTATGGATCCCTGAGCCAGTTGACTCAGATCCACTAAGTTTTGCAGACAAGAACCTCTGGGGAGCAGTCTGTTCCAGTCTGGAATAACACTGAAGACTTTCCACGGCATCTTTACATTTCACTTGTATGAAACCAAACCCCAAAAATTACCATTAACACTATGAACAGCGTCATGCTTGCACTGTGTGCTATCAGACCAGCACACAGAAGAAGGATGGAGCCAGGGCTCGTGCTCGAGAAGGTCTGATTCTCAGCTCATCTAACCCTGAATGGTCTTTGTCAAATGGTACAGAATTTGACTTCTCATCTTACTTCATGACCTTTAGCTGATTATTTTTCCCCCCATTCCTTAGTCTATCACTCCATCTGCTGCACCATCTCCTTCTTCCACTCCCTGCTTATCATTTTCTCTATTTCTATATTTTGGGGAAGGTTCGATCTTAGCAGAGTTTGGTTAACAGTGTCTACATTTGAACTGTGTTGAGTTTCAGCATTTGATGGCTGTTCACATTTCTCCTGGAGGTATAGATGGAAGAAGGATACAGTCAACCTGTCATAGCTGGATACGTGATATATCTATTTTTGTTGACAAATGCTGGAGTATTTTGCTGGCATCAGGATTTGTCAAATTGTCTCTTTTCGTAGGTTTTTTGAAGAATTCCCAGTATATTTAAGAAACTTAGTCTGCTACTGAGGATAGTGGTTCTTGAACAGGGACTCTGTGACTGCTCTTCCTCTTTTGCTTAAGCTGTGAAGGGTATTAGTAAACTGATTTTTTTTTTTTTGATGAATGAAATCTTACTTTTTTGTACTGTTTCCTGAAGTCCATTTAAATCAAATGTCTTCCTTCTCTTTGATTTTTCCTGGGTTTCTCAGCAGCATTCTACAAACTCCTCTGTAAAACCTCAGAAATGTAAAATGTGCAACTGTTAGGACATAAAGAACAACTTATATGTGGAACTTAAAAAAAAATCAAGAACCCTGATTGGAACACATTTCTAATTTTAGGAAAACAAAGAAAATAGTTACTCAGTTCTTTCCCTTATATTAAAATCTTTTGGGGAAAGCAAAAGGTATTTTAAAAATGCAAGGCACGAGAACAGTTTTTTAGATTTTTCTAAATTTTAATGAAATGTGAAAGTTCATCCTTAGGCACTAAAATCTTATTGTACCATGGTCCAGTATCTCTCATTTGTCCGCTTCTTTTGCTTTCCTCTTCACTTTAACAAGCGATCACATACACCAGCTAAATGTCTGGTAAATCTCCAGGCAAAGCTGGGTTGACTTGTGTGGAACTGACTTTAAAAATATTTGATGGAACATTGCTTCAGTCTCTGAATACTTGTCAGCTTAGATTTATTACAGCTGCTCCCACTACAGGGATGTGCACTTTGGTCCTTAGGGATCTTTCCCTCTCTTTTGCTGTGTAGTTGCAGCTATTGCGGTGTCACAGTCGATCAATTTGACACTTTGGAGTCCAGCAGAACATTGGTAGAGTGACATCACCATAACTTCTGGGTTACTTTTCTCTCCTCTGTGGGAGTGTCTTGGGGTTTTGGAGTAAAAATGCTTCTTGATTGGTGAGGTTTTTTGTTTGCTCCTTGGTTGGCATTTTTTAAGTGAATGAGTGGATGCTACATTTTATTAATTCAGGGAAAAAATGTTCCAGTGTCTTCCGAAGGTTTGCACAGTGCGTGCCTGTGAATTAAGTGGATTGGGTATCAACAGTGTTCCCTAATAGGTATCTGTTCTACATTTATATTTTTTGTAGTCATAGCCCAAGTTTTTGTGTGCAGAAGTGGATAGCTGTATATGGTTGGTGTGGGAATAGGAATGATAAGAGATTACTTTGGAAGATCATTAATAAATATGTCTATCTTATGAAATGATTGTCTTAGGGACAACCTGTCCTCTATTTTCAGCACTTCCAACAAGAAGTTCAGAGCTTGTATAAAATTACAGCTGCATAACATATTTCTATAATTTGTAAATTAGATATTCTTAAAGATACTTGTTGACCCTCTGAAAATACTTATGATTTAGTGCACTCCGATATTGGTGGAAAAAAATAATTTTACTCAAATGAGTGAAGCGCATAGTTTCAATGTTTTAAGCAAAGATGACTTAGTTACACATCTACTGTTGATTATAAGACTATGAATAAATTGTTGTTTAAAAAACACACACCAAAAAAACCCCAACAAAATCCCATCACAAAACAAACCTCACCAAACTTCTTAAAAAAATCAATACTGCCAACATACAGAGTGGAGTCAATTGGAACTGATAATAAATCAGCAACAATTTTAATTAAATTAGAAATCTTTGAGCAGTCTGACCAGGAAAAAAATTTATAGCCTATGTATTACCATATTTGTGTCTCAGGTGGTTTGAGAAAAACTTCAGTAGTCAAGGTTAATCATGCAGTAAGTATATTTATTGCTCTCAGTAACATAAAAAAGTATATTTTCTAATGTCTTAAGTGGAAGTATCATGTAAGATTTCAGTCAGCATGTCTCTTCTGCCCTCAGGATAAAATTCTTCCCCTTCCCTTTCCCAGCATCTGTACAGGAAAAGTGTGGGTCAAAGCTAAAGAACCTTTTAGTGTTAGTGGTCAGCTGTGCTGTTTAAAGTTCTTTTAAGTGGAGCCCCATAGAGCTGGTCATTTATCACTTGAGAGTGGACTGAGTTAGCACTGTGAGGTCAGTGAAATGTTCCTTCAAGAATTTTCTTCTGAGCCTTGGGGTGAAAGTATAAATGTTGACTTGTTACCAGCCCTTGTCAGAGAAACTGTGGTTGACAAACTTGAAACTGGTTATGATCCTGACACACAGTACTAAGCCATCCTCTGCTTCACGAAGAATTGAGATTTAGATTGACCCGCTTTTCCTTTATCTAATAAGTTCCAGGTTTGCTTCTGTTGAAATAGAACTATCTGAAAATTCAGTTTCCAGGAGAAACTAGGTGAGTTTGTTCTGCAGGCAAATTATTTAGATTGAAATATGTTTTTGTATTTTTTCCTCAAGGTATTTACTCGATGCTCTAGACTTTTCTCCTATTAAGAAGAGAAGGAATACACAAAAAATAGATAGTAAAATAATTTTTTCTTTGGTTTTACTTAATGAATGTCTTCAGCTAATATGATAAATTAAAATATTTCCACATACAAGAGTGAGGTGAGGTGAATGAGAAGGAATCAGATGTTGCACACAATCTGTAAAGCTGCAAGAAGAAAACTTCAAGAAGGAATAGAAATGGAGAAGTACCAGTATTAACAGTCTTGTACAGTAAATTTTGTCATGTGAATTCTCAGTTCTCTGAGGAAAGGGCAATTGTTACTAGATCATACCTGTAATCTCAGAGGAACTGGGTGAGAATCAGTGAATCTATAAGGTAATTGGACTATTTGAGTATTTTTATAAACTGCTATTAATCTCACCTGGAAAGGTAGTGGCTACCTGGCAGTTTGAGTTTTTTAGTCTGAAGCTCTGTTTTTTTAAGAAACTACAGCATCCAGTGCAAAGTTCACTTCCACTGTTGACTCAGAGAACTGAATATGCTCTGGACTGGAGCAGTTTCTTGGTCATGGTGTCCAGCACAAGGCTAGGAAATGCTAATGTACTCCCTGGAAATGGCTCAGTGGGCTGTTTAGTGTGCTAGTATGTTCTCCGTGGTGACCATTAAGATAATTGCCACCATACTTTACCTGCTTCCTTCGGCCCACAGCTATTATTTTAGATAGGCATTGAATCAAACCTGTTGTATTGGCTCTGAGAATAAGGCATGGGATTTAGTCTGTTCCCAGTCCTCATTGCTGTTGTGCTGTGTGAAGTGGTTCATTGTCCTTGGGTTAAAGGTCCCTTAGGTTTTCTGCTGTATGAAATAAACTTCCCTTGGGTATTTCCTAACAGCAGTAAGAGCAGGCTTAGCTAATATGCGGTGTCATGTTTATATTTTACTGCTGTCTCATTTATTTCCACTAAGATTTTAATTGAAACTTCAATGCTCACAAGATTATTTTAATCTCTTGAATATTTTAGTAGACTTTTAATTTGGGGAATGTAAATTTGGGCTTTAAAGTTGATTCATTTTATTCTCTTGGCTTAGTTCAGGTTGCTGTTAAGGAACAGTCTTCCAACCACTGGATAGCCTCTCCAGGGTGTAGGGTATTTCTTGTGGTGTTCTGTATTCATATTACTAGGCGCGAAGTTCTTAACTGGGCTCTGTTATTTTCTTCCTTTTTAAAGAAATCCAACTTGCAATGTTATGTTACTCAGTATTGTTTGGTTGTTTTTTTTGTTTTGGCTGTTTTTTAATTCTCTCAAAACCACCTTTGAGGGCCAAGTGTTAGGCTTAGCTTCAGCCACAAACAGTCTGTGACCCAGGTATGGGGTAGAGGGATGAAAGAAAATACTCTTGTCTAAATTAGTTATTCATAAGGACAAGAATTTTTTAAGTTTTGAAGAGTGCAATATGGATTTGCTAGTGCCTAAAAACTTAGGGAAGTGTTTCAAGGCTGAAGTTCTTCAGAATACATACAGCTTTTTTAGGATCTGGAACTATGAGATTATTTAAAAATTACTATTTCAAGTCATTCAAGGGTTTACATATATAGTATTAGTAACTCTGATCAATTTCTTTCAGTTGTTCAGATGAAGTCACCTTAGTGGGCTAGGAGAAATGATGACAGAAATTTTTGAAGTGTTCTATTTGTCAGTAGATAATGACTAAAGTCTAAATGACTAAATGATAAAGGCAGAATTTTGGTGTGAGAAGCCTGTGCTCAGGGCTTCTTTGGATATGCTTTCAAGGCAAGCTTAATTAAATAATAATTCATCTGCTCTTTGTGTAACACATAGTGTCCTCTAGACCCCTGTGCTGCTATTTTCTATAAAGAGTTTGTTTACTGCTCATGGTTACACCTGTACTGTAAGTTTCAAGTGCTTCATGCCTATTTTAGAATGATGATTAGGTAAACAGTTTTGGATTTCACACAAAGGCTGAGCCAGTGTTCATACTGTATTGCTCAGAGACAAGTACTGTGTGAATGCTGCTTGGTTAATCAAAGTGACTGAGTACCTTGTTGTTAGTTTTCACTTTGAGCCTCATACCTAATTTGCCCTTTTCAATTAACACCCTGCCCACCCCTACAATAAATAACAGTATATGTCAGGTCTTGACTAAACAATTTCATTAAAAAAGAAAGAGCCATTTATTTCCCTTTCCCATAAGTTCAAGGCCTCCCTTAGCTTTCAGCAGGCTGACTGTTGAAGAACAGATGTTGAAGTATCAAAGCCATCTCTCCTAGGTGCTGGAGGGCTTTTCCATGTGTTTGTACTAGTTATGGCATTTAGCAGTAGAATCCTTTTCATCTTTGTCTTTGCCCCATCTCCCAGGGGCTACTTCCCCTGTACTCGCCTCTGGTGAGGCTGCACCTTAAGTCCTGTGTCCAGTTTTGGGCCCCTCAATTCAGGAATGACATGGAGGAGCTGAGACAAGTCCAGAGAAGGGCAACAGAGCTGGTGAAGGGTCTGAAGGGTAAGTCCTTTGAGGAATGGCTGAGGGAGCTGGGGTTGTTGAGGCTGGAGAAAGGAAGGCTCAGGAATGACCTTACCGATCCCTGCAACTACTTGAAAGGAGTTTGTAGCCAGGCGGAGGATGGCCTGTTCTTCCAGGCAGCCAGCTAGAGGCCAAGAGGACATGGCCTTAAGCTGTGCCAGGGAGGTTCAGATTGGACATGAGGAGGAATTTTTTCACAGAAATGCTGATGCGATATCAAAGTTGGCTGCCCAGGGAGGTGGTGGACACGCTGTTCCTGGAGGTGTTGGAAGAAAGCCTGGCCATGGCACTGAGTGGTGTGCTCTACCTTATAAGGTGGTATCCACTCACAGATTGAACTCAACAGTCTCAGAGACCTTTTCCAATGTAATTGATTATGTGGTTGTAGTAATGGGTGAGTATTGCTGGGGTGTGTTATTTTGCTAACTTTTTTAGGTTACGGAACTGTTAATTCGGTTTCATGCCATTCATTGTGAGCCACACTGATTGTATGTTGTCTATCACCTCTTCAATACACAATGTAAAGACTGGTCTAATACACAAGTCAGTGAGAAGACAGGTGCGTTTTTTGTAGCTTATATTTTAAATAAATGCTCAGAATTAATTACCTGGAGTATTAAAGGAAAACAAGGAATGTAAAAATGATGGACTGCTTGCCATCTTCTCCTTTGGCCTGTGCGTGTGAAGTAGGTGAAAAGTACTCTGCTAAATAAAATCTCTAGTGCTGGGGCAAAACAGCAATTTTGTGATTGCATATTCAGCATGTTTTAAAATGGAAGATGAGCTGAAGAGCTGTTTGGAAGATTGCTGCATGGTCAGGGATGGACACTTAAGGAAAGGATAGAGATTGTGTATTAACAGGATCAGTACAAAAGACCTCTGGCTATTAGGATATCTACGCTTCATTCTGTCTGATGAATTGGTGTCTTTCATAATCTTTAATGTGTCAGTCTACTAGAACTTTTTCAAGGGAAGTGCTTCTACTGCTACGTCTTGTTTTTGTTTTTTAAGTCTGAGCCAAGGTCTAAAGGACTAAACTCAAAATGTTTTCAAGGATAATATCATCTGGAAAAGTAAGCTATGGGTATTTGGATATTTCAAATTATGAAGAATTGTATACATTATATAGGCTGCTAATTCTGCAGTGCTGAATCCTGCGTGTGTGCAGTTACACTGGAACAAAAATGCTTTTTGCTGACAGTTAATTTCTCTTGCTGAGTGCATATATATGTCAGGGCTTTTATATTCACAGCTAGCCCAGCAAAGCTTTCATCTCTGGTTTTCATGGAGAGCTTGTGGGAAGAATACTGAGCTGTGCTGAGGTGCAGGTTCCCGTGGGCCCAGTTGCACCCATTTGTGTGTTTATTTTCTGTACTCTTAGGAAATGCAGGTACAAGTGAGAAATTATGTTGATTATACTGAAATGAAGATGTGCATTATCCCTGAAAATAAGTTGCAGAAGCTAGCTTATATGTTTAGTCGGCTAAGGATTCCTTGTGTGCTTAAGTTCTTGCACATCTTTCACCTCTCTCAAAGACCCCAATTTAAATCCAGCACTCAGGGATATCGTGAGGATTTGTACACTTGCTGGTGGATTGTGGTTCCATAAAACAATGAAAAGATTATGCTTATCCATGTTTATTCCATCTGTAACAGATGTAATATTAATAATATATTTTTTTTTTCTTAAGTCCCTCAGCTGTAATCCAGTGCAAATTAACTCAAGTTGGAAACAGTCTTTATTTTAATGTTTCAGAGCACTTCAGGAAAGGGAAAACATCTGAGTGATTACTGCTGGTAGAAGTACTGAGATAGGTACTTCCTTTTTTGCATATAACATGGTTTTCAGTAGAACAAAATCATGGTGCAACATGTTCTTTCCACAGAGACAGGCTTGCTGTTACATTGACTGATAGGTAGTTTTGATGGCATCTTTTATTTTGTTAGGCAGAATTTGGAGCTTTAAGTATATAGTATTAGGTAGTGGTAGATGTTGGGGAACACTGTGGAAAATTCCTTGAACTGTGGAGATATTTCAGTAGCTAAATTACTAGCAGTGTTGTCTCTTGAAGCTTCCTACATCATGCTCAATTGTATGTAATAGAAGACATATTGAGAATGGAAATTAGTGATATTGCCATTATTCCTAACTGATGACCTGGTCATCAGGTGAAGTGTGGTTAGCATCTCATGGGTACTTTATTTTTCTAAAATTTTCACAGGTGTTTGTAAATGGAAGGCCTGAGGTACTGTGCAGTCAGCTAGATTAGTAGGGTCAGATGAAATTGCTCCATTTAAAAAAAATGAAATATGTCTGTATTTTTCACATTAGAATTACCTGTGAGTTTTTCTGTTTTGAGGTATATGTGAAAGCAAATGTTGTCCACAAATGCACGAAATTTCTCCTGTTACTGCATTCACTGGTTAGACAGGTCTTAAACATCAGCAAAGACACATTCTATTATGGTTAGCATAAACCATTTAATTACTGTCCTGAATTTCCAAATAGGTCTGTGGATAAATGTTTCACTTCATCAGCAGCTGAAGTAAGATGAAATATAAGGGCTGGTACAACAGCAACACAGATTTGTAATGCTGCAACAGTAGAATTCCTTTCTAGATATGTTTTCTTAAGAGAATTGCCTTTATAAGTAAAAATTAAGGTACAATTTTGAATATGTCTCAAAAGAATGATGGTACACTGGGCATGAACAGCAAACAGCATTCCCAGTGCCTGTGTGCTGTGCTGACAATGTGGGTATGTTACTGCCTGCTTCTTTTAATAGGATTGCGTATATGTTTAGTGAGTGCTTTAAAATAATCCTTTTTTATTATTTTACAATATGATAATATTTATTTTTAAATGAACAGCATGTATGTTTAACATGCATTTTTCAGGAGTCTGTAATTTATGTGAAAGCTATCATGGTGTAATAGCATTGTATGAAAAGCTCCTTTTCTTCATAAACCCTTATATTTAATCCCTCAAAGCGCCAAGCAACATGCTGGCCAGAGAATTAACTTCAGATTGAAGATAAAGAAGAGGCCAAAGTTAATGACAGCTACAGAAAGCTGAAAGATGTAATTCAAGTAGGAGAGTAACAGCTTGCAAAACAGGTTGTGATATTTTCTTTATGATGAATAACTACTGCAAAAGAAGGTATTTCCTGTGTCTACAGAAAACCACTTTTTCCGATTAATAGATTCTTAAACTTAATATTCCTGTGAACATGCAGTAAGCAAGTTACATGGGTTATATTTGGCATGGTACTGGCTAGTTGTTTGACTAGAGAATGTAAATGGTAATGCTGTGTAATATTAAATTAATTACAATGGTCAGAATTAAAATTTCTGTATCATGTTGTGAAATGTTGAAACAGAAAGGAAATCTTTTCAAAGGGAAAAGTAATCTTACTTGCAGTTAAAACTTAGAATAAAATATACCATATTATTGAAAGTCAACAAAATTAAGATTTTCATAACTCTGAAGGTGCTCCCACATAAACACATAGTAAATATTCTGAAAGGTACAGGTATTTACCAATTATTTGCTTTCATGTTCTGTTAGGTGCTTCAGTTCTGCATGGAGTCAGTTTCTAAAACTTGGTGTGATGCCTCTAAATGTGGCAGGAGTTAGAAAAGCTAAGTCATACTAGGATTTACAACTATGTTGAAAGTAGGAATTTCTTTATATGATCATTTAATCTCATCTGCTTGGGTTAATGTAAAATACTATATGCATCTCTTAGCATTAAAATGTGAAATACCTTTTCAGGTTTATAGTGGACATTTAAAAATAGGTTTTACTGTCATGTGGGTTAATAGGCAAATCCTGGGTCAGACATTATTTTTGGCCTATATTCTGCCTTGACATAATTCACAAAATTCAGATGGCTGAAGTTGGAAGGGATCTCTGGGTGTCATCTCATCCAACCCCTCTGGTCAAGCAGGGACACCTACAACAGGATGCCCAGGGTGATGTCCAAATGGCTTTTAAATATCTCCAAGAGGGACACACTGTATCCTCATTGGGCAAGCTGTGCCAGTGCTTGGTCACTGTCACAGGAGAAAAGTGTTTCCTGGTGTTCAAAATCTGAGGTTATGAGACCTCTCCTCTGTCCCAGTTCAACTCTTTACTTCTGTCACAGACTTCCAACCCAGGACAATTCAGGAGATTTTTCAGTTTTTCTTGTCTGGATCTTTGTATTCACCTTTCACTTGTGCTGTCATTCAGTGCTGCAGGAGACTGCTTTGTTACAGAAGATCTGCACCTTTGTCCTTACTTGAAGGTGTAGCTTTCCTGGTGTGGTGCTGCCATGTTCCCGTTCCTCTGGGTTGGATCATGTTCTGCACACTCTCTGGGGGGGAAAAACATTGTGATGCTCCCTGCAGTAAACAAGAGTTGTTCCTTAAAGCATAGTACAAGTACATTGTAACAGTGTTCAGTTGGCATGGGTACAGCACTGCCAGGGTTCAAATAAATTAAGAATTTTATTTGGAGAATGTACTTAAAACCTGCTGGAAACATATAATAATGTAAATACGTAACAACATTCAAGCAGTGCAGCTGTCAAGATATTTTCATGTGCAGAAAGACACTGCTAGGAATTCTTTGCATCACATTGCATTGAGAGTACAGAAACTTGGTTCAAAGTACTGTTTATTCCATTGAGAACAGTAACAGGGGATTTATAGCTTCGTATTTTGCATAGGATGTCTGTGTAGTTTGCTAGAAAATACGTCATAAATTAAGGCTTCCTTTAAAAACAACAATTAGAAGTAATATAAAAATGACATATTTTAATCACCATAATTGAAACCTCTTGGAGAATGAAGCCAATACAGTCTAGGGAGTTAAGTGGGGCAGTTTATTGAAACAAATGGAAGTGATCAATTCCAAGCTTTCCCAGTCTCAGCCTGTGTACTGGAGCAGGAATAAGCACTGCATAACAGAACACTTTAATGACACAATCCTCTTATCTCAGATACCAAGTAATAAAAAATAGTTATTATTGTCTGGATGCAGCTAGCTTAGCATTGGCATTAAGTACCACCTGCCTTTTTTAAAGAAAGTCTGGCTGGTAAAGAAAGGCCCCATGGGCCAGGAGGGAGAAGGCTGTGGCTTTGTTTTGTGCATGCTCTCCTACATGGTTCAAAGGTTAAAAGATAGTAATGATGCTTTTGAAGGATTAATATGTCTTCTGTAAACTTCTGATGCCAGCTTGTGCTTGAGCCAGTTGCAAAGATTATAGCCTGTAATGGAAGATTGGTATGGTCTATGTTTTTAGAAAAATCAGGATTTTTTTAAAGGTTTGTTGTGTATTGCATGAGAGCAAATAAAACTAGTCTCTCTCTTTCTCTGAATTGATAATGTTTTGATACTGAAAAAAACCCCTTGTTTGAGAAATATATCCAGGCATGGCATAAGCTACCTCTTACTGAGAAATTTCAGTGTTGAGTGTTGGCTTCTCCCTAGAGGACTGTCTTGAACTGAAGTGTTTAAGCTCTACTCTTAAGCCTATTTGAAAGGAATCGCAGATCAAAAGTCTTTTAACAGAAACTTTCTGGCTGTAGAAATTGGTATCTATCATAGCACTCAGTCACTTCACCTTTGGTGAATACAACGTAGTTAATGTTTTTTCTCTCATTACTTCAGCCTTAAGAGCTCAATTAAGCAAAGTAGTCTAGCACAAGTGTATTGTTATGTAGGCAATCCTGTCAAAACAATGATGCTCTTTAGATCCTACGTAAGCGCATGTTTGTCTACCATGTTAGTACTGTGGAAGGCTTTACTTGTAGAACAGAGATCAGGAGGTAGTTCTTCAGCTGGAGGTGGTTCTCCTCTCAGAGAAGTCACAGAAAAGAACACTGTTTAAAATTCTTTTTTCCACTCTGCATAGTAAAATACTCTTAACTCATAGTTTATTTTTTTCCACAAAGAATAGTTGTTACAGTTTTATCTTCTCGTGGTTCATCTGTCATTACGATATAGTCAGCGTACAATATTTGACATTTTTATTTTGCATGGTGTGATTACTTCAAAACACAGGTTGATGGCCTAGGCTATAGGAAGACAAAGTTCTGTGCCTCTGATGTGCCACTTGGTGCTGCTGCTTCTAAGAGATTCAGTTTATCCCTTTCCGTTGTGTACCTTGAAGATGGGTCATGAGCATGGACAAAGGGAAAGTTTGCCTTTGAATTTCATTTACCAACATGTCAGCTTTGTCCTAGGTTGTGAAATCATTCAGCTGAGTCTTAGAAAAGCCTGTACCGGTGCCTGGTTGGGCTTGCTGTCCTGTCTGCAAGGAGCTGACTCTTTTTGTAAGTTCAAATGTACTCATGCAGAGGGTAATCCTCAGAGTCAGCTCATTCCTGTTGACTGGTTCTAGGCTTCAGGCAGACTTTTCTAGAAGAAAACACTGAGAGTTTATTCAATCTGCGCAATTAAAATACGCAGCTTTTTTTTTTTATTTGTGAGCTTGATGATTCTCTGTTTATAGTCAAAAAAAGCAGTGGTGTCTTAAAATCTAAAATGTCTGTACACCTTCCTACTTGAACTTTCTGAATCATCTGAAGCATTAGGTATATTTCTCCTAATGTCTCCCCAAAATATGCTGTTTGTATTCAGCTGAAAATCACTCCCAAGTCTGCTGGGCTTTTCTTAGTCCTTTTCTTTTACCCTACCAGGAAAAAAAAGTTACCTGCCAAGTAATTAGCACAGTCTAGGTTGAATAAAATCACCTTATCTTCAGGACATTTCATATACCTTGTTATGAGTGACAGCACTGGCATCAGTTCACTTCTTCCACTTAAATGCTGTAGTTCTGGTTAATAGGGTTCACATGACGGGCACATCAAGATGTTCAGAATTGCGGATAATGGTCCTTTGACTACTTTTGACCT
Organism: Brachypodius melanocephalos; assembly: GCA_013398615.1. Lineage (NCBI taxonomy): Eukaryota > Metazoa > Chordata > Aves > Passeriformes > Pycnonotidae > Brachypodius > Brachypodius melanocephalos. Next base: position 6,943,086 of record VZSR01001685.1, on the reverse strand, counting down.
TTCTTCTCTCATTGGATGGGGCAAGCCCCAGTTCATTCTTCTGAGATGTTAAAATGGTCTTTTTTGTAATACATGAATTCCTTTGAAAATTACACTTCCTTATTTCTTACAAAACATAATTATTACTTTACTAGTAAGCTATAGAAATAAGATTTTGTCATGGGTGGCCAGTTAAAACTGGTTTCTTGTTTGATCATTAACTGAATGTTGTAGTTAAACCAACAATTTGCTGACTTAAATGTCTCAAAATATTTGGGGAAGTCCAAAGCCATTAACTGTTTTGATGACCTTGACAGCATCCAGTGTGCTGCATGTGCTTTTCTAAGTGTCTCTGTTTTTTTTACTGAGGGGATGGGCTGCTGTATGTGCATGCACATATTTCTGTTCAAAACATTTGCTTGTGTTTATGTAAACAAAGTTTACAGTGATAGGACATCGTTGTTGTAATTGTGTGTTTTTATAAATGATTTTCAGTTGTGGTAAGAAGTGGCAGAATAAGAATATGAGCAGTCATGATATTGTTTGGGAAACAGCCCTTTTCTCATACTTCACGTAGCCTGTGGGGAAGTTCTTTCATTGCTTCATGTGCTGAAGTTTTTGGTTTATGTGATGAAAATGGTGGAATTGCATATTACAGCAAGCTGACTTTAATTAAGAAGACTTCGAATTACAATTCACTTTAGATTTTTACTGATTTAAGTGGCTTTGGCTTAATTTTGGTCCTGCTGAAGTCAGTAGTTGAAGTGAGTTTTACATTATTCTGACTTTAAAAAAAAAAAGCTGGTTTGTGCTAATGGATAGATTCCAAAAGTTGCTTCTTAGGGATGGAGTTTAATGTTGCTGGGTAGTCATAGTAATTAATATGTGTAATGTGTCAGGTTTTATCGTGTGTAAATATCGGAAAGCTATTATTGCATACAAGGCGTCAACATTATTTCATAATTTATCTGAAGTAAAATAATGTTGGCAGAAATATTGGCATGACAACTGTAAAAGCTTAGAACTGTAAGAAGTGTTTATTTTCAATTTATATTTATGAAAATCAGCTTCTGCTTAAATTCCCTTCTGTGTGTCCCATATAGCATTGACAGTACTAGAGACTTGGGGCATTGGCAGTAGTTGTGTACTGATTTGATTACTTTATTGTTAGTAATGACATTTAATGTGATAATTTAAAAAGCTTATTAGAGCTGTGTGAACCTATAATGACTTCTTGAGCATTTATAATATACCTTCTAAAATCTTCATTATCTCAGACCACATCTGCAAAATTCAAGGTTTTGGGATGCAAATTGTTCAACTACGCTTTTCCATAAGGACTTTAAATATTTAGTTTAGTTGATGTGCTAATATGTTAGGTAAAATAGACATTGAAATAACTACTTCTCAGGTTAGAAATTTCCTGAGAAACTGTGCATCTTTCTTCTCATATCTTGTTGGCAACAGATCTATTGTGTAAAGTTGGATTTTGATTCTTTGAAGCAAGAAAGAGGTTATATTTTATATGATGTTACGTGATATTGATAACAGTGGTAATTTTGTCTTTCATGTAGTCATACATATGTATATATAATACTTTAAAGTGCACTGTATTAGGTGGAAAAGTGAAATATACTGTATAAATGATAGGTTTTTCATAGAATACTGTATTTCCATATTTATCCTATTTATGCTAATCAAGCGATGGCTGTGTATTCATTTTAGCAGATTGCTGTTCAGTGCTCGTTGATGTAGATGTTCTAACTCCGTAGCTTTTTATGTCTGAAGATGGTCCATAGAAATACAAACAAGGAATTGTATCAGCAGTATTTCATTACCAAACCTGAGAGATGTCAGACATAATTACTGAGACTAACATCTGGAGTGGTTTATTGAAGGAAAACCTGCCAGTATTGTTAGCACATACAAAGGAGCGTTATCCATATGTATGAAGCTTTATAACTGGAGCAAGTTGGGCAAGTACTGCAAGTGAAAGGTATAAAACACAACAAAGATAATTTATGAATTCTGCCTGCTACAGTGATGTGTTTCAGTAAACTACTCAAAAGAAAATGCATCAAGGTGGCGAGTACTGCCCATCTGTAGAAAATTTTAGCAAAATCCTTGGGATACGGATTTGAGCTTGTACTGAAGAATGAGGTTAAATGACATTTGGGACTCTAGCAGAGAAAAGCTCCAAGGCAGCATGTGGCTGTAGAATGACCTGATCAGTTTTTTGCCCTTTTATCAGGCCAATGTTCAGCTCTTTTAATGAGAGACCAGCATTAAGATGATGGTCATTCTGTTGAAGATGGTTTTGGAGTGTTGGGTGTGTTGCTACTGGTTCTTCTTGTGCCAGGAGTTTGAAAGGATTGTTTGGAAAACCATCCTTCTGACTTGCCTGTACTCTCCAGCCTGTGTCTATTCATAGTCTCCCTACCAGCAGAATGGGTGACAGTGACCTATGAATATCTGATAATTTCAACAGGCGTAAAGCCTATCACTTATTTTGAAGAATGTAAGATATACAGAAATTGCTGAGGTGGAAATCAAGAAATCTTGTTCTTAGTATTTTCTTACCAACTTTTTAACATTTTCTGCATGAGGGTTCCTGTCACAGAATTTTGTGCAACTGCTGTGCAGCACAAGGATTTACTAGTGGATTACTGTATTATAAATGCAGGCAAAAGTATATATATATTGTATCTATGTTTTGAGTTTTTTATTACTGTGGGCTTTTTTCTGGTTATGATTTACAGTAGTAGCACCCGGTAACATTAATAAAATTATTCCTGTATATCCTCTTACCCATCCATGATTACTTATCAATGTCTTTCCAGCAGATGTATTAGAATAATAGGTTAAAAGTTAATACTGTTGGAGGGATAAAATTGATAAATAGTCATCCAATGAATATAATCAGTATTAATTGTAAAACTTTTATTTTATCCGGGCTACTCGTACATTTTGTTATTCTCATGCATATTCATTTTCTGTTCTTTCTCCCTCTTGTTGTGTGTAAGATGGCTTAGTGATTGTCAAAAAGACATAATATGCTGCAAATATCTTTTAACTGGGACATCAAAGACTACCTGTGTTTTTTGTTTCTGGATCTTTTCAATTGTATATAACTTTTGAATGTATTTTACACGAGTTATTTTAAAATAAGTTTGCAGAAAAAAACTGGTCACAAAGTCTTCAGCTAATTCTTGTACCACTTTTGGTAGGTACTATGATATATACTAGGAAATATGGAAGAAATACACAGTGCTGTAAAAACTTTTTTGTGTGAACTTGCAAAATAACCTGCTTTTTGGAAAGTGATGATCTCGACTGATTGTTTGGCATTGACCTGCATAATATATGAACAGGATTTGTTATGTGCAAAATGGAATGGATTTACTGATTGCAGACCAAATATTTCAACTTAGGTCTATGTGTTACCCTAAAAGTTACCTTGTCCACAAAGGTGGGGATAGATGTCCCATCCCAGGAAAAATTGAATATCAGGTTGAGTGAGGCTCTGAGCAACCTGATCTGGTTCCAGATGTCCCCGCTCATTGCGGAAAGGTTGGGCTAGATGGCCTTCAAGGATCCCTTCCTACCCCAAGTGTTCCATGATTCTAAGTGGCTATTAATTGCTGGTTGCAGAGCAGATGGACTGCCCTGTTTTCTTAGCTACGGTAAATACTTGTTTACAGATTTGCCCTCAGCAAGAGTTTCAATTTATGCTTAATTACTAAGAACAAATGAGTCCCCAAGGAGATATCAAGTATTTCATTATATCTGCAAAGAGCTAAGAGTGCTGTTTGAATTACTGTAGCCATTTTTTTGCGATGCCAGCTATACCCAGTACGCTGGGAGCATTAGTATTGTTTGGAATCAAATCATGTTTCATTTTAAATTTTTTCATTGTTTTCTGGAATTTGTAGCAGTTTTAAGAAATTAGACAATTCACAAAGAAGCTTTAACTGTAAAATGTACAGTTGCATTAGAAGAAAGTAATAGCCCATTAGTCTAGTATCTTACATGTCTGAGACTTGTACTTTATATTTAGTAAAGTGAGTTGAACTACACCAAAAGTCAATAGAACCATAGTGAGTATGGTGCACTCAGTGTCTTTTAAATAATTTTAATAAGTCCAGATCATATTTAAAATTTCCCACTTGAGAGGCAGTAATATATTCTTAATGTTGGAATTTTCTTTTGGGAATGAGCTGAAACCCAGTGATTTGAGATGTATGAGAAATCTTCAGGTTCTTTATAAAAGATGTTTGCTCATATGATGAGTTTAATTTACTTTCAATATTAAGTGAAATAAGAGGCCATGGTGGATTTAATCTTGGTCAACTGTAAACTTTGTGAAACTCATGCATAATGTATAGGGGTAATGTGAGTAAATTAACAGTAGTCTAGTATTTATTTTAGAAGTAATAAACAGTGGAATTCATTACACTGATATGTCAATTTTTCATTTAGATCTGTTTTTGCATAGGAAGAAATACTGAAAATATGGTGCTTGACAGTCTCATGGATAAAAATGCAATATATAATGTGCCAGTTCAAAACTGAAACCTCTGTTTAGTGAAGCTATGCCAATGCAACAGATTTATGTTGCAAACAAATCTTCTGCATTTGAAGACCAAGTTCAGCACTTGTTTCTGTACATAGTACTGGTTTGGTTTTGCTCAAAATACAGTAAATAGAGCATATATTACTAAAGCTAAAACACAACCTAAAAACAAAGTTAGCATGTTTCCAAACAGAATGATGATCATTATTTAAAAGAGCGTGCATCCTGCTCCCTCCTTTCCGAACCCCTTTAATAACCTTCATGTAATCCTTTAATCCTGTAAGCTTTTATCTGGGGCTTTGTATATATTACCAAAGCAACTTACTTTCATTACAGCATCATCAAAGAATGGATTTCTGATGTTCTGTAGTGCACAGGGAGAATTAAGAATTTTTAAAAGCCAATTCCTTTCTGTTAGTGCTTTTCCTTTTTGGATGTATTTCCCCCCTGTTTCTCATAATATATTTGAAAAGCTAAGCATTTACAGTTTGGAAGTGTAGTTACAAAATCGTGCAATTTAGTATTCTTCTGCAAAACTTCTTAGTGGGGAATAACTTCGGGTTCATGAGGAATGTCATGTAACTCGCTGTAATAATTTATGGTCTAAGAGCGTCTTCCATAGTGTATAACAAGCTGACCTTTTGCAAATTGCCAAGACAGGACGAATAAATTACATTGTTACATTGAAAAAGATGTATAAAGTGAGTGTTGCATTTTTAGTTTTGAAGGCTGAAGGTCTGGTCATGTTCAAACTTTATTAGTAGTTGATACAAAATTAACATTTAACTAACTTTGTTAAGAGCTTGATTGCTATGAAAAAGCTTCCATTTAAATTAACATTTATGTCACTACTCTGATCTTTATTCAGGACAGGTCTGTAGGTTCCCCAGTGAATTGTAGTTATTTTAAATATAATGAATGCATTTTTTTTATTGATTGGATTGAAATTAGCTGTAATGTCCAGTTGTTGTCACTAAATAAGCTGCAAAGTCCTGTATTTGTTTTGTGCTTTAAAAATGGGATCATAGGCTTTGTGTAAGTTTTTCAGAAGAATCTTGGTATGGGTAAAATCAGCATTTTATTAAAAAAAAAAGTGAATTATGTGGAAACCTATACACTTCACAGTTCTCTCTGGTAACTTCTTGTAACTAAAATTTCTGGAGAGATGTCTACACGTTGAAGGACTGGAAATGCCTCTTCCTGGGTTGTTTTTGCTGTCATCCATTGACAGCAGGAGCATGGCTGCTTCTCCCCTTGTGGATGTCATGTTTGGAAAGACTGCTCTGACTTTTTTTCACAGCCTCTCTCAGGAACGTGTATAAAAGTTTGATATCTCTCTATGCACAAGGTGTTTGTACATGATTTTGTGGGGGGGAAAGTAGCTAAACTAAGAGGAGATACAGCTTTTTTAGGCTAAATTTGAGGTCTATTTTATGACACCGATTTATGTGAACAATAACTACCAGTATTTGGGGAACAAGTTGGTGTCCAGTTTTGCTATATTAAATTAACCTGTTTAGAAGGACTGAAAATTATAATCAGGAGTGCATTTTTGAGGAGTACTCCTGCTGAGAAGTACATTTTTGAGGGAGCGATGTATTTGCTAAAAACATTTTATGTTATTTACTTACCGTGTTCTATTCATTGTTCTGCTGAAAAGTTTGGGCCTGGTGTTTGCCACCACAAGTGTTAAGCATATAAATTGCTCCAGAGAAATGTAATAAGTATTGAAAGAGGCCTAGATTATTTGCAGTGGGATGAAAATAATTCTTAAGTCTCCAGCTTTTGTCAGGAAGGAAAAATGTCACATTGACTGTACATAAAAAGAAGGAAGAATTTTTATTAAATCTTTATAGAGTTTGCATAATACGCTTTGTTGATGGAATGTTAATTTTATTTTTAATTCAAGGTTAAAATAATGTACTGGTTAGTTGTTGTTGGGGTGCTTCAGTGATCGATCATTGCAGATGGAAAAGGTACTTTTGGTTTATTCCACCCATATCCTCTTCTCTCAAGAGCTTTATTTCAAAACTGCATAAAATAAACTTACCTAGAGCTGGAAAGGAAGAAAATTTAATAAAAAAAATTGCAGTTACTCTAATAATAATTATGAGTTTTTTTCTCTGTCTTCATTCTATATGGTTCTTTATTTCCTTTAATTTCTTTCAACTATTGTTTTAAGATTTGCTGAATAATTATTTTTGATCACGTCTCTTTTGATGTCTCTTTGCATTCCTAATTTTCCTTCTATAAAGAAAGGATCTGAGAACATTCACTTCTATTTTTAAAGCCAGTGGTGTTTTTTAAGCAGTTTTGAAATAAACTTGCTTATTCAGATCGCTGGCTCTCAATTTCAGTATGCCAAAAAGACCTCCCATTTATTTGTGTATTTTTATATGACATCTTTCTGTTTCACTCTCTCCTGTTCTTCAGAATAAATACCTAATTCGTTGACATGTAGGGACCTCAGCTACTGAAATTAAGGATATTTGCTGTCTGTGTTAGTTAGGAAAAAAGGAAAAAATAGTGTATCCTCCCAAGATAAATAAATAAATCCAAGCAGATTTACCATTTTTTATATCAATGAAAATTCAGCACATTCACTTGCTATGTGCAATCCAGGAACCTGTTTCAGTATCTACATCTGGTAGAATGTGGAAGTTGAATAACAAAATCTATGTTTTCATGATCTTGCATGTGTTGTATGATAAATTGCTGTTGTCTGTTGGGTTAAATACAGTGGAGATGTGGTGGTAGAGAAAGAATAGTGGATGATTTTTCTGTCTGTCTGTTCTTCAGTCAACCTTGACAATAGAAAAAAGGCAGTCACGGTAAGGAAACAGTTGTGGAATATTCTGGGAAGAATTTTAATATGACTAAATCGACATCCTTTGCTTATTGACTGGCAATTATTAAAGATGACTGCTAGTAGGGGGAAAAAGCCATCCCTTACATAAGCTGACAACTTCTTGCACTGTGGGACTTTGTAAATGTGTAAACACCTGAGAAAGCCCAGAAGAAGCTACAGAAATGTGAGAAATGGTTGAATATTAAAAAGAGATGAAGGAGAAAGAAAAGGAGAAAACTTGCTGCCTGTATTCCTTTATTGTAGGCTACCACAAAAAGGGGCAGACAAATGCTGTTCAGTGTGACTCTACTGCTGTCACAAATGTCCTGGAACCAGGCAGAGCAAGCAGTGAACATGCCTTGTCAATGAGCCCTAATCTGGCTGATTTTCAGGGCCTGAAGTGAGAACTGTTGGGTGCAAATCCAGTAAAAATACATAAAGAGCTTAGCTGTCGTACCATGGTGATTTTTAGGTGCTGCAGTGAAATGCTGGGTTGTCATTGGGTCTTCCTAATATGTGCAAGTAGTCAAATGCTTGTATTTTGTGCAGCCTGTTCGGGGTCATCAGCCTTAGCTGTAAGGAAGGCAGAGTGAAGTTCTGTCACTCACTGGGTTTAGGCAATCTGGGATTGTAGGACAACAAATAACAACTGAATTTCATGTTAAAATCTCCAAATTGTACTGCGCCTAATTCAGGAGCTTTTTCGCCATTTCATGGTGTCTGCACTGCTGTTGTGCACAGCTTTTGTCATCCAAGTAGGACCTAGTGGGGCAAGAATGAATGATTTTACTCAATTGTTTTTCTGTAATATTTATGAATTTTCTTTCCTGTTTGAACATTCATATCTCTAAGGAACAGGGGCTTACTTAAAAAATAAAAGTTGGAATTGTGAAGATGGCCCATGTCAAAAAAAGAGTGCTTCTGTCTTCTCCTGTCAGGTATGCCTTAAAGGAAGGGTACTGAAAAAGTTGGAAGAAACTGAAAATAGCATTTTAGATTCCAAAAGCATTTTCAATCTTAAATATATAGCATCACTGAGGCTGCACTCTGTAATTACATTGTCAATTGAGAATTGCTTAACACTTTTGATACTTTAAACTATGAGAGACTAATTCTGAGAAATGTTATTTTAGTTCTGTGGCACTTGCAGTGGTGCACAGCTGCTTGAAATTTCTGAATGTATACTACTTTCTGCTTGAAAGTGGAGAAAAAAAGGAACCTCTGAAATGAACTGGCAAGCTTCCTTTAAGGGAGATGATTCAGATCTAACCTTCTACAGTAGGTGGTATCGCTGGAGATGAATGAAGAATTCTGCAAGATGCAATACCATTTTACCAAGCAGGCAAACACTTCACATTTAAGATAAAAATGCTTTTTGAAATCTCCTGGCAGACACAAAGTGACAAGGTAGTTCTAGGCATTAGGTCTCTATCTGGATAGAAGACATCAGAAGTACAACCCTGGGACAATATATTTAAGGAAAGCTAGGATGAAATGAAGGTAATACAGATAGAATTTGTCCCTGAGGTTTTTTTGCTCAGAAATCTTGTAAATGTCACATTTTAGTTTTTGCAAACTTTATTTTAAATAAGATTCCTTGTGCTGCGGTGTGTGTAACTGTCAGGATGTGTTTGTGAAGCTGTATACCTGTCAGTCAGACCAGATTGCTGAGATTTGACAGAGCTACTGCTTCATGTCTGTGCTTTCATAAACTTTTCATAAGTCCTTTCATCAAAGATGGAGAAACTTGCTAGTGAAGTTATTAGTCTAGTTGTTTCAGGGTTTGGGGTTTTTTTTCCTTGCCCTCTTATTCTTTAAAGTAGTTATTCTAAGTTGAGTCCTTTCATTTATTTTTGACAAAAACCTACTGTGGAAGGCACCTCATTCTTGTAGTGTGAATCATACACAAAATCCTTTTCTTCAGTTGTCTTAAATTATACCTCATGAGCAGTTAAAGTAAATAACCTGTAATCTTTGAAATGTGTGGCACGTGTAGTCAAATCAGGTAGGTTTTGTTTTCTTGTTTTTGTTTCCTTTTTTATAAATTTTAAAGGATGCATTTAAATGTTGACTAGATTCTCTTGTAGACTTGTCTTTCCCTGATGTACCTCTATAGGTTTCTTAGACTTTCTCCTGGTGTACATCAGCACAACCAAAATCAGAAGTGGTTTCCATTAATTTTGTAGTGCATCTATATCAGCCATTTTGAGTTGTGGTAGTTTATGAATTATATACAGTTATATATGGAAACTTATATAAAAAGATTTTTTTATCAGTCACTTTCACTTTATAATCTCCTCTCAGGAACTTCAGATGCTATACATCTGTGAGCAGATGAAGACCAATCCATTTGAAGGAATAATTCCAAAAAAAGGTTTTACAGGAGTGCCGTACTGGTTAGGCATGGAAACCAAAATAGCTGTAAGTTAGGTGCAGCCACATGCAAAAATTACGGCAGGATAAAAACTCTTGAAAAAGTAGATGATATGGATTTTGTTTTTTGAAGCTTAGTGTGCTGGGATGTCATTGAAATGACAAGCTGTACATCCTAGGACTCTCTGTGAGGTTGTGATCAAAAACCAGATAATTACCTAATGGTTGCTTAATTAGCTAATGGCTGCTCAAGTGAAGATATTCTTAGAAAATATTCTATTCTATTTGGCAATGTATTTTTTTACTTTTCTTGTTTTTTGAAAGAATTGTTTTGTTGCATAATTTTCAGTATGTGACTTTGATACCATATTAGCTAATTGTTAGAAGAAAAAAAAGCCATGTCTGTCTTTTGGAAGGTTTGATTCATTATAGTCTTCCCTCCCCCAAAGTTCTCATAAAGTGATAATAACAAACATTTTTACCAGATACAGGTTGAGTTACTTTATTTAAAAATAGATAGTAGAAAGGGTTAGTTACCTTACAAGCATACCTTTATTACTGCTCTTAGTGCCAAGGGACTTGTTCTGAAGCATTTTTTGCCTTCAGCTTCTTTATCATAATACTACAACATTGTATGGTTCTGATGGAGATAGATTTAAACTGTTTATTGACTGGATGTTTTTCTTGAAGCAGGCGTGGTGAACAGAAAGAATTCATTGAAATTCACTAATGTGCATAATTCATCTATCATAATTTAACAAATGGAAAAGACTAAGACATGCTGCCATCCATCACAATTACTTAACTACACTCCAGGGTGTGATAAATCGTATTAAACAACTTTTGGCTTAGCAGATTCAGAGAATTGCACTGAGCAAGTTGCATCTTCTCTGTCAGCTTTCTGCTACTGTTCAGTGACTTGCAGTTTTGACATGTGTTGCAAAACATTTAATTTAAACTAGAGATTTTTCAAAGCTGTTTTAGAAACAAACTTGCATAGAGACATAAATAGCAGCAGCCAACCCTAAATAGGAAGCCATTCTATGATTGTTTTCTAGAAGTACAAGTACTGCTTGTTTGCTGGATTATATGATGGGGGGTCAGGGCTATCAGGGAGCTGATTTTCTTATCCGGCAGCTGTGTCCAAAGTAAAGGGAAGATAAATTCCTAGTGCAGTCCAGAGACTCTTTAGCCTTTAGGTTCTCTAGGTCCCTCAGTTTTTTCTTCCCTTGTTAAGATGAATAAACTACTGTATTTTGCCTGTATGATAGTTTAGTTTGTCTGAACTTTCTCCTCATTAATAAAAAACAAACTAAATAAATAGGAAAATCATTGTAGGTTTGGGGTTTTTTTTCCCCCTATATTGTGATACTCCACAAAAGACTTCCATGGAAAACAAATTATGATGTGTTAACTCTGATTTCCAAGCCTTGGCATGTGATGTTTTAGAGTGAGCATTTACTTCTGGACTACATCGCTGATTGTGAAGGAGCCTACCAGAGATGGGTAGAAATTATTGAGAGGCTGCAGGAACAGCTGTGCCTGGTACACAGGGAAGGATGTCTTTGCTCTTGGACGCAGCCTGGAAAGTCTGGAACTCTGTGGATTGATGTGTTGCAACACTGTTGCCAGCTGCAGAGCTAGGTCTTCATCCTCTGTTCACCATAGCAAGCTCTGAAATACAACAATTTAAGGGCTGTCAGGCTTTTTTTAAACTATTGGAATGTGGCTTCCACCGGATCTTTGGCATCAACTTGGAGAGTCTGGCTCTACTCTAAATCCACATCTGTGGCTGCTGGTCAGTGTAACAGCATTGGTGCAAGGTCTGTGCTTTGCACAAGAGTCTTGAAAGAATTCCTTTCCTAATCCTGTCCTCTTCCCTGCATTATCTCCTTTCCTCTTTAGAGCATATCATTATGCTGAGGTGTTGTGTCAGTGCTCACTGAGTTGGAGGACAGGGAACTCTTAATTTAAGTGTTGTTCTCTGCACGGTTCTTTTTGCTCTTTGCATGCTCCTTGGTTAATTATTCTGGTTGCTTGTTTTTAGGGTACATCTCCAATGCTTTCTTTTCTGTTATCTGTGCTTACCATCTCCTGATCCTGTCGTATATTCCTTAAATCAGACGTGTTCTTTTCTGGCCTTTGCAAAAAACACTTCTGTATGCTTTCCTTCTCTCCTCCATTAGCTAGTGCAGACTTTGCTGGTGTTCCTTTGTATAACTCATTGAAAACCCAAAGTCACATTCCCTGCTCTCATGCTAGAATGAATGGTCAGACTGCAGTCTTTCCCTTCTCCACTAGAAGCTTCTTGCTGTTGGCCTCTGTGGATTATGATGTTTGTGAATTTGCTGTTGGCTGTGACTGCATCTTTCTTTCCCCTTTCCTTTCCTTAAGCCAAGCTGGATAGCTGTGCCTGCCTGCTACTGGGGGTTGTCTTGAAGCTGAACACAGGCTATCTACCATGCCCCTGAGTTAAGGGACTTCTTCCATGTGCTTCTCTTCATTCAAAAAGCATCTTCTAACCTGACACTATGTGCCAGTAATTAGTCAAATGATTAGGCTGAGGAGCAGTGAAAGGCAGCCTAAGATGATACTAATTAGGGGCTTTTGGCAGTGTAGTGAGAGATGAACAAAGATGATTACAGAGAGTTGGGCCTTAAAGGCATGGATTTACAGTTTTAGTAAAGGATTTACAGTACAGAAGCTGTTGTTGATCTGCCATCTGTGGGAACTGCTGCAGTAGTGTTAATTTGAGATGTTGTCTTGAAACTCTCTTCATGCATAACTCAGCTTTATAGTTGTCCTTTTTGAAATAGTGAAACCATCATTGTGGCTTTATTTTTTGTTTGTCTGTTGGGTGTTGACCTTCACAGTGACTACTCTTTGCTTTACCAAAAAAGATCTCAAGTTTTCTCTCTTGTCAGGTTTGCTGAGTTGCACCACATAATGCTGAGGATATTGTAACACAGGGATTAGTTCCTTACAGAGAAAATACCAGAGTTTGGGTATCGCATGTATACAAGTCATCAGATCAACAGCAAGCAAGCACAGGATGATATTCCAGTGCCTTCTCTTAGCAAGGAAGGATGTGATCGAGGGCAGCTGAGTCAATGTGCAACATCCCCATTACCCCCATGTCCTGTATCTACCTGGTTCTGAAGTATGATTGGTTAAAAGGATGGACTGTGAGTAGGCCATTTCTTCAGTATGGTTTTTTGGAAAAAAATCATTACAAAACAACTCCCCCCCCCAAAACCAAAAAAAAGGTGCAGGGGTGGAGTGTGGATGGATGCCACTAATCCTTTGGCACTGAAACCGATCTACTTCTGCAAATCAGTGAAGGAGGAAAATTACTATAGTATTAGTATACCATTTACTTTAAATAAGTCTACAGTATTCATTAATTTGAAACTAGACTAAAATACTTCTCTAAAAAATTGGAAGGTAAATGTGCCAGAAAGAGTAAGAAAAATAAGAAATACAGATTTTATCTCATTCTGGTTGTTTAAATTAATTCTTGATTGCTCTCAGGCTTACCTGAGGCTACAGGGAGAAAAGAAAAAAAAACCTGCCAAAGAACATGGGAAAATATGTCTGAATGTAATGTATGCATAAAATGTGGAACACTTGTCTTGTAAATGAGGCAATTTTCTGCAGGAAGGAGATCCATTATTTTATAGTACTTTCACAACTTGGAGAAGCAGAGGTGCATTTTGTCAACCATGGTTTAAATTTTACATCAATAAAATAACCTTTTGAGGTATAGAAACTATTAAAAACAATGAAACTGGCCATTCATCTTGCAACTACTCA
>VZSR01001685.1:6799011-6929400 GCA_013398615.1 Brachypodius melanocephalos | reverse complement strand
TTTCTGTTTTTATGTGTAAGTCTTGGTTGGGGTTTTTTAGTTTATCTTTTTAAAGAAAGAACAGATCTGTGAAAGAATTTCCCTGCTTTGCAATTTAGAACTCCTTTATAGATTAGGAATTGCCTGGTATTGTCCCTACTGCTGTTGTTGGCAATTTATGTGCCAGCATCATAGAACCATTGAGCTATATCAGTGTGCTTGTTTATTGTGAGGGTAAGATATTTCTTTCTCACAATTTATTGGCAATTACTTCTGGAAGCAGGACTAGTATGGATTTGGAAGAAGAAGAAAATATATGCAGAATGTTACTAATTGGAATAATAGAACTGTTTGGTGTATGCTCGTTAAGACAGGAGGAAAAGTAAAATAATTTACAAAAATGGAGAGGAAGTGGAGGAGAGAGGAGAAAGAGAGATGGATGTGTATTAAAAGGTAAGTTAGGAATTGTTTAAAATTGGTAAGACAAAGCATTAAAAGAGTGAATAGGGTGACCAAGTCTGTCAAACAGACATTAATTTGGTGCAAAGTAGCATGGCTGCCTGGGAATAAACTGTGTTACATATCTGTAATTCTTCATTAGGTAATTTCACTCAACATAAAGTTCTGAGAGATGGATCTTTTCTCAGGAGGATGTGATGTTTCGAGAGAACAAGTCTGACTTTTCAGAGATGTGTGACATTTAGTACTTGTAAAGTGTTTGATTTGGTGCCATGTGATGTTCATTTAGAAATTGGAACGGTACAGATTCATCAGCATATATCAAATGTCTTTTAGGGAAATGGTTAATAGGTAATCAGTGTGGAAGATGTGGAGGTCCTCTGAGGATTAATTTTAAATCTGATGGTGTTTAACCTTTTTATTAGTGATGAGGAAGAAATACAGAGTCATTACTGATAAAATCATGCAGATGACAACAGGGTTAGTGCCATGGTAAGTAGTGATCAGAGGAGAGCTAAATTATCTAGTGAGGTGGAACTGTATGTTCTGACACAGAAATGAAGACATCCCTCCAGCCTCAAACATTATCAAGGAGACAGTGATTAAAAAAGACATAGAAGCCATGCTTTATGATATGTGATCAGAAGTACCTGAAGCAGTAAGAACACTTGGCCTTATTATTATGTCATTGGAATATTTGATCTAGCTCAACTCATGAACAGCCACAAACTCAGGGAAGCTCAGGGGAAGAACTGTTCTGGACCATTAAGTCTTTGGAATCACACCTTTGAAATTCCTTAAATCTAGAATCTATTCAGCAAGTTGTGTTTACAAGGTTTGATCTAGGTTTGCAAACATGCTGTGGAGAACTGCTGTTTAATAATTGAGGCAGGCCACTAGTTTAAAAAAAGCCTGAATGACTAAACAAATTCAGGCTGAGAATAAGGTGAATTAATATTTGGAAAAGCTGGAGACTTGAAGTGGATGTTCCTTTGGGAACATCCTTTGGTCCTAATGGGATGCATGAGAAAGAGCTGGTTGATGTCATTACAAGGCCATTTTTCATAACCTTTGAATAATCATGGCAACTGGGAGAAGTACCTGAGAGCTAGAGGAAAACAAATGTCAAAAAGAGTGAGTAAAAGGATCCAGGAAACAACAGGCAGGTCAGCCTCACCTCAGAAGGTGAGGAGCAACTAATCCTGGAAACTGTTTTCAGGCATATGAAGGACCGGAAGATAAGGAGTTAGCCTGAATTCACCAAGGGGAAACGACCAACGTGATGACATTCTTGACCAACTTGATAACCAGCTATGATGAAATTACTGGCCTGATAGATGAGGAGAGACCACCAGATACTGCCCACCTTGACTTCAGTCACTCCCAGAGGAGCTGATGGAGTGTAGGCTGAATGAGCAGACAGTGGACAGGCAGAAAACTGTGTGAGCAGCCAGGCCCAAAGCGTGATGGTCAGCAGACATAGTCTTGGTCGGAGGCTGGTGACTGGTGATAGACTTGAGGGGTCTGGTCCTGTTCAGCACCTTGATTAATGATCTGGATGAGGGGGCAGAGCACACCCTCAGCAGGTTTGCAGATGATGCAAAACTGAAAGGAGTGGCTGATGCATTAAAGAACTGTTGAGCAAAATGCCAAGTCCTGCACCTGGGGAGGAATTATCCCTGACATCAGTGCAGGCTGGCATCTGCCCAGCTGGAGAGCAGGCTTGCAAAAAAGGCCCTGTGGATCAAGGTGAATGCTGGGTTGAGCCAGCAACAGGCCCTGGAAGTAACAACCAGTGATATCCTGGATTGCATCAGGAGGAGTATTCCCAGCAAGTCCATCCTTCCTCTCTGCTCAGCACTGATGAGGCCAAAGCTGGAGTGCTGGGCCCAGTTCTAGGCTTCCCAGTACAAGAGAGACATGAATATCCTGAAGAACATCCAGTGAAGGGCCACAAAGATGGTGGACTGGAGTATGTCTCTGTAATAAAAGGCTGAGAGTGCTGGAACTGCACAGCCTGGAGAAGAGAAGGCTCGGGGATCTAATCAATGTCTATAAATATCTGAGGGGATGGTGCAAAGAGGACAGAGCCAGGCTCTATTTAGTGGTGCTCAGTGACAGAAGCAGAGGCAATGAGCATAACCTGAAACACAGGAGGCTCCCTCTGATCATCAGGAAACTGAAGGATGTGACAAAAGTCTGCCACAGATTGCTCGTGATGATTGTGGACTCTCCAGTCTTACAAATACTCACGAATTATTAATTGTTGTTGTCACTTGACATACAAGTCTTACTGTCTGTTTAAATCCTTAGACCTATTTGCTACTTCAGAGATAGAGACAGCTTTTATGAAAGATTTTTAAATGTTTAAGTGAGATGCATTTGAAAAAATGTGAAAATTGCCCTAAAAGCTCAAGTGTTTTAGTGGCTGCAGCAAACTTTAGCAACTGAGAGGGCATAACATACTGGTGTTCTGGGAATATCAGATGTTTTTCCCAAAGGATCAGAGATGCTTGTTCCACCACTACAGCCTGGAAAAAGCATCTCTTTCATCAGGTGTGGAACACAAATTAGTGGAAAGCAAAAAAGAATTCGAATCAACCTGACAGTTTTTTGAATTTGCTCATACTCAGATGATTAGTTATTCACACGGAGACCTGAAATGATTTCAGCAAGGTTAGAAAGTAGATTGGAGATTTGCGTGGCCTCAATTTTTCTTTTTGTTACAGTACAGCATTTAAGTGAGTTTACTACTGGCTTAATCCTCTTATAGGCAAGAATTGAAAGTAATTATTTTATCTGAGTAGTGTAGTGATAGTGCCCTATTCTGCTGTGTGGGAGGTTCAAGAGTTTGCTCCTTGGGTCATCCAAGCTTGGGCATGTCAGTGTTGCAGCAGAAATGTTTTCACCAGTGTCAAGTGTGGGTCTCTCTTGGAGCTGATCAGACCTTGTGAAAATAACAGAGGTTTCTAAAAGTAATTAATTCTTTTCCTTCTGAAAGAAGGTTATAGATGTGATGAATGAAATAGAGTATAATTTACTGCAAGAGATAATGACTAAAACCAAGGGGAAAAAGCAGTAGCTAACTACATTTAAAAATAGAAAGTTATTTATACCTCTAGCACAGTTAAAGCCTGTTGTGCTGTCTGAATTTAGCAAGCCGACCTGGGATTCAGCCTTAGCTCTGCTAATGACTGGAGGCATTATTGATGTAGGGAACTAATTACCCATGTGATGAAGTTGCCTGCTGGAGGTTTTTGACTGCTTCATCACTGTGGCACCTCCTACAGGTTAATTCACAGAGCAGCGCAGGTAAAAACCTCCAGGTGGAGGTCCTGCTCTCCTTCATCCCGTCACAGAGTCGTAATGACAGCAGCAACTAGTATTGAGATGAATATTTTCCTGAATTATTGATCGAGTAGAGCTGTATCAATGATTGTAGAAGTTAATGGTCGTATCACAGAACTAAAGTCTGTAGCACTTCACAGTTGCTGCATGGGAAAATGGCTACATGGAGACTAAAAAGAAAACCAGAGTAACAGCCTTTCTCACCTGAAGGAAAACACAGGTATTAAAAGAGAGAGAGAAAAAAAAAAAGTGGCAGGATTCTTGGGTTAGCAGACAGGACAGGGGCTGCAGGGGCTTCAATGTCTGATTTAAAATTTGATCTGTGTATAAAATTCTTTTACGGCATTTGTTCTCCAATGTCTCAGTGCACACATAAGAAGTCAGAACATAAAGAGCTTGTTTAATTAGATGATAAAGTATTTCACTCAAAATTTATAGGGAAAAATACCATTAGTTAAGTAGTTTAATAAGGAAAAGAATGAGTACCGATGTGTTCTGTCTGTTTTTTCTTTTGCTCTACTCATTGATGAAGTAGAATATAAAGTTGTTATATATGGGGCAGAAGAACTATAAAATTTATCTGAACATTATTAGTACAAAGAAATCTTTAGGTTTTTTTTTTCCTGTTTTTATTGTGGCATAGCTGTAAAACCTCTTGGGACTAGCAAAGCTAACACTGTCTTTGTTCTTTACTTAAAACTAGAGCTGTGTTGTAAATAGTCTGTATTTTTCATCCTAGCTTAATATGCTGTAGTATAACAGGATGCATTAAGTGTTCTATAAAAACTGCGGAACTCATCAAGCAAATGGAAAGATTAGCCCTGAAATCAAGCTTCAAACTTTTATTTTCTCACAATCAATAGACAAGTAATGCATGTTGGATTTATAATGATATGAGATTGACTGCTTAAATCCTTTTTAAAGTTCAAAGCTGGAAACAGATTGTGTCTACAAGCAATCCACAGCAGAGTTTCTAAGTAGAGGCCTGTGATAAATAAGTGAAATTGGGTTTGGCTGAAATGGCCCATCAGTCCCATATGGGTTTAGCAGGAAGATTTCAAGCTCAAAAAGACAAAGGTTTGGAGAAGCATCAAGCATTGGTTTCACAGCACCTGAGATTGCTTTGTGGAGTCTGCTGGGAGGCGTAAAGACAAGAGGCTCATTAAAAATGAGTAGCACCAGGGAGAATGATTGAGCTTCAAGTACACTTGTGTTTTTTAGCTTGAAGAGTTTAAAAGTGAAGATACATTTTAAAAGCTCAACTGGCAGATGAGAAGCATGCTGTCAGGTTTCTCAAAGAAATTCCTTTATATAGAGATAAATAGCATGTTATAATAGCTTTTTGACAAGATCAAGGGAGGAAAAAAAAAAGAAAACCCAAAAAATTACTCAGCTCAGAATGTCCTGATAGTAGAATAAAATAATAGTTAATCTCTCAGCTATCAAAATTGGATTTTGATAAAACAGGTTGTCTTCAGTCCTGCTATCTGATAACTTCAGAGGCAGTATTTACTGCCTGTAAAAGCTGTGAAATCTGGGGAAGAAATTAGTCTTGGGGCTCCCCTTGAGGATATTCTATTTGAAATAGCTGTTCAGCTATGGTACCTTAAAGTTTACCGTGGGTCCACTGCCTTTAGAGATGGCTTTTACTTAATCAAGACTTTGAACTGTTTTACACTGTTGTATTTATTTACTTTAGAGAACCATGATATTGAGCTTTAAAATCAGGATTTAGCTTCTTATTTGCTTTTTATTCAGATATAATCTGTGCTGTTAAAAGATACAGTTGTTACATGGTAGTTAAAGTAATATAAAGTATCACAGGTTTTGATTAGTCTGTAAGAACATAAGGACTGTTTGTCAGTGTGTGTCCATTTACCTAAAGCTGGAAGATGAGGAATGAGCAAAGCCATGTTGAACTGGGAAGTAACACTTTGGTTTGGTTTGTTCAGTCAGAACAAGTATCCTTTGGCTCAATTTGAATTTTAAATTTATGTGATAACTGTGTTGAAGCAACATAGCCCTTTTTATTTCTCATGGTCTCATAGCATGAAATGCAGCTGATCATTGTTTGTTTGGTGAAATCTTGTGTGGCTCTTGGCACAACCATAGACAAAAGAACAGTGGCTGCTCAGTGTGTTACTTATGTTTCCCTTCATTCACATCCATTCATTCCTGCCTGTCCATTATAACACGGGGAAAAACTTTACAAGGGCCATTGAATAGCACAATTTCTAACCAAGAATGAAGGTGTTGGATTTTAGTAATTTTAAGAAAGAAGTGCTGTTTTTTAAGTTATTAAAAATACCTTAGTGAAAAACAGATCCCACTGGGATCAGGAATTTAATGGCTTTGTGAATTGAATGTCTAGCAGTGCTGGTTGTGGAAAAAGTGTTTTGACAATCTTTTATTAGGCTGTATTTCCCCAGAGCCCTCGGATGGATGTAGCATGAAAAGGTTTGTCTTCATGACAAACTGAAAATCTAATATGGTGTTTCCTGAGCAGATGTTAGAGAAATGGTCTGGTGTGGTCTCATAATTACAGTCTTGATGATTGTATGCTTTTTAGGTTATAATGTGTTTCAAATAGAGCTTTAGGATGAGCAGACACTGTATTATGATAAATTTTGGCTGCAAGGCATACACTTCAATCTCTTCCTCCCAGCTGGGATGGAAAGAAAGAGTAGGTATCTCCACCCTGTTTTTTCCTTCCTTCTGAACTGCATTTTATTTTGCTTCAGACTTTCCATTATATATTATTCTTTTCTTGAATATCATCTGTGCAGTTCTGTATTCTACTTGTACAGTTTTGTGGTGCTTTCCAAATGCCTTTCCCTGCTCTTCTCTCCCCTTGCCTGGATGAATCTTTCTGAGGCAGCTCTGCTGTGCTGTTTTAGTGAGTTATAAAATGCTTGGATGCTTGGGTGAGGTGAAATGAAGGAACTTTTTAGGATAATCAGTTAAAAAAGTGGAGTTAGTATGAAACTACTGAGAGTAAACAGCTGTCTTATTTTGCTGGAATTTGCTTATCTTCAACAGATCAGCACAACTGTTTACATCCCTCATAAATACCATATTGAGAGATTAATGGTGAGTGATTCTTGAGTTTACCCTTTGTCAGGGTAGCACTTCACCTAAGGAAACAACTTAGGATTTTGCCTTTAGGCCTTTGTAGCAATGAGGGAGCAAATGAAACCAGGAAAGAGTGAAATCAAATTAGGAATTTCTTACTGTGTTTGGATGTTTTCTGTTTCATTGCATCTGCACATGCTTGGACGTATTTTGGTGATAGATCTCGCCTCAGTATACTGAAAAGAGAAGTGAGGATAAAATTGCAATAAAATCTAAATGAGAAGAGGTTAGAGGCATTCTACATAATAATTAAATTAATAGGGGCAGCATCTGTTACCAGTCTAAGAAATCACAAATAGATGCTGAGTGGAAGAGAGATTCCTGTGGTATGGGCTTTGTCCCTCAGCTGACAGAAGGGTGCGGTGCTGCAGACTGCTGCTTCAAAGTCGCACTTGGGAGGGGAGTGTGGTCCAGGGGCTGCACTGAAAATCATCCTTCTTCCTTTTCGTCCCTAGAAAAGAGTACAGAGACATTGTTGTGGGTTTTACTGCAGTTTTCCAAAACAGAGGTGTCGTTTCAAGTCCTTTAAGAGGTGCCGCATGGTGTCAAATGAAAGTAGTGGCTTTCCATATGTGTGAATGCACTGTGTGTGTCCCACCCTCCTGATCACGTCCTCACTAGTCTCCATTTCAAATAAATGGGGAAAAAAATAATGTCTCCCATATCTCTGTTTCCTAGCATCTGCTTTCTTTGCCAGCCAGGATGACTTGAGTGCTTTTACGTGTTTAATAAAGGGGTTCTGTGTGCTCCTGGGTGGTAGCTATAAAAATAAATTAAATAAATCCTGTGGTATAAACTATATGAAATAAGCGTGCAGTTGCATTTTTGTTTTTTCTCAGTTGGCTTATTCAACTGCTAGAATATAATTTGAATTTTTAATTCTGTTTTAAGTATGTGAAGAAGGTTCCTTTTGTTAGTTATTTGTAGGTCAAAGCTTTATGCTGAAATGTTTCAGGCTGTTTATACAAGAGATTTTTTGCATTTTGAAGCACATTTTTGTCATGTATTTGTGATAAACAAGATGCAAAACATATGGAAAGTCTGTTTTTATTTATTTATTTTTGTAGTGGTTTTGACCACAGTCCAGAATTTCATCATGTTCACTCAGCTCCATTAAGAATGTAAATCACCTGTCTCCTTTCGCAACTGGTATTCCCAATGTGATCTTTTTAATAAGGTGGATGCATCTGTAGGTTAAAAAGATGTTACAAATTGGACTTCTTGTTCTTGGAAAGTCTTTTCAAAGTACTTCTCATAGGGAGCTTTTTTTGGTAAGGCTTTTTAAAGAAAGTTATCATAACATACATTTGTAAAGTAAATTCCCTAATCTAGAATTTGATTTAAGCATTATATTAATAATTTAAAAGGACAATACCTACTAAAAAAAAAAAAAATCCCACCAACCCCCCTCCCCCCCAACAGTCACTAAAATTTATTCATAGCAGTTATTCATACCAGAAATGTCTCTTAACTCATGTTGAAGTAGAAGAATAGCTGTTAGTTTTAACACCCAGCATTATATCCTCCCTTTAACTAAAGTGTAAAATCTGATGACTTCTGCAAATATGCTTGTTTTAATAGTACTTCTCAAAATAAGGTCTTCATAATACATTTCTGTATAATCCCGTATGCTCTTTATGGGATTGAACACTCAAATATTTCTCTTGGTAGATGTCCTAACTAATGACAGCTGCAGCAGGGTTATAATTTGTGTGTAAGCGTGGATGTGCACTTGCCCGTGTAATTGATGCCATACATTAAGAGAAGCTATCACTAATATTGTGAAATCGAACACTCTGCCATTAAATAATGCCAGAAATAAGTTTGCTCATAGAATATTAATGTGCACCTATTTTCCCATGGGCCTCATAAATATTCACTTATAAAAATGACACAAATACGTGGATTGTATTTGCTTACACAAGATGGATGGTTTTTATTTTAAGAGCCTTTATTCATTGTCTTGCTTTGGTGAGTGGTTTCTTTTTCTATGTTTTGGTAGCTCAGAGGAGTTTAAATGCACATTTTAAGAGGAAACGTTTTTCAGGGCTTTCCAGTAAAGTCCAGGAACCCAAATTTTGAATTATTCTCCGTATCTATTAGCCAAATGTAATTGTTAAAAAACATTTTATTTGCCTAAGTGTGGGCAGCTTTCTGGGGGAAGTTAGAACTGACAGATAGGCTTTTCATAAAATTTAACTTTCCTTCATTATCCTGTGTCACGGAAACTGAAACATTTTTGGTGACGTTCATGTTGATTCGGTTCCTGTCAGGTAAGTGGAAGGAGAACAGAGAGAACAACTGTAAATGTTTTATGAACATGTGGTGAGGTTTTGAAGACTTAAATAACAGCTTTAAGTGTTTATCTGAATTTTTTTTTTTGTATGCTGTCATGTCATCACCTGTGATACGGCTGGAATTTTGTCCATAAATTTGGAATTCTCTAGCATTCTTGTACCACCTTCTCCACAAGTCTTAGCACTGTTTTAGATAATTTGTCTGGTTTTCTCCCTTAGGGACAGAATTAATATCAGACTTTCTTAGTTCCTAAATACATACTTTTACCTCATGATCTTTGCTCTGGCTCATGAGATTTTTTCAGAGAATTCTTCTATTCTCTACCTTTTTAAGAACCCATTCTAAGCACAGCCAGAATCAGAAAAGGTCTCTAATTGTAAAGTCTGTTTCCTTTTGCTCTTCTCTCTCGCCCCTGTGCATATGTAGACTTGACAAAATGTAGATACTATTTTAAATGAGATCAACTTTATGCAGCACATGGATTTTGAGGCTCCCTGACCAGTAATATAGATTACAGAATTATTTTAGAGCTCTGAACACTTGCCTTTGGTAGGAACAAAAATATAAACCTTGGTATATTTTGAGAGAAAATAAATGTTCCATTTTAAAACAGACGACCCACTGTTGAAAGCTCACTTGCAAAGCCTGGATAAGAATTTTTGGTGCATGTATGTCACTGTATATATATGGCATCTCTGTGTGTGCTTCAGAGGCACACAGAGAAGAGTTTATTTTACTGGCTATCTCTGAGCTAGCATGTCTGGAAAGCCCTTTCAACATGTAATACTGCAACATCTTTGAAAGGGCAGGTAGAGCCTTTTTTTTGCTGACAGTCCTCTCACAAAGTAGAATCCAGCAGACAGCTATGTTCAGTTTCTAATAAGTTCTTTAAACCATCCGTTTACCTAGCTGAAGTTAGTTTACATGAACCTTTATTGGCTCAACCATTTATTGATTTCAGAGAAGCAAATGGTTTTGAACTAGGCAATTTCTGTCATCACCTCATCTATAGTAAAAATTACACAGCAGACCAGACCCTGTGGTACAGACTTACAGGCAGCAGTTCAATTTTTTTGTGTTAAAAACTGTACGTTTATTCCAACTGTTGCTTTCTCTGTTAGTAAGTTTATAATTGAGAATGGCTTATTTTCTTTCTCTTTATGACCCCTTATCTTCCCCCAAAGGAGAAATTGTTCGTTCTCTGATGGGGATGGTTTGTCATCTTAGAGGCACAGGATCCCATTGTCCTAATGCTGTATTTTTCACATCACTTTCTATTGTTATGAGTGCCTAGATAGGATGGTTGTCCTGAGCAGTAACCCTTGAGGATAAGCTGACTCATCCACAATCGTAACAATTGTAATTTGTCACGATTTTTCAGTTATTTCAGTTTTCATTTGCCTTGGTATGTTGTTCAGGTGATGTGCTTGGTCCATTGCCCTTGGATGCAGGCATGTTCATGAGGACAGGAGGGAATGTCATTGGTTGAGGAATGCTGTGTTGTTGGTTTGGGCAGAGGCTTCTTTTTTTGTTACAGACAGAAAGGGAAGATAAATTGCCCAATAGGGGATGAATCTTTCCCTGCAATATCCAGGCCTCCTGATATGGAATGTGGTCTAGGCGTCCCAGCTTTCAGATCAGATATCAACATTTTAATTTCTATTTCAAAGTGTAGCTACATTGCACTTAGAGTTAATCGACATAACCCCATTTCCACTGTGAAACCAGAAATAACAGAGACAGCAGAATTCAGAATACTTTTAAAATGAGATAAAGAATACTAGAAAAATGGGGGATTCAGTAAACTTAACTTTTGGGTTCATGTATTCTGCAGCAGAATTCATGGTACTATGGCAGATGAAAAATCATAGGGCTTTGCTGCAAAGAAAAAATTAATTTTATTCCAAAGCAGGGACATTGCATAGGTTCTTGTATGCACTTATGTTCTCTACCAGTGCTAGCTAGCACTGGTACTCACAAGAATTACTAGTTTTAGCACTTGTGTACTTGGCAGCAAATTTTTGATGGAAAGTACCTATTGATTTGAGATCTCTGAAGTATATAAAATCAACAGAAATAAAGCAGTGCCCAGTGTAATTTGAACCTTTTTGTATGTTGCATTTTGTCACTTAAAGGATTTGTGGTGTCCTTAGTATCATACTGTTTGCTAAGGTATTCTTTGAGAATGCTTCATAAGAAATGTCAAGAATCTGTAAAACACAAAATAGTTTGAATAAAACTTTATTCAAATTAGGGAAAAAATAGTGGATTCTTTATCCCTTTTACTTTAATTGGTTGCTTTCATCTTAAATTATATTCCTTGTTTAAGCTCATAAATTTTTCAAGATCTAAAGTAATTTAGCCAGCTAAAATTGAAGCATCCAAAAAGAACTACACTCAGACAATGGCATAGTTATATTGAACTGAGTTCATGATGGTTAAATGGATAATTGCAGTTGAGAGAACCATAGGCTGTAATAGACTGTGTTGCATCATGTGCATTTGTCAATTCAGTTCCCCTTAGGAATCCAAAAATATCTATAAAATGCAGCACAAGCCAAAGAATCTTAATGGGATACGTATCTTCTGTTTTACTTATAAATATTTCAGTCAGCATAGAGTTCATCTTTTAAAATACAGTTTGGCCATCCAAACTCAGATGTGAGTATAACAGGCAGGGACATTGCTTTGCTTGATTAAACTGTGTAACAGCCAATATGTATTTTGATTATTATTATCAATTCTAGTAGCAAAAAATGAGCAGATTTCTCAAGTGAGCTGGTTGATTATAAACAGTGGCCTGTCTTGGCAGTGGCTCATATTTCAGAACAGTGTTATGATGAGAGACATTAAAGACCTGATAATTGCTCAGATTTTACCAGTCCTTGTTGATACCATGGGTCCATTTGATGAGCCGAAAACCTTGCACAGTAAGAGAACCATGACTAGAAAACACATGAAGCACTATGAAGCACTGCAGTAGCAGCCAGGAGAGCTACAGTAGAGGCAAATGTAGGAGTTTCTAAAAAGTTAATGACCCATTTCTGAAGAACTTCACCTTTTATTAAGGTCAAATGTGAGAGGTAGAACTTCCAGGAGTTGGTCATAAGCCACAAGGATCTTTGATGACTTAATTTACAGTAATTGTTTCTTGGCTGATTTAGCTAAGTGCGTTTTTTTCTTGTTTGTTTTTTTCCACTAAGGTGTTCCTTGTTACAAGTTTGACTTTATTTCCAGCACCTATGTATGCCATGTATGCTATTTTCATCTGCAAAAGACTTTACAAAAAGGCATGGTTGTGCAAAGCCTTTATTAGTTATTCATCTTATCCTCAGGGTCTTGCTGTGGAAAGAAACATGGCTTTATATCTGTGCTGTTAAAGGTCTAATGTATGCTGGTCAGTTCACTGGATGGGTGACTGTACAGCTTGATTACTTGTTGTGATACTTGTTGAACTTTATTAGTTGTGGGTGGAAGGTGCTTAGGAATTGAAGGAGTTCAGAGGTTTCTTTAAAACTCTTCCTATAGCAGACATGAAGATTTGATGCCCATTTTGATGGAGTTGTAGTAATAGCAGTACAACAAAGGATGTAAATGGCAAAGAGGGGAAAAAAAAAAAAGAAATCCTGAGAGTGTGATTTAGCTGTAGACTTGCAAGAGAAATGAAGCTAAGCAAGCAGTGAGAAATGATCCTGTGTTGAGAGACAAATGGTCTAGACAAATAGAACTGTCATTGTATTCGCCCACGTTTTTGACATCTTCCTAACTCATGAGAATGGCAGAAGCCTTTATTAACCATCTGTAATCACAAATCTTGCCTTTTTCCCAGTATTGGATATTTTGCAGTGCTTGGCTGGGCTTCTGGATTTGAGAGAGAAAACACCTTATACTGTTTTATCTCCTTATCACTAGAGATATGTTTGATGTAATAAAGTGTGGGAGCTGTTCCATATATTCATTGGTTCTGGTTTGAATTGTAAACCCTGATTTATGCCAACTTCCATTTGAGTATATCTTTTTTGCCCAGCTTGACTGCACTGCAGATTGCATAACTTGGTGTTTAAATTTGTCCTATTATCATTAGCAGTACTTTGGCAAGGAAACGACCTTTCTTTTTATTTTTATTTTTTTATAAAAACCACAAATATATTTAAAGTTGCTGTTCAGCTTGTGTGTTTGAAACCTAGCTTGTGGTGTATTTTATGAAGTTTGAAGTAGTATTTATGCAAGTAATTCAAGTATTAGAAAAAAAAGTTTAAATGACTGCCTAAATTTCTAAGCCTTCCCTCTGGAAATGTTGCAGATGTTATTTAATATACTCTATAAAAATCTCACGTATTTCTGAATTTTTTGACTTCAGCAGAGAGAGCATTTATATCTCTTGTTGGTATTGAGGCAAAACATTGGATTTTGGAGTTGTGAGTTTTTTAATGGGCTTTCTGTTCCCATTGGATTATCTGTTTGAATCCTTTGTGCTTAAATTTGCACAGAAAAAAATAGTTTCCAGAGGTGCTGACTTCCTTCATAAACTTAGATGTATTGGAGACTTCCTGTAGAAAGATATTTTAGAACAGAGACTAGTACAGGATGACCTGGATTCGAGGGCGGGGCAAACATGGTATGTCTGTAAAGGCCAATGTAATATTCTCACTGTTAAGAAAAGAAAAATTAAATTTCTCAGTGATTGCATATAAAAATAATTTCTACTGAAGATTATATGCTTGCAAAGTTCTTGCTATGAATCTCAAATATACATTTGGACTAGTTATTAGGAAGGCTGGACCTCAGGTGGTATTTGTCAGGTGTAATGGAATTTTGTCTTCTACTTTTTGGTAAGTGTCGTAGTTTTAAGCCCTGGGAAGAAATTAATTCTGTCCTAGTGAAAATGGTATTTACAATATGGTATGCTGTAATACCATTTATAGTGCTCTAGGAAAATTCAGATTTTAAAAAGTAATTTTTAAAGCTAGATTTTGTCTATTTCCTATTGTAATATAGCTTGGCAAGGCTAAGCCTACTGTGCCTTTGGACAGATAGCAAAGATGATGAATAGTCCTGAAGTTTAGTTTTGTTTGAACAGCTGCAGAATTTCCTTTAATATGGACAGAAATATCTCTGACTAGAGTTATATTTATTTCCTGAAATAGGAAAGATGTCATTCTTTACTGGAGTGAAACATCAAATAAAACAGAATTTTGTAATCCTGTGTTAGTCTCCTGTTAGATGATAACAATGTAAAAACGTTTCCTCTGTACCACAGAGAAAAAGCAAAGATTTTCCATTTTCTTGTTGGTAATGTTAAACTCCATTCTTCTAAATTTGGGACGTAATTTTTCCCTACCCCAGCTTTGGGGATCTTTTATAGCATGTTATTTTCTTCTAATTTACTTGGAACACAGTGAGAAAAAAAATGAGGAAATAATACTCTCTTTTTTCAGAGATTCTGAGACTGAGCATAGGTTGACATTTTGAGGTAGATGTGCTGTGTTGTGCCAAAGGCACTGATCCCACAAATTGCCATGCTGGTACCTGTTCGCAGCACAGCACCCCTGGCAGCACCTAGGTTTTCCTTTACCTGGAAACCAAGATACAGGAATGAAAGCTGATGTTGCCACTCTTACAGTTTTTTTCTAAAATGTAGGTCTTTGGGCATGGAATAACTTTTTTTCCCGAATGTTAATCATGCAATCTTTTAATGTTCTGATTTTTACTGCTATTTATTTTGCTATTTTGTTTTTGGTACCTGGTGATTGGATCATAAGACAAAATTTGTCTGCAGTTCTAAATTTGCTCTTTTGCCCTTATGATTCTGTTTTCATGACAAAAAACTTTTATACCCTCTAAGAAAGTGAAGATTAGTAAACAGATAATATTTAGTATTAAAAATGTTTAAAAATGACACTGCCTGCATTGAGTGATGCTGCAGTTGTTAGGATTGGGGATTCATAATCTGTTACCTGCATGCCTTAATTTTTACCTTTGTGTTTCTTTAACAGGGTGCTGCACTTTTGATGAGCCTCTCAGTTCCTGTGGCTATAGTCAGTCAGATGATGATGATCTCAACTGGGATCAGGTGAATGCGCCAGTGAAGCCGTCCTTGGGTCAAGGGATGCCATCAGGTTCGTCTTCATTTTGCTTTGTTTCTCTCTTCAACGTTAGATCATGTGTTTGTCCAGCACTTACTGGCAGTACTGTTCTTAAAATGCTGCTTCATCTGAGTCTTTTAAAGTGGAATAGTCAGATTTTCCAAGTGTTTTCTATGAGGGATATTTTGCAAATCAAAGGTTTGGTTTTATTGTGTGAGGAGTATAAAGGTTAGAAAGAAGAAACAGAAACTTGATGTTATTGGGGAAGGCCAAAAGAAAACAGAAGGGTGACATGAAAATGAATCTGAAGTAGTACTACAAACAGGCAGATAGGACTTAGTAAGAGAAAAAAGGAAGATAGACTCAGGTATTTTCATTGAAAGATATAATAATCAAAGTCTGTTATAAAAAAGATTGGGAGAGAATAAGAGGTGAACAAGAATGCAAAGGTATCCCAATACAAAGGGTCTCAATGGTATTATGCTCACTGAATTGAAAAGACAGTTGTGATACTATAATTTAATGTATTTTTTTTCACTGCATGGAGTTGGACCTTGTTCCATAGCAACGATCTGCATTATGCTGAACTGTAAACTCACTCTAGTAATACAGTCATTAGTACTTCACCCACAGAAATATGTCAACTGTGTCCACTGGTTTTAATCTACTCACTAGTGTAAAATTTACCAGTTGTTCTTTTTCCTAGTTTTTAGCTGGGCATGTTAAGACTTCCCCCCATGTACTGATCTCCATTTCCTGGGATATGATCGCCTGTAGCCCAGCTCAGCATCTGCTTTAGCTTTTATAGACTGAGCTTCAGCTCTTATCACCTAAAAGTAGGGAAAACAAAAAGACTACGACATAAAAATCACTGGTTGTAGCATTGTGGAACTTCTTCTGCACTAGTCTCATAATTTAGTATAAATATATCCATAACACTTAAAAGCACTGCAGATGAGTGTCCCAGTATTTCACATCCCTTTCAATGAGGTCTTTAAAGGACCCACAGTGTAATTAGGTGTTTATATAAAAATCTCTTCACAAGTTGTTGTTCTCAAGAAAATGTTCCTCCCTAATTTTTGAATAAGGGAATTAGGAAATAGACAATGTGAATCTTTAGAAGTGACAATATAAAGAAAACCATGATAATGTAAACAAAAATACATGCACTCATCAATAGTGTAGCAATAAATGTACTAATGTATGATATGCATAGTCAGCCTTAGATAGCATTCACTTGTTTTAAAAAAAAAGCTTTCAGTGTTCTTCACTGTAGATTTACCAGTGTCGCCCTGGGTTGTGGATGACATCTTATCTAAGGTTCATGGCTGAAGTACCTTTTACACTTTGATTCCTCTGGCAAAGTCAGGACTCCCAGCTTCAAGATGGATGTTCAGTTTATCTGAATTCCCGGCATTTGGATTTTCATGCTAGATTGAGTTCATCAACCCAGATGAAGGAGGTTCTTTCAAATTCCTTTTAAAACTGGCTTTCATCCAGTGGTCTTGGCATATACTGCTGAACATTTTCCGAACTATTTCGTTAGTGCTTGATACTGTTGCTCAAGTTGGAGATAACAGACATAGTTTGTCAGTCATCTTGGCTAGTGGTACAGGATATGTATTCTTTTTTTCAGTCATGCCACTGGAATTCTCTTTCTATTCCAAATTTCATTCATTACTGTCCCCACTTGGATTTGTGAAAGCAATAGTCAGTATGTGATGTTCTGTCTTCTTGGCAGATAGAAGAGATTTAAATCTGTTTTCTCTTCTCTGATGACCACAGGCTTGAAGCTTTTTTGGTTTTATTCTCAGTGGCAGGAGTCTAGACTAGGGACAGGCATGTCTATAGAAGAAAAATTATATATGTAATTTTAATTAGCAGATATTATACAACTTGTTTATTTTTTGTCTTCTTGCCTTTTTATCAGAAGTCTGAAATGTTCTGATGATCTGGTAAAAATCTATGTAATTTGGTAACAAGTTCTATTTACAGTTTGGGGAATTTTATTTCTGCCCATAAAGGAAGAGAAATATTCCTTTGGAGCATTGGGTCAGAAGATGAATGAGTTAGTCTGAGGAGGGTTGAGGATACTGGAGCCTTAAAAGGTCAAAAACCCCTTTGAGAGGGACAGAAATGCTCATTTTTTGCAAATGAAAGCACTGTGTCCAACGGCACGATTTAGTCAAGTGGTACCTAATTTTTCCTCATAATTTCATCTAGACAGTTTTTTCCTGTTCTTGTTCAAATCATCGTCTTAATGATTTTAATTAGTTTTCAGTTAGCCTTAGCCAGAGGGTTATGTGATACACTTAAGAAATGATTTCAAGCAGTTTGTCAGCAGTTTCTGAGCTACATATTTAGGAAAAAAAGACTTCAGATGATAATGAATAGAACATCTTAAATTAATGGTTTGTGGGGAATTCTTGGCTGGAAAGCAAAATGCTTTATGCAACAATGTTGTAATACTAGATTGAAACAAGAACTCTCAGTTCTGTACTCCCTTGTCAGAGGAAAAAAAAATTAATGCACATAACATTTCTAATTTCAGGCAACATGCTCCAGTGAGAGAGTTGATGTCGATATATAATATTTTGTATAATTTGATGGCAGTCGGGGGAAGCACACAAGTTACGGCATTTGATTTCTTTTAATCCACATGAGAGTGCTGAGAGCATAGCTGCACTTCAGATAAATAAATACTGTGGCTTGATATGTTATTTCAGTGGGACAAAAGAAACGTCATCTAAGATTCATGCATATGTGTGTATGCTTTAATGTACACACAGTTTACATGTTTCTGAATATTTGAGATCTTGTTTTGGATGAAAATTACTAAACTGTATCAAAGGTAATAATAAAAAAATCCCAGAAGTGTTTCCTACAGTGGACTTCAGTCTCTGTTGGGTTGTTACTGTAGCACAGAAATAGGAAGATTCCACTAAGGTTAGTAGGGTGCTAGTGCTCTCATTTCCTTGATAAATATAAGCATGGCCTTTAATGAGTCAGTATAAATATAAGCATGGCCTTTCATGAGTCAGTATTAATCTGAAATTCTGTTAAATAGACCCCAAAAGTAAGGACATTCTGTATATATTTGGATATATATGAGTTAAATAAATGTTGTTAATCCACTGCTCTTCTGTTTCAAGTGTCCTGTGAGTCAGATGGAGTAAATGCTGTTTGGAAGAGCGGCTCTTCCCATTTCTCAGCCTGTCTTCTTGTTTTTCTGTTCCAAGAATGTGTGTTTAAAATAGTGTTCACAACTAATTAGAGAAAGAATCATTATTAATGCCGTCTTGCATTATCCTGTGGAACAGTTACAGCAGTTTGATATTAATTGTTTATATAGTGCAGATTTACAGCTACAGCTAACTGTAAGCCCTCTAGTTGTAGTCCAGTAAAAATGTCTTCAGAAGAATTTGTTGAAACAGTAGATTGCTCTATTGGCAGGGTGTGGGCTGCAGGAGTGGCCTCTGTGATAAGAGATTGGGGATGCCCTGTGTTGGACACATCTGGGCACAGCCACTGGACCCACCACTGGGCACAGCTAAGCTCCTGGTGCACCTCTGGGACAGAGTGTTTAGGAAAGGGTAAAAGCCACTGGACAGCAGCTGTCAGAGAGAAGAGTGAGAATGTATGAGAGAAAGCCCTGCAGACATGCACCTCAGTGCAGGAGGAGGGGCAGGAGGTGCTCCCGGCAGTGGAGCTGATACTGCCCTGCAGGCTGTGGTGCAGCCCATGCTGAGGAGGCAGCTGTGTCCTGCAGCCCATGGGTGTCCAGGGTGGAGCAGAGATCCTCCTGCTGCCTGGGCATGACCCCACACCAAGAAAAGGTGGAGATTTCCTGAAGAAAGCTGCAGCCCATGGAGAGGAGTCCACACAGAGGCAAATTTTATCACAGGACCTGTGTCCTGTGGGGTCACTGGAGCAGTACATTCCTGAAGGACCGTGTCCCATGGAAAGAGGTTGTTTGGGGATTTTTTTGAGATACTTGAGTGCATTGTGTTGGTTCGGATACTGCTACAGTAAGTAGCATCACTGACAGCGATGCAATTAGAATTTTACAGATTACTCTAGGAAATAGAAATATTGTCAGGAGTCTTCTGTGTTTGTCATTTACTGGATATCCTTTCAGTTCATGTCCATGTATTTTTTTACAAAACACTGTGTTAAGTTGTGTCAAATCTTTCTATGGTGTTTCACAGTTCCAGTTGATTTCTAAAGGACAGTAGTATCATTTTTATTCAATGGAGTGGTTGGTTTAATATCTCTGAGGGGATGTCACTGCATTTGCAACAAGGCATCAGCCTTTCATTCATTTTAAAACAGTTCAATCCCAAATATAAATCAAATCTTTACAGGCTGCCATTCACTGCGTTGAAAGGACGTTTCCTGCAATGAAGCTTTGTGTTTAATGCTGTGCTGGTCAAAGCCAGGATGAGCATTCTGTTTGTGCTATTTAAGGTGATAATACATGATTTTCATGGCTATATGTGATATTTTGAATAGCCTACTGTGCTTATTTGTATTCTGAATATGTAGTGTTGCTTAATGCCTATGCAATATCTGCAGAAAATGCTTATAATGCTTATATTATTGTTTTAAATGGCCTTTTGATACCTAGTAACTAGACATGCAGAGCTAGCAGATATTCTGTAAACAAGGCAGTGATTCAGAGGAGTATTTAATATTACAGAATGTGAAGTAGTTGTGTGAAAAATGTACATTGTTGTTTAATTGTGCATAGAAGAGTTGTGATCCATTTAAAAAGAGATAAAGTGATCAGTTGGCAAGTGTGAGTTCAAGCCAACTGCAATGTTTTACCATGTAAAATTATTGTTCTTTGATTTTGTACTTTATCATTAAGCACATTTTAGCACTGCATTTCATTTTTGTTGTATGTTAGTAGGGATGCTTTTCTCCTGTTTGCATTCCTATTGAAAAAATTAAATACGTTTCTGAGTCAATCCTGTTTCCCCCATATTACTTTACATAGCTGCATTTTTAATTCATTTGAATGCTATCTAGGGATAATATAAAGTACTGTCAAGGTGTGGGAATCACTGCTTGCTGACTGTGTTAAATTTTTTCATAGAATTTTCTAGACCTGAAACAGTAGTGTGTTTAGCATCGTATTGCACACCGAGGTAATAGCTGCAGCCATTAAAGACATGCATTTTGGCAAGCAGCTCCAGCTTCCAGTTAACTGTGTAAGTTAACACCAGTTGCTGCTGATCAGGAGCAGCGTGGGGGTCAGACAGAACAAACCACCTGAGCAGAGAGCCAGGGCAGCTCTGTGCTGCCATGGCTACAGTGGCAGCACTGGAGAGGCTGGCTACTTTGAAAACACACCTAAAGACTGAGTGGTGTGCTTAACACGTCTGTTCAATAACGAGAATGATGCCACCAGCTGTGTCTGAGGTATTGCTTGTTGTATGGATGGATCTTGTGGTCATTTTTGTAACTTCTGACCTGACTTAGAGATTTCAGCACCTGGCACAAATTATGGGTTTGTTACAAATATTGAGCATTTGTAATTCTTGCAAAGGGAAGTACAAGATCATTCAGTGCTAGAATCTGACTTTCTGAATCACTGATGGACGATGTTCCTAGTTTGCACAGTAGGTGAACTACACAAGTTATTATAGTGTATTTCGCCTGCATGCCTAAGAGCTTTCAGAAGATTAGTGCTGATGATTTACTTAACCGTTTTTTGGGCATGTTCTCATATATGACTTTTAGTTTGTGTGTTTTAGAACAAGATTCTGAATATGAGCATTGTGGTTTATGAAGTAACAATACCTAATGTAGGTGTCTGATGTGCAGATTTTCATTTGAAGTAACATGCTTTTTCTGTAGTGTTCATAACTGTCACTTCAGGATATCAGTTTTCTTGTTTTCTTATGCATCACCCATCTCATATTTGAGTGCAAAATTGCAGAACATGCTCCATGTCATGGAAGTAAGTGAGAGACACTATATTAAAAGCACCAGTAGCTGATGAATATTTGTTCAAGATGTTTGACTGAAATATGATAATATAATAAATTACGGCACTTTTTTAATGTTTAAAGAACTCTCCTCTTCTGTAGAAGACAGATAGAAACTACATGAAAGATCTGGGAAGTCATTTCTCATTAAACCAGAGTATTCTTAAAGCAACCTGGAAGATAAAGTTGACTGCTGAGGGTAATTCTGTGTGGCACAATGCAGTGCCATGAAGTGCTAAGCAAGTCCTCTAACCTAATTCATTTACCTTGCTGTGATTACATGTTTCCTGCTGAGGTTATATCTAACATCTGCCATCATATATGCTGAGAAGCAGCCAACATAATAAGCTAGACACTGGAGCTGGATTTGAAATGGATTTCTTGACAATAAAAACGTTTGAGATAATAAAGTTCTTTTTTGTTACACATCAGAAACCCAGTCTCCCTCCCTATCTTCCACCCATAGTGCCAGACACTATCCTGCTGGTTAAGTGCATCAGAATCTAATTTCAGATTTCCCTGCTAAATTTAAAATAGAAGTACTCTGCATAGCTGGGGTTTTGTTTGTGTGTTTGTTTTCCTTTCCTGGACTCCTCATTCAGATGAGGTAGGAGTATTCCAGCAGGAGAGAGGAAGTTAAAGTAAGAGAATCCCAACAGGAGAGAGACAAAGTGCTTCATGTTGTAAAGCCTGTAAAAAATTACTTTTTTACAATACCTTGAACTGGCATTTTTCAAGTGGAATATTGTCTGGAAAAGAAGAATGGAGTTACTTCTGGTAAGGGCTCATGGTTTGAAAAAGACCACATGAATAACGTAAATTCTCTTTTTCCTGGGGATATGCCTGAGACATGCAAATGAACCTCAGGACGCTTTAATCCAGGTAGTTTGAGACTGTGTGGTAATATAAATGAAGCAGCACATGCTTTAGTGTGGGGTTCCCCAAGGGACTCACTCCATGCACCCTGCTCTGGGTGTCTTACTGAAACCACTGAAGTTTCGGTATTAAGGACCAATACAATTTTTGTGCTTGTTTGCCTGGCTCTTTTCTTCTGTAGAAGAATGAAAATACTTTACCAGTTCAAGCAGAGCTGTGGCTGGTAAAAAGCGTGTGAATAAACAGCGAGTCTGAAGATGGTCCTCTAGGAGCTGCACTCACTGCATTGCAAGATTGAGAGAAAGGAGAATAATCAGAGTATTCCTAAATAAGCTTTTTCTTGTTTAGTAATTAATCTACTAGGAAAAAAAGCCTCTTAATTTCTTGCAGTCTTCAGAGCTTTTCTTTCAGCCTCATGCTTATCCTATTAGATTTCTTCTCATCCATCCTGTCCTTTAGAAAGTAATAAAGAGTGGATCAAAACCTTTCCTTGCATCTGCAGGCTTTAATGTGTGGAACGTGACTGCCTCCATTTCAGGGCCTAAGCCAGTTGTTACCCAAATTAGGAGTTTATCTTTTAAGACAGTTCTGTATGACAAAATCATAGTCATAGGCATAGTGAAAATGCCAGTGAGCTGGAGATGGACTCTGACTCCTCTTCAGGACAGTAAATGTTACAAATTTTCTAGAAATGTTTTTTTTTTTTAGAAATTAAAGAGGAAATTCTTGTTTCAATTAGATTTGTGGGAGATTTTTCATACCTTTT
Source organism: Brachypodius melanocephalos (assembly GCA_013398615.1). Taxonomy (NCBI): domain Eukaryota; kingdom Metazoa; phylum Chordata; class Aves; order Passeriformes; family Pycnonotidae; genus Brachypodius; species Brachypodius melanocephalos. Next base: position 6,906,463 of record VZSR01001685.1, on the reverse strand, counting down.
GACAGTGCTTAAATTTGTTGGCAGGCATTGAGAGTGATGTATGTTGTTAGCAGGTTTAGTTGTGGCTATAATAGTAGGGGCCAAAAGGTCACTGATTTGAGGCACAGGTCAAGTGCTGCATGTGGCTTCGAGTGCTCCTAGATGTCTACACTTTTTGGGCTTCTGCTCCCAAGTTGAGGAAAGTTGTGTGGGAGTTTGTCATGTGGGAAATGTGGCAGCAGAGATAGGTTAGTGCACAAGCAGAAAGGATGGATTGGTTTTTATTTTATATGTAAGTCTTCTGGTATCTGAAGCAATTTGATTTCCCAGAATTTCAGACAAAGTCTTAATCCTTTATAGTTGTATGCAGGACTCAGAGTCACGAAAGAAGCAATTATATGAACTTCATGAACTGAATTAAAGAGCTCAGTACTTTTTTTCTCAGTGTTAAAGCAATATACTTATTTCCCTCACGAGCTGACATAATGCTTTCCCTATCTAGAAGTCACATTTCCAATCAACTGCTTTTCAGTAGCACAAAGGAAAAAAAAAAGCTGTCTGGACCTCATTGAAAATGTAATGATGTACACAGTCATTTAATGAGAAAGCAGGTGCAGGTAATTATCCAAGTCATAATGTTGCAGCAGCTAATAACATCAAATATTTGTGATAATTGCAAGCAGTTGATCACAGTTCTGTGCTTCTCATGTGTAACAGGTTTGAAAAACGCTTTTCAATACACATGTATTCACATTAGAACATGGAAGCCACAGATGAACTCTTCTCACCAGTAGCTCCATTTACTGTGATTTTGCATTAAGTTCAAATATGTCTGTGTTCCTATTTAAATTTTTACTGTTTCATTTTTCCCCATGTCTTAGAGGGGAGGAACATTGTTCTGCCAAAGTTGAGTTCCCGATTCTGCTGTACTCTTACAGTCTTTACCTGCTCTAGATGGCACAGCCAAGTCTTGTGTCATTCTGGTTTCTGCTGGAGCACCACTGGAGTCCCAGTGTAGTGCAGGGGAGTCCTCCAGTGCCTGATGCGTGTGCAGCTGAGTACAGTGGAACCATCCCAAACTCAGGAGTCAGATGTTGTTCTTCCCAGCATGTCTCTTTCCTGCACTTACACGAGAGATAGATCAAAGACACGGTGACAATGGGATGATCCTTAATGTATTCCCTTATATGTTGAGAGCTACAAAAGAAAGGAAAGGAATGGAAACTTGCTAGAGGCAAATTTCTTTTATGCCGGGCCTGTGTGATAAGACCACTGCTCAAAGGAGTTTAGAGATGCTTCTTTCTGAAGCTTTTTTACATTGATATCTTTAAAAGTGCAGGGAAATGATGAGAACCTAAGTTGGTCAGTAGCCCTCTTTCTGCACCTGGGCTGTTGTAGAAATGTATCTGTAGAAGAGAAATGTAGATTTGTCAGGCATTTGAGAAGGCTTTGGGAGGAAAGCAGAAGGTGAAGAGAAGCAGGTCCCTGGTCCAGTCTTTTATGTCCAAAGTATTTTAGCAGTTTTCAGTTAGTAGGAACCAAAGGCAGTTACTGTTTGAGTGGCAGACAGCACGTATGTAGTGATTCTCACACCTTAAGAAAGGGCTGCTTAAAAGGGTGTCATGGTTTTTTAAAAGTGGTATCCCAGGAAGAAGCTGAAAGGCTTTCAGAGGAAGATTCTGCACTTGTCTGTATCCCAAAAAAGGAAGGGTGCTTCTGTGGAAGCTAGCAGGGGACCTGAGGAAAGGGATGTATGTAAAACTTGCTGCTTTTCTTGGCATTTCCTTATGAGGTTTCCTTATTAAGCAGCTGCACAGTAAATGAAACACCTTTGGAAGATCCAGGATGATAATTGATGAGGGTCCTGTTCTGGGGAGATCAGTTGGATATTGTGCACCTGCTCTTGACTTAGTGCCTCTGGGAACTGATTAATCTAAAAAGCATCAGGCAGGACAAGGTGAAGATGTTACCTGTGTTTCGGAGGCTCACTGTGTAGCAGCAATAGAAACGATTATGTGTCAGAAACAAAGAAGTCATCATGCTCTGGAATAGACTTGATAACAACAGCATCAAGTTCCCTCCATGAGTGTAGAATGTGCTGTGTGAAATTTAAGGCAGCCCATAGCTTGAAATTTTACAGTAGAATAAATTGATATACCATGTATAAAAAGATGTGTTACATCTTTCAGCAATCACATTTAGGTGTTACATGTGCTATGGTGTTCTTGCCATGTTTAATTTGTGAAGGCAGAAAGTTTGGAGAAATTTCAACTCAGGCATTTTACTTACTTGGCTTGCAAAATGGACGCAGCTTTGTGAGTGCGTGGCAGATTTTTTCTCTGCTTTTTAATATAGCAGTAATAACAATTGTATAATGAGTAAGAATTTAATTATTATTTTAGGTACAGCAATTAAAAGCTATAGTTTGCCAAGATATATTATAGCACCTCTTGAGTTTAAATTACCCATGTTTTAGTGTGTCTACATCTGGTTGTACATTTAAGTTAAAACAAAGCATTTAAACAGGTAATTTTAACTTCTGTGCTAGTCTATAAAGAAACAAAGTTAAATTGGAAAAAAAAATTTAAAAAGCCATTAGAATGTACACCTTTAATAAATGAAGTCAGTTACTAGTTTTTCTACATGTAAAAAATAGATTTATGTTAGGTGTAGTCTTCACCAGTGCACAGCACCAGCAGGATATCAGTATTTCTCTAAAGGTACACATCTGTGTTAATTAACTTTGTCCAGCCTCCCCTTCAGTTACATCTTATCTCCAAGCTTGAATGTGTTGGAAATGTCTCCAACTCTGAGCTGACATTCTCTCTAGTATTATGGTTCAGACTAAATGCATCCTTTCCTCTCACTTACCCTCCTTTAGAGATGTGGCAGAGGTCAGTTTGGATAAACTGTAGTGATGTTCTGACTCAACTGCAAGTGGGTCATAAAGAAATCATCCTCAAAATGTTTTATTCCTGGAATCTGAAATCTACAATTATTATGAGATACTGAAAGATATTTAGCAAAGCACACGTGAAATTATCCTGACAGAAATAAAAAGTTTTGTGGGTTTGTTTCCAATTAATGAATTTGCCTTTCAAGTTCCCGAAAAGAGCTCCTCTGAGATCTTTTATTAACCCATATTGCTGTCATTCAAATGAAAATACTCCTTTGGAAAAGCTACTAATGCTACTTTACCACCTGTAATAGGGAAATAAAAATGTGTAATGCAGTGATGCTGCTATTTATCTTTTGTATTTGTCAAATAAAGCCTATGTTCTGTAATATAGCATAAAGAATATAGAAAATCCTTTAGTGTAATCTCAGGTTGCCTAATTTCTTTCACTGGTGAATCTTCATAGTGGGAAAAAAAAAGCATCTGAAATCATGTAACCTGAGGCCACTATTTTGTGTGCTAATAGGTAGGCTGCTTTTATGATGGTGTGAATTTCCTTTATTTTGCCTTGTAAGAATCTTTCAATATTGTAGTAAGGCTGAAGCCTAACAGAAGCTCTGATTTTTGTTCTAGGGTTATTAAGTGAGAGATCTTTGTAATAGGAACAAACCTTAATTGCCAACCACTTACTTTTGTTACTTTGAGATTCTGGACTTTTTTAACTTCAAGATTCTTTTCTTGTTGTATTCTGTACAGTTCATATGCCATTCTCCCTTCCTGGGAGAATATATTTATTTACAAGAATTTTATTCTCTCATCCTTCTGTTTTACTCTCAGTATGTGCATGTGATTTCCGTGTTCAGAAAAATCTTCATAGTGCCTCTAAATTGTGTTGAATCCTCTAGCCACATGCAGACTTTACATTTTACATCAGCTGTCATGTTTGTTTGTTGTGTGCCAAATTTCTCTCTTTGCCACTTCTAACTCTCGGTGCTTTTTCTAAGCATTTTTATTTTTCACAGATTCATTTCCTAGCAAAAGCTTTGTTGGTGTACTGCATTTAAACATATCAGTGATGCAGAGTCTAGGGAAGCAGAGACTGCTAAATTCCCTAAAGGATTCTGGGATATCCTTTTTTACCTAATAGTTCCCTGAGCTTTGCTTTGCTTTGCCTATTAAAATGTGCTCCTTTATGTTCTTCTTCATTTGAAGAAAGTTTTGATGGAACACTTGAAGATAGGTCTAGAAAAGCAGAGACATTAATATTTATGGCTGTGTGTGTTTCGACTCCAGAAGGGCTGACTAGCAACTGGATATAACCATGTTGATTTTCAATGCATCTGCTGAGCCACAAGATATTCTGAGCAAGGTAGTTGCCTTTACTTTGAAATGAACACATGAAGAGATTTGGTTCGACTTGGCTTCTGCATGCACAGGTGCATTACTTATATTCAAGATAAATAATATTAGTCTGCTTTTTTCCGAGGCATTCCTCAATACTTCAATACCTAATGCAAAGCTTCATAAGACCTGCTTCTTTCCATGTCAAGATTAAAGTGTGAAAAAGCACATCTTTGGAGATGGATAAAAGTTTTCTGCAGATTTTTGGTTGCTAATTAACTGCAAATAGCAGATAGCACCAAGTTTTGCCCTCATCTGATATTCTTTGTCTACAATTCTATAGTTTGTTATACATGACATGTTAATTATAGCATGGTAATTAAAATTTTAGTTACTGTTTTTCTTTGTTCAGTACATTTTTGTTAGGATGTCAAAAAGTATTTTGCCTTGAATATTCTTACAGTCTTTTACAAGAGACATACCTCATATTAGAAATGGAATTTCTTAGTAAATTTCAAAATTTTAAAATAGAAATGTTTTATTGTAATAAGAAAACACTTTCTTATAGGAGTTATGAGGACAGCATGCTTAAAATTTAGACAAGATATTAATTGTTGGTAGTGACTAAAGAAACCAATATTGTGTTCAACGGGGGCTTAAGCAGAATTCCAGTTAATCATGTCGGTTACTGCCACGGACTTCACCTGAACCTTATTTTCTTACACTGGGCTAGATGTGTCCAAATTCTCACAACTAAATTGTGCTGCGCTGTACTTTGGGACTATAAGTTGTTTGCAATTGTAAACAATGATGAACCTTTATGCAGAGTACATGATAAAATGATTTTTCTGTGTTGTTCTTTACTCTCCTGCTCTCTTACTGCTCATCCCTCTGCCTTCACATCCTTTTTCAGGAATAAAAGTAACTTGTTCTGTATAGTTGTATTGCCTTAATTTGGAGGATTATATAAACTCTGTTACATTACAGAAATATAGTTTTACTTTGCAATTCTACATAATTTATATTTTACTTTGAGTCTCAAATGGAAATACGCTTCTAATTTATTTGAGTTCCTTTGGGAGAATGATTTTTTTGTTGTTTGTTTCTTGTTTCTTTACAGTGAAAGACATTGAATGTCTTAATATTCTGTGTATTCAAACATCAACTCTTCTCAAACATATGTATTACTCTGGTCAGTGATAGTGGAAAACTAGGTTTCTTTAAAAAAAACACAACCAAAAAGCCATAAACCCCCACCCCCCAAACTCCAGTAAACCAAACCCAGCCTTTAAAACAATAAATTAACTACTTTCATACTAACAATTGTATAATGAAGTAGTGTATTATTTAAATACTGGTGTACTAAATATAAAACAATTATTAAATGGTACCACACATATAGCTAAAGGGAAAAATTCAAGGCAGTAAAGTTGTGTGGTCCACTTATTTTGGGCACAGGCAAGATGGCAGCTGATGGAATAGGCTGACATCAGATCCAGCCTGGTATTGCCACAGTTGAGGTTCCTGCAGTTCCCCTCTGTATTTTGCAGCATTTCTCAATAGAGACAAGAAAGGAACTGAAATGTTGTTCAGACTTAGTGCTTGAAGGTAGGTTCTTGGAGTTCTAGCCTTTTTCATTAGCTACATCGTACTGTAAAGCTACACTTTGTTGTTTAAGGATGCAGGAAACTGAAAACTGTTTTTAAGTGTATGAAATTAGGTCAGAAGGAAGACAAAGGAGTACATATATTAAGTAGGATCATCTGGGGGGAAAGAGCAAATACAATATGCCTCTGGAGAAGAGTGCTTACAAAATAAGAAAATAAGAAAAGTACATACTTATTTTATAGTCTTGTGGTAGGTACTGTCTGTCAGCAGTCATCCTTGAAGTCTAATTCAGGACACCATCCAGTTAATAAATGTTGTCTCATCTTGTGATGGGAGTCAGAAGAATTTGTGCTGTAAGTAGACAAAGATCATGTTGTGGTCTGAGCGGGCAGGTCTGTAAATCCTGCTCTGTGGTCAATAAAATTGGTAGTTGCTGAAACAGAATTTAGAAGGCAGAGGATGTTTCAAAAATGAAATATCCAATAAGATGTTGGAAGACTGTATGTTAATATTCATTCAAGTCCAATGCATACTAAAACTCTGAGAGCAGCTCTTTTGGGTATTTTCCGGTAGTTTCATTTTATACTAAAGGAATATAAAGTTGAAATGAGGCCTTTCTAGGTTATGTCAAATGAATATACCTTGCTTCATTTTGAAATGGAGTGGAATAGCTCCTGCTTTTAGAAGCATTTCACGATTATACTAAGCATTCACCTCCTATTTTCCTGTACTTTAAGATAATCCTTTGAAAGAAATGTGATAGGTGGGTCGTACTGCTGTTACTTTCTGTGTTGGAGGTAGACCCTATCAGTTCATCCCTGTCAGTTTTCCTCCTCTGACATTAGCATGAGATCTGTGAGTGCCATAATCTTTTTTTTTTTTTTCCTAAGATAGATAAAGGATCAGCATTATCAGGATAGGGATAGATTTCTGGCACAAGTTTACTCACTGAAATTAATGAAGTGCCTCTATCTGTTACACCGCAAACATGAAAATGTGATGGAAATGTTTAGCTTTGCTGTAAGTGCTTTTGCAGAAGACCTGAAGCAATAGCTCTTTGTTTCAGTAAGTGCTATCTCACATAACAGACAGGATTTGTTAAATATCGGTGTTGTTTAGGATTTCAGTCTGTTAATAAGGTTTGTACAACTAGAGAGGAAGTACAGACATTATAATTATTTCCTATGGATTAGCTAAGATGAAGCCTTGTTTTTAGGAAGTAGTTTCCCACATTGATTATATTACCTCGAGCAACACCTTCCTTCCTCTGTTAGTGAGCAGCAAGGGCTGGCACAGGCTGTGCCCTCACAGATGGGACACAGTTCCACAGGATCTGAGTGCAGCCAGCAGTTAATAGGGATAATGCCATGCTGGTGGAATCCAAGGAGAAGTCCCAGGTCCAGGGTCCAACTAGAGGGCTGGGGCAAGAGACAAAGATGTAGGGTCCAGAGACAGAGCTTCAGACGGGCACACCTCCAGCATTGCTGGGGCAGGGACTGATGGCCCAGGACTGAGCTAAAACAAGGGTGTACAGGCTGGCAGGGTACTGGGTGAGCCAGTAGGGCCTGCTAGTGCCTTTGGGCACATCCAGCACCACTTTATCACACATCTCCAGCAGTAAGAAAACGACCCAACAACAGAGAAAACATCGGTTGTGTCTTTGCTCTGATTTACTGTGCAATCTCATAGGACAGAAACAGGAAAGCGCAGTATAAATCTGTGAATCACTTTTAGCAGCAGTATGGATCTGTAGGGCTTAAAGAGCAATTTTGGCTACCTACAGAGATAGGCCTTGAAATGCTTCACAGTAGCTTCTGCATGTCTGGCTAATGTGGAAGAGACTGGGTCTCCATAATAGTTCAGACAGTTTTTGCCTGTTTAAAAAAACAATTGCATTTGACTTGAATAAAATTTTGTACCCAGAGAAGCTAAAGGTTATTGAAAGTTATGCCCTTAAGAAATGTCTCCTGAGAAAAGACCCTTTCTTTCTTCTGTCAGCATGATCTTTTTTCTGTTTGTTTAGCAAAACTGTAAAATAGTTTATTCTTGTTTTAATTAAAACAAAGGGGAAGAAAGCCCAGAAGAAGGTGTTAGTACCAAGCTCTTTCCTGCAAATCAACCAGTCAAAGTGTATTCCATTACTGAAAGTTGATGACCTTGGAATCTTTTATGCCTGCTAATGCCAAATATTGCTTATTACTTTGTAGTAAACACTCTTTCTCTGCTGCTTCTCGTAGCAATAATGAAATAGTCAAACATGTATAAACAGCTTCAGTGGGCTTGGTATCAACATACTTGTCAAATAAATAATAGTACATTGTAAATGAAGTATTTGGACTCAGTACTACTTAGGGAGTTTGCTTCTGCTTTCCAGGAAGGAAGAAATGGACATAATAACCAGGACTAAAAAATTGCTATTTATTTTACTTTTCAGAACGAAACGAACTCTGCATGTCACGTTTGTGGGTGCTATGTCCGCATTTCTCTTTTGGTTCTGGGTGAACTGACAGTTACTGTCCTTGTCTTCATGCCTGTCTTCTTGCATAGTAATGTAGAAGCTTGTAAATACTAAAAACTGGGCAAGGATTGGGAAAAATGACATTGATCACTGATGACTCTTTGGGAGAATCATTTATCATGCAAGATAACTGCAAACAGCACATAGCATGGCCCTCATAAGCTAATTCCTCATTAGCTGGCAGTAATAAAATTTACACTCTTATTTATCCAAGAATGTCAAATGTTTTTTTCCAGAAATGAGTAACACCTTTTGACAACCCAGAGGCTATGTGGTGTCCTGCATAATTTACAGACAATCTTATTGACCTGTTCAGGTTAAGTGACTCACTTGAGATAATGAAAGAGTGACAGAATGTGAAATAAAGATGGGAAGTACTTAAGCTAGTTTATGATTCTTAACAGGATGTCTATATTGCTTTCCACTCCAGAACACCAATGCTGACTTAAATTTGCAATTTCAAATTTTCATTGAAATACAAAAAAGCTTACTGAAGGAGGCATTGGTAGAATACAAACTTTTTATAATGGATGTTTGCACTCAGCACTGAGTGATTACAAGCAAATGTTCCAGACATAGTGAATGTATTCCTGCATGAGATGACAGATGTTGATGTTGCTTAGAATGTGTTGTTATCTTTCTCACTCCAGTAAATTTCCAGGTGGAGTTTCTCTTTATATTAGTGCAAGGCTGGTAAAAGTACTTTTTATTCTTTACGGAATTTTGTTTCAGAAAGCCTGAGCTACTCTTCTTCAGCCTCTGCTCAGAGACAGAACATTGCATGAGTGGTCAAGTGTGAGAGTTTCTCTCCGCATTAACTTTACTCTGCAGTAATTTATAAACCATAATATTCTGATATTACTTGCCAAGAGTACTAAGTATACTTTTAAAAATTTCTAAGTATTATCAGGCAATGTAGATTTGCTTTTAAGATTGCTTTTGAAGAGATAGAGATTTTGCTTGGCAATTGAAATTTCTAAGTCTCCCATTTCCAAGGCTTTCATTTTAGAAACCAAGTCACCATTAAGATGCACACGGGCACTAGGTATGCTTTTCAGCATCTTGAGGATGATTTGTATAATTTGGGAATCCCTTCTTACCTAGGATCAATTTAACCATTTTGACAATAAAATCTGTAGCATGTTAGTGTGAAAAATCTGTGGAAAAACTAAGAAGGATAAGGAAAATTAAGTATTAGAGCTCTGACTAGACTGTCCAAAACTATTTCCACTGGATTTTCTATAAAAATTTTTAAAAATAATGAATTGCTCTATTATTATATTACCTGAGCTTTTGTGACACATGAAACCCTAATACTTACCTGTGCTACTGAAGTATCAAAGTAATTTTTAAGTAATTACAGCACTATATCCATTTCTTCTTATCCACAAACAACTAAAATAAAAGTCTATAGTTGCTGTCCTTGCTTAGACAGATGAAAAAATCATGAAAATTAGAATGACTTAATGTTTTATGCTGCAAATTTGTAAGCAAAGGCAAGCTGTAGAGAAATAAGAGTTTAAATCTCCCCATGGATATAAGCAAAATATTTGAGAATTTTAGTTATTTCTGGAGATAAGGTCTCTCTTGAGGCATAAAGAATGTTTCTAAGCATTTAAGCATGTATTAGTTGTTACAGGGAATAAAGTACTTTCTAACTTTTCTCCTCATGCTTGATTAAAAAGTCATTTCCTAGTAATGATTTTTTGGGGCATTTGAAAACCTTTAAGCAACATTTTTTTCTTTGAAAATCTTCAGCGTTTTCGGTTTTGTTTTTAATGGACTGAACTAATATTTAACTCTTGAAAAACAAAAAAAAGAAAAATAAAAATGTCTTTTTAGATGCCACAAAATGAAAAGAATGCTCTAGAGAATAACTGAAGTGCTCGTGTTTTGGCTCAATCACTGCTTTTCCATCTGCTGGAAAATAAGTTGAGATTTTAAAGGTATGAAATACTATTCATGTTATTTAATGCAGAATTAAAATCAGTACATCTAAAGAATGCCTTTCACACAGCAATTTAGGACACCTGATGGGTAGATAGGTAACTGAGGGATGTAAGGATGTGAATGCCTCCTGTGGTTTTAAGACTGATTGTGTGTTTAGATCAGGTATATGCTGCTCTTTGTAGATTTTTACTTACTTCTAATGAAATTTAAAGGCTTCATCTACCACGTAGCAATGTTCCTGGCACCTGGGACAAACCAGACAATACAAATGATTATGTACATGATGCACCTATATTTTTAGAAATTATGATAGCTGCATCCCCCATTAATAGAAATTAAAGAATCAGGATTCAAGGCAGAGGAAACAGCAAGGTTCAACCACTAACTTCTTTAGTCTGTAAATACATTGAACTCCCCTTCAAACTGATGTTACTGAATAATCAAAGGAGATTGGGTTGTTGAATATTCAGTCAGAAGGAAGCTATGCAGGGAGATGATCAGGAAGAAACCAAAGGGATTGATGAAAATCGCATCCCTGAATAAACAAAGGAGCTAGGTAGAATGTGAAAGGACAAGAAAATTCAGAAATATAAAAAAGAATTAGACAGATAAACTGTGAGAACCTCAGATTAGTTTTTGTAGGTGTGAAATAAATGCCAGTAGTTTTTAAAAATAATATCACAGGGAATTTGCTACAATAAATAAAACAAAAACCAAACCCAAACCAACTTATCCTCTCACAGGAATCCTAGCCTTTCATAAAAATATTTTTTCAGCAGCTCTAGTTTTCAAAGGAATTAGGTTTTGTAGAATTCTATTATTTTCCTACTCCTTTGTTTCCTCCTCTACTCTTTATTATGAAGGATTGGATAACAGTAGTTATTAGGAACTACTGGTGATGAAAAGTTTACTGAGAAGGTATCAAGGCAGCAATTTTTGAACCAAGTGGAAAGATTTCTAAATCAGTGAAACAGGCTTATAAGTGGTAATCATTTAAATTAATCTTGTGTGAAAATATTCAGCTGGGGGAAAAAGAGCATTCTAGAAAAAACTAAAGTTCAAGATCATTCCTGTCTACTTGCTTGAGCTGGACTTGGTAAGCTGTAGGTCACTCCAGAAGTATCTATCCATTGTCAGAATATACTACAGAAACTTTGCCCCTGACTTCTGAGGAAACCAAGGCACTCAAAATACATTCTTCTCATCTGCTAAAGCAGGTTGAACATTAAATTATTTTATGTTAGCAATATTGCCAGACCAGACAACTGTAGGAAGTTCTGGATGAAGTTTGTATTTTAAAAAGGCAGTAAGAGCTTATCTACCATTGACCCTTTTCAGTCACTGCTTTTTCACTTTCCTGGTATGACCTCTCTGAATTTTATTACTGGAATACATGAAAAGGTGACAGACATAGAAAAAGATGAGAGGAAGCAGTATATTTGTAAGACTGGACTGATTAATTCTCACTGACCTCCATTACAATAATGATACCAACCAATCCATCTACTGAAGTGATAATGAAGTAGAAGTAATTAGGGTTTAATAAAAAATCTCCCTTAAATTATTCTTTCAGGAAATTAACTTACATTCTGTTAAAGCTTAGTGAGTCTTGCCTGCTGTCTCATGACAGGCCTTATCAAAGATGATGAGCAAAGAGTAGGAATAGCCTAGATGCATTTGTCTAGTAATCATTCATCATATTGCAATGTCTGTTGAGTTACAATCTCCACAAAACATCAAGTTTGAGTGTTATGAACTGGGTAATGTCGCTGCCTAACTGTAATGGGGTTTTTTTCCTTTTTAAAATAAGTACATTTCAAACGATTAAAAAAAACCCCTCTGTAACTCAAGAGGCTTATGTAAGTGAGTAAAAAGAGGATTCGTTTTCAACAGACTTCTTTAGTTTAAAAAGTTAGTGTAAACTCGGAAGAAAATGGAAACAGTGCTGCTCAGCTTCCTGGGCATTACAGGTAATTCATTGTGTGCATAAACAGCATTCAGTACATACCTGTTCGTTGTGCTCCACATAGCAACTTCTGTGTCTCAGCAGGCATTTCAGAACATGTGTTTAAAATACTCCCACACTTAAAGGAATATCTTTACAAGAATCTTTATACAAGTGTTTTCAGTGTGTTTTTAAACCTTGGTTTCTGAACCTATAGACTCCTAATTGTGCAACCTGTGAAACAGATGCTGACATTGCTAGCTAAGTGTGCATTCACTCTCCATTAGATTATTCTCCACTTTCCTCCTGTGTACAGCAGATAATAAGAAGGAATAGAAGAATATGACAAGCAAAATAAAGACACAGTGAGCAAGTGAGCGGTCTCAGTGTTCAGGTTAACACAGCAGACTTAACAAACAATCTGTTTTGCCTCAGGATCTGGGCTTTTTGGTGTGCTTCAAAGTGGGTGTTTTTTAAGGAGTAGTTTTGCTTATAGTTTATTTTCTACCTTTTCTGAAGGAGGGACTTAAGACTCTTAAGGAGGCTGGAAGAGTGGGCCTCTATTTCATAACAAGTCAACTTAAAAAGTAAAGTAACTTTAAATGTATTTACAGTACCGTATCTGCCATCAATTTTAATTTTTGTTTTTTTGATTCTTACATTATTGTTTTTTCAATCTGATCTCCATTTTGGTCTGAATATATAGCTTGGAGTCTTTCTGCTTCTGTATACAAAGTACTGACTAACACACATGAATGACATTGAAAAATGGGGGCTATATTATTTTTGTCTTGACTAAATACTGGAGTTGTAGGTATTGCTTGTAATCATAGCTGATTTTAAAAAAATGCCTGTTTAGAAGTGAAGTTTTTAATTTGAGCGTGTTCGTTTCTGCCACCGATATGATTTTCTTGGCAAATTATTCCTGGGCTGATTGCAGGTAAGTCTTTAACGTTTGGTACATTTAGTTGAAACTTCACCAGTAAAGCACTTGAAAATGTTTACAGAATTAAGGTAGCCAGGCTTCAAAGGATCACAGCAAAAGCTTCAGGAGAATGAACTGCAAGCTTAGTTCAGTAAATCAAACCAAAATAACATTAGATTAAATAATTATAGGCAAAATAAAAAGGCAGCTAGTGAGGTGAGAGAAAATAAAATGCTAAAGTGTCTCAAGTAAAGCCAAGTTGCTCGCCTGAATATGAAATTATGTCACTAAGTTTTGCGTTTCTGCTTTTGACACAAAGTTTTAGTATGAATGAAACAGAAAGTTTTCATTTTACTGCAAAGGATAATTGAGTCTAGCAATTACTCACTGTAAAATTTTCATTTTCATTTAATATTTTAATGTAATCTGTTTCATTATGATAATGTTTTATAATAGAATTTTTGTCCCATAAAATGCTGTTGAAGTATAGGTTATTTGGTTATATGGAACAGGCTTTGAACATAATGACAATAAAAGGTCTGTAGTACTTCAGAAAATACATTTATAAGGGTTCATGTTTGCAGACAAGGAATGAAACTTTAATGGAATGGAGACTAACTACAGTCAGAGACTGCAAGTATGTCAGTTTGGAAGCTGATTTTTTTCATTAAATATTTTAAATGCAGAAACATCACTTTGTGAATGGTTTGACATGCACCTGAACTATTGCCTACACTGCTTGTTTTCATGGTTACTCTGATACAAGGCTCAGCTTAAGGATGCCTGCTTGTACATAGCAATTTGCTCTTAATGTCAGGGGCAGAAATAAGGAGCTGTTGATACAGAACAAGTTAATAATGAGTGATAGGAGCATTAGGGTGTAAATGTGGTAAAACCTACTTGGCTGTGCCATGGCCAGCCTTCATCTCCCTGCTGCAGGAGCGTCACAGCTGGGATGGATTCCTGTGACACTGGTTAGGTGTTGCCCTGAGTTTCCTTGCCTTCTGATGTTTGCATTCCTGCAGTGAAGTTCTCGTAGACTTGCATGCAAATAATGCATATTTTTAGAACTTGTTTTTATCTTGTTTACATATTTCTCCTCTAGGAGGAGTTACATGAGTGACTGTGATTTTCACCAACAAGGTTGGAGAAGTGGCAACTCCATCCTCCAATCTCTTGGCTTTTCTAGAAATCTATAGATTGAGGTCAGGTATTAATAAATAATCCTTTCTTTGCTGAACTAGACAGAGTGCAGTCTCATTCCTTCGTGTCCTACTGTGACTGTAAGGGGTGCTCCATGCCCCTCATACTGGAAATAAAACAGTTGAAATGGTGATTTAAAAAAAGTTAAAAAAAAAGCATTAGCAGAATATATATATAACATCCTGGGAGTGGGGAAGACTAGCAGTGAATGCATCATGGTTAATGTGACCGTCTTTCCCGGACTTAGCTGTTGGCCCTGTGACATGGCTCGTGTCCCATTTCCTTCCCTGCCAGCTTGAGGGTGAGGATCTGGCCCCTCTGCTCCCTGTCTCCCTTTGGCAGGTGTTGTTTGCACTTGCCTTGAGCTCCTGGCTGCCCACCCTGCTCTCTTGGGGAATACGGCCCTGTTGGGAGCCCCCTGTGTCCTCCCAAGAGCCAGGCACAGCTTGGCAGGGGCAGCCGCCGCAGGGAAGGGATGGAGCAGTGCCTGCAAGCTTCAGCCTTTATGGAAGACACCCCTGAAAGCTTCAGTGAGGGTTGACAGGTCTCCATGGGCAGCACAGAGAAGCAGAATAGGCGATGAGGATGCCATGCCAAAACAACTGCAGAAAGAGTAGGGTGATGGAAAAATATTAATTTTAGTTTTCTAGTTTTTTGTTTGACTGACATGCAGTTAAATCCAGGGGATTCTTACTGTCCTGTCCAGGTATTGGCCTAGAAGCTTTTAAATGTAAGACAGAGTCAACATAGAAGAAAAGTGCAGAGCATTTGTTTTCTTTTAGGTTGGTTTCTGTTTGTTCTTTATTCTGCAGCCTGTTTTAAATACATGCAAACACACATTCCCCTTTCACAGTAGTGAAAACACTGCCATGTTATTTATCCCTCTTTCCCCTTTAAAATCACTCGTGTGCCTGAATATTAACTTCTGAATTAAATTCTTGGCTAAAAAAAGTAGAGTTTAAGTCAGTGTTGCCTGCACTTTTTTTGCTTTAGCACTGCTGCAGATCCTTAAATTTTCTTGCAGACCACCAGCCATTTTTAGTATAAAATTTAATTTTTGAAAATTGTGTGCTTTAATACAATGACATTTCAATTAGCAATTTTTAATAAAGCTGTGAAATGTCAGGTTCCTGCAATAGCAGGATCTCAGAACTCCAGAAAGCATGCAGAAATATTATGCATGTACCTTCTGAATTTTTAATCCTATTGAAGACAAATTAAGTATCTAAGTGCTTTCCTGAGTGGTACTTAAGCACATTGTTAAGCCCTTGTGTTAATTAGAGTCTTATGCTTTCCCTTTTTGAAAAAACCCACCCTGATTCTGTTGTTCTCTTGAATGACAATCTCAGTTCCTGGGATTGTGAGTCATGGAAACTGGAAGGCTTATTTCAGTGATGAATCAGGCCCAAATTAATATCTTTAATGCATCTCTAGCAGACTAGAACTTGAAAATAAGTGTATTAAACAGTATCCTCCATGGGACTGCACAGGCAAAAAGCCCAATGTGAAGTTCATTTGGTAAATATGTTAACTATTATGTACACCGGTTAAATGATTTAGAGATGTTTTCTTCTTTATTTAAGGTGGATACAAGTGGAGACTAACTAGGACATAGAAAATAGCCATAGTAGTACAAGACTTAAAACCAATTCCATCTGGGGCTTGGAAAAAGTCTCTTTAAAAGATTGAGAAGCGAAATTCCCATTTTATCAGTGTGCAAATGGCTTTGGGAAGTCTGCCGGTTGCCACAGTGAAGGAAATTATTGTGTGAATAAACAGAGATAAATTGGCAACCTGCACAGTATTCATTCTTTGTGATGTAGTTTGTGACGTAATCTCTTCTAGATAAGAGCCTTTAAAGATAGGCTCTACTGTAGTGGTTACCATGTCAAGAATAAAATAGCTGACAATAGGTTTTATTTTCTTCCTGCCAAGAAGGTGTTTTTTGCAAAAAGAATTCTATTTCAGAGCTGATGTTATGTTGAATGAATAGTTTAATATATTCTTTAAGAAAAGATGATTGTTATGCATTAAATATTTTTTTAATTTGTCATGTAGTGAAATTCTTTCACGTAACTTACATGTTGGATAGCAAATACCTCTGTATTTTTTGTTTGCTTTAGAATTAGAAAATCAGGTAAGAAAAAGCAAATCTGAATTCTTAAGATTTGTCATTCTTATCTTTGCCATTGCTAAGTGTAACAGGATCCCTAAGTGGAGAAAACATAAGTGAAATATGGCTTTATATGCCAATTTGTAGAAAATGCTGTCAGCTGCTTTTTTGGCAAAGGTGTAAATGCATTTAAAGAATAAAAAAAAAGAAATTGAGAAATGGGGGTGTAATGGGTCTTTAATTCTTGTACAAAGCCCAACTAAAGCAATATTCCAAGCAGGCAGCTATAAATCTTGATGTAAAGTAGTGTTAAATTTCATTTTAAAAGCAGACTGAATTCACGGGGATAGGGGCTTTGTGATTTATTTAAGATGGAAGTAATAGCCCCAACTGGATATGCTGTTCCATCAATTTTAAAGCTTTCATATTGTTACAGTGTAGGTTAACTAAAGTGTATAACTTTGCCTGCAGAGCTGCTCCATTATGGCTTAAACTGTGTCCTGTAGGTGCCATGGGGTGCGTGTGTGTGCCTTTGTGCTGGTGTAACAATGATTTCCTGTGGGACATGAGCTCAAGAGTAAAGGTCCTGAGCCATCCTGTTGCTCATCAGTGAAACACAGGCCCTGATGTGCTTAAAATTTTGCTCAGCAACTCTTGTCTGAGGTCTCTGAAGTGTTTCTGTGGAAGAAAAATGCTGTGAATACTAATCTGAAGTAATTTGTAGTTTAACTGGGGAAGAAAGCCCACTACTTGCGGTTTGGAGTCTCAGTGAGTGATTCAATTTAAAAAAACAGAGCATAAAAGTATGTTTTAGGGAAGCCACTCTGATTGTAATTATACTGGCGAGCTTCTAATTTCTGAGCAAGATTTTTTGTGGAAGTAAAAGAATTGAAGCGACACATGGCCCATGCTAAGGGAGTTGTCAGACCAGTATTGAACAGATGAGACAAAGATGGCTGCTTTGATTCAAAAGAGGAGTGTGGAATAAAAACAAAACAACTCCACAGATCTACAGTAGATGACAATGCAGTGTTTATCATACTCTTTTGAATAGATAAGGAAGTTTTATTGTGAGTTATCGTTATTCACACTCATAAAACCAGGAGTAAATTACTCCAGTAACAGAAAAGCCCTTGAGTCTAATATGCTTCTAAAATTACTGATATGTCCAGCAGGATTTCAAAAGGCTCTCTATTATTGTGGGACTTAGTGCCATAGGCAATACAGTAGTTTTTGTTTTCTGCCTTACAGATCTGTGAAAAACTGTCAAACATTTGAGTGAAATTCAGAGCATGCATGTCATTTGCATGTGGTGTGTTACTGTAGATACTAATTCTTGCAACAGCTTAGTAGCAGTTTACAGACCTGATAGTATTATGGTGACAATTTGCTTTTATCAGTAGTTAGGAAATTAGTAATCACCCAGGTGGCAGAGTGGTTTCCAGAAAAACTTTGTGAAGAAAGTACAACGACAGTCAGCTTTTGAAAGAGAGCTAACTTATTGCTTGGATGATCTAGAATTGGCAGAGTGTACACAGGTGTGATCGTTGGCCAAACATTAACCTAGCAACCTAAAGCTGAAAGAAAATCATATCTCTGTAAAAGTTGTAAAGCTTACTGTCCTTGGGCCTTCAGAAGCTTTTTATATTAACCTCTGTGGTTAACAAACCTTTCAGCCTGCCTCTGGGAAGGGAGAAGAGCACCAGTAGCACTTAACCCTGTTCTTGGAGATGGTCCTTTTCAGATAAGAGTAACACGGATCCAGCTATGATCCCCTCTCCCCCAGCCTTGCTACTTTTACTTCTGCAAAGCTTTTATCTGAAAAGTAACTGTTTTACCCCAGGAGCTCCCCTGAATCATGTTAAAGCTGATTCCTGCTTATCTCCCGAGTATTGTTTCTTAAATGCTGAATTGCATGGTTGAATGGTTTACAAAAATAATGACTAACGTTCTTGGTGGTGCAGCAAAGAGAATGTGCTTAGAAAAAGAAGGGAGAGTTTCTGGGCGGCAGCAGTAGTTGTTAGCATGTGCTGGTTAGTTTTACAGATACTTATCTTCTGTGACAGAGCAACTGTCCCATGCTTTGAATGCCAAGTTGTAATAAAATGCAAGTCGATAGGGTAAGCACCTCATTGGAAAACACAGCTTGCCATTTTGTGTGCTGCTCTGACTGCATGTGCAGCTGTTAATGTGGGGTCCGAAGGCAGGAGTCAGCTTGGATTGGGAAGGAGCAAGCATGGGAGAAATAGAGGGCTAAAGGGATAAAGAGTCTCATCTCGTGTATGTATGTGACCACTCAGTGTGCTGGTGAGACTCTGCTGATGTTTGATTATTGTATTCTGTCCTGTGTTCTTACCAAACCCAGGTTCTACCATCTTGTCCGTCGATACACTACATCTTCAGAGTGTTTGTGAATGCTCATAAACTTCAAGCTAAGCAGAGAGTGGGAGAAGAGATTTGAGTGCCAGGAGCTGCTGTGGGACCATGGAAGTCACAGGCTTTTAAGCTTTTGGGTGTGAGGGCCAAAGCCTGGGAAGGAGCAGGGTGTGGGTTCCTCCAGTAGAGTGACATTCCCCTGGGCTGGAGAGGAGGAACAGGGCAGGGTTGTCAATGCTTTATGTGTGAGTGCTCCGTGTGTTCACAGGGATGCTGATAAAGGCACCATTTTTCTCTCTGTATTTGATCTGTCAGGCCATCTCTCTCTCCTTCTCTCTCGCAGTATGTCTGTCTGCCAGTGTTGGGAACATCACCAGCCGGATCTGGGGATGTGGAACTGTAGCAGCCCAGTGTCTGTCAGGCAGGGAGATGAAGACACACCCTGGTTCCTGAGAGTAGCCTAGATTTGGCTACTCAGATGCTCTGTGGGCTTTTTGCCAGTGTTTGTATAATTTAATTTTTTCCCAGAAATAGGTTACATCTGTTCTTACATCCTTGTTAAGGAAGTTAAACAGCACCTGGTTTAACAGTGATGCAAAAAATCTCACTAGCAGAACCTCATCCATGTTTACTAGGATTTCTTCATTAACAGTTGCTTCAGTTATTCAGCTTTTAATACATATGTGTTCTCTTATGCTGCTAATCAATTAATTTACTATGTTAAGCACTTCAGAGAAGTCTTAGATCTTTAGCTGCTGTAGTTTCAGCAATACTTGCAGTCTGCTTCAACTCAAGAGTTTGCCTTTTTTTTTTTAGCAAGGCGGTTGGTCTGTTACAATGCTGATTGTTACTATTTCTGTCTTTACCCTTTAATCCTTTATGTTCTGCATCCTGTATTTTGACTTCCCTTACTTTTGTTCAGGATAGATCTAGCAGATGTGTCTAGCAGACCTCTTCCAATCTCGGTGCAGGTACACAGGCTAAACAATCAGCCAGTGGAGCTGTGCCCTATTAGGAACAAACAAGGCAAGGAAACATCTGTGAATGTAGCCTCTGAGGCAGGGAGAGAGCTTTTGTGCTGAACAAGTTCAATTCTGTTTGTGACGTTCGAAACTTCGTCCCATTTCCTTGAAAACAGAAGGGACATGCAAAAAGTTCACGTACATAATGTCATTCTGTGTGTGACAATGAGTGGTTCAGGGTGTCTTTTAAAATAATTTTTTGTATGCATGTTATATGCTGTGGTAAAGTGCACAGTTGGTAACTGTGTGCTTTTTGGTTAAGGAAAGTTTTCAGAAGGGGAGAAAAGGATTTCTTCTTTGAGAGCGTCTGGCCATTGGAGAAGCTTTTCCAGGGAACAACAGGATAGGCAGTAATAGATGTGCTAACTGGAGAGCTCACACTTGGGAAGTTTTCTTAGAGTAATGGGGAAGAAACACAAAACTAGGCCAGACATGATGAGAAGAGGGAAGATTTTTCTCTTAGTCCAAAGGAGAACAGGTACAGCTTATTGAATCCATAAGGGCTTTTGAAGATTGCTAGTGCGCCAAGGTTTGGACGAAAAGACAGACTTTGTTGCAAAGACATAGTTGGGCAGAAAAGGTATTTGTATACCTTTTCAAATGGCTGTATTTCAGCTCTGCCTCTCAAAAGTATCT
This sequence comes from Brachypodius melanocephalos, assembly GCA_013398615.1. Taxonomy (NCBI): domain Eukaryota; kingdom Metazoa; phylum Chordata; class Aves; order Passeriformes; family Pycnonotidae; genus Brachypodius; species Brachypodius melanocephalos. The sequence goes on along the minus strand of VZSR01001685.1, from coordinate 6,885,951 downwards.
GGATTTTCAGACAGAAGACAGTTTTTCAAGTTTATGTTCTAATAAAACATCATTTCTTTCATGTCCTTTTGGTATTTTTTGGTGTGTTCACTTTAAAGAAAAGGTGCAGAAAGATCTGTCTCAAAGCTCTGGCATGTTTGAAATCCAGTCATAGCATAAAAGTTAAAAAATGTTCTAGCTGGTGAAACACATTAGGTCACCTCTAAAGAAATCCAAGTGACTGAATTTGAAGAAAACTTTGCATATCTTGTTGGGGAAGCTTTTTATCATGAGTGTGTTTTAGAAATCAGTTCTCAGCAGTTTGTAGCGCAATTCCACTGGTTCTAGAAGCTGCAGAGCATATTAGGATAGGCCAAATGTAGAATGACAGAAATGCAAAAAGAACATTGCCCTGCACCAGGGCACCTTTTTGAAACCTAAAAGGAGCATGATTCCTTTAAAAGTGAAAAACACTCCCAGGCAGCGGTAGTTGTACACTTTGGCTGATGTGGGTTTTCTGAGTGACTGGGGCTGGCAAGCAGATCTTCCCCCTGTGCTGGTGCTGCTTTACTGCCTCAGGCCTGGGCTGCATCTAAGGTGGCTTTCCAGGGACAAGAGGAGTAGCACAATTCCTTGGAGATTTCGTAGTCCACACCACACCTGACCTTCCTTATCAAACAGAGAGAATTACCTTGTAGATGCATTTCCTTTTATTCAGGCAAGTCAGGTTTCCTGTTACAAACAAACAAACAAAATAACCAAACAGAAAACTTTCCAGTTGTGTTGATGGGTAGAATTGCAGTTCAAATGTGATTCTTCTTCCCTGCCCTTCAGAAGGTTTTATACAAACCCAACATTAACTTTTTTCCGTATTAACAGTAGTCTAGTCTTTTTCCAACCTAAATGATTCCGTGATACTAGGACTTCGGAAAGATCCAGATTATCCTCTAATTTTAATCACTTTCAATTAATTTCAGCTAAGTGTTTCAAATATACACCTACTCTCTGCTTTAGAATGCTCAACCAGAATTTGTCTGTTCCAGACCTAGGGAGATGCTGCTGGAAAGCTTTGTGTTTTAAAACTCTCTTTGGGTCTGAGTCTCTGCCTGTCCTCAAGTCTTATCTTACTTTGATTTCTGTTTTTCCTAAAATGGAGTGATTGCTTCAGAAGTTGAATTTGACACAACTGTCTCAGAATTTGTGCACACACAGTTGTTTTCTCTAATAGCTTGTGAACTTTGTATGCCCCTACTATACGTGATTTGGGTTTTTTTGCCAAGAGGTAATAATAGTTATATAAGAAGTAACCATCAAAATATCAGTAATGTTTGAAAACATAGAATAGTCATGAAGAAAACAGAAAAACAGATTACAGGATGAGTAGTCAAAATCAATAAATGTTGAAAAGGCTTGAAAAAAGGAACAGCATTCATCAAAAAGCAGGATTTGGGGTTTTTTATACTGGCTATTGGAAAAGGGGCTGCAAAAATACAGGATTCAGAAATACATGATTTAATGTTCAAGCTTGATCAAAGCAATTTCTAACAAAGTAATGGGAGATGTGTCTATGCATATGAGATGAGGAAGAATTTTAAGAATTTAATTTAGTGAAAGAATTATAAGGCTTATTAGTCTTATTAATTGTTCTGCTAAAACAAAGCTGGTATTATGGGTAGAAGTGAATTGATTTTTTTAAAAAATACACAGGACTTATGGTGGATTTTTAATGGATTTTTTCCAAGAGTTTGAATAGTTGCAAATTTGGAAGATAAACAGCTTGAAAGTTGAGACTAATGATGTTTTTAGGATGGGTAATAAATAATTATTGAAATTACCATGTTAAATTTAATATGAGTAAATATTGCTCAAAAGAAGATTTGAAATTCACCTGGAGACAGTAATGGTTTGTAAGTTAATGAGCAGAACTGATGGGTGTTAGCTGAGGCACTGAAGGGAAGAGTCTCAGCTGGTGTATTTGGGGACACCTCATTATGCCAGCTGAAGGTTGCAAGTGTCTCTGATGTTTGTGTGCACATACCTACTGGGTGATGTCTGGAAATGGTGCATTTGAATGGAAGTTCCAGCTTCTTTAGGTAGTGCTAGTCATGCTTTGAGAGTTTTCTCAAATTACAGCAGCCCTGTAATTATCAAATGTTACCTGAAAACCTATTTTGTTTTCTATAATACTAGTAAATGGTAAGAAAAGTACTGAAGACAAAACTTGTTTTGTTTGCAAGCTTTGGGAGTTAAAGTGCAAGGTGGACTGTCACTAAATTCCGATCCTCTGCTTTCTGCAGTACTTCCAAGGTGGACTGTATACGTGTTTGTCTGTGAAATACAGTAAATAAAAGAACACCTTTATTGAGTTTGCCTTGTCTGAAAGCAGTACTCATTGTACTTGAGCCTCACAATTCACCTGCTCATGCAGAGCAGTTCCAGTGTCTTGAACAGTTCCACACTTGGTCCTGGGCAATCAGATAGTCACAATCTCTTGTGAGTGGTGGCTGTAGGGTTGGCTGACATTTAGGCTGGCATCCTGTTTGGCTAAAAAAACATAACCTTTTGTATGTAACTTCCAATCCAAGCCTTTCTATGAGTCTATGAACTGCCCAGTCACAGCATTTATGACACCTTTCTTCACCTGAAGGATGTTTCTTTAATAAAGTAATACACAGAATATCTGTTCTTAAAATCAGACTTTTTGCTCTCCATCGTTTAGCACATTTTTCAAATATTGAGAGACAAAATCAACCAATAGTAATGCCTAAATAAGTTAAATACTAGTACTTTAAAAAAATACTTATTAAGAAGACTAATAATTTGTCCTCAGCCATATATGACTGGTGAAAAATCTAGCAAAGTTCTTTGCTCACTAGTCACATTTTCTTCATGCATGAAAAATGATATTGCTTTGAATTTCATTGTGTTTGACATTCCCAATATAAAAAGGATCTCTCAACAAGGTGAGGTGACATGGTGAAAACTTGCAGAAATGACTGGAAAATCTCTCTTACGCCATTCCCATAATTTTTTGTAGGACAGTATGTTGCTTTTCAATTTGTCGGATTTTCTTTTTTAGACTTTTTTTTCGATTCTTCTGCCACTCTATCTTTTGACCATCTTTTTGTGTCCAGTATTTCACAGAAAATGTCCATTTATGCTAATGAGAATTACCAGGCTATTCAATTGCCCATTTACTCTGGAGCAAATCTGTATTTTCTTTTTTCAAGTATTACATCTTCTTACAATTAATGTTTACACCAACCAAATATTTACTGAATTACTGCTGAACCATTTTTCAGTGAGGAATTGTGAACAGCAACAGTGACTTTAGGAAAGTCACTGCTTTCTTGATTTAAACTCCTTAGCTAAAATGGTGAGACACAGGTGATTCAGCAAGGCTGTGGACTGAAGAAGCCCGAATTTAATGAATTATGAGCACCATTAGGTTTTACTACATTGCATGTAGTGCCTAAACATAGTGCTAAAGACTAAACCCAAGTAAATCCCATTTAAACTTTTTGACTGAGGAAATTATCATTATCCATGTGTATAAACATGGAAGTAGATTTAGAGAAATTAAGTGTGATAAAATGGTTGTATTTATAGTAAGACATGGACTTGCATTTTCTTCTTAGGAATGAGTACTCAGTTGATTATAATTTTACATGTTTTCTTGTGGAATCCTTCAATTCTGACAGATAACTGTTTCCTTGTAGATAGACCAGTTTATTGTTTCTGTTACTTTTTATATATATTTCTTATGTGCCCCAGTGTATGAAAAGCTGTTCTGGAGAACTGATCCGCTGTCACAATGTGGGGATTTTTTTGTTTGTTGGATCGATAGTTTCCACGTAAAAAATCTTGCCAGTTAATTTTTAGTGAATTCATGAATGCTTAAGGTATTGCTCTTGTAACTTAGTCAATTATACCTATTTTAAGGGGTTGATAATTTAAATGTAAATAAATTAATTGAATGGCAGAGCATGTACTAATTGGTGGAAGGAATATTAGTTTCTTTCCTGCCTGTTCTAAGAAAAAAAAAAGCATATTCAGTGACTTCTGTTTATGTTACTAATGAATAACGATTTTTCCCAATATATTATAGTAACAAACAGACTGGGAATTAAATATAGAGTAATGCCTTTTAGGAAGTAAAATATTTATATTCCTTTGTATTATAAGAAGGTCCATTGTTGTCAATTCTGTGAACTTGTCTGGAAAGGAAATTATACTTGATAAGTAGTTTAAATTCAACTGCAGAACTACTATTACTGAATAGTTAAACCTATTTAACATAAAGATGTAGTCTGGACAAAGGTTCTCCAGCATTCCATTTCACAAACTGAGTTGCATCTCATTTAAAGGTATTGTCACTCATCAAAGTAAGAAAAAGAAAAAAAAAATAAACCTTGGTTTCTAATAACTATGTGACAAGTGTGTGTGTACTTAGGTTTTTCTAAGAACACTTAGCTATGCATCTGTAGCAGGGGACAATAACATATCCAATTCTGGACTTATGAAAAATACAGGGTTTAAATTATCTCATGCATTTTATTGATATATTTTTTTTTCCAAAGTAGATATTGAATTTTATTTTCTTCTATGATATCATAGGTTATCTGTTAATAGAATTCTTTCCCTTTCATTTGTTCAACCCAGAAATAGGAATGTCTCAGAAATCATGTTGTATTTTCCTAGCATCAGTACAGTCTTTTAAATTCCTTAGCTCTGCAGCATGATTATTTTGAAGGTACACTTCAATGAAACATTGAAAAATAATAGGCACTGAAAAAGAGAGTATAAATTGACTAGCTGCTCATGAGAGTGGTTTGAATGTAGCTTTATTTGATTTCATTTGATTACTTTTTCATTTCTTGCCACTTGCTGTTTTAAGTTGTGACCATAATATAAAATTCACCCCCCTCCTTTTTTTAAAAACAAAACAAAACAACACAAAAGCACCCCAACAAAACAATAACAAGCCTGTAAACCTTACTGGTTTACTTGTATTTGCATTTGTTCATTCTTTTGTCAGCTTTTGAGGACAGGAGACAATTGTCACACTAAGGCAACTAGGTAACTTGTGATTAGCTAGATGAAGGCTGAGGAATTGAGACCATTTTGGACTCTGCATCGCATACTGCATGCAACCATCTGAACACATAAAATTCTCTTAAATTTCGTTGGAACTCTGGTGGTGGATTGACCCTGGCTGGACACCAAGTGCGCTCCCCTTCATCCGGATCTCAACTTCACCCCTGAATTTTCTCTCTCTCCTCACTCCCAGCAGTGCAGAGGGGCAGGAAATGGGTCAGTTCATCACATGTTGTCTCTGCCACTCCTTCCTCATCAAAAGTAGGACATCTTCCAGTGTTCTCCTGCTCTGCCGTGGGGTCCCTTCCCACAGCATGCCGTCCTGCAGGCGCAATTTATCCAGTGGGGGTCCCACACCAGGTCACAAGTCCTGCCAGTAAACCTGCTCCAGCGTGGACTTCCCGCAAAGTCACAGCCTCCTCTGGCCATCTGGCGTGGGGCCCTCCACAGGCTAAAAGTGAATCTCTGCTCCATCCGTGGGCTGCAGGGGCCAGCCTGACTCACATGGTCTGCACCTGGGCTGCTGGGGAATCTGTGTTCTGCCTGGAGCACCTCCTCTCCCTCCTTCTGCACTGACCCTGGTGTCTGCAGGGCTGTGTCTCTCACATACTCCCAGTCCTCTCTTCAGCTGCAATTTCGAAGTTTCCTTTTCCCCCACCTTTCTCATTATGTTATCCCAAAGGCTTTACTGCCATCACTGAGCTTCGGCCAGCAGTGGGGCTGTCTTGGAGCACTGGCTCCTTAGGACACGTGGGAAAGCTTCTCACAAGAAGCCACTCCTGTAGCTCCCCTATTACCATAACCTTGCCAGGCAAAGCCAGCAGAAGAGACCTTGCATACAGAAGCACTCAGATAGCTGAGACCTACAGTTGATTCTGTATTACCATCTCTAGGTTTATTGCAGTGCAGATTGCTTCAGTGTTTGGGGTTTTTTGTCTCTTTCCTTCCCCACTTGTATAAATAAAGATTGTAATATGTACTAGCTTTACAAAAGAATTTTGAGATTCTGCAGAAGAAATTTGAGATTAAATGCCTACCAAATGCAAATTACTCTTATGTTTGTAGAGGCAAAGAAAAATGGTTGAATCGTTGCTCTTATTTTTTAATTATGGTTTAGTTACAGATACTGCCATATTGGGAAGAGAAAAATAAGGAAGAAATTGAATCAGTCACTTTGTTTTTGCAGGTTCTTTCGTGTTGGTGAATACATCTGGAAGATTTGCGGGACAGAAAGCTCACCTTCTGATGCCCCATCTGAAAGAAAATGATACACATTGTATTGATTTCCACTATTATGTTTCAAGCAAGAGTGGAGCCAGCCCTGGCACTTTGAATGTATATGTGAAGGTTAATGATGGTCCTATTGGTAACCCAGTCTGGAACACATCTATCACTGCCACTTGGAACAGAGCAGAACTGGCAATTAGTACTTTCTGGCCCAATTTTTATCAGGTATGTCTTACTTTCTATGAAATTTTGTTTTTCATATAGCCATCTGGTTCTTAATCATCATTTTACTTAAAATCAAAATACCTTTCAGTGTTTCTAGTTGATCTTAATCACATTTTTGCACATGATGCTAAATGTTTGTTTTTACATACATATGGCTGCGTTTATATGTTTGCATACATTTATAGACGTGTATGAAATGCACACATGCTCTAAATGTGGATAAACTAATTATGTTGAAAAAAATCTAGAAATTTTGCCACTGATTTCAGTCAATTAACTCTGTTTCTCTGTAATAAATTCACTCATTCTTTCAGTTCATTAGGGATGCTGGAATTGAATCCCAATAGATTTTATTACAGTACAGTCTTCAAGTTTGATTTAGATCAGCAATACTTGTTGCTTTAGAACCAGCAGAATCCTTTGAATCCTCAGTTCAAGTCTTAACTCTGAATGCAATATCCATTTGTCCAGTAGTAAATATAAATATAATAATAGCTGGCATAGGAATGGGATTTTGAGTGCATCCTAAAGATTCAGGGGGAATTTCACTTGACAGTCCCTTAGGATGCTGCTTTTCTGTAGGAAGATTTAGATTATACAGTTACTTACTGTTCTGTAGTAGTTCAATGTTTTTGCTCCTTCTTCCTGTGAAAATACAGTGTATGTCTCCACAAACAAGTAACTTAGTTTAGTAAGAGCTGACCAGTAGCATAGAGGTGTTGATGAGGCTCCTCCATCTTCACTTGTAAGTTTGGAAAATTTGAATTATGTTTTATTTGTATGCCTGTACTGAATATTGTCACAATACTTACGGTTTGAAGCTTTCCGAAGAAAAGCCATCCCAAAGATGGGGTTCCTTGACTGCAGACCTCTCTAGGAGGTACAGTTTTGCTCTTCCACCATGCTGTTCCAGAGTGGGACATCCTAATTCCTACAGCAATGACCCAGTTACTAGTGTCACCTGTGGCAGAGTCTTGTTTCAGTTCCTGCTTTTGCTGTTTCAGGTATCCAGGTGTTTGTTGCCCCATCATATTCTCATGATGAGTTTGGCAATGTCCACTGCAGGTACTCTGGGAGGCTGCAGTGGACTCCTTTCTGTGGCTGCAGCATCTGATCTGTGAGGTCTCAAGTAAACTCAGTCTGTCCTTTTTGAACCCTCTTTCTTCTAAGGAAAAAAAAATGCTGAAGAATTTTCTGAAGTCTTTCCCCTATGATTGTTTCACCCACAATAAAACAAAAAGTCCTACTCCGAAAGTTTGGTTTGGGGGGCCAGGAACATTTATTCTTGGAAAGTGGTATGCCTGGCATTGGTATGCAATACTTGCAGACCCATAAGAACACACTTACTCATTTCCTCTTTGCCTCTGATAGTGTGTTCCTAGGTTGGATAGCTGGTATTCACAGGGTCTGCATTTGCATCCAGTGTTCTACTCTAGATTCCTAGGAATTTCTACTGCTGTGTTTGAGGGCTTCCTGGAGAGGATTCAGGGTAAGCTTACAGACATCTCAGCAAACTTCATGGTATGGATCTTTTATGACTGTCTGCAGGCTCCATGAGGTAATACTCTGGTGCCTTTTCGGGAAGGGCAGGCATATTAGCAGAGCTGAGGTTCACTTCAGCCATGTGGGAGAAGCTGTGTGCTACCTGACTCTCCAGGGTATAAGGCTGTATCCTGATCACAAAGTCCAAGCTTGGTTTAGTCATACATCTCTCAGGGTGAAAGGGCAGTGTGTATTTTGTTGCCTGTCAGAGTTCAGGGTGCGTTCAGATAATGCTCTCAGTCATTTAGTTTGGTTTTAGGTATTCCTGTGAGGAGCAGGGAGTTGGTATCCATATTCTTTATGTGTCTCTTCCAACTCAGGACCCTCCTATGATTCTCTGACCTTACATCAAGACCTCATGTTACCAATTTGATGCCAGTGTAAAGAATGCCTTCCAGTGTGGCCAAAAAGCCTTTCCATCTTGACTGAAATAATGAGGATCAGTCTCTGTTGTTAGCATCAGTAGATGGTTGGAGAAGAGGATGGAGCATCCCACAGACAGTTTTGTGGCTGATGTTGGATGTAACTCAGTGGTTTATAACGTGGGATTTACTGGAAGGTTTAGTGAATGTGGTGGGTGGTTCAGGAGTACTGAATGCTGAGTAAATGTGTGATTGTGTCACTTATGCCCAAGTCTGAAATGCTCCGATCTGTACCGAGAATTAGTAGAGGAGCTTCCAGTTTTCTGTCTTCTGAAAGGAGTCTGGTTTTTATGCAGCAGAACTGCTCTGGAATCAGCAGTCAGTAAAGAAGAGGGTTGTGCTTCAAAGTCTCTTCTCTAGCTCTAAATCAAAAGGCTGATGTGGACAGGGAAATTTTAGTAGAAGAAGCCTTGACTCTTGACTATTAATTTTAAGGTAAATTACCATATTCTTAAAAATACCCAAAACCCCTGACAGATTCAAATGTTATTACTAATGTTAATAATTTGTGTCAGATTTCTTAAAATATGATACTTCTAACTGATGTCTGAGTAATATGGGTATTTGGCCATAGAAACAAAAGGATGACCTTTCTCTCCTCTTTCTCCTCAAGACCTGTCATCTGAACTGTTCACCATTATTAGTAGGTGAGCCATTACGTGCTTGGATGGGGTACTGCAGTTTAGCAGATTACCACACATCAGATACATAATAGATGCCAGAGTCTGTAATGGATTCCATGTGCTCTCCTTGCTCTTGGAAGTGTTGACATTTTTGCATAATCTTTTCTTTCACTGTGGAATAGAGTAAGTAATTTTCTTTGCATTTGCTGCATATAGTCTGAAATAGTACCTGGTTAGGTACTGCAATTTAGCTGATGTGCCAAAAGATCTTATGCTATGTTAATATCCATGGCAGTGCAGGGAATCGCTGTTAAATACTGTAGCTTTACTGGTTTCATTGTAAATAAGCTCATTTATTCTCGAGGAAGTGCTGTCACCATTTTAAGAGCTTACAGTTAATTGTCTTCATTTTTAGTTGCCTCCATCCTCTCAGAGATCTGTGATGCAATTTCCTCACTTGAGTGCTGACATTTGCAATTTTTCATTGTTTCTGAGCTCCTTTCATCACTTTTCATGCTTTTTCTTCTTTACAGAGTTTGTTGTGGGAGAAGACAGGAAGTTAGCTGCAAGCAGCTGGGAGAAGGGCAGGAAGAGGAGAGAGGGTATAGATCTTATGAGAATATGGCTTCAAATTAGGTGACAGCTAGGGTGACTGCAGGAATAGTGGGGAAGGCAGAGGATTCATCTGATAAGTGTATAATACACTACCAAGTCCGTTTCTTGAGCTGCTATTCAATTGAGTCCAAAACTCCAACCTCCTTTGCCACAAATCCATGTGTTCCGCACAAAACCTCCAAAATGTGCAAGACTTCCTTCCAATGATTTTCTGAGTTTGTCTGATCTTACTGAGCATAATTAAAAAAAGCCCCCCATGAATATTTTTTCAGGAATGATGGAGCCCTTTTTTAACTTTTCTTATATGAAGATTGGTAGTTTCCCAATGAGTAATCTCCAAGAGAAGACATGACATTAATAGGTGAAGGGACAAAGCAATGCCATTGTGTGATTGTTGTGTTTTAAATCACATAATCTGTGTAGCTGTCCATATTTGTGAATGTTTTGTAATTCCATTCCCTTAGCAGAACAACTACAAGATGTCTAGATGCAAATGAAACCAAAATGTACTATAAAACACTGAGAACAAATTACATATTATAGCATTTCAGAGTTATAATAGTTACACAATTCAGTATTTTTTCAAAGATAGTGTGTTGTGTCTGTTTTGCTGTTGAAAAATGTAGGCAAAATAACTCCTACTAAATGGTAGCTGACTACAAATCAGATTATGTAGCATGGAGTGAATTTTAATCCAACTTCTAGAGATTTATTGGTTTAAACCACATATTGCAAATGCATACACACAAAATGTTCAAAAGATTTAATAATTAACTGTAGTTTATTATTGTAGCACCACTTTCCCAAGCTTCTAAATATTTTTCAGGTTGGGTTTCTATTTAGAATTGACTCCTTAGAAGTACGGTCTTTGAACTAAATAATTAATTTCTTTTAATGTACTCTTTTCTTTTTGCCAGGTAGTTATTTGTGTATGTTGCACACTGTAGGTAAGCTGTACTACATATATATCACAAATCACAATTACAACCTGCATGTAACAACATTAATGGTTGATTACTTGCTGATTATTTAAATTGTTGAGCGTTCTGACAATTAGGGATATATTTAATTCCGTAATTAATGATCTTCCAACTCCTACTGCCTAACATCTGCTGTTGATTTTAGGCTGTGTCTGCACTGCTGTCCAGTTAGTGATAGCAGTGTGCTTGCAGTAACATGGGTTCAAGCTGCCAAACACCTTCTGGGAGTCCAAGATAATCAGCACAGCTTGTTCTTTTCTGCTGTGCCTCCTGGTCTGTGAGCTATTTGTTTCAAAGTAGCTGGTGTATTTCTGCAGGTACTAGTCTTATTTCTGTTTTATAAAATCGCTTTAGGACTGCTCCCCTGAGGGTGCCTTGCCTTCCTCTTTTTAACATTGTGCCCGGGAGAGATTGTTTGCTTTACTGAGCTATTGTCTATTTGGTGCATCTTAAGCAAGAGCATCAAGGAGTTTATTGTGCCTTTGGAGACAGCCTGCAAATAAAACAAAGCTTCACATAATTCCTAAGACCTTCACCCTCCTCCTAACTTGACTAGAATTAGAATGTACATGGAAAAAGAGAATAGAATGTTACATAGATTTTGCTGGTTAGTGGCAAGATTGTTTTTAGGTTCTTGGGAAGCAGTCACAGTAGGTTCAGAGGCTCTGAAATTGATGCTTTGAGATACAAGTCAGGAAAGGCTGTGAGGAGAGGGTGGCAGGTTGGTGGTTTTTTTGGTGTATGTTTTTATTTTCTTTAGTGTTTTCATGTTTTGTTCTCATTTGGATTTTTAAGCAGGAGTAGAATCTGATGATTTCCGGTTATTTTCCCTAGGTTAGTTAATGATAGACCAATGAGTAGTATTTTTTTTTTAAAAAACTAGATTTTAGAAGTGTTGCCGTTTTGGAGCACCACAATATGCAAAAGCTACTACTGAGTTGAGTGTGAGGGGTGAGGGGATTGTGTTCCCTGCTTTTAATGCTTCAAAAGTAAGCAATTTAGCACAGCACCACTGCAAGTCACGCACCGTCCCCCTATCAGTTTTTATAATTTGAATTATTTGCTTTGTACTTTGCTGGAAGTCAGTCATGGCAGCAGTGAACTGAAACAAGTCTTGATTAAATAAAACAACAAACATTGCAGATTTCAAATCCAGAAATGGAATTGAAAGGATTAAAAATACCTTCCAGTGGAATAACACAACTGTCTGTGCCACTGCACTGTCTTTAAACATAAAATCCTATGAAGGTGGAGTGAAAAAATGGAGTAAGAGCCTGGCAATAATTCCTGATCCTTTTTAGTGAGGACACAAAGAAGTTACATGGTATCACTTGACAGAGATGAGATTTACTCTTCACCATTTTGACACACTTTTCCCTGTAAATTAGGAGTTTAGGGAATAAGAAGCAGTAGATCAAACCTAATTTATGAAATCTGGACTTAAACATACATTTGTTTCATAACCTGCTTTGTCCATGTTTTGCTTGGAATTTGGCTCATGCAGTGTACTTAAATCCTCGTCTAGGACAGTTTTAAGCTTCTTGTGCAGTAAAAGTCGGGCTTACATTCTCTTGTGGTGTGTGTGTTGCATTCAACTGCACACATACAGTTCCTGAACTGTGCTTTGAACTCCAAAGAAACTTTGAAGTGCATATTGCATTTTGAAAAACAAACCTGTCTCAGGCATCTTAAATAGCTCTTCTTCGTTGACTTACATGCTTTGGGAATAGCTATTTTGAGAAAGATGCACCAGGGCAAACCACATACCTAAATTTAAAAACCTCCAGCAGTCTACAAATGGTCACGAGTAAGGAGGCATGCATTTTTTGTCATATACACAAGGCTCTGTTATTTGCTCCTGTCCCTTGTTCCTACACCAGAAAAGCATTTGGGTTTTCAGTAGAGAAATACAAGACAGCAACTGGTTTAAAACCAGAAAGAGAAGAACAGGATTTAACAAGCCTACAAGTCAGGAGTTCAGTTTTCAATCTGGCTTGCTTGTTTCTTTGTGGTCTCAGATTGGCAGCAGCCTCCAAAATATTGTTTCATGTGCTTGAGTGCAAGTGTGAGGGCCACGTGGTAGTCATGTAGGAGTGAGAGGTGGGGAAGGAAATGGCATGAAGTGAATTCCCAGCCAGGGAGGCCTGAACAGAACTCAGGCAGCCCATGTCAATAAGCTGTGATGGACCTTTACTGGGAGCTGGGAAGGACCAGCTCAGAAACCTGCCTTCACATGGCTTTGATGGGAAAGCAGTTGCTGCTGTTGTGATAAGGCAGGTGGTCCTAGGATGAGTCAGAAAGGGGGGAGGAATTCAACCCACGAGTCAGTGCCAATTTTCCGGAGAGAAGCTGTTCCAATGCCTTGTGCAGTACAGTCAAAGAAGGGTGCCCCGTGCGGTAAAGCAGAGCAGGCAGAGAGGAGAGCGCAGTGTGTGATGCAGCACTGCCTGATCACTGGGGATGCAGGGGGGCAGGATTGCAGCCTGAGCTTAAGCAGCTTTCTTAATACTCCTTTCTCTTCCTTGTTTTTGCAAAGTGCTATTTTTAAGTCGTGTGAAGGACAGTGTTTATATTAGGTACAATCCACCTTTTGACTGAAAGTGTTGTAATTTTGCGGCAACAAAGGCAGGAATTTACAGAGTGAGGTTGTGTGGCAACAAAACCTGTTTATTTCTATTGTTCTTTGGAACAAACGAGTTATCTTGAGTCGCACATTTTCAGCAGTAAGCATTTGTGTTGGTGAGCAGACCCCCTTTCTTTGTTCATATGTAGCAAGGGGAAGTGGCAGGAATGAAAAGCTAATTTTGCTCTTCAGTGAAGCAGGGAGGATCAGGGACAGTGCAGTGCTAAGCCGCTTCCCTGGTTCCTGTTTGGCAGGCCTGCTGCAGGGAGAATGGTGTAAAACAGCTCTCAGGGCAGTGTTCAGCAGCTTTTCCTGAGCAAATGAATTGCGTGTTTTAACCAGTTGTTTCCGGACTGATAAGGTGGCGGAATAATAGGCTAAAAATCCAAGGGCCACCCAGTCCGACGCTGCTGGAGTGTTTTCTCTGTTTTGACTGGAGTCTTTTGTGTTGCCTGCAGGTGTTGCATCAGCCACGAGAAAAGGCAAAGTTTGGAGGTGGCTGTAAAAAAGTTAATGTTTACAGGCCAAGCTACTTCTCAAATGGGAAATAATGGAGAAAATTGGATGCGAAATAGGTTTCTAGGTTTCATTTCTAGTGAATTTACTAGGAAAACTGATCCAGATGTGTGAAAAGGAGTCTTGACATCCCTATTGTAAGGTTTTCAGTGAATAAATGGGCTACCAGAAGTGTTTCTCAGGTCTCTCTCTCTCACAGTGTGTAGCACTCTTACCAGGACTTTCAGAAACTTGTAATGCATAGGATCAAATTCCTTTTTTAAATTAAAAAGGGAAAATGCTTAGTTAGCAGATATTTGAGTTCGTAATCTTCATTCATCAATTCAAATAAAACAAAATACTTGATTGATATACAGCAATTGATAGTATTTCACAGCCTGTGAACAGAAGAGGGATTAAATTAATGTACTTGGAATAAACTGTCATGTTCATACAATCAGAGAATGATTTGATTTGGAAGGGACCCTAAAGATCATCTAGCTCCAATCTCCTGCTGTGGCTGGGACACCTTCCATAAAACCAGGTTTCTCAAAGCCCCATCCAACCTATCTTTGCACACTTCCAAGGATGGTGCTCAGTTTCTCTGGGAAAGGTATGCCAGCGTTTCACCACCCTTGCAGTAAAGATTTTCTTACTAATATCTGATCTAAATCCATCCTCTTTTAGTTAAAGTCATCGCCTCTTGTCATATCGCTACATGCACTTGTGAAAAATCCCTTTCCAGCTCTCCTGTAGGTCACTTTCAGGTACTGAAAGGCCACAGAAAGATCTCCAGTATGTACACGTGGTTATAGATACACCTGTAATGTGCTATCCCATAATTGAACAAAGTGGAATGGAGCTCTGAACAGTCTGGTCTAGTGAAAGATGTTCCTGCCCATGGCAAAGGACTTGGAACTAGATGACCTTTAAGGTCCCTTCCAACCCAAGCCGTTCTATGATCCTATGATCCCTGGAGGCTTCTCTTCTTCAGGCTGAATGACCCCAGATATCTAAGCCTCTTCATAGGGGATATGCTCCACCCCTCTGACCATCTTTGTGGCCCTTCTCTGAACTTCCCTCATCAGGGTTCATGCCCTTCTTGGGGGCCCCAGAGCTGAATGCAGTACTCTAGGTGGGTCTCACTGAGGTGGAGTAGAGAGAGGGGGAAAATCACTCGCCTTAACTTTTTGGCCATGCCTGTTTTGATCCAGCCAAGGATGCAGTTGACTTTCTGTGCTGCAAGTGCATGTGGCTGAGTCGTTTTGACCTTCTCACCCAGCAACACCCTCAAATCCTTCTCCTCAGCTCTGCTGTCATTTCATTCTGACCAGTCTGTATTTGTGCGTATTTTTTCTTCTGTCTATGAATCAGTGTCTCTCTTTGACAATGATATGTCCCTATTGGCTTTAGAGCCTCACTCCATTTACTAAAAATTGCATATTCTGTGTCAGAAAAGGCTAAAAGTTACAGTCATTAAAGTTGCTATCAGTTTGGCTATTGCTTTTAATGGAAGCACTAGTAAACTGACAGTGTTTCAATTTGTAATACTTTTCTTTGAAACATACTCTTTAATGTCAATAATTGTAATTCAGTTGTGTGTCCAACTGGCATTTTCTTGATACGCTGCCTGGCTTTTTTGTGGAATGACACTTTTGGTATTTTGTCTGGAGATACAGCAGGGTATTTTAGATCAGTTGTATGTGTTGTTGAGTTTTTCTCTGCTGTTGTCATTTGCAGTTCTGATTCAGTTGTTTCAGTTCTCATTCAGTTGTTGGAATTTCTGCCTGTGAACTGAAGGAATAGGAATCTACAAGCTTTTTTGGCTGTGAGTAGTTTGCAATACTGACATGCTTAAAAGCCTCTAAGAGAGCCTGTAGCTAAGCTGCCCCATTCTGAATGATGAAAATTGTTTTGCGATTGACTCAGGTATTGCATGTTTTCTTTCCTAAAGCTCAGGTTTTTGGTCTTGTTGGAAGTCAGTTAGTTCTTTAGAAAAGACACTCTTAAGCAGCATTTTTAAAAAATAGCCAAATCCCTGTTACTTGGCAGTAACATTTTTAGCAGAAAACTTCTGACTGCTTTGGCTGGCTGCTCCACAGGTGTGCATGTGTCAGTTTGTCAGGGTATCTTTTAGCATTTCGCATGTCTGAAAAAAATTCTTTACTCTGCAGTGATGGGATCATGGACAAGGTAGCTCTTTCAGATGGGCTTTGTGCAGCTGCTTTTATGCTGACTGCTCCATAGGAAAGAGAGGTTTGTTTGTTTTGTTTTGTTTTTTTAAAATTAGGTTATGTTTCAATAAAACCCACAAAATTAGTTGTTAATGTATTTTTCATCTTAACAGAGAAAACTCAAAGCCACTAGAGAATACAGAAAACAAATCAGTAGCTGTCCCCAGCCCTCTGTTGTTTTTAGAGGCAGGTCCTTGAGTCCACACCTAGATTCAGTTGCCCCAAGGAACTACTATGTGGCAACATATTTTCCTGGAAAACTTTTCCACCGTTTCTGAAACCTGGTTGTCTGCTCCTCGTTCTCCACTACCTTGTTGCAATGTCTCTGCCTTAACTGCAAGTTCCCGGGGCTATGCCATGGTTCTCATATCCTGTGGTCTTTCAGATGTTCTCAGATTGGAGTAGGCTTGGTAGCTCTTCAGGAAATGGAGCATTCTCTGCCTTTTTTCAAGGGCATCAGCATAATGACTTTTTTTTCTTTTTCAGATATTGTAACACAAATGAAGAACTTGCAACTTTGTCATATTTCTTAATAGGGGGAAATGCTTGTTCTTTCTTCAAAGTTCACTGGCTGACAACAGGAGCTGCATTCTTGGGTCTTGCACTGCTGTTAAAACTTAGGGTTACTTACTGTGCATCATCTCTCTATTTCCATTTCAAAGGTGTTAACAGTGAGAGTAATAATCATGGTTAAAAAAGTTATTTCAAATCTCAGAACTCAGATTATTCACTGAGTCTTTGCTCTTTTTCTTCTTCAAGAACTTCTGCTTCCCAAGATAGTTGAGACCAATGTCATCAGGCAATTTTCTTCTTTAAGGAAAAAGATCCTTTGAAATTTTGAACGGTGTTGCTCTGGATGTTCTACTAAATGCTGGGAGCCAAATCCATACCCTGTTCAGCCTGTTGCTGTGGATCAATAATACCAACTTTAAGAGCCAGAAGTGTGCCATCTGGCATTTAGAAAGCCAACTGAGCAACCCTTTTCTTGCAGAACTTGTTTCTGAAAAATTTCTTTGGCGGCATTTGGACTTTGCTCATTGACGTCTTGGGATTTTTTCTTGCTGCATAATTCATGTAGTGGCAACACTGGCACCTTAGGTTGAAATTTTATGTAGACAGGAGGCAGAACTAGAATGAAAAGTATTTTTTCCTTTTCAGCCATGTGGAGTTAAGGTCATATTTACAGTAATTTTTTTCCACTGGGACTGAGAGGGAGAAATGGACAGAGGTTAGGAAGAAGAAATCTGGGAGAGAACAACAGACTGGTGTCCACAGGTAGAGCACAGTGAGAAAGAAGGGAAAAGGCAGAGGCAGAAGGGCATGAAGGTTTTTCTCACCTCAAGGTTTGTTTTAAAATCAGAATCAGCATTCTGAGAATGTTTATTCAACATCAGGAAATTGTGATATATAAGGGAGCTGCATGTTACCCTCATAACATATTTGCATTCTGTATCACTCAGTAAGAGATATGGTATATAGTGTGTGCATGTGTTCCAAGGTCAAGTACAGCATATATGTGAAAAAATGGTTTCTAAGCTTTGTCTTCCTCAGGATACTTCCTGAGACCAGTTACAAAAAGCAATTAGAGTTAACTTCCTGAGCAAAAGTGGAGTATTAGAAAAAAAAATAAATCACAACCTGGATTTTAGCACGAACTTCTTGAGCATTGGTGTGGAAATGTACCTGCTAACATTACTGGCATATTTTCTTCTATTCCATATAAACATTCTTGGATTGTTCAAAGCTAAGGCTGCCAAACTTTGGAGAGGTTTACTTTTGAGTGTACTCAATTCAAACTATAAGAACGGTCCATTTATTTTGTGACCTATTTATAGCCATTAAACAAACCGTGGCAAATGGATCTGCTTTGCTTAATTTACTGCATTTGGTAGAAGATTAAAAACATGCAAAATACATTCCTGAAAATAGGTATGTTTGTGTCTGATACCCTGAAAATGTCTGTATACTACAGAACTGTAATTTTTAAAATAAAAGCAGTTCATTCTGCAAGACAAAGAGTTGAAACTAAAATACTGATCTTAATACTTAAGGCATTTGTTAGATAACTACTTTGGCAGAGCAAATATTGGGGAGATTGGTTATTTCTACTGCGAGCTGTATATAATTCTGCTTGTAAATCTCCAAAAATGCTGTAAACATGAAAAAAATGTAATTTGAGTTCTGATTAATTTTAATGATAAGAGCAATACATTTTGAGGGTTTTATGTTTGTTTTGTTTTCCAGGTGTTCTTAACATAATGAAAGAGTTTATGTATTTTTCCATAACAAACTATTTCTACATTTCCTGTGTTCCAAAGATGCTAACTGAAATTCTCTCTCTGCTTCTCAGGTTGTTTTTGAGGTGATTACTTCAGGTCACTCTGGATTTGTGGCTATTGATGAAGTGAAAGTTCTAGGACATCCATGTAGTAAGTACCTGTCTTGTGTTATAAAGCCAGACCCCCTAAAATAAATGTGCCACTATGCTTCAATAAATGTGGAGCAAAAGATAAGGAAAATGTCAGAAAGCAATGTCACTGCCATAAGTACAGGCTGAGTATGTATATGAAGTGTTGCTAAACATGGCATCATTGCACCTTACTGTCTTTAAAGACATCTCTCCTATGTGCACCTTGTGTACAGCACTTAGCATGAGTCCCAAACCCAAACTGGGCCGTATGGCACCTGCTCTAGAACAAAATCACCAAATCATCATGATTCTGTGATTCTAAAATTTGTTGATGAATTTTCTGTCTGCATCAAAAATTCAGTGCAGTCACAAGCTGAGACATTAGTGACAGCAGATGAACAGCACAACAGCTGACTATATATAATTATTTTTTCCCAAGGCTTAGAAGGAATAAAACTGAGCTGGCTGAGGACTGAGGCTTTGCTAAGCAAGGTTACTTAGGGTACTTCCCAAGGTTCATGGCTCAATTTCTGCACTGTTTTACTTCTTTATGCTTCAGATATGTTTCTTTATGTCATTTTTAGGGATATGTAATACTTAATTATCCTGAATTGCCAAGTCAAACCTTGTAAATAAAGCTTTAATGTGGTAATCCAGACATAATTAAATAGACTACTTAAACAAAACATTACTTCACATGTATGGTGTTTGTTAAATAAGATGTATTAAGATCATACATGGGAGTGATCTTACTGCCCAAATGACTGAGTGGGGAAGAAGACACCAGCTTCTGTGTGATTGTTCTCTTGTACCATATTTTTGCTTGCATGCATTTGTTGCAGCTTTTAAGTAAGAGCTGTGATTCCAAATAAAAAAGTGCTCTATTGGTTAGTACCAAAGCACCTCATAAAAACGGTTTTAGTGTTAATGGAAAGAAGACACACGCATTTCTTCAAATGCAGAGACAGTTATGCAGAATCAGCAGCTGTTATTTCTGAGTCACTTACTTCTAATAAACACAGCAGGCTCTCATGTTGTTAGAAAGTATAGGTGCTTCTACATTTTGAATTTATGTCCTTGGTTCATGTAGGATAAGTCTGAAGCAGCATTTTAGTGGCTTACTAATTTTTTTATACAGATCTTGAGAGGTTTGGTCTGTGTGCTTGTACCAATCAATTCTCAAAACCTGCAAATACTTCTTGTTAATGTGGAGACTGAGTTATAGCCCATAGCATGTAGAGTTCTAACATAACAGTATTGAAATGTAAAAGCTTTAATGAGAAGTTCTTTGATGAAGTAATTAAAATGTTAGAAATTAAGACATCAAACCGCTTAAATTGTCTGAAGAAAATTGAAAAAGTGTGAAAATTGAAGTAAAACTACTCTGTGTCTAAAACTTTGTAAAGCTCATCAGAATATTCTTTCTGTATATTCCCAGAAAAAATGGTTCTGGAATTATTAACTCTTTAAACAAAAATCAAAATGGGAAAAATATTTGATAGGCAGTTGCCTGGGTAGTACAAAAAAGACCAAGCCAAAGACAGATTGTAGGCACATATGAAAGGGATGGATTGTGGTAGATGGGCAGGTTTTTGTGTGTGTGTTTGATTTTAAAGGCCAATGCTCTTCTCCACTTAGGCCATACTTGGTCGTTCTAGAAATTCTAAATCTAATCTAATTCTAAATCTAGAAAAACTAGTTTTCTAGAGTTTGACAAGACCAATGAACCAGTAAAATAAAAAAAAAGGTGATAGCTGAGAAATGGGGAACATACTGAAGAATTTTACTGGATATTCTGATACTAATAGTTTCATAGGCAAAGAAGTGGATAATTTTGGCCTAAAATCTGTCCTAATTGGGAAATTTTTTAGGAAAAAAGAGGCTGTATTTGTAATAAATTTTCTGTAAGGATAGTTACTAAAATATTTTACCCCATGTTTAGGTATTAAGTGAAGCTATTTTATTGCATCCTCTCCTTCTCCTGTCTTGCACTGGCTGTCTAGCAACCTTTTCATGAAGCTAGCTATTTATAAACGCCTTAAAAACGCAATTTCTCCCAGTAATATGGGTTTTTTAAGAAAATATCAACACTAAATGCTTGTAGTGCTCTGCTAAAAATAGATGTTTAGTTTGCCAGTCTACTGCTAGCACTAAGATATTCATGTTGAAAACCAATGTTCAAAGCCTGGTTTATGCATTAGTATAGACAGTGCAAGGAGTGTGCTTGGCTGCAGTAGGATCTGAATAGGTTGGGGAATATTGTGCTTTAAAGGATAGGTTTCTGTATCAAATACCTATATTGTTCTATATTGCATGCTTGACTCTAGTAAAACAAAAATACACACACTGTCTTTTTTACTTCAATGGATACAATTCTTGTTTGAATATCAGTTTCATTCATTAGCTTACTTGTAGGTATATTGCTTTAATTTTTACTGAGATTGTTACTCTAAATGAAAAATAAGCATTGGTATGGAGAATATATGTTGTCTTTTGGTTTTTTCCTGCGGTGTGATTGAAAAGAATTATGTTTAATGAATACAGCTGTAGTTGGTGAGGAGTGTTTTGTTAGTATTGTACCTCTTTGGTGGGCTGCATTTCTAAAGGATCTCTTCTATAGAAAGTGTTCTCAGTTAAGAAGAAAAATCTGTTCCCCTGCTGGAATATTTCTTGCTGGCTTGTCTAGTTGGTAGTGTAAGCATCTAATAGGTTTGTCTTCAAAACATTATTATTTTCCAATATGATAATTTTAATAGATCATTATTACAAGAGGGATGCTGCGCTAAGGTAATTTACACAGCAGGAACAATTGCACAGCACCCTTCTATTCTGCTCTTGCCAAGGCGTGGAAGTAAACCAACCTACAATATAATATGTAGTCAGTAGAACCTTTTAAAGCAGAACTATTTCATTTGCTTGGAGTATTTTTTATGGCCAGTACTTTGGTCTTGCATAACTTTAACACTTGTATCTTTTCCAACAGCAAAAACTCCCCATTTCTTGCGTCTTCGGCGCGTGGAAGTCAATGCAGGACAGTCTGCCACTTTTCAATGCACTGCCAATGGTGCAACAGACTCAGGTGACAGACTCTGGTTACAGGTAATTTCCTTTTTTCCTAATGCACTGATATCTGGCGAGAGGAGAGACTCTGAAAGGAATGTAAAACATGAAAAATTATGGGCTGTCCATTTCATCAATATTAGATTTTATAGTGCCTTTGAACTGCTGCATGGTAGGTATTCTGTTGTAGAAAATGCTATTGGAAGATTTTCCTGCCTTTTCTGTGGAATGCCATACTAACAATAAAGGTACTGTTTTCCTTATGTGTGGCCATCATGAGTAAAGGTGAAATCCCCAAGGAAAGAACAGGTGACTTTCTTAAAATGTCTGCACTGGCTAACTGCAATATTATGCATAATGATTTTCTTGGCTTCTCTCTATCTCTGTTTAGTATTTTCAGCTTAAATTCTGTTCTTACAGTTTAGGTGTAGAGAAGATCATCACAGTATGACAGTAAAATCTGACCTTCTGTATTACAGAGCCAAATAATCTTACTAATATTCATTGAGTCCATTGCTTTTTACTTATTTGGTAATGTAGCTTTTAGATGGGTGTCAGATCTTGATTTGAAGTCTGTCTCCAACTCCTTTTCTTTCAATAAAGATAGTGTTCCCTTATTCATACATGTAGCTTGGTATCAAAAATATGCCTTTTTGCTTGATCTCTTAATAATGGGGGAGCAAGTTTAACAGCTGTCTAGCTGCCATTATTATGGAGATGTTCCCTACATCAAGCATTATTGAGTGTTTGGACTTAGCATTAGGAATACAGCAGCCTCCAGATCCCAGTGGTTTCCATATGTGAAAACCAACATGCCAGAACTGAGACATTGTCTATGAGAAGGAAGTAAGGACTATCAAAATAAGTGAAACAATGTCTGAAAAGATCAGTCAGATGAAGCTGCAGTAAGTGGAGAAAGAGGGATAGGTGAAATTGGCAGTGGTAACAGGTAGGATTTAGAAATTAAATTCTCTGTTTGTGCTTTTAAACAATTTCAGGCTTTCACTGTAGTTATCCTTTTCCATTGCATTTGCATTTTGTAACTTATTCATTTAAGTGTGTCAAACAACAGAGTAGTTACAAGAAATCTTAACACACACACAAAAAATTGATATCACTTGAAAAGCAATGCCTCATATTTATCTGTATATGAATGATTAAATGTTATGTCTGTTCAGAAAGAGCCTGATCAAATACATTGAAGGCAATGAAAATCTCCCTTGGTTTTATTTGCATTTGCATGCGTGTTTCCAACCTCTTGCCGATACAAGGCTGATATTTTTCTAGTGCTCCAGCCCCTTAAAGACAGTACTCACTGATGAATTGGTAGAATTAGACTTCTGTCTTTCCTAAGCCACCATGATTTTTTGAAAGAATTATTTTTCTAGTCATGAAATGGTTTAGCATGTATGGGAAAACAATGGGTAGGTTTGGGGTATAATTTCATCAATTACATCCTTTCTAGAACCTTTGAACTTCAATGTAATGCTCTACTGTAAAACTGAAGGTAGAATTCAATACAAGGAAATGCTCATTCCATTCAGTTTTTCCAAATGTTTCAGGACAGTATAATTTCACCTTTAATTTTTTTTTTACAGAATTTGGGGCACACATAAATTCTTTACCAGGCTGTAATGTAATTTCTTTATTGTAGAAATGAAATATCCTTCTAGACTTTATGTAATACAAAACTATTTTATTAACAGCATAGCAATTCCAAAATATATACGATTAGTTGAGTTGATTCCTCGTTTGTACATGATTGAGGTTTTTTTTCCTATATGAAGGGTGAGAAAGTAGTGACAGACAGATTTTAGAGGAATTTTGTCTTCCTACAGGGCCACTGCTTATTTATTCTGGCAGTACAACTATAGGTCCCCCTGGTAATCAGCCTAAGGTTGTGCAAATTCCAGGTGTGCCTTTGCATAAGAATGTTTTAGACAGGATCTCCTGAATAGCTTGGATTTATTTTTGCACTTGTTTGCCACAGATGTCTGCTGTAACTTTACAGTAAAGTAAGACTGATCAAACAGCTCCATGTGTGGGATGCTGCAAATCGAGGCTATGAGATAACAGTTCCCTACAGGATCCAGCTGTGTTTTAGCACACTGGGTCATTATTTGGTAACAGATCTCCAGCCCTTGCAGCTGTCCATTCATCACCTGACTCTCTGGTTTCATGGTGTAATACTGAGAAATTTTGTGTATGCCTGTGTATGACATCTCACGACACTGCTGCAGGACTGTGAGTGCAATGCAGCTTTCAGTAACAGCTGTCAGAAACCTGGTATCTTTTACTGCATTGAATGACTGGTTAAATGGACATTGGAGATCCTTGCATTCCCGGCAGCACCAAACCCAATATTGAACTACAAAACATTTTAATAAAAGACATTCTTATATACACTGGAGCCAGAATAAAATGAACACCATTCCCTGGGAACATTGATGCTAGCACTCTGGTAAGAGGCATTCAAGACTTTAGTGGTGCTGCAAACAAGTCATGCAATCTCTGTGATATTCTTAGTTTGTTCACCAGTAGGACTAAGCCTTTTCTACTCTCCTTTTGGTGGTTTGTTTCATTACACCTATAAAACCTTAAGGGTAAATCATAGTAAATAAATAAATAAATACAGTTGAGTGATATTATCAGGGGCTTTTCAGCATTTCTGCCGTGTAAGTCATATCAGGAGGCCTAATCTGTTGGATTTGACAGTTTCAGAATACTGTGAGATAATTTGTTCCCAAATGATTTCCAGTACCTGTCATTTTTTCAGATTCACACTGTTAGTCTGAATTACAGGTAAATTGCCAGGATGGAATCACAAACCCATTCAATTCATGACATTTCTGCACTTTCCAGTAGTGGCAGGATTTCACTACAGTACTTCTGTCTGTTTTTTTTAGTACCTCTTTGCTTCTGTGCAGCAGAATTCAAGTTTGGAGGTACACGTCTATCTGATAAAAAAATTCTTTACTTTTTACAGTCTGCTAGACTGTGAGGGCTATATGTTCTTTAAAACAAATGAATAGTTGTAAGTTGGTTTGTTATTTTAGTCTCCATGTCTTTTCTAAGTACTTGTTGGAAACAGCATAGGTGTTCTCAGTCTAATAACAACCAAGCCTTGAAGCAGTTCTAAGTGAAATCCATAAATCATACTTTACTTCTCTCACTTTCTTTTTCTCTTTTCAAGTCTTTCCCACTCCTATTCCCTACGGAACATGAAGTCTGTTAATTTAGGAAGTACTGTAGAACTTTTTGCAGTTGAAAGGGCCCTGAGGGAATCACAATTCATATGTTAGCTGCCCAAATTAGACCACTGAGGCATGAAATTTGTTTCATGATGCTGTGATCAGTATTTACTCTTTTGGGAAAGGTAAGACAGAAAGCTGTTTACCTACTGCATAGTGCAGAAGAACATTTTTCCTCATTCCACTAGACAGCCATACTCTGTAGTTCATGAGCTATGATCACAAGCTTGTCAGGTAATCTGACAGCAAGTTGTGGGTCTTTTCAGTGATACCACTTCAGGTTAAATTCAAATGAAAGGACTCAAGAATACCACATGGTACCATACAAGTTTGGTTTTGTCATTGTAATGAGTGTCTGGTTAATAATTCATTGGTTAGATTGTATGTTTATGAGTTCACATGTCCACTAGCTTATGCTCCAAATGTAAACATACCTTAAAAATAAATCTGAATGTCTACAATTAACAGATGTATCTAATCTGCTTCCATTTTCTTTTTCACATCTGTGAACAACACAGGCTATTGCCATTATGGGGTGGCTCTTTCTCTGCTATTGAACGGTTGAGCAAAAATGTCATTCCTGTGCTCCTTCCTGTGCTCCCACTGTTGGAAAGAAATTGAACAGGTAGAACACTGAACCATTAGTGGTCAAATGAAGGCAGCTCAGATAGTCTTCTGAAAAGCCTGTTAGTGTCCTGTAAATTGGCATAGGAAACACAAATCTGAATTACAGGAGGGAGGGGGTAGAATTCCTTTTTGGAAGTAACCTGTTTCTGGTGCAGCATATTGGCTGCAAAGAATTGGCTTGGTTTTCCTTAGCTTCTGAGGCGTGTTTCCATCTCTTCATTTTCCCATCCTCATCTGCTGCTTCTCATTATTTGCAGTGAGTTTGTTCAGTTGCCTCTTTGTGCTACTTATTCTTAGAATGATGTATAGTATGATTTACAGGAAATTGCTGTCAAATCATACCCAGATATAATGAAATTCCATTTTAATATCAAACACAATCTTTTGATATTGTGGTTGCATTTTTCAGACATGTGCTTTGACTCAGTGTGAGAAGCCTTTCTTGAGAGAGGTTTCTCAAAGAGTGGAAAGCTATAGCTGATGAAAAAGAGAGGTTATCACTTCACTGTAGTAATTCATTTTTCCTGGCTTTATTCTACAACGTAGTTGAAATGTAAATAGTTACTTTAAAATGTAATTCTCAAATACATAAATTTTATTGCAGAAATAGAGAACTGGAAGTAGAAACTTGTTGAAGGTGAGCAGATAACAACAGGATTTCAGGATATGTCTGACAGCTGTAATAGGCAGCATCATCAAGTTTACCAATACCAGGAGACTAATGGATATTTCTTGATAAAAGGGGAAAGGGTGAAATCTTTCATACCTTGGTTTATGCATGCAGGATGTGTACTACTTCATTTGCAGCCAAGAAACTAAGAACAGTATCACTTTAATGGCCAGTCTCTCTCATACCTTATGTAAATAGCTTGTTTCCTGGACTTGACTTTTCTTTTTGTCTTTCCTGAAAGCTGTCTTTCACTTTATTCAGTGGTGGTTTTTTGGGGGTTTTTTTGGTTTTTTTTTGTATCCTCAGTAATCTTTCGCTAAAGGTGTGAAGACTATGAAAGATTTTATTCATCTATGTACAAAACTACATTTATGCATTATTTATTACTTTTTCAAAGGAAAAGATATAGTCCTGTGTCAGAGGGAGTTCTGGAAAGCAAATTGTTTTCCTCAGGAATACACACATACCCAAATGAGAGATATCAAAAACATCCTTGTAAGAATGTAGAACCAGCGAAATGACTCTTGGCAGATGATGAAAATCAAACAGATTTATAGGATGTACAAAATTGTGTGTGTGTGTATGTGCATGTGCTTGTTTATGTAAATTGCATACAGTAACCCAGAAGGTGAACAAAGTTCTGGACTTTCATAAGAATTTTGTGTTGTGCTGTAACCTCTCTGAGACTTTCCCAGAATTATGATTTTCACTGCCAAGTTTTGAAGCACTCAAGGGAAAAAAGGTTTTGGCCATTTTTGAGTACTAAGATAACGAAGCAGTAATTTAACTGTTAAATCATACATGACACATAACACATACATATCACAAACAGGTGGGACTATTAATGTAAACTGTACAGTGAGGTAGGCCTAAAGATGTTCTTTTGAACATTTAAGTGTTTGATGTTTGATGAGTAGATACATTTGTGTACTACAGAAGTGCACAAGACCATTTTTTCCTCCTGCTCATCAATAGCTCAGTCTTCCAACACTGGTCAAACCACCTTGTGCACTGCAAATTGTCTAGAGTCCATTGCCTTGAGAAGAGCTTAAATGACATCAGTCAGCTAAAGATTTTGCCAAGATTGCACACATCCTGAAGCATGTGCATCCTGATGTGTTCTTTTGCAGATAGCCTAAGATGATTTTACTGTTAGAAGAACAATTAATGTCTGATAGGAAGGGACACTATATATTATTGCATAGGTGAAAGCTATTTTTCTTTAAAGTCTGATGGTTATTTGATATTATTTCCAGGTTTTGGAATGTTAATTTCTTTGTGTCCCCCTTGTCACTCATGTGTATGTATTTAGTCCTTTTTTTGCAGTATATATTCTGTATTTTCTGTTAGTTGTGATTAATCAGTTTTAGCTGTTTTTCAGTAATTGCACAGTATATGGCAGCAAAAAGTCTATGAAGAACAGACTGTAGAAGGCTTGTGATATGTATTTTGTGTTGTACTTTCCTCTGTAGTGGTGCTGGTCATCCATCAGGTTTCAAGGAGTGATAATGGGTGTTGTCTTCCAAAGGCCTTCCTTCATCACCTGCCTGGCAGAGGTGGAGTCTGCTCTGCCAAGAGTGCTTGTGACACTGAAATATGCTTTTGGTATCCAGCTAGTATACCCAATTGTTCCTGCTTATGAGGGCAGTGTGGGGCCTGGAAACTTTTAATAGAGGCATTGAAGTTTGAAAAAGCCTTTTTGTCACAAAAATATTGCTCCTCATCTGCTATCTCTTTGGTAATCTCCAGGGTCCAAAAGAGATTTGAGAGAAGTAAACCTGAAACATTCATGAACTGTAGAAATTTTGTTTTTAGAGGTACACTGTATACTCTGTTAAATCCACCTGGACCTTCATTGTGGACAGCAGTGCAAGAGCTTAAAGAGACCTGGGGAAAGCTTGGCAAAGTTTGTTTGCAAGTAACTGAACAATTAGTGGAATTTCATCTTTGACGTTTGCTGAAGTTGTATGTTATATCCGTAGTGTCAGAAGTACCCTGCAAGAGAGCTGTTATTATTTTTGTATTACAAGGATGATACAAATCTTGAAATCTGGGCAAAATACTTATGGTAACAGGTTATAATGGTTCTTGTTTTTTCTTCCTTTTCTCCCTGTTTTTGGTATGTATCTCAGGTATTCAGAAGCTACCAAATATTAAAGAACTGACCACATACAATGATTTGCAGAAAATTTGCTTATCTGCAGACAATTATGGACATAGGTCAGAGGAGATACACGTAAACTTTTCCCTTCCTCCATCCCCACAAATCTATTCTCATTTGATGAAGTGACTCATAAGAAAAGTTGTCCTGGGATTACCTGTATCAGTCAAACCTTTTTTGAAATTCCTGATTTTAAAAATGAAGCAACCCAAGTGTTCACTTTTCAAGAAACTTACAGTGATGTATTAGACTTCCAGTTATTCTGAAGTGTTAAAGAATAAAATGGTGATTAGCAGACCTCAGATAATGAAGCAGTTTGGAATAGACTTCAAGCTGGCCCCAGAACTTTCATGTTGGAGTTTCTTCTTCCCGTGCTGCCTTTCTTCCCAAGATTAACACTTCTGCAGTGAAGGGAATGTGGGGCATGAGTACAGTGTTTTTTTAGTCTCCTGTTACGTAGTTGCATAGAAAAAGCAGACAAAGACCTGCATTACTATGTCTTGTATGGTGTGTACCAATGCAGATTAAGTTAATGAACTCTACTTTCTCATTTTCTCCTCGTCTCTTTGCTCCTTCCTAGCCCCTCCATAAGCCTGGCATCTGCAGAATGCCAAGCCCCAGAGTATTTAAATTCCTGTATATGTTCTCTTCAGTTTTTAGCAAGGTGTTCATCCTAGCTCTTGGAATTTTAAGCACAAATAGAAGGATGATGAGAAGCGCTAAGTGTTGTGTACTTCAAAGAATTAAAGTCCAGTATTAGAGTAAGTGACTTTATAAGGAGGGCTGCGAGTTCAACAAAATGCTTAGTAGATACATGGATCATTGCCATAATTTTTATCCAAATGTTAGGTAGTTATTTCCTAGTACTTTGTTTTCTCCAGATGTTTCTGATGCTGTCGTTTCCTACAACTTACTTTATATTCTATTGTGTGCTATTAAAAATGAATGGAAAAAAGATTTGGAATTTTACATATTTTCTGAGCACTGGCAAATTGTTAGAGGATATAAACTCTTCTTAGCTGCTCTGGAATTTAAAGTAAAAATAAGAAATAGATTGAACAGGGATTTAGATTTTGGGTTGATTTTTCTTTCTTTTAGAATGTCTGTGTAATCATAACAGATTTTCTCCTGTCAGATTGATACAAAATAATTTCAGTATATGAGGAGAGTTGTAACTGGTTTGGTTAAATGACACAGAGTTTTATGACTCCAGAAAATGCATTGTCTTTGTTTACTTTCTGTGTTTGTAACTGTGTCTTCAAATAGATGTCAGTGCTTAATATTTGATAATGTGACTACTTGATGTGTAACTTAAATAATATTTTATAGTACTACCTGACAGCTCCAGCCAGTATTTAGGTTTAGTCATGATAAACAGGGATTTGTGGAGAGCTATGTGATTTGAAGAAAAGGCTCTGTTATCAAAAATTAAAATATTGAAAGGAGAAACCTTTCTTGAAAGGTAAAATAATAATAGTTTGCTTGAATGCCCGTTAGCTATACCTGCAGAATGCAATTCTGTCTCATAGCAGAATAATTCCAAATGGGACAATAATAATCTTTTTCCTCGTGGCCTTATTATTTGAATGACATATACTTGTTAACTTACACAGGTGGAATAAATACAGGATGTGTGATGGCTCTAATCTAGACTGACAAACAGTTGTCTTGGTTATGAACACAAATCTAGAAATTCAGAGGTAGCTGTCTTAGTTACTGGAATTATATGAACTCTGCAAAGCAGTTTTCCTGAGGTATTAATTATTATCTGATATAGATTTTATACATATTTTAAACAAAAATTGCTTCTGGCCTTGCTGGTTTTATTTGAGATCCCACTGGTAAAATTCTAATCACAATTTAATAAATGTGCATATTTGGAAGTGTGATAATGTGAACTCTTTCTTCTGTTAAACGTATGAAAAGCTGCCTAATCTACTGTATGGACAGAGGGTGACTGATGTTTCCTTTTAACTCTCTTCTCACAAAATTGTTGTTACATGCCTTGGGAGCGATTATTGCTGGTAGTGCTGGATGTAACATCCCAGAAGTTCAATGTCTTTGAATTGCTGCTGCATTTTTTGTTAAAAGTATTTCTGAAAGTATTCTAATATATAGATTGGTGCTGCTAAATTGCTGTTCATTTAAAAGACTTAGAGTTAGTTCATTGCCTAGAAGAGCCAGTAAGTGTAATTTAAATAACTATCAACCTGTTTCTTTTCATTCTAACTTGCCTAAATGGAAAAATAACATGCATTTAAAAGTGCTTTAAGCTGTCTGTATATGCATTTAATATGTTGGTACTAGGAATATGGATCTTTCAAGATGTGTATATCCTGAAGTTAAATTAAGCTTATTTTTTAATAACCCTTTATATTTAAGTATATTAAATAACTTGTTGTTTTATAGAAAATTTATTCTTACAAATGACATACCAGTTACATTTTTTTCATTAGTTGGCTTAAGTAGCATTTTTTTATATATGTATTTGGTACTTTTTAAAAGCTTTCTCTGAGCATTCGATAATGCACAGGTTGCTCAGCAGCCAATGGAATCTGTTATTTTCATTTTTGGATCTCAGTATTTATTCTGTGGCCATAGTTCTTGTGTTCAAAGGAGGTGAGAAAGCTCTGCCCTGGGGATGTGGCCTTTGTAGTCCAAGCAGGTCTAACATTAAATGATTATGGCAGCTTCCTCTTTCCAAAGAATGAAGTATCCTGTTCACACAGTTCTCCAAGTCCCAGGGGCAGGAAAAGCTAACAGCCCTAATCAGTAGTAAAGTCTCGGACTTTTGTGTGGCAAATCAGGGCTAAAGTAAAGAAAGTTGAAAGAACCATATTTGTTTTTGAATTGTATTTAAAAAAAAAAAAAAAAGAAGAAGAAAGCCCCACCCAGAAAACAGGATACTACAAATTTGTTCCAACTATCCGTTCTAGTAGGTCTTAATACCAGTACCATAGTATTGTATTGCGAATCATTAATTTTATCCTCCTTTCTGGAATGGGGTTAGTAAATTACAGATTTGTCATTTTTTTGTTTATTTTCAATAAAAATATTTTCATCGTGTATTTGGGAAGACACAGGCTTTTGTGTAAAAAGTTAAGAGTTTGCAATACCTACTGGTAAATTTCAGAATCTCAAAAACCTGAGATTAAGGTTTTAATGACTATAGCTAGTAAAACTGTATATCATAAACTCTTATTTGTGGGAGTTCAGATTGTTGCATTAGTGAGTGATGAAAACTTACTTTTCTGAATGCTACTAAAAACAATTCTTCATAAAGAAATTGTAGCAGGATGTCCTAGTATGTTTAGTAATCAACTTTTCATTTGATATGTTATTTTTAGCTATTTTAAATGAAATAGCTGTTGGGAGTCAGTACTGAGAGTTTGTAATTTATCATACAAAATGGGCCTGTTACATACCGGAAAAAAGATACCATACCTGGGTAACCTACTGAAGTCATTGCAGTAAATCAGTGAGAACAAAATCACAAATAAAGAGAGCGAAGCTGCATGTGTGGGTACTGTTATAACAGAAATGAATGTGTGTTCATATGTCAAATTGTACATAGCATTTTTTTCAGATTAAAAATAGTCTTCTGCCATTTTCCACTGCTGAAATAAGAGTTTGGGAGAAACTGTAGGTGTGGGATTATTTTTCTAAATTTTTTTCTGTGCAGCCTTGGTAACTGTCTTTGGCAGTGCCTATAGATTGAACTTTTTTTATACTTGAATTCATTACCTTCATTACTGTTTCTTTATGCTTAGGCTTAAATCAATTAGGCAGCTCTCCTACTCATTTGCTGTGATCCCAGAAGGGAGGGAAAACTTGCTCTCTTGGGCTGTATTTTTTCTTGAGGAACTTAAAGCAATTATGTTTCTTAGTCTTTGTCTGTTCCAGACACTATATTTTCCCTGAAAATATTTCTCCCTAAAGAGACTAAAGAAAAAAATTGGGCTTTTTTCTTCTCCTTTGAGTTCTAGTATAAAATGTCATGCTAGTGATTCTGTGGGACTGTTTGAGTTCTAACATATAATTAGACACTCTGTAGTTTGCCTCCATGAGTTTGTAATGTTCAAGAGAAGTCAGTCAAGATAATCTTTATTGATAATAATCTCCCATATATTTTACAGCTTTGTTATAGTGATGATAATAATAATGGCTTTTTATTCCAGAGCTCTTTCATGAATTTTGAAGCTACCACTAATAACCTTTTCTCACCTGTATTTTTGTGGAGGGCAAATATGCTCAAATCCACAGTGGAGCCAAGCTGAGTTACATTGAAGACCCCTCTAGCTTTTTCATTTGAGCAAAATGATGTGCACCTCTGAAGTCTGATGAGGCTTCTCTTTTTTCAGTTAAAAATTATTGGTATGTGAATGGATGGCGTGTGTCAAAAAGCTATGTAAGTCAATTATTTGATCAAACTAAGATCTCCTGTTGTAGAGCAGCAGTTAAAACATTGAAAATCAGGTGAGATTAGTATATTTGAGAATCAGCAGAAGGTGAAAAAGATTATGGGACCCAAGTGAAATAGTAATTTATTGTAACTGCTACAGTGCATTGATTAGTTCCAATTTCCATTTTAATTATGCATGAAAAAGATGGGGAATATGTCCAGTGGGGCTGGGTATTGGAGTGGTTGCCTTCAAAGTCTGCTGGCAGTTTCTCTGAACATCCAGACTGTGAAGTTCAGGATTCCTACCAGCCACTTGGAGGTCTGAGGGCACAGTGTGGTAGGAGACGGTTCTCTGTGTAGGGCCAGTGGGGACTGTGCATCACATCTTGCCATGATTGCCCCCTCTTCATGAACTGCAAATTAAGGCAGAAATTACAGTGGCGTTACCTAGTCCTTTCCCTTCATCTCTTTCTCAGTGGGAACAGCAAGATTTTGTTATTTTAAAGTATTTACACAGTTCCTCAGTTGTATGGTAACTCATAAGAGTCCTGGTAAATTGTGAATGCAGGTTTCCCACATGGAAGGGAAGGTGTACTGTGCAGGGTGTAGAGCAGAGGAATTTGTTCACACTCTAAATTAGCTGAGCTAGTTTAGGTGCTAGCATTAATCAGTCTAGCAGTATGTTTTTCCCTAGGGAATAACTTACCCTATTTCTGGGCAGGATAAAGTAGCCTGCTTAAGGGTTCCTGATGATGCAACTAGAAAAATGGGAATAGTAATGTGGGTGGGTGTAATGTAACCACGAGATTTGGGTATGTACGGGATCCTTCAAGAGTCTGAAAGCTGCAGTAACATACTTTAGAACTGGCTTATGGCTTGTGATTGATCAGCATGTCTGATTATCAGGATTAATTAAGTTCTTGTATTAGGTAAGAAATAATGTGGCTTTTGAGAAATACTTGTTCTCCAAAATCCTAATTAACCCACTGCTTATCTCCCGTTATGTGCAGCCATTCTTGCTAGAAGGATATTACAGTGGAAAAACTAGTAAAAATAGTCATTTTGAAATAGTGGTTTGAAATGTTTCTTTCCAAGTTTTGGTTTTGGTAATTGCCACGCCACATCATGTGCTCTATCAGCAGCTCAAACTCTGAGGAATCTTAAGGAGCTGTCAATTATCTGAAGTAATTCTCAAGTAATAATTTACAGCTGAGTAATTTTTAAGGTATGATAGCACATTCTTCTTTGGACATCTTACAACCTTTTTTTTTTCTTTCACATAAGCTTTATATCACGCATGTTTTCTTTTGAAGAGGAGATAACTCTACATTACTGTGCATTAGAATCAGTATTTATTGTTAATCATGTTGCTTCTTTGGTATAACAGCGTGATTATCTTCGACTTAGTTTTGTGATTTATAAATGAGTTTAATTTTGTGTGACTCTTGTTTAAAACTCTTCTGTTATAACTTGTATTTAAAGGATACTTCCAATTCAGTGGCAAATAAGATCACAGTAAAATGAAATCAGTATTTTCTGTATGTCTTAAATTCTGCTGGACGAACTACAAACTCCAGGGCAGAAAAACAGACGTCACCAGATATATTGTTGGTTTATGGAAGCTTGATAGTTCAGGACCCTTGAAATGCTTGAAGCTCCTCAAGTCAGAGAAACCCGCTACATATACCTGGTGTCATTGCACAGTGTCAGACAGTGTGTGTGCCTTCCTGGAGTGAGTGGTTTTTGTGGAGTATTGGGGTTTTCCGGTTTTTCTTCTTGTTTTGATAGTGTTTGCAGCCTTCAGTTTGTTGGAATACATATCATTGTATGAAAAGTGCATCTTGCTTGTTTGCTTGTTCAGGCCAATGTTGTCAGTAGATATTGGTGGTCGGTTTGATTTTTTTTCCATCCAGCATTCATAATTTAACTGTTATACATTTTCTGCAAGTTTTTGAGTGTTCATAGAGCACATATGCTATCTCATGGTCAGGTGGAGCATGAGTTCTGATGAGGATTTGAGAGCCAAGTCTCTCTGTCGTTCTCTTTGTGTCAAAGGACGTGGCAAGTTGTCATCTCTGCCTTCTTCTGTCTTCTCCCCTCAGTTTTTCACTGTCGTGCTCCTCAGCTGTTACAGGGCTCGTTTTCTTGTGCCATATAATTTGTTGACAGCAAGACACTGTGCTGAAATAGAAACTGCCCGGTTTCCAGTGTCATGCTGAGGAAGTGAGAGGTGGAGACAGCTCCAGGTCATTCACCTGATAAATCTGTGCCTGGTCTCTTCCACCAGAGTTGCTAATAACCCCTGGGATAGGTGCTGCTATGAGAACCATCCACTGATGTCTCCCTGCAAAATACATGTACCAAACAGCAGATGTAAGGAGGGAAGAGAAAAGCGCAGACTGACTATGCTGGGCTTCATGTTGTTTTAAGAAAAATAAATCTAAGTAGTTGTGTAAAAGGTGCTAAGCAAGTAAATGTTACATTGCTCTCAAATCTTTCTTAGTTAATCTATAAAGAGTTGAAAGCAGCTGTTACAGATTAATGCTTGCCCACTCATGATGAATGGTTTAAATCACATGGGAAGACAGAAAAGTCTTACTGTCACACCTGTAAAAGTAACATACAGGCTTCTGCTTTTATCTTTCCTCTCCTCCTGGGGAACTTGAGAGAAATTAAATGGGTTGCCAGTATTTTTTTCTAATACGACTAATAATATTCTTTGTTTTCTTTGCCTAGGGTATTTATGTGCGGGATGCACCTCTGAAGGACATTAAAGTGTTCAGTCCCCGGCAATTTGTGGCTCTTTTTAGTGTGGTGAATGCCACGAAGCGGGACGCCGGCAACTATCGCTGCATGATCCGGACGGAGGGAGGAGTGGGTGTATCCAACTATGCAGAGCTGGTAGTCAAAGGTACTTCACCATATCAATCAGTGTTTGCATGCTCTGTGTGTGCAAGCAGGGCTTGCAGTTGCTAATGCAGTAGGAATGTCACCCACGGCCTGTTAAACTTGATAAGAGGTTCAGTAAATAGATTTTGCTCATATAAATCTTAAGAGTCTATCTAGCTGTAACACGGGAGTGATAGAGGAAACCAGGGCTAATTAACTAGGTACTTGTTGATTGATGTTTTAAATATTTTCCCAAAATGCACTGTTTAGGCCTATACCTCTTTACAAGCTCTTATTTAAAGTATGAACATAATAATGGCTACTTGTCTCCATTGTGGAGATTGTATTCTAAAATATACTTACTACAAAATATGCAAGATTTACATTACAGTGAACAAATAAAATGCACATATTTCAGTATATGGAGGTGTGTTTTTAAAAACTTTGGTGAACACTTAAATATAAGTAGAATGGGGAATTACATGTTATCAGTAGAAGAAGATGGAAGAAAATCATAATGAAGAATAAAGCATTTTCCAAAAGCAAGAATAGAGTTTTAGTGAACGTTTTGTAGAGAAAAATTTAAGAGAAACAGGACAAGAGAGGGATGTTGGAAATAACCATGGTATGAAGATAACAAGACAGAACAAATTGTAGCATGAAAACATAGAAGAGCTATTTGAATAGAAAGATGAAAAAAGAAACAAACAGAGTGGGTGAGATGAGAATATAATTATAAGGCATGGTGGAAAAAATGAGGTTATTTTGGTCTAAGCATGAAAAGAAAATAAAGTAGGTGACCAAAAATAGATACATATGAAATTCAGCAAAGAAAGGAAGCATGGACTATAACCCCAGTAGGAATGATGAGGCATCTTTCAGACCTAACACCAGTGAAAACAAAAAGGAATGAACACTGCCTGAAAGAGGCAAAGGGAGGAGTTACTGCATCAGTGATGAGAGGTACAGGAAGCCAAAGGAGTTAATTTCTGCTCAGTCTGTTTGATTGAGGGTGTTTTAATTTATTAGTGCTCCTTTTGAGGTGCAATAGATGAAATTATGAAGCGTATCATTAAAGCATTTGTGCTTACCCAGATTCTTTCAGAAAATTTGCACTGGGCATCGTGAGCAAGTGGATAGCCTTAGGGTGTAATCCCATTAACTACTTGTAGAGTGGCTAAGTAATTATGGTAATCCCCATTGCCTGTGTTGGAGCTTTTATGAGACCACCTGCAGGTCATTCCTTCTGACCTGAAAGGACTCATTTTATACATTGTGCTGTAAAACGTTAGATGACTGTACTGAACAGCAGCATTAGGGGCTAATTAATAAATATGCTTTCTTATTGGTGGCATATAATTAAGAAATTGTATTTTCTAATTTTAACAGGTTTTCTGCAATATCAGTGAGCAGACTTCAAATATAATGGGTTGATTTCAGTGCAGCTATCTTTTTTTAGTCCATTACCATCCATAAATCATGAAGAATGTACATGTGCCCACACTGCATGTAATGTTTAGGATGCTTGGGAATTGCTGATGGCTTAATAATAGTATGTGTAAAAACAGTGATGTAATTACTCCCACCTCTTTGTTACAAACAATGGATTTAATTCTCTTCTCATTTACACTGGTACAACTAAACTGACT
This sequence comes from Brachypodius melanocephalos, assembly GCA_013398615.1. Taxonomy (NCBI): domain Eukaryota; kingdom Metazoa; phylum Chordata; class Aves; order Passeriformes; family Pycnonotidae; genus Brachypodius; species Brachypodius melanocephalos. The sequence goes on along the minus strand of VZSR01001685.1, from coordinate 6,848,770 downwards.
TACGAGGAATTTTCTTGGAATTACATTGCTAGAATGACAGGAGAGTCAAACAGAGCATTTGTAAGTTAAAGCAAATCAGTTCTTCACATTTATCATGCTCTCCTTCATTCTGGTTCCTGAACCTGTAACTCAAGTTGAAAAAAGTTCTGCACTGGAAGAGGGCTTTTTTTCAAAATATATTTATTTTTAAGTAGAGATGTTTGCACAGTAAAGTGGGTTAGAACTCTGTAAAACATTCATTCTACTTCACTGTAGACAAAGTTTCACTGAATAGGAACTTACTCTAAATAGATTCCAATTATGTGTGTAGAGAACTTTAAGCTTTGTAGTGCTGTTGTGGCATGATGTTGTGTGGCACTGGAGACCAGGTACCAGAACTCTTGAAAAGAGCAGAAGGGCTGCAAGTTTCAGGTGCTGCAAATCAAACCTACAATCACAAAGGAATAGGAATGAAATCTTGAAAATGAAACATGTGTAAGAAACTGCCAGGTGTTCTTATTCCTCTTTTTTTCCATCTTCTTTTTCTTACCCGAGTGAGCAGGTTATAGCAAGGTTTCAGCAGTATGGGGGGGGGAATTGCAATTAAAAAGCTGTCAGTTATTAGATAATTGTAAACATGAATATTGTCTAGTTAATGAGAAAAAGCTTGTCAGTGAACAATTAGTCTGCCTTGAAAAAAGGGGGGAAAAAAAGAGGTTTTTTTGAAAACTTGTTTGTAGTAGCTTATATGCCTTTTAGAGGATGGTGAAATAAAGTATTGATTGTTCTATTTAAATAATTCCTGAAGGGGAAGTTTTCAATTTGCCTGAGTGTTTGTTCTGATAAGAAAGACTGAAAAGACAGGTGCCATGTCATTGTATATGTTCAAACTGCACAGTATCCTCATCTAAGTTTGTCAGAGAATTGGATTGAAATGTCACTTTATCTAATGGGAGACATGAAATTGGCCTTGTCAGATAACCCACTTATTGTAAAAAACATCAGCTCATATCTAATAGATGACATAAATGTAATCAAACATTGAGCAAAAGGAAAACAGTCGGGTGAAATTGATTAAATGTATTTGGTGAAGTAAATTAGAGTTCTGCATACAATCCCTAGGCTGAAGTTTTCTAATAGTGGGCAGATCCAACACAGATTAGATTTAGGAGAACAGAATGAGCCTGTCTAGCAGACATCAGATTATTAGAGAGTTCAGACTGCTTATTGAGTTCAAACAAGGTAAACCTAGGTGTCAAATTGGTTAAAAGGAGTTTGGTTAGGTTTTTAAGCAAGGGCATAGAAAGGTAGCCATCTGTAATTCTGGCAGCTTAAATGTCTGCATTTTCCAAATGGAAAATTTAACACTGGGAACAGAACCGAACCTCTTCAGGACCTCTAGAGCAAAGAATTTATTCTGGAGGGCAAAGTCATTTTGACAACAAGACATAGTAAGAAAAATATCAACGATAACTTATCTGTATCAGTTGTTCTCATACATTACGTGTAAACAGATACTTGGCATCTGTTTTTGCTCTCTCCGATTAACCTTTCATGCTGGATCCATCACTGTCTGTACTCCTTTATTTACCAACAGCATTGGGACTTTATTTTTATTGTTGCCTAACAATGATGTCCAGTTTCATATGTTCATTTTTTGGCAAACTGACTGGAGACTTACATTTTTCAGCACAGGTGTGTGCCTCAGCCTGGAGATGCTGAGAAAAGCTCCAACTAGAAGAGCTGATTCAGTTCATCCATCATTGCAAACTTGCCATAGGAAAGTGCTGAAGGCTCTGGACTTTGAAGCAGTAATATTTTTTCGGGAGGGTACTAGTTATGTCAAGAATGATGTTTTTCTCTTGCTGTGAAAATCTGTTCTCAGATATAGTTAGTTAAAAAAACTACTAAATAAAACCCAACAAGACTCTGAGACTTCTTTGAGTTCATCTTTCAAATTCCCCCAAAATTCTAGATACAGTGTACGAAATTTAATTGCAAGCAGGGACCTGAGCTCCTCTGGGGGCAGGCTGGATCCAGGCACAGGGATCAAGACCTATGAGTTTACCATTTGTATGCTTTTAGTGTACAGTCCTCCATCTTGCTGAATCCTTGTACTTTGAGACTAAAATGGTGATGGATTAACGATGTGGATAGTGAGGAGCATGAGAACAAGATGCTGCATACCCAGATGAGATTGTTTGTGCTGGGACTGAAAGGAAAGGCAAACTGGGAGGTGTTTTGGAATGAGAGGGAAGGTAGGGAAGCTGGGGAGAAAGACATGGGGGTGCTGGTCGACAGCTGGCTGAACCTGGTATGTGTCTGGGTGACCAAGAAGGCCAGTGGCTCCCTGGCTGTGTGTGGGCAGCAGGACCAGGGCAGTGATTGTGCCCCCTGTACTTTGGCACTGCTGAGGCCACACCTTGAATGCTGTGTCCTGTTCTGTTCCCCTCACTACAGGAAAGACACTGAGGTTCTGGAGTGAGACCAGAGAAGGGCAAGGAGCTGGTGAAGGGTTTAAAGAGTGGGTCAGGAGCAGCTGAGTGTGCTGAGAGTGTTCAGTTTGGAGAAAAGGAGGCACAAAAAAACCCCCAAACTCATTGCTCTCTACAGCTGCCTGATAGGAAGTTGTAGTCATGTGGGGGTCTGCCTCTTCTCCCAAACTACAAGAGACAGGACAAGAGCTCATAGCCTCCAGCTTAGCCAGGGAGACTTGGGTAGGACATCAGGAAGAATTTTTTCATTGAAAGAATGGTTAAGCATTGGAATGGGCTGCTCAGGGAGGTGGTGCAGTCCCCATCCCTGAAAACACTCATTTAGTGCCATGGTTTAGTTGACATTTTGGTCAAATTTGAATTCGATTATCTTGGAGGGTTTTTCCAACATGACTATGATTTTGTGACAAAGAGGGGAAGGTAAACATATACACATTCATGCTTTTGCAAAAAGTGAGGAAGTAGATTTTGTCATTTTTCAAGATAGTGTTTCTAAGCCGCAGAGAAGAAATGTCTATTTTTGTCTTCTTTAATTCACTTAAATCTTAGAGATTTACATTGTCTCCAGTGGCATCTCAGTGTGATGCCTTTGCCCTCCCAATTTAAATTTTAGAAGAACTGCAAAGTAAAAGATGTTAAGATGCTACATAAAATGTTTGGAAAATCTGTGTAATTTAGGTAAAAAGCAGTTTAAAGGAAGGAGTTGCAGTTTCAAGTGTGTTTTCAATTAATAAAAAAGTGTGTAAGAATAAATAGTTTACATTCATGTATGGCTGCATTTGTTTTTATCCTCTGTGTAAGGATAAAGTGTGTTGGTATCCTCTGTAGAAGGGCTACTCCTTATCACAAAGTCTGTCTTTTTCTCATATTTAATATAAATGATCCCTTTATGTAGGGTGACCTGAGAACACCTGCTTAAAGCTTTGTGTCACCTGCAGACCTCTGGCTTTGTAAGGTAGCCACTATTTCCTTTCCCTAAGGGATTGTGCCCATTGTCGTTTGTCAGAGAATTCAAGAGGAGGGCATGTGTCTGTTCAAAGTCTAAAAGGCATAAAATTTGATATATGGATCTTACCTTCTTTTTTTCAGATAATGTTCTGTTTTGAAAACCTACATTTAAAAGGGCTTCACAGTACTGAATAGCTTTGTTTACTAGCTTCAAGAGGACATCTGCAAGAAAGAACTCCTCTTTAAGCAATTATACTAAAGTTATTGTACTAGATAGCCACTACTACAAACTTGTTTCTGCTGTCAGTTGAAAATCCTTCCTTGAACATACAGAGTCCTGAAATATCAAGTCTGTAGTACTGTTTCATAAAGGTATTAATTTGCATGTTATTTAATTGAGACTACCTCAGTGGCTGCCAGTAAAACAGCTTTTAGTGAAGAGCAGTAGTGCTGCAGTGTGGTACTTACCTAAGTGATTCAAATTCCTCAGCATCTTAAAAATATTAAATCATTCTGTCAAAAAAAAAAAAGAAGAGTATATTTCAGACTTCAGTCATGAAATCAATTCTTCTATTTGGCTATACTGTGCTTGTATTAGAGTATCTGCCTAACTGAGTCTCATGTTTTTAACCAGTAACTTAATATGAGCATCATATTTGTAATGAAAGGTTGGTTTTAGGTGGTCTCAGTCTCTGGTAAGAAAGTAACTTTTGGTATTAAACCATGTTAATAGTATGAAATTGCAGTACATGCAAGCATTGCTGAATTAATGTAACTTGAATTAACCTTTTTCATTGTGGTCCCAGAGAAATGAAAAACATGCCCTGAGGTATAAACAGACAATAAAATACTGTCTGTTTCAAGTACTTGTAATATTTGGAATGAATTGGTGTAACCACTAACCTTAGTGACCTAACTCCTGAGTTTGCATTTTGAATGGCACTTCAACAGCCTTTAGTAGCATTTGAAACTTGAAAGTAATTAACTGTTCTTTCAGCATGGCTAAGTAAATGCCTTAGGATGCTTTATAAAAGTTCCATTTCATGTCTTGGTTCACGAAACAGCCTAATGATTTAAATTGATGCTAAATCATTTTGAGTCAAGTCAGAACTGTTTCCAGACATACTATCACTGTATGAAGCCATAGTTTATATACTTAGGAAGAATAGTTTCAATAAAACTACAGTATGTTTCTAAATCAACAATGACATTAGTTTGCCATATATTTCTATTGACAAAACAATGCTTTCACTGCTTATTCAAAAATCTAAACAATTTTCTTTATATACTGGAATCTGCCACAATACATTAAGCTATTTTTATGTCTGTTCCAATTAGTAATGCTTAATAGATATCTTTGGAGATGTTCTGGTTTGTCGCCCTTTGTATTGTGTTTTTCATGATAGTAATTATTTAGTTTTGTTAAGATGAAAACACACAGTGGTGACACCTGTGTTTGCTGGTTTGTAGTGTTGTATTTCAGCAATTGCTGACAGATTGCACAGATCGAAGCTTGCATACAAGTGTACCCTGCTAATTAGAAACACCATCTATCCGAGGCACAGCTGATCTTCAGTGTGCTTCTTGCTCTGAGTTACTCCTTCTATAAATTAAAAAAAAGGTAGCATATTGTAGGATAATTACATGTTTGTTAAAATAGCAATTCTGCTGTTCCTGAGGAAATACTGAATGCTTCCCGGAGATGCTTTCTCCCTTTGGCTTCATTCTTTATGTTTTTTGCTTTAACTGTGACTTTGAAGACCATGACAAAATGATGAAATACATAAATTCAGCTTCTTGTCTCTTTGACTACCTGTATCTCAGCACAGAGGGAAATGGTTAGCAGAAGAGGATAAATCTGAATCTAAAGCTTAAGGAAGACAGATGTCCTGCATTCATTGCATATTCTGTGTAGCCTTAAGAAGGTGGCAGTGTTTGCTGATAGATATGTTAAGAATATTGGATCAAACAGTGCCTTACGGTGGCTTGATTTCATTCTACATGAATATATTTAACCAACAGGAAGGCAAATTTTTTGCAGATACGATGCATGAAACAGCAGAGTAATTTAACCAGTAGGGAAAAAAGAATTTGTTATTTACCTTTAAAAAAAAATGATGTCTGCAAATATTTTCTGCAGTCTAATTTAAAATAAGATGCCCTTCATGTAGTAAATTAAAGTGGCTTTAAAACTTTGGTCGGCTTTGAAATCTTTAGAGTCCAAACTATCAGGATACCACATGCATGCTTGCTCTGTGATAGAGAGTATCATTTCTGTGTGGTAGTTAGTGAAAATAGCCATTACATGAAGTAGAAACAGACCTTTAGTAAAAGCTCAAGAAATCCACCAGCTTTCTTTTAGAAGCTCTTTAATTTTAACTGAAGTGTAGAACTTGAAAAATTACTATACTTACTCTGCTTTCACAGAGGTCTGAAAATATGAAGGCTGAGTAGTTAAGTACATGAAAAATAATAAAAAATTAATTTTGTTTCTGTGCAGGAATTCCTGTTCTCGTTATGTGTAAGGATAGGATACAACATAAATTTTAGCTTAAAAACATCAGTTTTGAGTAGAATAAAATCCAGAATAAACTGTATTTGGATGAGAAAACCTGAGATATTATTTTTAAATTGAGAGTTGCCATGGAATGTTTAGTGAATAGAATTCTGTTTGCACCTGGCTTGAAGTTATGTGGCATAAATGAAAAGCTTCTGGTTGTGTGGTTTAAACCAAAAGCTTCAGGTTAAAATCTCCAAGTGCATAAACAAAAGAATCTGAGTATTGCAGTTTAATGAAAATAAGTCAGTCTGTAGTAGATTTCTTCATATTTGTATTTTTATGCAGTCTTCAACTCTAATGTCGTAAAACCCCTGTTGCTTATTTGTTTTAGAAGCAGAAAAAATGGAAGTGTAATCATAGCTTGTTATCTATCGTACCTTACTGTTTTTCAGAGCCACCAGTTCCCATTGCTCCACCCCAGCTGTCCTCAGTCGGTGCAACTTACCTCTGGATACAACTGAATGCCAACTCCATCAATGGGGATGGACCCATTATCCAAAGAGAAGTTGAGTGTCGAACTTCAAGTGGAAGCTGGTATGACATACAACCCGTGGACTCCACAAGCTGTAAAATTGGGCACCTGGATCCTGATACAGAATATGAAATCAGTGTATTGCTTACAAGACCGGGTGAAGGAGGAACAGGATCTCCTGGCCCAGCTCTCAAAACAAGAACAAAGTGTGCTGGTGAGTACTCCAAAGTGAAAGGAAAGTTGTAAGCATCTTTCTAGAGCTGAAGACGTAAGTTGATTCACTTTTTTGTGAGTTTTTACTGTCTGTCTTAAACCAACTGGTTGCAGGAATTAAGATTGAATGGTTTTAAGTGTAACCTATTAGCATTTTCCAGTTACAGTGACCTTGAAAGCAACCTTCCATGCCACTGTAGATGAAAACATGACTGTGCATGCTCCTTTTCTCAATGTCAGTCATATCAAACTTATTGATAAAGTGGAAAGAGGTCCTGTGTAACAGCAAAAGCATTCACTTTTGAGTCTCAATTAGCAGATGGGGTTTAGCAAAGGACTGCTTTCTTGAGTGACTGGCAGCATGTCTCTTTAGTAAATGAGATAGTGCAGTTTCTGATGTGTTGTAGCAATCTTGGCTCCTGTTTTGGGTGTTATAATTAATAGAGCTGACCTCTGATTATAATAGCATACAAAGTTCATCTATTATATAGAAGCAATTGTAGAATAATTTTCACTAAGACTGGCAGTTATACTATTTTGGGATTTAGCTGCTCAGAAAATAGAGGATACTGTGACCTTGATTTTCTTTGGTCATTAGTATTTTCCCCCAATATTTTGAATCATCTCTCTGCTGTTGTAAAGCTGGTGGAAGATAGGCAGGAGTGTAGCTAGAGGAAATGGGAGTAACAAGTGGTATTAGCTTATTGATTCTAGTATTTTAAAGAATTACTTGGTCTTACTTGCCTTTTTAACAGGAAAAATTGTGTACTTCAATAGAAATAATATATTTCCATTGCATATACTTTTTGTAAAGTCACCTGGCCACCTGTCAGTGAGTAATGTCATTTCAGTTGAATTGGTGTGATGTCAAACACAAAATGAAATATAATTGCTGTCAGAATCCCAGTATTATGTTCTGAAGATGCAAACTCATACAAGTACTAATTCTTCGATGTTATTTGTGGTATTTTTTTCTTCCTCTCATTACTGGAAAGAAGTGTTTAATGAAAAGTACCGAAAAGCAGTACAGCTAAATTATTATAATAGTTAAATATTTTATATTTATAAGATTTTTCTCTACTAGGCTAAGATAACTTCAGCTTAGTCAAAAGTGGGGCATAAAAATGTAATATAGTTCCCTTCAGGAGGATTTCTGGGTCACTGTGCCCTTCATGGTAATGTAAATGTCTGACTAGACAAGGTAAATATGTACTTAATACACAAGTATTTCAGTTATTTTAAAATTAAACAGTTTTGCTAATAGTTTTTTCATCTTCTTGTATGGTTAGGTAATGCAGTACTGGGTGCTGTGTAAGTGAACCTGTCTGTCCTGTAGGGTTGTGTTGTGGTACCAGCCTTGGATTAGTGACAAATCCAAAATGCAGTGCCAGACAGGCTGCTGTGAAGGAAATTTAACCCCACCTCAGCCAGACTTAGTAGAGAGTGATACTCAGAATTTTAGTTATATTTAAGAAATATATTTAAGAATATCATATGCTTTCCATTCTTCTTGGTGGTACATACTGCTGAGTGTTAAAACAGGCATTCAGTTTCATAAACCACTGTGTACTGGAAGTGTTTTATTACCTGGTGAGGTCTTGTAGTACATCAGAATTATTTGTGTTTTCATTAAGCTAAACAGTAACCTTCTTAAATTAAAAGCAGAAAGTTAAATGACTGAAAAATGTAAATTGAATGATGGTATTAAATCTGTCTCTACAAATTGGCTTTTTTATAGCAGAAGACCCTGCTTTGAAGGTGTAGTGGTTATTGGTTAACTGTTAGCAAGTGACATGCTAATAACTGGCCCAGGGGTTTAAAAAGAGATGCTGATAAACTAATGACAGTATAATTAAGCTGGGTAGGAGTAAAAAAATGCCAGTCTCCAAAGCCTACCATAGAATTAATAAAACAGGAGTCTTTAAGAGAAGAATCATTGCACCTTTTTAATTACTGTGATAATTGCATGCTGCTTGCCTGTTCCCTAGAGGAAGATAGTGAACCACTTGGAGACCAGAAGCAGTATGCTAGGCATTCAATAATCTTTATAGTTCTCCAAAGCATTTGAAATATGTTTTCATTTTAGCAAGATGAGATTTCAGAGACTTGTAATAGACAAGTTTTATCTGCAACTTTACTAAATAAAGGCGTCTATAATTAGAATGCAAAGAAGAAAAAAATCTTTCCAGACTTGGTTGCATCACACTCATTGGAGCAGTTGCCACTTTAGCAAGTTCTTTGTTTCCTTTTGATGAAATATAATTTAAGTGCTCTTTCAGTGTAATTCTCAGAAAGCCAAAGAATTACATTCAGGTCTGAATTAGATTTAACCTAGAATGTGGAGTTCAGGTTTGAAGGAGTCTAACGGATTTTGGCCATGGTGAACCACATTTGAGTCAGGCTTAGAAAAAAGGGGTTTTCTAATTTAAAAGTGTGAAATGGAGGCCTTCTCAGATTGTCTGGGATTTGAATTGCCTCTTCCTATGCTCAAAGCTCCCTCTCCCCACAACCATCTCATACAGAGCTGTGAACCTAGAATGCAGAGTGCCAGGGGTGGGGCATCCACAACTTTGGTGAGCAGCCTGTTCCAACTGCCTCACCACCCTCACAGCAAAGAACTTCCTCCTGATATCTGATCTAAACCTACTTCCCATTTGAAGCTCTTCCCATCGTCCTATCACTATTGTTCCTGATGAGACCCAGTCTGACCCAAAACCACTGGAACTATCCATAGTAAAACAAAAGTAAATATGTTGAAGGATTAATAAGACAGGCTGTGTTTTGTAGTTTTTCTTATCCATGTCAGTATTTCTGTGGGTAGATATATTTATTTCAGGCCTTTCCAGCATGCTTTGTCTTTGACATTCCTTGCATGATACAAATCTTGATCTGATCTGTGTCCCTGCATTCTGGTGGTGAAACAGTGCCCCAGTTAAAACACACCTGAACAATGCAGAACTGGTAAATGAGCTCCTGCAATTTTATTTTTTTTTTGCTATGGCCCCCTCTATTAGGAGACTTTATTTCTAATTTATGTTGTTCCTTGAATCTGTTAGTGAACAGATATGTCTTAAAGACAGCTACCCAGCTACCTTAGGAAGAAAAGTTAAAATAAAATCTTCCCTCCTGCTAAGGGAGGGGATTATTAAGGCCCCCTGGGGAAAGTTGTTTTCTTTTTCTCATAGATTTTTTTTTTTCACTGTGACATTTGGCATAATTTCTGAAAATTAGCATATTTTCCTTTACTGAACCAGAAAACTCTATTGGAATTTAAGAAAATAAAAAAAAAATAAAAAAAGAAAGAAAAAAAAAAAAAAGTAAAAAGACTGCCATGAAAGAATCTTCTAATGAATGATCCCCAAACTGTGGAGTTTTTTTAACAGTCAGATCTCTACTTCCTTGTGCTAAGACGCAGTTACTGCCCTAGAGTATTTGCAAAAACAGTCACTGCCAATTTAACCAATAATTTTCATACAGTGAAATAACAGGAATGTTTTAATTAACACAGTTGATTTTGCTGTCTCTTCTATCCCATCACCTGAGCTTGTCAGGAGGAAAGCTGTTAGTCCCAGTACAACTGAGCTCTTGAAACACTGCTGCAGGTTTGTTGTAAAATGTCTGGTACTCCTAGAAGGCTTGTTACAATCTGGAAGAACAGGGCAGAGGAACTCTTCAAATCCCCTCTCTTGAAAAAGAATAATCTCTGTTTTTCTCAGTTTGCTCATTGTTTTGGCTTCAGCTGGTTAATCCTCCAAGGTGTCAAAATTATTTCACTAGTTCTGTGCTGCCCACTGGAATCCACTGGCATTGTGAACGAAAGTCTCTGTGTGTCAGAATACATTGAGAGAATGAGTATCCTGTTCCCTCTGATCAATTCAGACCTGCATCAGGCTGCACCAGGCAGAAGTATCTCTGGGCAGATGGCACAGGCCAGAAACTGTCTCAAACCCTGCATTTAAATTCAATGTGCTCAGGTGTGCTGAGTGCCACTCAGTGCCACCACTTTTCTCCTGCCCCATGGCATGGAGCACTGTCCAGGTCCTGCAGGAACAACAGTCTGTATCTTCTTGTGTACATCATTCTGAATAATTAGTCAGTTTTGCAGTTGGTTTTCCCTGTTCCCCCCCTCCCCCCTTCTTTTGTTATTAATTCTCTAGGTAGTCTCTCACTTTGTCCATGCCCCAGCCTTTCTTGAAACTCAGTGGTGCTTACTGCTGATTTCCATGCCCTTCCCCATTCTGTGTCACTATTTGGAAAGATGAGTTCCTTCCCAAGAACTTCTCCAGGTTGAAATGGCAGCTTCCTTTCTCTGTCCTTCAGGACTTGAATCTTTTGACCTTTTTGTCTCAAGAGGAAGGATCTTAGTGTCACTGGGAATTAAGTTATTCCTTCTTGTTGCTGTACCAGGGGGAGCTGTCTGTGAAGAGGTTCAGGGTTTTTTCAGGCGTATAACAGTCTTAACATTGCTTAGTTTTGTGATCATAGGAAAATGTCAACTTGAAGCTATACTGCAAGTTTTTTTCCACAGCTCTTTCTCTTGGCAATTTTCTTCAGAAGTTTTAGCCAAGGTTTTCTGCAGCTGTGTTGTATTAGAGCTAGACCTCAGGTCAGAGACACCTGGACCCTAAAGAGTAGGGTGCAGATATTGCACCATTTTATTTTCTATGGAAAAGTTCCATGATATTTCTAAAGTCTCCTTTCCTAACCTGAAACTGTAATAAACTTCAGTAGAAAGTTGCATCGATTTATCAGAACTAGAAGTCCACAGTGAACTTATATTTTATTTATGGTTTTATTATGAAAGTAAGATCCCACTGTATTGTCCTTTTTTCTGATGCCTTTCTGATACACAAACCGTCTCGCATAAGGTCACTTTCTCCTAAGGGTAAAAGCTAATTTCAGATTTTCTGCACTGTAGCAGGTGAATTGCAGCTTTCAGATGTGCAGGAGGTAAACAGAACGATTTTAATAGAATCCCAAGAAAATACTGTGTAGTGAGATACATGTCTATGTGTTTGTGTCAGGTCACTTACTTCTCATGGAGAAACAAAACAGAAATGCATCTTCTTGGAAGGGGCCCTTCAGAAAACACAAATGGTGTTCAGCATTAACTAGTGTATGAAAGTTCTTCTTGGGCAGCCACTTGTCCAGAAACAAGCACCCAAGGTGTTACTTTCTGAGATGACTTCTCTGATGCTGTGTTACAGAACAGCCTCCTCTTGTGTTATTAGGAATCTTGGAGTGGGAAAACCCCACATAATCCAAATTCCACCCATATAAAAAATCTCTTTAAATCCAGTTCTCTTCCTCCTTGTCTCACAGTCTAGAATTTCCCCTAGGAGTCCTTTAAGTTCCTAAAATAAAAGAAAAAACATCCAACAAAAAACTACAGCCTGGATAGTCTCACCATAAACCCTGGGAAGATGATGGAACAACCAGTCTTGGAAACCATTTCCAGGAACACAAGGGACAAAAACATGATCGGGTGTAGTCAGCATGGATTCACAAAAGGGAAGTCATGCTTGATGAACCTGAACTCCTGTGGTGAAATGGTTTTGTAAGTGAATAAAGAGCACTGGAGATATTCAAAAGTTATCTGGACATCATACAAGATGCTCTGTTGGGTCTGGTAGAGCAAGGCTGGTGTACAGTGAGAGTTGGACCAGATGAACCTTCCTACCTCAGCTATTCTGTGATTCCAAGTTTCTTTCACAATCTGGGAAGAGAAGCTATCCACCACAGTGTTTGCTAAATTCTGCTGGACTCTGCTTTAATATGCGGGGATGTATCATCATCTTTCCACTGTATTCCTGTCTTTGTCTGAGGCTATATAAACAGTGAGGTACAGTGTGATGGAGAGACTTTATCACAGACAAAAGTTTGAGTTCCACTATATCGTTCTGGATGCTTCTCTGGATTTGTGGTTGTCAGTGATAGCAAAACCAGAACATTTTCTTTTAGGAAATAAACACCTTGAGAGTATCTGCCCTTTCATCCCAAACATGTCTTTCCTTTGCAGGGGAAATCACAGAGTGGTTCCCCATTCAGTGAATTTTCAGCCTGCAAACACAAAAACTTCTCCTAATATTGGCAACCAAGAGAACTGGTGTTATATGGAAATTACTAATACCTGCATTTTGCGTCTCAATTGGTCCCTAAATAAATAGTCTTTGGTTAGATAGAGCATCCAGAGATCTCACTTGAGAAACAGAACATTTTCACTCCCCACCACATGAAGGAGAGGGGAAAAAAAGGACAGGAAAACTGCTGCAAATACGTAGGTCTGTTGGCTCTCTTTCTGACATGTGCTGAAGTATAAAAGGAATATGGACACATACTGTTGGTAAGGACACAGAACATGCAACCTGACTGTCAGATTAGGTTTTTTGAGAAGCTCCACATTGGAATAAGGAGAAACATTTGGGATTCTTTCCTGACAGTTACGGCTGGGTTAATATACAGATGGAAACAGAGTGTATATAAAAATAACTGCCATGTCTTTGGTTGTGTGAAAAGCAGTCATATAAATGGAGACTTATTTCTTCACTTTAATAGATTCCCATTTCAAAACATTTGCAGAGGAAGAAATTAACCTGCTCTTTGAGACAAATGAACCTTCACTAACTTAGAGCAAACCTGAGGGGCAAAATTATTAATTTCACATCTGCCATGTGGAGGGAATGTGAAGAAAACATAATGACCCTTAAGGAAAAGTAGATAATATGATTTCCCCTGTGACATATCTTCATCTCCAGTCTTTGTTGCAGTCTCTTATTAGTTACAAGGATAAGCTCAAAACGCACACAATCAAACAGTTATTGTACCCAGCTTCAATTCAGGAAGAATTGCTTGTTATGGAGTGAGAAAAACCCAGCAAGCTGGGAATGTACTGGTTATAAATAAAAGACTGCTGGGTGGGCACCTTTAGTGGAAGTGGTAAATTATAAATACTTGTAAAAAATACTGTTTTTTACAGGGTGTTCTTTAGTATTACTCTGTTCTGAATAAATGAAAAATAAGCTGTTTCATACATGCTTGGGATCACTCTCTTCTCAGACGTGTATTATTACTGCAGATTTAAATGAATGCATTGGCACGCTGTTATTACAAACAATTAAAAATAACAGGAAAGGGCATGCTGTGTCTTTCCAGGGAAGTTTCATGGGTGCCTTGAAATTCATCCTTACCAGCTTTATGCTGAGCACTTTCTCCCCTCTTCTGAGGCATATTTTTACATCAGCTGTTTCAATTCTCACATACAATTATACCATACCATCTTCCACTCGTAGGGAAACTTCACTTCATTTTTAATTACGTTAATCCTTTGGCAAAAACTTCAGCAAATGAAACAGAAAAGTGTGGCTTTTCCTCTGACTTGGTCTTACCCAAAACAAAAGCAAAATCTTGTATACATTTGCAGTGATCAAAGTATATTTACTTCAGTTTGTGTCTAAAAGAATAACTGATTGTGTGTACCAAGAGTATGTGTTTGTACATACACAGACACACCCATACATCCTCATCTCTTTTTCCTTCACATGTGTGTATGAATGTATCAACCCTATGGCCAAAGGTAATTTAGGCTCTGTAGGGCAGGTTTTCTGCTAAAAAAAAATATAGTTGTGTGAACTTCTGAGCCGAGTCTAAAAACTCCTTTTGTTTTAGGAGTCAGGAAAATAAGATGCTCCATAGAAATCTATGATACTAAATACCACCACCTTGTGAAGGTAATCCCATTTTCCCTTATGACAGACCTGCATGGCAGGAGGGAGCACCCAATTAAGCACAAATCTGTTGTCAAATTGAGTATTTGATGTTAGACTTCTGCTTGTCTGCCCTGACCCTCCTGAATGGGGGCACTAGTTTGGCTCTCTCATCTTCTGGAATTAAATTCTGGCAGTACTGTGTCAAATCAGTTTAAATTTTAAGCAAGTTATTTGGATGAAATTTGCCAGTGGTTTTAAAGGGTGTTGAAAGATGGAAATGGATGAACAGACAGGCATGCTCCTTGGTTTTATTATTTTAAAGCTCACTCTTTTGTTTGACACTGTTAGACCGTGTGCTATCTTTCCCAGCAGCTTTGACCAGCTTTGAAAACATGTAACTGCACAATTCTGTTGAAGTATCTGAAGCATGAAACACCTAGGAATGATGTAGAAACACAGAGATGCTTTCATTTTTTAAACCTTTTAGTAGTGTGGGGTTTTTTTCAAATTACAAAAAAAAAAAGTACTTATCAAAGGTTTTGAGAAGAATAGTATATTAATTTTACCTCACTTCAAAGGAAAATTAACAGCTACACAACTGAGGTGCTTCCAGGTTTCTTCAGTGCTTGGGAGGCATTTTGGCTTTGCAGACCTGTTTGTTTTGCAAATGTAGAGTCGTATGCGGAATTCATTCCAGCCTCCTAAGTTCCCAGGAAGAAAAGCTGATGCTGAGTTCTGGCTTTTCTGGTATTACCTTTTTCAATAAAGTTCAGTTACAACTTTATAGCCTAGACTGTAGGCTATGTGCCAAGTTTGAGACCTGAAATCAGGGCAGATCCTGATGAAGAGATATCCTGGCTTAGGAGATAAAAAATTCTCCCTCTTCAGAGTGCCAGGCTGTTGCAGTGCTATAAATAGGTAATGCTGTCCTGCAATCCAAGGATCTCTCCTGGTGAGCAAGTGTGCATCACATTTCTGTTTACAACAAAAACAAAGTTGAGACACTTCACACAGCCCTAGACCTCAGCTTCTATAGCTGTAAAAAAAGCTGGGTTTTTTGGTAATCCATCTAATTGCTGAGTGTGTTGTTTAAGCTCCCCATGGAGCTAAGATACTTCCAGACTCTTAAGAGGCCAGAAACATGTGAGTGAGGAAAGCTGCTCTGTATTCTTTATTTTTCCTACTCTATGTCTACATGGCTAAGTGAATTCTGGCCCAGGAAATAAAACATTTTACTGGAAAGCGTTCAGCAAGGAAATACTAACCTAAATCTCTAAGAAGAAATAAGAAATAAAATTGGGAAAGGTTTTGCCTAGCATTATCATGAGGTACTGTGTTAAAAGACAAATAGAGGAGATTTAAATCAAATTGAGAGTAAAGTTAATGAATTATGGCTCTTGCATTTCAGTATCCCCAACCATCTCAAATAGTTTCAACAACTGTATTTTCAAATTTATACTTTTGATGTCTGCATTTAGTTCTCTTTTAATTTAGACCATCATTTGAGCACCCTTGTTATTATTTAAGGTATCCTGATAACTATCTCTGCATGTGGTTCATGCTTACTCATTCCATTAAATTTGATCCACTTCCTGGGAGGAGAGAGAAGGGCTTTCTTTTGGGAAAGGGAGAGTTCAGTTTCATTTGTTATTTCATGATTTGGAACTTTCAAAAAGCTCTCTGAAGGTATTCTGGTGCCGAAATTTTGCAGTAGAAAATCATGTTTATAGTGGACTAATGCCTTTTAGAATTACCATATGGGAAAAAAGCATGTAAAGCAAAAAGGTAAAAATGAAAATTACTCTTGACATGCAGAAGTGCCTTTTCATTTCTAAAAAATTATGTTCTTTAGAAACAATAATCAAATTGTTTGTCAGTTGCTCTTTGTTTTGACTGTTTCTGGAGATGTTTTGTTTGCCGTTAGCTTAAAAAATAAAAAAAAAATCAGTAATTGTCTTAATTACTGTTGTATAGTGTTGAATTTGAGAGGATTAACCAATGTGTAACTGGCATGTTTGGCCAAGTAAATGAAAAAAATAACTTTTAATGACCTGAGCATAATTATGGATGACTTTGGAATAACAACTGGCGAAAGTTGTACTATAATTAAATTTCCATTATAAAAGTTTGAGTTTTTTGTCTGACAAGTGAGGCTAGATTGTGAAAAGTATTCATTTAAAAGAGGAAAAATTAGAGAGCTATAATTTATAATTCAGGGTAATCAATGAAAGCATTTCTTTTGTCAAAAAACCTTTCACTGACAAATAGCATTGCATTGTTAGTTGTTTTAAAAAGAAACTAAATCCTTTTGTTATTTTTTCACTCACTGTAAAAAGAGATGAAAAATTCTGGTGGTTGAATCGTGCTGTAATTCACAGTAATATTATGCAGATAGGGCTTCTCAGACTGTTTCTCTTCATTAACCTTTACTTTGTGTAGTCTATAACTAAGACTGTTTATGAAGAAATATGATCTTTTTAAGGCCATCTTATCAAGATTCTGTTTAGTCTGAGCAGAGTTGTTTCTGATAGGAGAAGTGACAGTGTATTCTCATTTTCAAACTGTCCAGTTACAGATTGAGATGGACCCTTTCCTTTCCAGTACTGGAGTCTCAAGGAAAATTAATAAAAACATTACGAGGCTACTCTGTTAATTTCAACATAATCTTCCAAAGGAAGCGCCAGCAAAGATTAATACTTAAAAAGTTTGGGTACCAGATTTTCACAGCAACAGCAAAGCTCAGAATAGTCACTCTCATTTAACAATTAGATAAGTCATTCTTCTTCCAAACACTCATTTGAGCTCTGCATTTACAGTAGTGTTTTATGTGCTTCAGTTATCACTGTTAATTAGGCACAGGTCTAATTGCACTCTGATTCCTCTTAATATACTATCTGTTCATTCTTTAAACAAAATGTATATGCTGTTCATCTCAAAATATGGTTGGACTCTTGACTGAGTGAAAATTACTTTTATCTTACCTATGAGTCTGTTAAAACAATGAACTGTTACTGCTCCGATAACATCACAGAACTGTTTGGTGTGAATCTTCCAAAACCAATTTATTTCATTCTGTGTTACAGTGATACAATCTTTGCTAAGCATTGAGTGTATAATATAGTATTGAGTTCCTAAAACAAGTGACTTGAAAATAGTTCATTTTCATAATGATAATTTTCATAGACTGTCTGCTAAAATTCAAAGTGGTTGTTTACTGCTGTGTGTACTACCACTTTACTGTTAATCTCTCCACTTATGGATCATTGCTTGTGAAAACAGTCCATGTTAAAATCTTAAAAATCTGTCAGGAAAGTACTTTTCTGCATTCATTTTTATGCTCTGCAGTAGCTGCTTCCTGGTTGTTACTGCAAGCTGCTGAGACCAGTTTGTGTGTCTTCTCTTTTCATCCAAACAATGGGCTTTAATCTTCACAAACTGATTTAAGCCTTGATTGTTAAAACTATATGATTTGCAGTTAGATAACATCCTAGAGGTTTATTCTGCATTTGGAGCTTTACAGATGCACAGTTCTGCAATGGGTCAGATACGAGTTTTTTTCTTTAAAATGTTTTGAGCTGTCTTCTGGTTTTGAGAAGTTTTAAGTGGCATGGCCCTGGATGTCTTCTGTAACAATTGTAATCTAATAGCAGTTAATTTGACAGGTTGAAATGCTGAAAGGGCAGGGCAGGAGTGTTCTGCCTTTTCGATGTCTTAAGGATGCATGAAGAAGAAAAAGGTAACCTTCAGAGAATTCTATGAACATGAGTAAATTCCAGATCCACCTAAACATTTAATTATTTCTTCATAGCTGCTAGCTTATTACTTTGATTAAAAATTGTTGTATCTAGCATATCTGAACAACTGATGGGAGCAAATCTTTATGAAGTTCTTAGATTGTATATAAATGATGACTTACTTTTCAGATTTACAACACATGCATCTAGGTTTATTTCTGTAAGCATGAGTAACCAATTTAATTTTTTTCCTTTTTTCTTCTTCTTTTTTTTTTTTTTTCCTTTTTTTCCTTTCCAGTTTTTCCCCCACAAGATTATTTCTTGCCCTGGAGGGATTGTGGAGCTATCAAATGATGATAGAAAGACACCCAGCAATGAATAACCTAATTTTAAACTCATTCTCAGCAAAAGCTGAACTGTTTACTTAAAGTTTTTGTCTTGATGAAAGAGGAAGTGCAGCCATTTCAGAATAAGTTGCTAATGATTAGCAGTGTTGCACAATCAGTTGTTAATGGACTGATGATAAAATGTTTGTGACAACCATGTGCACTGGTGTCTCTAGACATACACTTGCTTGTGCTATTTCTCATGCAAAACATTAAATAGAAGGTTAGCAAAGGAATTCAGAAGTTACATAGTTGCTTTAACATGCCGTGGCTAAAGGAAAATGCATTGAGTATAGTTTAAAACAGTAGTAGTGACTATCTGATTTTTTTCAATATGAAATATTAAAGAATGTATCTTATTCAGATGCTGTTTCAAAAGAAACTGATGGTGGTTTCATTTGTCTTGACTGGTGCAAAATTGTCCGGGAATTCAAATCACCATTTTGCATTGCTATAATAGAGGAACAGGGCACATGATGTAGAAAAAATAGAAAATTGCCTGTTTTCAATTTTAAGTTTTCACAATTAGTAAAATTACCAGTTTTGTGTTTGGGATGGAGGGGAAAAAAGGCTTAAGCAGTGTTACAGTGATATTAGATGTTAATATTACAAATGGAATAACTTTTTCCAGTAAAAAACTGAAGCTGAAATGTGGAGCAACTCAGGAATGCTCTAGAATGAGACAACTTGAAAGAATATGCAGAAGATGTCATGAGTCAATATGGGTCAAGCCTTTACCTGTTCACAGCTCAAGTTCAGGAGACCTTGAGTCCTTTTGCAAAAGTTTTTGTTCGGCTACAGCTCATGAATCCAGTCCAACCTGGGGCTGCATTTTTTGCTGATTTCCAGCATTTTATTTTGCTTATATCATTCCTCATTCTCGTTACATTCCTGTTTCATTCATTATGTTTAACTCCAGTTTTTGGGTACCATTTAATGTGTAAGTCATGTAATGAAATAGGTTATGTAAGCATAATCCTGAAAAGCACAGTTGATAAAGCAGTAATTGAAATAACACTAGATCTACTGCTGAAAAAAAAAATTCTGAGGTAGGTCTATGGTATTTATCAGGAGCAATCATGGAATCAAATAAATGTTTGTTCTTAAGGTACTAATAAGCAATGTGATTATGCTGTATAATTGTATTGCCATCACACTGTTATTTCAGGTAGTTTTATTTTGGCAAAAGTAAATATCAGCCAGTAAGACTAGACTAATTCTGCTTCCTATGATCAGACTTGAAAAGGTTTTGTCAATATTTTCATAATAGCCTTTCTGTTGATTTTGCCCCAGAATTGCTATGAGTAATCTAAGGGAGTGCTGTGGTTCCTTAGACAGCTTAGTGCCTATGGAAACAATAAATACTACTCCCATAAACTTATTTTCTAAGATTCAACAGAAATTTGAGTTCCCAACTAAGAGTTGCTCCAGCTTTTACATTCCTATCAGGAATGATGATTGTGCTACTGGATGTGTCTCTTTGGTAACTTCTGTAGTCAGCATGCAAGGACAGACGTTGTAAAAGGTTGACTGAAAGCAGGATCCAGACAAACTGGTTTTGCTTATCTTTTAAAGGACTCTTTTATTTATTTCCTATTTTAAATTTGTCTTTTAGATTTTATTCTGTTTCCACTGATGATAAAATGCCTTCTAGGGAGACTAACATACTGCACCTTTGTTAGTACCCACAAGTCTCTTTAGGGATAAAGATAAAGCATTTTAGGATGAAGGTAAGATCAGTTGCTCCTATAAAATACATAAAGACCTGGCCGAGCTATTGAACAGTGATGGTTCTAATATTTATTGATGAATGACTAAAAACACTTACTTTCCTAAAATAAGATGTAGTTTAAAACCTCTCTTTTAGGACATTGCTGATTGAGTTCTGTGATACAATGTAAGATGGTACTTTGACTTTCTGAATCTGAGCAGGATGTGTTCTTACTCTAAACATAGAAGACACACATCTCCTTAATCTTCCAGACTGTATCCATTAATTTTAGATGGGCCATTGCCAAGGTTAAAGTATAACACACTCACTCAGCTCGCTTTCAATACCTTTTTCAAGGATGATACTGTTTGTTCTGTCAGTGGAGTTACGAGTTGCCCAAACATCTAATATAAACAGGAGAATTTCCACCAGATAAAAAGACCAAATTCTGAAATCAACTGCCATGGATTTTGTGCAACTGATTTGAAATACTGTGAAAGGTGCAAAGGAACTGTACCGCTTAAGAATAAGCTGACAACACTGTAGTGTTACCAGGAGAGTTTCATGTTCTAAAAGAAAATAAAAGTAATTCTCTCATTTTGTCAGAAGGATTGGATTTGTTTGCTTTCTATTTTTAGTAATTCTTAATGGAAGAAGAGAGGTTTTCTGGAGGGTCTTTTTTTCATTAAATTGCACATAATAAGAGAATCACAGAGGTTGAAAAAGAACGTCTTCTCCAGTCGTCAGCCTAGCACCACATAATGGCCCCTAAACCATAACCTCAAGGGTCACAGCCGCATGCTTCTTGAACCCTTCCAGAGATGGTGATTCCACCACCTCCCTGAGAAACATATTCCAATGTCTGATCACTCCTCTGGTGAAAATTTTTCTAATCTGAATAATTTAGGGTCATTTCCTCTCATCTTTTCACTTGAGACATGGCAGAAGAGAGCAATCTCCACCTCACTACACCCTCCCTGCAGGTAGTTGTAGAGAGCAATAAGGTCACCCCTGAGCTTCCTTTTTCTCCACACTACACACCTCCAGCTCCCTCAGCTGTTCCTCATAAGCCATGTGCTCCAGACCTTCTACCAGCCCTGTTGCCTTTCTCTGGACATGCTCCAGCACCTCAATACCTTTCTTGTAGGGAGGGTCTCAAAACTGAACACAGGATTCCAGGTGTGGCCTCACCAGTGCTGAGTACAGGGGAACAATCACTGCCCTGGTCTTGCTGGCCTCACTGTTCCTGAGATGGTGTCAAATGCTTTGCAGAAATCTAGGTAGACAACACTCACGCATGTCACTTTTGTCATAAAAGCAAACAGGCTGGTGAAGCAAGACATGCCTTTTCTAAACCCATACTGGCTGGGCCCAATTCTCTCCTTGTCCTGTGGTGTGTGATGGCACTCTGAATGATCTGATCTACCAAGGTCAGGCTAGGAGGTCTGTAGTCTGACCCTTCTTGTAGATGAGCATTTTCTAATTTCCGGTTAGCAGTGTGAAAAAGACTTAATTGTAATCCCAAAAATACTGGCTGTAGGTAAATCAGTATAGGACACTGAGATTACCTATATATCCACTGTTCACTTTTTTTCTTTTTCATTTTTTTCCTATCAACCAGCATAGGTTTTGTATATCTGTGCTATCTGCTTTTTCACTTCATTTCACTTAATTTCTTCTTGTGACAGCTTCTGTTGTCTAGAGTCTTTACTTCTTACTTTTCTTCCTCTGCTGTGTATTTTTCTTCTGGTTTACACAACCCCTTCATCAAAAGTGTAGCATTTAGAATCACATTACACTTAAGTCCCACTGAAGTAAATATGCACACTTGAAAAAATGTTGCAAATTTTATGTTATTCTGTTTTACTCCGTTTGGTGTGGCAAGACTGAATGGAGTGAAAATATGAAAATATATCTTGTTTTGAGATACAGGCTGTAGATTTGCTTTAGTGTTAGTATCCTGTCCACCAGAAATGGAAATAATAGAAAGAAAACAACTAAGAGATTATGATGTAATGGACAGTATCTTCTTTTTTATTTTATTTTCCCCAACTTTATATAGGTTTTAACAAAAAAAAAAAAAAAAAAACCAAAAAAAAAGCAAAAACCAAAACCACACCCCCACAAAACCCCACCTGATACATATAGGATTTAAAACTTTGCAAAATACTAGAAATGATCAAAAGAATCCTTTTAAAATACAGTGATGATGAATTATTTAAGGTAGCATATTGTAATGCTTTGTTTGCAGCATAATTAAACTTTTTTTGTTGTTTTGCAATGCTTTCAGAAAGAGATCTAAATTGTCATAGGATAGAAGAGGTTTGGCTGTAGCAATGACCACAAAAATCTCCCAACCTTGGACACCTGACAGTTGAGCTAGGATTTTATAGACTTTGCTCTGATCCTTTCTGTTTCTTCTTAGTTCTGCTTTTGGGGCTAGAAACTTCTCTGAAACTTTGGCTAAGTGTCTCTTTCTGTTGTGACCTATTGTCTTTGGCCAGCCAAGGTCTGCTGTAGTCTCCAAAGGGATTGTCAATAAGGGAGAAGAAGCTCTTTTCTGTCCTGTGGAGGAATTATATTTGGCATAGGCACTCTTCAGGTGCTTCAAGCAGAACTGCCCTGTGAAACAGATCAGAGAAATCCCAAAGGGAATAATGTCAAAAGAATCAAAGAAATGTGAATGTCCTGCATCATCTGGGTAATCTTCCTTGTAAAATAAAAAGCTACTTCAGAGCTAAATTTGATCCAAGAAACTCTTGACAGTTTCTTTGATGCTTTTTCAAACCAGGAAGGATATTTTTTTAACTTAAAGTTTCAGCATTGAAAGGACATCTATTGTTGATACATATGTGCCATTTGGTTTCTCTATGATCCTAGGAATTAGTAAAGCATTTTTGAAACTTGTGGTGATGAACTTTTTTCTTCAATTGGATTACACTTTTTATCAAGCCATCATCCAAGAGACCAGTCATTTAGAATATAACGAGAGTGGATTGTGAACTCAGCATTCATTGATTTGCAGTAAATCTAGACTAAAGCAATGTCATCTTCAGTGGAACACTGACTCCTCCAGGAATTCAGATAAACACCAAGAGAGACAGATCTGCTCTTTCAGGAATTAGATTTAGAAAAATGAAAGCTGCATTTCTGCACAGATTTCTAGAGGTACGTCATATTTTGGGTTATTCAGAGTTAATGATTTTTTCCCTACAGAGATAGTAAAGGTGCTCAAAAAGTGCTAATTTCAGATGAAACCATTCCTGGATGGAAAGGAGTAGCTGGGATCCAGTTAGTAATATTCCAGCTGACACAAACCTTTGTGACCCTGTGTACAAGGAGGGTCCACTGGCAGACAGCATCCTTCTGGAATTCAGAGCACATTCAGAAAAGGTGTGAGCTTAGGAATTTGGACATCTGTCAGAAAGCTGCACAGCCTTAGTGTCTTGGAATAAGGAGTGTTAAGTTGTTGAGGAAAGTCCCTAGAAATGGGAGGATTTATGAAATAGTTCTTGGACTTGTTTCAACTAGTATTTTTGCAGAAAAACATAAGGAGGAATATTGGCTTCCCAAAGGGTTGGATTCCAGCCCCAGCACATATGCTTTCCCATAATTTTTTCTCCAGTTTCATGGTTTCTCTGGAAATGTAGAGCTGAAAATTATCGGGTGGATAACCAAAGTCAAAGCAGATTTAGGCATAGATTTTTTCCCATTAGATAGACAGAAGCCAGGATATTTGCTTGGAGGCCGCCTGCTTTTTCACAGAGCAGTTTCATTCAGTCTCACTGCTTTGCTTTTGAAAGTCAAATTTTGGGAGAACTCAAAGATATTCAAAGAAAGCTATTTTTGGTGCCTAGTCTTCTAAGAAAGAATCATGAAATCAGTATTTTAAAAGGGGATGAAAAGAGATTTACAGTCTATATAAATCCTATTACCATGCAGATATATAGTGATTTTTTTTTATGTCTTGGATTGAAAGATCTTTAGGAAATACAGAAGTGATATCTTTTCTTGGCAAAAGCCAATTTATTCAGCCACTTTCTACAGAACCAGAGTGTGCTATAATAAGTAAGCAGGATCCTCATCAGGTAGGAACAGCAGTTGCAGATCTTAAATGTCATTGATTATACCTTAAATGTTGACTTGTGTAGAGATCTGCTGTCAAGATACAGTTACACAGAATATAACTATTGCCTGGAAAAATGTTATTAGCAAAAGGAAAGAAAAAGGAAGAAATACGTAATGATCCTTTCAGCAATTTGCAAGACATAGTATTTCATGTTGCAAAATCAACTTTTTTTCCATGCATACAAGCGGCAAATAAAAAAAATGGGCAGAGCAAAGCAGATGGGAAAAGTGTTTTCATTTTCATTATGAACTGACTTTAATCTCGGGGGAGTTTGGCATATGAAAATGGCAGTTTCAACTACAAAACTCCCTGAAATATTTCATCTAAGTATATTTTAACTCCAAGAGTATTTTCCACGTCTTGGACTGATACTACTGTATTGGTACTAAACTTTTCTGAAGTCCGTTCATTGAGATGGAAGGAACATATGATTAAATTCAGATGTTGGTATGTTTTCCCTGATGGCTAGTCTGCGGTTCGTAGAGCTGCAAATGTTTCTCTCCTCATAAAAGAAGCAATTCCTTAACTTTAATGATACCTGTAGTTAAGTGTGGTTCCAAAACACATAGCAGTAATGATGTAGAAACTAATTGCACCACCTGACTTCCACTGTAATAACTCATGTAAAATCAATCTGTGATGTGGTTGTGGGTCTTAGTCACTGTGTATCTTTCTGCTTTTATTCTGAATTATTATTATTTTTTCGTGCTTTTATTCTGAATTATTTTGATTTTGTTTTACTGTGCTTGATTCATTTATCAGTATAGTGTTTTCATTTTAACCATGAGGTTAAGAAAAAAACCCCCAAAAAACAGAAACGGAAATATCCATACTGTGTGGTCCTCCTCTGGCTTTTTTATGGGTTAGTGCTGAGCTGACTGTTAGACTGAAGCCAAAATTCTGGATCTTGTAGCCTTGTCTTCTCCACAGCAGCTCTGCTATTGCCAGAGTAATTACCATCTCTGTTACTGTGAGAAGTCTCAGGCCCTGATCCTTTAGAGGGTTTCAGAGCTGCCTGGTCTTGGATGCAGATAGTGGTAATTAACATCTCTTGTGTGTAAAATTGCAGGCAGAGGGGTCATTTCACTAGTGCTTTCCTTCTAATGGATATTCCCCCCAGAAATTGCTTGCAACCTCATGCAGTCTTTAGTTTCAAAATCACTCTTGGACACAGAGGGGGGGTTAGAGCTCCTTATTTGTACTTTCATTGTGTTGATAAATGAGATAGATTTAAATTTGGGTAAAGCCTTGTTAAGTGAGTGCTTTTTTTTTTTTTTTTTCCCTGTACTTCATTTATAGGCCTCCATAAAAAAAATTAACAGCTGTGCCATTGCTGCATACAGCACTCTGGATAATGCATATAAGGCTGTTGACTAGAGGTCTGTTTGGTTACCTGCTGAGGATCACAGAGAAATAATTGATGGAACCCCCAAAATTTCCACTGAGAAGTGTTGATCCTGGTGATTTTTAGAGGGGTTTATGGTAAACTGTGTCATCTAGACTGAATTGGATAGTGACACTTTGGGACTTAGAAGTGTTGTAAATCCACATGGTTTTTACTCAGTTACTAAGATATATTTTCTAGCAGATGGTTCAGACCTGTGCTGAATTCTGCATAAAAAGGAGGCAATCCTCATGCATCTCCACACTTGTAGCTTTTTAGTACAGTGCAAAACTCCTCAGACAGTTTCATTTGACCATCTGTGAAATCTCACTTCAGAACAATGGGGGTTAAGGGCATTTGCTGACTCAAGACTAACGGAAGAGAGAGAAAATGCAATTGTCTAGGAGCAGAGGGGATAGATGAGATTTCTGTTAACCCGAATTAGGTCTGTATAAGTGTTGCTAAGAGCAGAATGCCTCTGGGTGTGAGCAGGGCTAAAACTCCTCTCTGCCCTGTTACTGTGTCTGCAGATAGAAAGCAGTGTGGGTTTTGGAAAAGCCACATTGCAGTCCTGTATTGCACTCTCACTGTAACACCTCAGGAGAAGAGTAGGAGGTCTCAGAGCTCAGATGAGACAGCTCTTACCCAGCAATGGGAAACCCAGCAGTGCCCATAGGAACATGAAACAGTAGACCACGGCTTTTCATCAGATGGCCTTAGTTTCTAGACACTGTGATAAGTTTAGATATTTGCAGTAAAGATGATAAAAATGTTGAGCCATATTTACCCAATTTACTCCAAAACACTTGAATTAATAAATATATTGTACCTAAAAGATTTCTTCAGATGAATGTTGTAGCAATTTGCTAAATTTCCTATCAACAGTGCATGCCATAAGTGCTGCTCATAATTGATACTGATTGTTCACCACGCAAAAAGTGTGCCATATGGTAAAGCTTGATAAACAAGAAACATCCAGACATACTCACATTGTGAAGTTTTTTGGTTCTGCATGCAATTTTTGGTCCATACCATAACAGGGGTTATATTTGGTATAGAATAAGGCAATGTCATTACTGCTCTATTTATTAACAGATTTAAACAAGTTTTGTTTTAGTGACAGTAAAAAGACTAACAGTAGGAAGAGTTTTCAGAGCTCAAATATAATGTCTATCTTGTTCCTAGGTGTCAGTAAGGGATGTCAGATAACTGTGGATGATTTTAAGAAAGAAACAAACCATAAAAAGTTCACTCAGGGAAAAAGATGATCTATCTGTGAAAAACAGATGAGAATTTGGAAAATGTGCTTCTGTGTCAGTTTTGCTTTGTAGAGTTTACCAGGTTGCCAAGTTTCTGTATGAGAAAGAATGGATCCTGAAAATGCTCAGTGCTTTCCCAATGCCCTTAGGCATTAAACAATAACATTTGAAGATTCAAGTTCTTGGAATACAGTCATCCTAAAAATTTCTATATCCAGCTGTTTCTAAAATATTTATTTTCCTGAGTAATGAACAGAGATAAAGCTTTTTTCGTGCTTGTGTGCACTAGTGTCTTATCATGTTAATTTTTTTTTCTAGATAGATCATTTACATTTCTAATTAGGGACACAGTGTTCCATTCCATTCCATTTCATTCCAGTTTTTCACCAAACATCAAGCCTTGCTGAAAGGGTTCAGATTGTTTTGTAAGCAGAACCCTCTTGAGCTTGTGTACAACTTTAGAAATTCAGGTAGAAAAAAATTATATGTGATTATTTCTTTACCTTTCTTTATTTGTTTGGGATTTTTTCCCTCTCTGCCCTTCAAAAACAAATTCCATACTCAGTGCAAACCCTAAGGAAGAAAACGAGTTTTTAAAAAGGTAGTATTATCCCTAAGCAGTAATTACTTGGGTTATAAAATAGTAGCTAAATTGCAGAAAATATATTTTCTGTAATATTATATTTAAACTGTATTATTACCTAGTATTATACTTTCAGCTATGTATTACAGCTATATGACATAAAATTAGTACCTATATTATTTACATTGAAGGAAGTAGACAATGTTATGTGACATGCAGACTAGGAAGAAATTCCAGGTGAAACCCACAACACTAAATACTTATTTTGCATTTACTAGCATGGGTTGGTTGTTTCTTAGCTAGTGTTTTTTCAGCAACCACAATTATGCCATCACAAAGTACACTGCTAGGAAACTGAACCCCACAGTTATCCAGAAGTAGATTATCTGACTTCAAGTTGCTTGTGCCACCAGTGCAGAAACCTGAGCTGGCTGCCGGTGAGCTCGCTCAGGTCTGGAACCTGCATGGCTGTGTATCCATGAGATTGTGCATTGGACCCCTCAGGATGAGTTGGTATTTCCTCCTGAGCCTTCTCCATAGGCTGTCTTTTCTCTGTTCCATCCATATTGCACCTTCCATTTCAACTTTGCAGTGGCTTAATTTGTACAAATATTTTATATTACCTAGAAGGCTTTTTTTCTCTCAGTTATCTCATCACTACTCTGAGCAATAGATAATTCATTGTATCTTCGTTTTAGTTGTTCACAGCCATACAAACTTAACTGGTCCTATAGCTTATGATATACCCATAAGGCTGTACTGGTTTAATTGGAGTTCTGGCCTTAGACTGTTCTTTTGAGGAAAAAGGTACAAGTTGGCCAAATGCTAATCAGTCAAATTCTAGATCCTGTGCAGTTTTCTTGACCTGGTGCAATACTTAAGTGTCTTAAGAGATCCCCTTGGTCCAGTCTTCTGTATGAGGCAGATACAGCCTGAGTAAAATCTGAGTTCACTTCCTAAGTGTTCAGATAATGTCAAGAAAATTTGAGCAAAGGGCTATAGGGTGTTTTATCTGAATTAGTTTTGAGTCTTGCCAGTTCTCTATTTCTCGTGAGGACTTTTTGTTCTTGATAGTCACAAGTATAACTCTTCCAGTCTTTTTCAGTTGCTGCTGGGTGTGCTTCTTGCTTTTTCAGGCAGCCATGGTGAGAAGATCATCTAATCCAGAGCAGTTTCCACAACATTAGTCTAAGGTGGTTTGGTGGAATGTTATGTCTGTGGACACTTGAATATGGCCCCTCTAACCCAAATTATAGTTCTGTTAAACCTAGTAGAAAGCAGTGGAACAAAATCTAGGGTTTTAGCATTTTCATGTGAGCTGTGAAATCCTACTCATGAGGTCTGCAAAGAAAGAACAAAGCTCTAGGGAATATTTAAAGCTTTAAAAACTTACTGTCTTAAGGAAGAGCCATGTTCCCAAATGTTCTCTTCTCAAAAATGGCTTTGGTTAAAAAAGAGCTTTAGCAAATGTTGCGCCTCCTGAGCAGTAGGCTCTAAATGGTGGCAGGAAATACGGTATTTTGGGATTACAGCTTCTGCTCTGGAGGTCTGAGGAGAATATTTAGGATTGCAAGATTTGGTGCTGAAACCTAAAACCAGGTGTTTACTATTTAACTGCATGTCTGTTCAGTACATCTTTCATTGTGTAATCAGGTTTGCCTCCTGTCTGGAGGTATTTGGTTAAGAAATCAAGAAAATTACAAAATAAAATCAAACTCAGTTCTCTAGTCATTATGTCCTGCACACAAACAACAGTAGCTGTTTTGAGGAGCAAAGTCAGATAATGCCCAAAAACATTTTAAATTTTATGGCTTCTGAAGTAATAGGAACATGCTGTGACTCTGGGGCATATTAACAAACTAAAACCCTTATTTGGATGAACCTCTTTAATACTAACTCAAGTATGATGCAAATTTTATAAGAAAATAAAGCATTTTAATTTTTAATGCTGTCAAATATCTTAGTAATGTTTGGAAAAGACAGAATTTCAGCTCTGTTCTGGAATATTTTTGCAAAATTACCTACCATCCATGCGTGATTATGCAGATTGCAAAATTTTTAGATGGCATATGCCCTGACAGTCCCCCTCAGAGGATCATCAAGTATTTTAGTATGGAGATGAACTGTAAAATGTTGGTGAATAGTTTTCAGACTGTTACTTCCAGATTGGAGTATGTGGTGAATTAGCAGAGGAACACTACATAAGAAGCCTTTGCCAACTTAGCAAGGTGCTAATATTGCTGCCATGTTAACTACCAACATCAGATCATCCTCCTGCACGGCATGGAAATTGCAGACTATCAGGTGTGTGCAGTAGGAGGTCGACAGTGAAGTCCTGTACAATGCAAAATAGATGGTAAATAAGACAATAAACAGCTGATGACACCCTATGGGAAATGAATGCATGAGGAAGAAGATGGTGGAATGTTCCATTATTAAGCTTAAAATAAAATTTTCAAGAAAAAAAATCCCACCTCTTCTTTTCACCTATATGCTTAGGTTTTAAAACAGATCTGACAGAAAAAACCCATCTTCTTCATACAGAACTATGAATGGGGTAAGGAATAAATATTTTTTAACCATCCTTGTACAAAGTATTTAATTAATTTTCTTTTTCAAGGCAGAAGGCTGTTTTTTCCATGGAGCGGTAGTAACAGAAATAGTTTCTGGTTCTTTTCATAGCTTCAGTACTGTCTTTGGAAATGGGTGTTAACCCATAAGACAGGGAAGGGAAAAACCTTTGATTTTTCCACTCTGCAAGACTGCTAACGCACCTATCCCTGGCTTTCCATTGCGCAAAAGCTTGGAAAACTTTAATTTAGACATTTGTTTTACTTCCATGAAGGTCCGTGGCTCTGAAAGCAAATGGTGCTTTCAGATGCAGTTTACACAGTGGGTCTCCACTGGTGTTACCCAGGCATGTGGGGCCAAAGGAGGAGCAGCTCTGAGTCCAGCAAGTTCAGCTAGAGCAGCATTGCTAAGCCCCAGCAGGGGAAGTTGAGAGTAGACTTTTGTCCTGTGGCCTCATATTGTGCCAACATCAGCATCCAAAAAGCATAATTAAGAGGAGATTGGTTCTGTTTTAAGTGTTGTTGGAAGTGGCTGAAGGAATGGTGAGGAAAGAATCCCAGAGCTACAGCAGCAAGGCATGTTTTGTTAATCATTTTAGCACTACTTTCCAAGGAGGTAAGCGCATTAATAACTTGAGAAGGATAATGTGTGTGTTCCCTAATGCATTTCTTCCAGCAGTGTGGAACTCATATTGTGATTGGAAAAAAAAAAAAATTCTTTGCTTATGAAGCTTAATATTGATCATACCAGGATAAAATTGTACAGAAGAATGAGAAAGAGTTGCATAATCATGTACTTCTAGGACTTTCACTTGTCTTAATTCACTGCCATTTTTTTAAACATAACGCTAAATCTTAGTCTGTGTCTCTGTTCGTGCGAATTCATTTCACATCTCAAAATTTATTCTAACTACAGACGTATAATATTACACTTTGCTAAAATAAAACTAGTGCTTAAATGATTTCTTTTCCATCATTGCGTAGTTAGTTTTGTTAGTTTACGTTC
This sequence comes from Brachypodius melanocephalos, assembly GCA_013398615.1. NCBI lineage: Eukaryota > Metazoa > Chordata > Aves > Passeriformes > Pycnonotidae > Brachypodius > Brachypodius melanocephalos. The sequence goes on along the minus strand of VZSR01001685.1, from coordinate 6,817,635 downwards.
TACATAAAGAATGGAAAGAAGAAATACAGTGGTAGTGGATATGAAAAGAAGTCATAAACCAAGGAGTAAACATGGCTTCTCCTGTTGCTTCATCTGAGTTGCTTCCCTGATTGTCTTCCTTTATTTTTAACTACTCCTTTTAGTTCAGCTTAGTCATGATAGACCGCAGATATATTAGCATAAGTAAAGCTAGTGTTACTCAAATGATAGTGTGTTAGACTGGGTGTGCACTTGGTGTAATAATTTCCTATTTCATATTTTTTTCCATTATACATTTAATTTTAAAGAAGAAAAGACAATATATTGGTTTGTAAGAGAAATAGCAGTCAAACATAAAATAATATGCTTTTTCTTTTTTCTTGCTTCTTTTTGTGCTTGACTGTGATAATCTGGGCCCTGTCTATGACAAAACTTTATTTAAAAGGTACTCACTAATCATGTTTAATTTGTTTTCCTTGAAGTTGTAAGGCTCAGTTCCGGTCCCAAAACACAAGCAACTAGTGAGTATCTTTGGAGATTCCTTATCGTGTCCCTCCTGATCTCTCTGCAAGTTCAGAAGGGCAGAGAATCTCCTAAGAGCCCATCTTGTCTGAAATCTGTCTACAGATGAGATATGTTAGAACATTTCGGGTAGCAGGCAACTAAACAGTGCTCAAAAGCGCTTTATTGAGTCATACTCAAATCGTATGGATGAATTGGTTGTTCATGCATTTCTGTTTTCAGATTTTGCTATTTACCTCTGTGGGTGAAATCTTGATAGGTTGGTGCAGTAGCTTTTTCATCCTCATATTGCTTCTGCAGAAGGCAAACATTTGTATTCTGTTACTCTTAAAGTGCAGAAATATTACATAGCAATTAGCACTGTGAGGATAATTGCCTCTTGTGGGTACATTATGCCTCAGTTGTTTACTGCTAAGTGAAATGTGGAAAGCTGCTATCAAATTAGGCAATAGAGAAGGAGAGAGCTTGACAGAAGGGAACCTGTTCCTTGCTTGTGGGTTCTGAGTGAGGAACTCCATGTATGAGGAGTGTGAGTCTGCTAAGTCTGTAGATCTTGTCAAAAAAACCTTCTGCTGTGGAAAATATGCACCATTCCCTGTGTCTGCTCGGCATTTATGTTGCATCCCAGTAATATATTGCTATAAATCCAGAGAAAAATTGTCAATTACCGATATCCACTTGAATGCTCTGGTAGCCAGCATGAGCCTTGAAGGAAAAGACTTTGCTCTTCTCTGTCCTTCACATTTCATTTCTAAAAATGTTGCGCGGTTTCATCTGCAAAACTCATTCTCATAAGCTCACTGAACTGCTGAAATTGTCTCCTTTCAATAAATCTGCAATTACCATGTTATTTAGAGCATCCACTGCAGACTAAATCACAGTATGAAAGGGCATAAACTGTGTGTGTACTCACGAGTGCTGCGTGTACAATTCTTTCTACACTGACCCTAAACACTGCTTTGCAAGAATGCCCTACACAACATTCACTACACATAATGGGCAAAATAACACGGGGTTATTCACAAATTCTGCTACTATTGTCCTTACTTCGTTCTTAACAGTAAAGAGAAAGTCAACTGATTTCTTAAAGCTTCTTCTGAAGCATCCTAAAATAAGACCTCACCTTTTCCACCCTGCTCTCCAAAGAAACTTCTGGAGTATGAATTTCTGTGAAGTGTAAAAACATGCAGCAGAGCAGTGAAAGACAAATTTGTTTCTATGTCCTTGACTATTGATGAAAAGTATGAGAAATGCACTTAGATTTTTCAAATTTTTATACTGTGTGAAAAGGGAAGTGGAGGAATGTAGCCTACACACAGACTGGAGGACAGGATTTGGTGTGGAGGGTTGTCACTTTCAGGTCTGTGCTATTTGTCATATTCCCTTCTGTTTGTCTGATATTACGATTTGTGCAAGAGCCCAGTGTAAATACTGACGAGAATTTTTTTTAAATCAGAATGCGTTAAAGAATCCCATTCACCACACTAAGGACTTTTTATTTCAAAAACATTAATATGGAAGAAATATTTTTAAACTGTATTCTGTATAATAGTAAATATATTAATGAACTATCCATAATGAAAGACTGGAGATTTACCAGAGATACACAGAGATTTAATTAATTATATAATTTGGACCCTTTAGTAAGATGTGGTAATTATCATTTGTGTTAGATTAGGCACTACTGGTAGAATATTGTCTGCTTTGTTGATCATGTAGTGTTATGACATTACTATTTTTAATATATTAAAAGTGTTACATAGTTTTTTTAATAGACTGCTCTTGGAAACTACCTTAATATAGTATCTAAAGCATCCATTCCCTTAAAAGATTCTATCAGTTGGGCTGCCTTGTTGGTTTTCTGAAAAGATCCAGTTTATACACTAGTCCGTTATCCTCTCTGGGAAACCAGTGTTGCATTTTAAACCAGTCAAGTGAGCTGACTGGATTTGGCAGCACACCACACGTGTGGAGAGCGTGAAAGGAATGATACAATTGATTCCTTGTGTTTTAACTCCATTATCATCCACTTTTGGTAGATGGCTATTCAGGAGATAAGTAGTGGGTCAAGACTTTAATAAAATCAAGAGCTAACTATAAAGTATTTTACAGGTTGCTGTGATGACTTTTAATATCCAGTCTTGAATTAGAAAATATTACTGTTATTCTAATGAAATATAACTAGGGATGTACAACTTAAATAATTCAGTAAAACAACATTTTTAAAGTAGGCAGTATTGAAAAAATGTTGCTTGGTTTTTTATTTCTTTTTATTTGTCACACACCATTAAACGTCCTTTCCTCCAGGCTAAACCAGACATCTGCTACTTTGGCCTACTTACCAAAAGAAATGAAACTTTTATTGGCATGACATCATTACATCTAAAAGTCTTTAGGACAGGAAGAAAATATCAACTGGATGAAGCTAGGATGCCATTTAATGTCTAGGTGAACTACCTCCTGTTAGCAGAGAGAAGTGTTAATTTGTAAGTGATCACTCAAGTTCAAGCACTTCCGTGTCCATTCTGCTGTACTTGCAGACAAGCCCCCAGAGAAATCATATCCCATGTTTCAACATCAGAGTGGCCACCAGCTGCTGCCTTGGGAAGAAGAGAGAATAGCCAGTCAACAAGAGCAAGAAGTAAAGGATGTTGATGTGTACAGAGGTTTTAGAATTAAGGATTTCTTGACTCTAAGTTTCCTGAAGCTATTGGTTGAAATTACTGGCAGATTAAAAAAGAATGTGTAGTACACAGGCTATTGTCATCACTGTGATTGCAATCAAATGCAAGATGGTTTAGGGTGGTTTTTTTTGTGAGGTCTTTCTTTTTAGTGCCAAAATTAAAACTTGATTTCTGGAGCACAGTACTACAGGTAGGATTCTGAAGCTACAGTCACAAAATATAGAAGAGACTGCTGCCTTCCACCTGTTCGCCTGGAGCTCTCAGTTTTCTCTATTCATCACATACTGCTGTCTCAAAGGAGTCAGTAACATTTTCTTTCTAATGCTGATGTCAGGTATTGCCAGTGGGGAAGCTACACTTTCCTTTGTCTAGATTTCTGGAAGCTTTAGATATTTAGTCCATACATAGCAATGGATTTTAAAAGGCAAGCATGGGAGGGAACAATTAGTGGCAAACTTCTACTTGGAAAGAACGAAGCTCTCTCTGTTCTCTTTTTTAATTTCTCATGTTCTTTACTAAGAAACTTTATTCAAGGAAACAATGTCAAATTGAGTTTCCTAGAGGCTTGCCCAGAGCAAACCACATTAGTAATTGAGAGCTATGTTTCAAAATAATGGTGCTATAATAATATTTGAATATTTCTTAGTAAAATCTATGACCCAAAAAAAAAAAAGCCCAACCAAACCCTAAATAAATTGTTTCGTATGTTTTTCCATTTCTGTGCATCCCCATGGTTTTCTTTTCATAGGGCCCTAGAATGGAAAGACTTTCAGAAGGCCTTCTTTTCTTTTCCTGTCTGAAAATGTGTTATAAACATATCAACTATATTTCTGTTCTTTGTGACATCTTTTTGATTACCTTTCTGAAATTTCTCAAAGAAATAAGATTTTGCGGTTTCATCGTCCCACCCATTCTAGCAGTTCATGCAGTTAGAAATTTTTCTAATCCCTAAGATCAGTTTTCTGTGCTGCAGTGCAAATCTTTTATTTTTTAGCTGTAGACACAAGAAAGGTTATCCACTACCTGAATGTGGCATTCTAGTTGAGTCAGGTGTGGTCCCAAAAGTGTTACTTTTTTCACATTTGAAATTCCTAAATAAAAATCATTTTTAAAAAGTTTGTGCAATTCATTGTTCCTGCCTCATGGCAGCATCTCACAATTCTAATTAAGAAATGTATAACGATGGTTGGTGGCAGGGTGGGATTATTCCTTTCTTTTTCCCCCGAAATTTTGGCCAAGATCTTCTCAACTTTGCTGTTGCACATACTCCTAGAGATAATTTTTAATAGCTACAGATCCTAGACAGATGCTTCTCAGCTACACTTTGGCAGGGCACCAGATCACTACATTTTCAGTGCAGTTTTCCAATGGGACTTTGAGTACACAATGTAACATCTTGATTTAGGCTAATCCTCCTTAGCTTCTTTGAATTTTAGAAAACTTACTTCAAGTAGTGATAGAGGTCTTAATAAAGTCAAAATCTGTGTATCCACCACTCTGCTTGCAAACTTGAGGCCTGTTGCCTTGTCAAAGAAGTAAAATGTTTTTAATTTTCTGCATGATGTGTTTTTAGTGCATCTTTTTTTGTCTTCTGCTAATTTGGCAGGGATGAGGAGGAGTTCTGTTTCTTGCACGTAGTTAGTTAGTTGTTCTAGAGGCCTTTAATTCTTCATGTGTCTTCCTTCAGGGTTTTAGAAATAGCCTTTAAAAAAAGCATACAGAATTTTTTTGCTTTTTTGAGATCTTGCATGCAAGTTTTCCAGACAGTCAGTTTTCAAGTAAACAGGGTGACCAGCAGGCCTAAGTGTGAAAATAACCCAGCTTAGCTCCAGCTACCCTTGAGCTTGCCTGTTCCTTCCCTACTACAGACTAAGACCTTTACTCCTTTCATGGGAAACAGTAGGTCATAGTTGATTTTTTTTTGGTGGATACTCATACAAAAGGAGCATTGCTTACTTAGTTGTTTTGATGTCTGTACTAGATGCTTTTCCTTTTTGTTCAATACCAAACCTCTTTTCTCTTTGGTATTCTTTTTACCACAGTTTGTCTGGCAGCTGCACAGTTCTACTGCACCCTACTGATTTCTGTCTTTGCAGGCATCTGTATTTAATGATTTGACCAACTGTGTCATGTTTCCTTCTCATCTCCAGGGGTTGAAAGTACAGAGGATGGTTCTCTAAACTTGGATAACTCTTCAACCATTATCATCTTTGCTCTATTGAAGATAACGTCTGCTTTTCAAGATTTAGCAGCCCATGAGAATTTTGTAGGTTATAAAGAAAAAGCCTTCCAGTCTCTCTAGAGAAACTTACAGCAGATTGGACCTTGTTGCATACGTATCTGTGTTAATCTGTGGTCTCTTGGGACTTACTATGCACAATCCAAATGGAAGTTTTTCTGTGAATTCCTCTCAGCATCCTTTCCCATGCATCCCTTCTGTGTTAAGCTATTGATTCTCTGCATTATTTAAAAGTAAAATGTCAGTCTGACCAACCAGAGTACGTTACTAGAACAGCAGAATAAACCAGAGCGTAATACTTTTATAGTTTGCAAAACTTGTATTATACACTGTAAATTGAAGGAGTAATGACCTACCTCTCTGGTTTTAGGCACAACTCTGTCAGTCACAATGAACATTGTACATTTTTCTCTCCCTGAAATGGGTATCAACACCAGCAGTGTAAATGACTTGCATATAATTTGAAAAATGTATAGATATTTGTTTCCATAGAAACCTACGTAGTTCCTGATTTTTTTTTGTTGTTGTTGCTTGCTGCTTCAGCATGTAATTCTCATCTATTACCTCTTGATTTCCAGGAATTTTTCAGTCTGTCTGCATAAAGGTGCTTCCGGATATTGTAGAGCAGACATAAATGAATAGCTAAGATTTAGCATTTTTTCTTACAGTCATTTTGTCTCTCTCACAGTTGTTAGTCATAGTATGTGGTTAATGAATGAAGAACGAGTAATTTTATTTAGAACATGAACAGTGTAGAGTCATTATATAGGATTTCCATGCCTAGCTGTGTCATTATCAGTACGTCTGAAAACAACAAAATTTTGTTAAATAAATCCTATGGGTTCACTTTAGATTGGGATTTTCATTGTAAAAGTAGTTCTTTTGAGTAAGAAAGAAGAAGGAATAGAGGAAGGAAGGGAGGAGACAGAGAATGATGCTTCTGGAATCATACAGAATCTTAGAATCACTTAAGTTGGAAAAGACCTTTAAGACCATTGAGTCCATTAATTCAGCACTGCCAAGTCCAGCACTAAACCATGCCCCCAAGTGTCTCATCTGCATGTGTTCTAAATACCTCTAGGAATGATAAATCCGTTCCTTTCCTGGTCAGCCTTTTCCAGTGCTTGACAATGTTTTCCCTGAAGAATTTTTGTCCTAATATCCAATCTAAACCTCTCTTAGAGCAACTTGAAGCCATTTCCTCTTGTCCAATCACTTGTTACCTGGGAGAAGAGGACAACACCCGTGTGGCTCTAACCCCCTTTCAAGAAGTTGTAGAGAGCAATAAGGACCCCCAAGCCTTCTTTTGTCCAGGTTAAAGAGCCCCAGCTCCCTCAGCTGCTCCTTATAAGCCTTGTGCACCAGACTCTTCCTTAGCTCCGTTGCACTTCTCTGGACACTTTCCAGCACCTCAGTGTCTTTCCTGTAGTCAGGGGCCCAAGACTCAGCACCTGAAGTGTGGCCTTACCAGGGAGACAATCACTGCCCTGGTCCTGCTGGCCCCGTTACTTCTGATACAGGATGGCACTGGCCTGGGCACATGCTGGCTCAGGTTCAGCTGCTGTCAACCAGCACTCCCAGCTCCTTTTCCACAGAAACACTTTGCAACCACTCTTCCCTTGGCCTGTAGCACTGTCTGGGATGTCGTGACCCAAGTGCAGCACCAGGGACTTTGGCTTGTTGAACACCACCCAGCCAGCTTTAGCCCATCAATCCAGCATGTTCAGATCCCTCTGTAGAGCCTTTCTGCCTGGATGTAGCTCTCTTCACCATCACTCCCTCCACATGGCTGTCTAGCCAGCAAACAGTGCACCCATCCAAGCCACGAGTAGCCAGTTTCTCCGGTAGAATGGTGTGGGGAAGAGTGTCAGAGACTTAAGAAAAGTCCAGGCAGATAGCATCACCAGCCTTTCCCTCATCCACTGAGTGGGTTGTGTGTCATGCATTGTCAGAAATTTATTCCTGTATTCTTGGCATTGAGGTATTGAGACTTCATATTCTTTTGGAATGTAAGTTTCATGAAAATAATCTCACAATAATCTTCACTTTATAAGTCCATGTTTGCTACTTGAAAGGTTCACACAACGTACATTCACTAATATGTACATTCACTAATATGTACATTCACGTGCATTTTCTTGTTCTACTGTAGTTACCAAAACCAGAGATTTGGGTGAAAAAGAAGTCAAACTTCTGATCCTTAATTCGGCCTCTTAAATGCATTTTGAATCAATTAAATCAGAACAGTATAATTTCTAGAAACACAAATTACTGTTTGTTCCCTATGAAAATGCCTTATTTGTTTTTTCAGTGTACAGATGGTAATGATTTATAACTAAAGGAGCAAAACCTGATTTTTTAAGGCTAGTAAGAAGAAAAGGTACCCTTGATCTCCCAGCAGACTTGTTCATCTCAGAGGTGCACTGTCTGTTGGAAAGTGTCCTTATGTGTTTCTAACGCTCAGAAGAGCTCTTATTCATAGGCTGCTTTGACAAATCACTCTGCATTTTAAAAAGCTGCTTCTAACCCTCTTCTTCAGTGGTCATAAGGTTACAGGTCCAAGTTTCAACTTGCCCCTTTGGAATGAGGCACCTGCTGAAATGATAAAGCACAATGCTTGATGCAGACCCTTTCACAGGAGAGTGCTGTGAGTTGTTTCCACAGTAGCTAACATCATCATGGTCCTGAAGAACAACAGGAAAAAGTGTTCAGGGGCAGAATGTGGAAACAGTCACAAAAAAGGCAGCAGAGAAAAAATGTGGATTCACAGAAAAAACAGTCAAAGGCCAAGGGTAAGGAATGGAGGCAAAATAATTAGTGCAAGTTTACTGAATGAGGAGGAAATTGGAAGGATCTCGACTCTGGAAATAAGTAGGGAAAATTAGTATCTCCGAATGATGAGGAGGGTAAATATAATATGACAATGCATGACAAGCTGAAAAGAAGCATATATCAGGTTAAAGCACAAATGGCAGAAGGTGATTCTGCTATTTCAGATGCAATATGAGAAATGTGGATGCCAGAGAGGATGTCATTTATCCAGGATAACTGGTTTCAGGTACTCAGTGACCAAAGTCATGTTTTGATAGTACAGCAGAGGCAGAGAGAACTGGCTTTGGTAATAGGCTGAATGTACGAGGGCTGAGAGGGGGTTTGATGTTGGGGTGCTTTAGCCTCTTTCTTGCTCTGCAACTAGAAGAATTGTGTTTTTTCCTTGTGGACTTCTGTCTATATTATTACTTAACTGTGAGGTCTATGGCTTATAATTCTGAGTTTCTATTGTCTGGCCCTAAACAGGTGTTTGTTCATTTTTGTTTTTTCTCTCCAATTATATAGAAGTAATTATTTATTCATTGTTTTCATTAAACTTTAACAAATACAGAGAGACTTTAATAAATAAATGAGAGACTAGCTCACATTTTGCTTGAAACATGTTTGTAACTCTTTTACATCTTCATCTGCTTGAAGATAATGGATGAAATGGAGGCCACTACTGGAAATTAAGGCTATAAATTTACAGGTAGGGATTTAAGTCTAATCAATATTTTGCTGGTAATGATAACAATTTAATCTTATGAAATATGTTGGCTTTAAGATGGAGAATCAATGTTTGGACATGAAAAACAGGTGTCAAGTTTGACAGTGACATTGCTGTCAGTACCTGGAGGAGAGCAGATTAAGTCAGCAAGCAGAGCAGTAATTCTGTCAAATAGAGTATGTGAGAAACTAATGAAAAAGTTAGAAAAAGTGGTTCTTGCTTATGAGCTTTATTCCTTCAATAATCTGTTAATCTATTTTTGGTTTTATCTTACATTCCTTCTCCATCTCTTTTCTTCCAAGTTGCAATTGAGAATACAAAATGCATTCTCTCTACTTCAGTCAGTCTCTTCTGTATTGTGTTCTGAGAGCTGAATTTGTTTAATTATGGCATAGAGAAAGCACTGCATTGTGTTTCAATGTTCCTAACAGTAACTACTTGAAAGAGAACCAGAGTTATGTGGTCATGCAAACAAATACTCCAAGATTAAAAAAATGTTGAGAGACAGAAAAGGAGAACAGAGATAGGACAAATCTAAACACATTTCTTCATCAAATCTGCAAGCACTAACAGGAAAAAAGAGTTCTAAACATGTAATTTGCAATCAAAGATAAGAACAAGTGTTGTATTAAATTAAGTAGGAAACTTTCCTCTAGTGCATAAGAAAGCTCTGATTCTGCAGTCTGTTTTCCTTTACTACTTCAATTTTACCTGTCTGCCAGGGAGCATTTTAACAGAGAGGAAGAGGCTGAATATAAATCTTTGCTATTAGTTATACCTCCTAAGCTTTGGAAACAGTTCAGATAACATGCTGAAAGCACACCAGCTGATGAAAAATATTGTTTATAATTCTGCTAATACAGAAGTAGTGGCATCATTTTGGAAAAGGATCTCCAAATCGTGTAGGTCTTTGCAGCTGTAGCAGTATGGGGAGTTCAGGTGTGGCACCAAGTAACAATGGTCAGTGTAGGTCAGCTGCTCACTTTGCACTGGGAGCTGCTCACCTTCAGAGCTCCCTTTCCCTCACTTGGGAAGTCTCACTTACTTGTCTCTCCTCTTGTGACAACAGGAGCCACTCCAACAGGAGCCGCTACCAGCTCCCAGTACTGCCAGATGGATCAGCAGCTGCTACAACTCTCATCTACAAATTGTGGGGTGTAGCAACACCATGCTGTTTCTCTGTGAACAGTTAGAAGAGGTCAGTCATGCTCCCAGCTTACAACCAGCATGTCTGTGCACGTGCAGTGCCTTGAAACAGGCACACTTGATCTTTAATCCTAATTATACCCTTAGAGTGACTAAAGCACAAAGTTGGAATATTTTAGCAGTGTTCTTCTTGCAAAAGCAAGATGTAATATGTGTACAGAGCTGCTCTCTGCCTGAGACTCCACATGTCACCTAAGAACTGGCCTGGGACCAGGAGTTACAGTATCCCTGTCTTTTGAATGAACCTGAAACTATTGCCTGCTTTCCTCATCTAAACTGCAAATAAATGAGAAGCTTTTGCCAAAGATGCTGTGTCTTTGTACAGACCTTCAGTTAGGCCCCTGATTCACCTTGTTTCATAATGAGATTATTTCGTAATAGTACCTTAGCTGAAAATAAAAAATAAAAGCCATGAGGCTTTTTAGCAATTCTCACCTTGTATTTCTAGGTATCATTAGCTAGGGTGTGGACTGCTGGGAGAAGCTCTACAATGGGCTGAAAAGAGAGAATATGCTCTTATTTCTGTGCCTTCTAGAAAGAAATCAGTGTATTCCAGAAATTGTCTTTTCCTGATAAATGCAGGCAAAGCAAAGTTTGTGCATAGGGAATGAACACTGTGTTCAGTTATTGTAGCTTTATGGCATTAGCTGCAAGCTGTGATAATGTCCTTTCAATACTCCACTTAGGATCTTAGACTCCCTGAAGGACCTAGACATCCATCATGAAATCTTAGGCTTCAGCATTCTTTGTTCATTGCTGTTTCATTTTCCAGGAGGGTGATCTGTAAAGTCAATGTCCCGTCTTTTATCACATGTGGAAGCCATATGATTCACGCAGATTAAATCTTTTGCCCAGCGGATAAATGTGAATCTTATATTTCATCTCAGAGTGGATATTAAGAGCTGAACAAATGTGCTCCACCTTGCCAGCCTTCTACCTTGCAGGAAAATGACCAAGGAAAACTGTCTTGTTCACAGAAATTGAATTACTCCAGGAAAATGTCATGACAGATTGTAAGACTAAATTTGTCATCAGTCTGGTAGGACAGGCTCATTGCTTGACAATCACAACACCCTAGTTACCATATGGATTTTTGAGGCCCATGCTACATGCATTCCAAATCCTGGGGGTATGGTTGGCTTCTTCACAGAGTTACCAAAACATACATTGGATCATTTAGAAGCCAGAAATATCATTAGCAAAAATCTACTATGCATCCATTTGCTAGGAGTCACAAACTTGTCAAAGAAGGCGAGTCAGCAAAGCTTGTGAGGACCGGAGAAAATGTTTTCCCAGGTAGAGATGTCTCCCAATTGGGTTTACAGACTAAATCACCTCCCAACATTATTTCTTCAACAAGGGGAAGGTAGATCTGTGCAGGCTTCTCATTATTCCACTATAGTAAATGCTTTCATTAGACAGGAAATGCCTTCATAGTTTTACTGAAAGAATAAACCAATGATGCATAATAGCATAGCCAAATTGTATTATTCCTGAAAACATAGAAATTAATGGATAAACCAGAAACTGTATGCTCAAGCCTTTGTTTGCCACATATTAAATACTGGTGCATTATTTTGAATGAAAGCATTCCTCAGATATAATGCTGTTTTGTATTATAGTCTATGCCTATCTAGGTTTTAAGGCATAAACCCTTCTTCATGTACTTGTAGGATTTTACGAAACATCCAAAATGTATCACAAAAATCATAGAAACTTTTCATTTTGTGCGATCTATGTAGTCATCAAATAATTAATGACAATGGGTGCTGACTGTGTTTAATCACACAAGATATTATCATGAAAGATGAAAGAACCCTCATGTGGAGTGAAGAGAAAACATTAAGTGAAAAAATGTGCCTAACAAAAAAATGAATTGAGGACTGAAATATACTGGGTTTTTTTAAGATTCAGTGGCCTCGGGTCTGCTGTATCAGTGTAGCAGAAGAACCTCTGCTCCTCCATCTTCTTACTTTGCAACTAGCAGGTGAACAGTCTGCGAGCACCTTGCAGATACCCTGGGCAATATGCTTGGCTTAGCTTTGTAACGTTATAATTTGTCTTTTGTTGAAAGGATAGATTTATTTCCTTTTCACTCACATGGCCAGTTCTGCCCCTGGATGTGTACATTAGGTATCAGGCTGCCCGACCAAAAATGACAGAGTGTGTTTTACTATGGGCAATGTTTTACTATAATGTAAGATTGCAGTGTTAGCCTGTGGGCCCAAGGTGAGCCATTTGCCATCTAATGAAGTTGTTTTTGTTTTGGATGCAAGTGAAGCAGTTGCTTTTTAAAAAGTAGAGTCAGTTGCAAAAGGAATGGAAACCTTAAAAATTACCAGCTCCACTTTGCCCTATGCCTCAAGCCATGAATGTTTTATTTGTACAAAGGACTTTGGTTCTTCTTCCACCACAGATACTGCATTATACAAGTTACATTTTCCATTTCCACAACATCACTGAAAAAAAATACTTTATCTGGAAAAACAAGCTCAAAGTGAAATGCAATGACCATTCACATTATAATGAGAATATAGTTTGTGCTATCCATATACTTCTCTGATTGGAATAATTGCTCAGTAAAGGTGGTAATTACAGTTCTTTTTTCTTTCCTTTATCTTCTAAGTTTTCATGGTTCTTCTGTATAGAAAACTTTTTTCTCCCCTGGAATGTTGCCAGCATCTTCCCTTTCCTAAACTTCAGCCTTGTCTTTGCTGCTGTTTAAGTGCTGCTCAACAGCAAGGATGCTCTCCTGCAAGTGCTGAAAGCTGCTCCTCCCTCCCCAGCACTTGGAAATGTCTCCTCCTGCCACTGCAGCTTTTCTGGCCAGTTGTGCCTGGACTGCCAAGGACTGGCAGTCTGCAGTGACTCAGGACAGTTCCGTAGACCAGCTGTCACACAAAGAACTCATTTTTTTCCAGACATGCTTATTAATAAACATCTCATATGAGAGCACAGCCATAAACTTGATGGGAGTCAGGAACAAGAATCCTGTATTTTGTGAAATCATGCTTTTGCTAAAAATGTTTTGCTGTTCTGACCTACATCCTGATAGTACTCCCTCTTTGCTTTTCTCCAGTTTACATCTTCATGCAGTGTGTGATTTTTCTCTGCTTTCTTTCCATTACTTCTGTAATAATCCACTGCTCTTTAAACTAAAAAGCCAGCTATTTATGAACTATTTTGTCTATTTTCAAGAAATCGAATGATAATAAATTTTTAAATACACGTTTTTAATATTACTTAATAATTGGGTTCAAGATAAAAATTGATGTACTGACATATCTTTACTTAAATGTTGGATATGTGGATGTGTTTTAAAGTGAAACAGCAATCATTAGTGTCACCATATGGACTGCCAGACTTAAATGCATATAAAAATATATTTACACAGGGGTGAGATATCTGCAGATAACTGCTAAATTTCTCTCCTGGTGAGACAAACAGCTACATCTAAACCTAAATGTAGTATCTAAGGCATACACAAGATAACCACTAGAGAGATGAAATGGATACCAGCATTGTTTGTGCAGTTCTGCAGCTTTATTGAGAAACAATAAAGTTGTTTAATTCTTGCAATAATTAAATTAAGGTATTCAGCATTTTTAGTGGTGTCTGTGATACTGTGCATGTTACATTTTCATAATGGCATTTGTATGTACAATGATCTTTATAATGATTACTGAGTTTTATATGGTGAGCTCTCTGCTAGTCAGTGGTTTTGGTAGATTGCCTTCAGAATTTTTCAGATGGTGTTCTTCATTCTTCCTTAAAATAAATGGAGTAAGTTTAAACCAACTATTAGGAATTTTATTTCAGGATATTCCAGACAGTGCCTTAGGAAAAAAAAAAAAAAAAAAAAGAAAAAAAGGAAAAAAAAATTGTTTGTATATATATATAGAACAGGCATCCTGCACATATTTCTTTTGTCTCCATAGTATTGCTATATTCATTTTGTTGTCCTTATGTTTCTCTCTTGACTCTAAGAGATAGTTTTCCTGATTGTTATGTAGAACTATTTCTGTTTTTAAAAATTTAAATGAGTTGCAAATTCTTTTGAATCAAATGGGTTTATTTGTTTTAATTTTAAATAGCTTTTCAGTTGCACTGAGAACAAAATTGTTTCAACCACATGCAGTCATATAGGTAATTGTATGACCTGCTGAACATGTTGTAAAAAATAATGTGGCTGCAGTTACAAACATTAGGCTTTTTCCTTTATCAGGAGATTCTAGCAACATCATAAACAACAGGATTGAATCTTGAGTCATTTGTTCATGCCTTTGAAAACTGTAGATGGAATTATTGCCTTATTTTATGTGAATTCATGGGGATTACTTTTGTATGGACCATGATTAATGCCTATGAAGCTGCCAGAAGCCTCCTAGGGTTTCTACTGCCAGTTGTACCTAACTTCTTCTATGTGTTTTTAATCTTGTTACTGCAAATTTATCTAAAGAAAATTTGGATAAGTGATTTGGCATAAACTTGTAAAAATGCATGCTTTAGACTTCCCTCTGCTAGAAAGGAAAATCACCATAATAATAGGTTCAGATTTTAAGCTTTCTGTTTGTGATTTTAAAGCCCTCTTAAAAATATGTAAGGTGGCATTGCACAGCATGTATAAATACTACCTGGTTTTGTCTTTAACCTACAGCATTGACATACAGTGCTCCCCTCCAGTGACAGGTGACATTCTGAGCCAAAGCCTGATTGAAATAATCAACCTTTGTCTTTATTCATCTGCTTTTTCGTATGCCCTGAATCTGCTAAGCTAAACAGCTGGTACCAAGAGTAGACTTTCTGATGAGACATTTGGCACTCCTGCTTCTTATCAGGGAGGCTTAACTTGAAGACTTCGCTAAACATCTCTGCATGTTGTATGAATAACCAAAGTTGTCCAGCATCCTTCAGGTCCGTCATTATCCAGTTATATCTCTATCTCTAGTGAGTCCCCCACTCTTCCTGTAGGCAGCTGAGAATAGCTGAAATCTCTCTTCCAATCTCCACTTCCTGCTGCATTTCGCCAAGGGCAGTGGAGAGAAAGGAAGAAAACCAAAAGTGTGTTTTCCTGTTTGTGTCAGCCAACAGTTTTTAACTACACCTGTCACTCAGAAGATGAGACAGCAAGGATGGAGGTTCTTGGGATGCATCTAGAGCATAGGACATAAATGTCATAATAGTGCCATGGTGGACTTCTCTTCCAGGGCATTTGCATGTTCAAACACAACCCTAAGTGGGAAGCATGATAGGATATCATCCTGAATATTGATAGGAGGTTAAACTTAAATGCTCTGATCTCTTGGTGTTAGTGGAAGCATTGTATTTTGACTTTTGGTGGCAATCCGGTGTTGAATGGGAAACTTGAGAACATGTGAGACTTGGCTGTGTTAACCATTTTCACCTACCAGGAGTATGCCATCCACACTCCTGTTCAGCTAAGGCAAAACTTAAGGCCTTTGCTAACTTGCTTTCACCAGTGGGCCTCAGGTATGCCTGGGAGCTTTTCAGGTCTCCTTGCTGTAGATGGGATCCCCCATACTGGGGTCCTGTGCTCCATATGATCCTGTGGGGAATTGCTGTTCTGCAGCATGCTGGAAAGGGCAGAGGATACATGTCTTCTGAACTTGCAGATCTTTCTTCAGTGTATTGGGCTACAGCACTTTTGCTATGACAACCACATGTCATGGCTGTGTAGTGGCTGAATTCACTCACAAATTCAGAGAGAAAACTACATTTAGGATTGCAGAAACATGTTTCTTATCTTATTTTAGCTCATAATTGAAATCAGATTTTCTCCAGGGATAGTCTTGCCATATTGAACAAGTGTAACCCTTCCAAGAATTCATCTTCTTTGTTATTGGCAGAAGCCAGTGTTGAAAATTTCAGATCAGTGAGTTAAATCAAGAATGCTTTTGTACCATGCTAAACATTATAAAAATTAGCACTGAAGTGGTTCCTTGCTGTTGCCTGCTGAGTTTTTTCTTCTGTCATAAGCAAGGACTGCAGTATGAGAGACCAGTCCCTCCCATCCCTGTTCACCTGTATTTTTTATGGTAGTATTAGATGTTCAGTTTGGTTCAGTGAAAGTGCTGAAGTGAAGTTAAGTATTTCTGAGCTGCCATGTGAGCACCCTCTGCTTTAACTAGTAAAATAATGATTTTTTTGTTGTTTTGGTGGTGTGATATTTTCCCAGTTAGGAACTACTCTTGTATTAGAATACTTCTACATATGAATTAAGATAGTGAAATCTTCATTTAAACAAAGGGAAGAGAAATTTCTAGTCAAAATATTCTGAGACATCTAACAGTAATTTGCTTTAAGGCTTCTTGAAAGTTCTGTCCATGGAAACTCCTGTTTAATTTGATTCTTAATTAAAATCATTACTCTGTGGCATATCTAACTAATTGTTTAGCAAGAGTAAAAAATGTCTGTGTCTTAATAATTTTCCAGACTTAACGAGCTGTAGTTATCAGAAGAAAGATGTTCTTTCTTGGGTACTTCCTTTTCATAAGTCTTGAGTAGTCTTTTGTAATTTTAAAAAATAATATTGTTTTAATTACCATGGTTACATGCTGCTGGTGCTGATACAATTTAAAACAATTGCTTTCTGCTCCAATATTTAGTGCAGTGTGAATTCATCAAAAATGTAACACAAAAAAAAATTCTATAGTGCAAAATTTCTTGTCTATTTTAGGCTGCTATCTGTGGAGGCCTGGATACTGTGTTTTTCATTTAGGAAACACTCACTATACCCGAATGGAATAGAAAATACTCAAAATACCAAACTAATCTGTTGGCTGGCTCTGGCTGCTCGACACGTTGCTCTCTCAATGCCCCTCCTCAACAGGACAAGGGACAAAATAAGATGGAAAAGGTCATGGACCAAGGTAAAGAGAAATAGATCTCTTGCCAATCACCATCAGATGCAAAACAGACTCAACTTGGGAAGAACAAATATGATTTTTTGTGATTTGAAATAGACTTGAGTAGTGGAAACAAATGGAAACACTGAGATTACCCATCCTCAGAGCCGTGTCCTGCCATGTCTTGGCTGGAGCCAGCTGGAGCCTGGCATCTCCTCAGAGGCTGCCCCACAGCCCCTCTGCCAGCACCTGGGCAGCTGCACCCAGGACCCCATCCTAACTCACTCCTTTCATGGTTTAGGGAAGGTTCTCCCCAGTTTAGTGACCCTCCCCAAGACTTTCCAAAACCAGAGAGAGCTTCTCCTCCACCTTCCTGCTCCAGGGATGGAGTTGAGAACTGCGGGCACAAAAGGTGAAAATCACACAGTTGTATGGGTTGGCAGTGCCCTCAGCAGTGGAATAGCTGGAGATACCCTGACCTTCGTGTTGCCTTTCTTTCAACTTTTAGAGAATACTGAAAAAATAACAGTATCTCTTTCCAGTCTAACACCAGTGACACTGATCAACAGCCTGGAGCACATATCTTAGGAAGAGCAGCTGAGGGAACTGAGATTATTTAGCCTGGAGAAAAAGAAGCTCAGTGGGGACATTATTACTCTATACACTTACCCGAAATGAGGTTGTAGGGAGGGTCAGTCTGAGGTGTCAGTTCCTTCTCTCAGGCAACAAGTGACTGGACAAGAGGTAATGGCCTCATGTTGCTCCAGAGAAGGTTTGTATTGGGTGTCAGGACAAAAAAATGCAGAAAGGATTGACAAGCCCTGGAAAAGGCTGCCCAGAGAAGTGATGGAGTTACCATCCCCAGAGGTATTTAGAAGACATGTAGGTGTGGCATTTGGGGACAGTGTTTAATGGTGGGCTTGGCAGTGCTCTGATTAATGGTTGGAGTCAGTGATCTTAAAGATCTTTTCCCAACTTAACATTTCCATGATTTTATTTTATGATTCTATAAATATCAAAGTACTTTGCAAACAGAGGATTTAGTTATTCAGATTGGAGGTATTGAATGGGATTTCTGTGATCTTACAGTGACAAGTACCTAAGTCAGAAATTGAGCTGAGGTTTCAAATACTCCAGTACAGGCATCTTTCCACTAAAACTTATTGTGGGTAATGCTGATCCACACAGACTTTAGCTGATAGATTGGATTGGAAAAACAAGCTTTTGTGGACTTCAAGTCTCTGTCGTTTTGCCTTTCTGTGACTTTTTTTTCCATTTTGTCTGTGTTTCACCTTTGGGATCCAGTCAGGAAAACCTCACGAGAATGTTTCCACCTACTCTGCACTGGTGCCACGTGACCTCAAGTGCTGTGTGCAGTTTTGGGCACCACGATGTAGGAAAGATATTGAGCTATGAGAGAGTGTCCACAGGAGGGGCACAAGGATGGAGAAGGACCTGAAGGGGAAGCCATAAGGGGAAAATCTAGGGTCTCTTGGTCTGTTCAGCCTGGAGAAGAGGAGACTGAGGGCAGACCTCAGTGCAGTTACGGCTTCCTCATGAGGGGAAGAGGAGGAGCAGACACTGATGTCT
>VZSR01001685.1:6737411-6798911 GCA_013398615.1 Brachypodius melanocephalos | reverse complement strand
ATTTGGCCAGTGCTCTCAGGCACACGGTGTGACTCTTGGGGTGTCATCTGCAGGGCTAGGAATTGGCCTAGATGACCTTTGTGGGTGCCTTCCAACTCTATGATTCTATGATCTAGTACAGCAAGATCAGTTAATATTTATAATACCTTATTAATGGCCACTTTCTGTTTCTGTAGATTACCTATTGGAAATGGAGTTCTGAATATCACAATCCTTATTACAAGTAAATGAAATTATTTGTTCCTACAGAAACAGTTTAAAATGCAATTCTGCTACTGGCAGGCTTAAATAAACATAAGCCAGATGCTCAGTTGTCCGTAAATTTCTGGTTTAAGTTGGTTATACATTATATGAATATTTCTAGATCTTGAATGCCTATATATATGAAATCCAGCAAACCATTTTCATTTGCATGTAGATTACTGACAAAAAAATAAGCATCATCATAATTCAAGATTGTAGTAGACGACCCCTACACCATTCTGCAAATTCAAAAGCAGCAGCTCTTCTATTGTCGCCTTCTCATTTGGTTCAATTATGAGTTACAATAAGAGCTTATATTTTCTATCATGCAAATGCAAATTTTCATACTTAAAATGTATGGTTTATATCTTTCTGAATATTTTCTATTTTTTAAAATTAAACTGCTCTAAAACTTTATTTTCATTTTTAAATAAGGACATCTCTGTGGCTATTCATTGACCTAAAACTCTGGGAATTGCTGATTTTGAGCTGTTGGAGGTGCTTATTGCTTTTTACAGGTTTATGATTTTATGATTTATATTTTATGATTTTTCCTTCCTCTTTACTCTCTTACCAGTTTTGTTAGGAAAAGCACACTGAAAGAGTAAAACTTTGCTAACTCTGAGCACTTCACAGATTCCATGTAACTTATTATCCTGAATTTTTCAGTTTCATAATTGTGATAAAGACAGGGCAAAGCTGGCAGTGAGAAATTTCTGTGCTTGGAAGAAAACTGCATGATTTATAACAGATGTCATCAATTTATAAATTCAAATTAGAGTAACTTAGAAATAGTGACTGTATAGTACTTGTTTTTTTATTACTTGGGGTATGACCTTTTTCAGCATAGGAATTATTTTCCATTCGTTCAGTTCAATTGGAAAAAAATAATGCTTAATGGACTTTGAATTCCAAGTCATTGATGATAGAATTAGATAGTTTTCGGATTTATTTAATTGCTGTCGTATGCAGTTCTGTAATTTGTCACACCATCTTACATCTGCTGCACTTTTACTGTGTTTCCTTTGAGTTGTGTGGTAAAAGGGCTCCTGAGCAGAGCAATCTGGTTCTGTCTCAACAGAAAAGCAACTGCCTGTCTTGGACCAGTGAAACTGTAATCTAGTCCTGGTCCGTCTCCTTTGCACATGTTCACAGGTACTTTAGCAACCTCCCATAACCTCTGCTTTCCTGAATATTTGATGGCTGCTTTGTGCTCTTCCATGTCAGTTATGGTTCTGGCATAAATGCACAGGTTCTTTAATCCATTTGACAGGACCAAGTTTAGAGAAGGGGAAGGAAGCAAAAGGACATCGCCAATGCAAAGTGATGTGGAGGGTTTAAAGCAGGGGATGCTGGAGGCAACAGAGGGAAAAATAGTCCTGATAAATGTTTAATCTTTAGGACTAGAGAAAGGAAATAAACAAAACAGGCTCAAGATCATGTGTGGAAATAAAACATGGTTAAAAGGAAATAAACAACATAGGCTAATAAAAACAATAGTAAAGGAAATAAAAAACATTGACTAATATATGAGACACACTACACAAAAGAATATTTATTTTCCTATTGTCTTCTTTATCCCATGTTTGTGTTTGTTTAACTGAATTCTTTTTGTCGGTAGATCATATATTTCTGTATTGAGGCAGATATCAAATTCCCAGGCATATACGTTTTTGTGAGAATCATAAGACTCTGTTAAATCTTAAAAAGAATTAACTACAAGGCCATTTACCATCCAGTACACCCCCTTTTCCGAGGTGTTCTCCTTTCTCCTCCACTGGCAGTTTATTTCCTTACTAAAATGTATCAGAACAATGATGATGGGCTGGTTTCTTCTGTGTTTTATGCTTCAGTATAACAATATAAATTCCCTTCATCAGCAAGCATGTTTGCTTTTTGTGGGGAGTGGCATAGCAAAGAAGACTGGTGGTAAATAACTTCTTGATCTGTCACAGGAAAATTCAAAGACATCTACCAGAGAGAGAGAGCAATGTGTGGGATTTCTTAAAGTATTTTCTAGATATAGCAGGAAAAAAGGTTGATATATTCAACTGATAAATCAAGAGTGTATCTTCTTAATGTAGATACTTTTCAAAAATTTTAATTTAGAAAATACTATGTATTGTTAAATGTTGTAACTGATACTGAAGCCAAATGTTTTAGTTAGTGACAGTATCAAAGACAAAGATGACATTCGAGATTGTGGGTGAAAAACATTTTAAATTACTCAGTATCTAGTAACTACTTGTGTTTGGATGAAGCTCCTGAGAAAGTCCTGAGGATGGACCTATCATGAGGACATGTATCCAGACTGAGGGTCAAATACATGGGAGATTCTTTCAGGGAACAAGTCTTGTCACAAATTAAACCAATGATCTTATCAACTTTATAGTACTTACATGTTTATACTAGTTAGCACATAATACTGGAGTAGGAAGACAGAATATTCGTTCCCCTTTGACATATATGTAAGCTCAAAGTTTCTTTTACCAGTTGTTACAGAGAATCTGATTCATTTATCAGGTTTATGCATTTGAGAGTTATTTGTCAGAGCTGATCTCACTGTACATCATTTGGTTAAGGTTGATTGCACATGTCAGATTAGAAAGAATGGTAAATACTCTTTTTAGATGAGTAACATTGATTGGTGGCATTTTCTCTTCAACATAGATTTATATGACCATGTTGTCCTGTCATCTAGGTTCAATCTAGGTTCTGTTTTCAATCCCCAGTTTAGCTACCACCTCTGTACATAACAGCTCTGAAATAATGTGATTTGTCAGTGGCAATAGCCCACAGTGATAACCAGAACGCACTGCTACATCTTACTCTGACTGATCTGTGAAACAGCATTGCCCATTTATTCTTTTGTGCAACATAATAAACAGTCTCTGGGCTTCTACTTTCAGGGCAGGTATTGAACAGCTGAAATGTTCACTAATTTACACAATGGTTTATCTTTTCTCTGGTTGGCTTTAGGGGTAGCTCAGGCAGCAGTACCATAAAATGTCAGGAGTTTGAGCATGCTAATCTGTCACACAGCAGAGCAACAGTGGATGCCTTGCCATTAATACTAGTCACAATCAGAAGGTGATTGAGGCACTGTAAAAAAAAATGTACTTTATTAGCATATGGAGAGAATGGTTTACCATCTTACAATGCCCTAGATGTATTCCAGCCATTTCTAGGAAAATGGGCTAGAAAAATGGATTCTTCCCTCACACTATAACTTCTAAATGTTTATAATGTTCTCCTGGGTTCCCATTTTTTTGGGCAGTGAATAGAAGAATGTGTGTTACATTAATGTAATTTTCCCTGTTTAGAATGTGTGGTCGAATTGTGTCTGTTGTTCTCAAGAATGTGCTTAATTATGAGCCATCCATATGCACCATTCCTTAATATACCTGAAAGTTTATGTATTGACCCGTGAAACCAGATGGTTTTACATTCACCGAGCACAGTTCTGTGTCGTGATAAATGTGTGAAGGAGGCGTGTCAGGTGCCCACAAAAGCAATTCCTCAGGCCTTGTCCTTTGTGTTGCCTGGATCTTCTCAAATGTGAGCAGAATCTAATCTGCATTCTGTATAAATTAGTCTGAGAGTCCGTGCCATCTTCTGAAGGGTGCCACAGCTGTGGAGGTCCATGTCTGCCTAAACGTGTGTGTCAAATCAGCAGATAATGATGTGCCGTGTTAAAAAAGGATGGAGAAGAGGTAGAAAAGGACAATAATGACACTGTAAAGCAGTCATATGGTAACTCAAAGGGTTAAATTTAAATGCCTGTGATAGATTCAATTGAGAGGGACAGTATATGCATCACAGCTCATTTGACTTCAGATTTCCTCAAAAATCATTCTGATTGAGCATCTGTCAAAGGTAGATCTACCAAAAGTAGCTTCTACCAGGAATAGGCATTTTATTAACCGTCTTACCATGGTAATTCTTCCAAGAGTTACTTGTCACCAGCTTTTAATTCTTCTTGATTTACATATTCATAGCAATTTCCGAGGTGAAGTTGGGATAAATTGTTACTGCCATATGTGTGAAGTGCAAAGTATATGTCTGCACTCTTTATTTTTAATTTCTCAGTTAGATGTGTCCTTTCTTCATGCAAAAGAAAGAGTGTCTTAAGAACACATGCTTGTCTGTCTTTCAAACTCTGTAGAATTAGCTTGTCATGAAATGTAAAACTAATGTGTAGTTGTAAAAACCACTGCCAGCATTTTCCTCACTAGTGGCTGATGGCTAAGAAGATTTAGAAATGAAAGGGGTTATTATAAAGTGATTACTGAATAGCTAGGTATGTCATTTTAAACAAGCAACTAAAATCTGTGTTGCAGATTTGGAATGTAATCTTGTTTGTATCACTCATACTTAAAATCTGATTTTGATTGTGGAGGAGTAATCATGTAATGTAAGTAATTTGACAAAAATATATCAAATGATGTTTTTCTTTCATTCCTTATTTAAATGTATTAGAATTTAAATGATTTACCATTCAGATCATACCTATAAAATGACAACATAAAGAAATATTAGATTCAATTTACATGAGTACAGATTTAAATTTTACTCTAAAGTGAAACATTCATATCAGCCCTCTCATGAAAGGAAATACTGTATAGAAACCAATACTTTAAAATGTTACTACCTTTAAAAGAATATAATGGATGACTAAAAGGATGTTATTGATGATTAAACCAATCTGTTTTGCTGAAAACACAGTCCTGATGGAATATGTATAGCCATGAATTGGAGAAGAGATAAAAAGTTAAGGAAACTTCTCATGCATTATTTTATCACTCATTCATGTTCCTATGTCAAGTGCTTATAATAATGTATTACCAAAAGCTTAAATCAAATGCCTGATCTGGTTTCAAGCAACAGCTACACTTACTTTTGTAAGCAGTGAGCTGATGCCTTAGATGCTTATTAGAATTTTCTCTCCATGAATCTTTTATAGTTGGCTAAATATTATGGTTCTCTCTCAACAATTCCTCTATCTTAGCTTATATCTCATCTAGAAATATCACAGAAAAAATTCTCTTAGTGATGATGTATTACTAGTATTTAGGATCCTTCCTGGCAAAAGTAGACCTCTGCTGTATCTCACATTGGAATTTGTGAAGTGAGTGAGGATTCAAGCTGGTTTATTCTAACAACTTGGCCAATTCATTTTGTTGCTGTGAGCTGTGAGTATTTTAGTGTTTTCTGTGCTCCCATGTTTTGGAACTAACCTCTTTTGACCAGTAGAGAGGGAAAAAAGCACATTTCAGGTGCTGTGTTCTACTGGGTTAGAATTGAGGCCGAGAACTAGGATTCTGTGGCTTTTACGGATGAGCTGCAACCTTCAGCAGATAATTCAGTTTCTTCTGAGTTTCAGTTTCTTTGGATATAAACCAGCAGATCATGCTTTTGTCATACCTGATACAGATACATAAGGTTTACCTACACAGTACTTAAAGTATATAATAAAATCATGGAAGCATGGTCTTGCATCTGGCTCCACGCTGAAGAATGATATGAGCTGAAATCTCCTGACAGCATGACAGTTTGGGAGATGCTTTGGGAGATGCTGGCTTTTCTCTTTCTCTGGGAGACTGTTGGCATCTTGACCAGGAAATAGAGGCTGAGTATGAGCACATGCTCTAAATGTGACTCTTCCAGTTTTCAGATGATGGGAAGTGGTTTAGTTCAGAGACAGAAAACTATCTGTGGTAGCAGGTGCTCTGAGATTTGAGGGTTTTTTACTTCAGTCTAGTCCTGTTGACACCTCCTCTCTGTCCATTGTGACACTGTGGATGCTGATCATGATATTAAAGGTGCTGAGGGAAACGTGTGCAGGCTTATTCCTGCTTCTCAGTGCTCTTAAATCTGCAATAACGAGGGTGCAGAAGGATCCCCACAGGCTACTGCTCAAAGCTAGTATGCTGACTTTAGAGTATGTACATCCTTCTCTTCAACTTCTTTCACTAGCATTGTGACTGTAGAAAACAAATTAATAGAACTGAAAGAATATAATCAAGACTAAGAAAATCTTTTTTAAATAATACAATTAAAAAGAAGACATTTTGCCCAGAATTGGTGCAAACATTTGTAGTCTAATTTTCAGCATATATTTTAAATATATGAAAACCTGATTATTCCTTCCTCTGTGGCATTGCAGGTGACTACCATTTCAGTTTTGCTGTCTCACTGTTCTTTCTTTCATTAGCACTGAAACTCTGCGGGTCTTGCATCCCAACATTTTTTAAAGTGTCAGGGAGTACATTTAGAAGACTGATAGAAGTGCTGCTTTTCTGTGGGAGGCGTCTGGTTTTGCAGAAGTAGAATATATTCTTTTGGAAATGTTATTAGTTAATAATATGAAATATTGGTAGGAATTTTAAATACAATAATTTGGAATCTTTCCAGGAGATGCTGGGTGTCTTCTGTGGTCTTTTGTGTTTGCCTGAATAGTGTTAGTAACTGTTGCTATCAATTTCTATGGCTGCTCCATGACAGGAAGTAGAGATGACCCCAGTGTTCCACAAATTTACAATTATTTTGTGCTGGTTTTTAACATTTTTGGTTTTTTCCTGAACATGCTGTGCTCTTAGATGAGTAAAATGACCAACCTCTAATGTGCCACTCTTAACTCGAAGGTTGTTTCTGGATCTTCAACAGTTTTGTGCACACTGGCAGCTTAGTCTTTGTTTTCATTTTAAAATAGTGGGACTAAGCAGTACAATCACACCACCATCATCATATTAGGATTTTGATTCTTTTCATGAGTCATTTCTCCCTTTGTTTCTTTGTGTGCCCTCTCTTTGTTTGAATACTTTCTTTTATAACCCAAATAATGGACAGTATGAAAAATCATGTGGTTTAAGTGTTTCTGTTCTTCTTCTAATCCTAACTACAAATCAGTTCTTTGTATTAACAAATCTGACTGAAATAAAAATGTGTTTAAAAAACTGTGAAATTGCACCACCCAAAATCTTGCCCATTGTTTCTTTCCTCAACTGCATTCCACAGTTTTTGGCAAACTGGAATTCAAAAAACCCTGATCTGTTATCAGATGAGATAAATCATGTGGCATTTGGAGCAAAGAAGAGCTCTTTTTGAACTCCAATCTGTTGTTGAAGAACTCAGATGAAGAATAATTACAGTGTAAAAATCACACCATCACAGTTGAGTGTGATCTTACACAAAACTGTCTTACCAAGTTTGCAAACAACCTCAAATTGTTAGTAGTCATGCGTAGATTAGATTTCAGATCAAATGAGGAGAAGCCAAACAAGTAAGTTATTCTGCCTGCATTCTTGTTCGGCATTGACTGTAGATGTATACAAATGTGGAGATTTGTTTTCTAGAAATAAACCAAATGTTGTTACTTTGATAGCAGCTGGCTCCCAAGCCATGTTTTCTGTTCCCCTGTAGGTGGTCTCCATCACTGTGAAGTGCAAGTTCCTTGCAGGTGTTCATGAAATTCTTTGTGACACCGTCAGATACTGGTGCTAGAGTAACTCACTTTACTCAGAGGGAATTAATGTGAAAAGATGTTAAGTGATTTGAACACGACTGCTTAGGCAATCTGCAAAGCAGTCTTTAATTATTATTAATTAACTATTGTGTTATAAAAAGCTGTATAGTGGATAATAACTTAAATCTCAAATGATTCACTTTTTATCTTTAATTTATATATTATCCTGTTCTATCTATCCCTTACTTTCTGTGAAAGGACAATAGTCTGATCTGAAATTTCAGTCCTGAAAGGTCTTGCATGGCTAAACACCACTAATAGTTTGCCCAGACAAGAAGTACGTTCTTATTTCCTATTGTTAGGTGCCTTTTTAAATATTATCTTAACACATAGCAGATGTCTGCAGCTACTGGAGTACCACGAAGTGGCAGAAAATCAACATGCCATTCCTTTCTCGTTCTTATCTCAGCAGGTCTGTGCAGGCTGTGATGAAAAGACAAAACTTCCAGTCTGGAGTTTTTCATCCTAAACCTGAGTTTTGATGATCAATGACAGGAGGCTAAAAATACACCTAAATGTCTCTGTGATTCTGAAATCGAGTTTCTGAAAAAGCATTGTACTTGTGGTAAAAGGTAAAGAGTGAAGTTCCAGAGAAATGAGCTGTGAATTGCAGCTGCAATGGAAATTGATCCTGTCTGTCAGTCTGTGCTCCATATTCTCAGGAAAACAGAGTGGAGCAGAGAAGGAGCCAAGATCACCGATTAAATGGGATGCTGAAGTGCCAGGGGCTAGAACCAGGCTTGCTGGTCCCTCAGGTGGGAGCTGCAGCTGTCAGAATTCCCTGCCTGATTCCCTGCTGAACCGGGCAGAAGGAGAGCAGTATGAAAAATGCTGCAGGCACCAGCAGGGGAATGGGTAAAGAACTACCTGGCTAAGCTTCAGGCTTGACAGACAGTGTGCTCCTTGGGGAGGAAAACCTCTTCTCTTGCAAACTGGGCGGCCTCATTTTCCCCATTTGCCTCATGATTTGTACTATAAGGTGTAAGAAAATAGCTGGAGTACTGGGGGGCAGCAGAGGCTCTGTTCACTTAGAAAACTGCTGTGGGTGGAGAGATCTGGCTGTGTAACCTCTGCAGGTGAGCATTTCCCGAGTAAGGAGGAGGAAGAGGCTCAGCAAATAGCACTCGTGCTATGAAGTACGTGTGTTTTATATAATACAGTCGGTGTGGTGTGTTGAACTCCTTATTCTTCTGCTCTAAAAGGTGTGATTTCAGCCGTGATCAGCACTGTGAAACAACACTTCTCTGTGTAGCTATCACTTACCTCACCTGGTGCAAGATAACAACAACAGACCAGTGCTGGGATGACAGCCTTCCACTTCACAGGGATAGTTAGTGCAAGTCTCATGAGCACAACAGCAGCATCTCTGAAGGATGCCCTACTTCTTCACTTAAAGCTGGGAACTCACCATGAGAAAGTGATAAATCCTGCAGAAAATAAAACCAACTAAATGAAGTCATCATGCTGTAGTAATTAATGCAGCTTTCCCTTTTAAATCACAGTCATTAGCTGTCATTCTTTTCGTGCTGCTTAACAGTTACCTTTCCCCAAGTATCCTGCGTCCTTCCTGATGAAGAGCACATACCTTCCAGTGTATTGGTAGCGATGTACTGTGCTCTCACAGCCATCTTACATTATAGATAGATAGATAGATAGATAGATAGATAGATAGATAGATAGATAGATAGATAATTAGAAAATTTTTCCCAGTTAGGGTGGTTAGGCGTTGGAATAAGTTGCTCAGGGAAATGTTGGGATTGACAATCCCTAGAGGTGCTTAAGAGGCATCTGGATCTGGCACTGGGTGATGAGGTTTAGTGGTTTAGGCATTACAGTGACAGTGCTTTGTTGACATGTGGACTTGATGATCTTAAAGATCTCTTCCAACCTTGATGACTCTGTGATTCTGTTCTATGAAATATTTCCTCTTTCATATACAGTGATACCTCCAGAGAAGTTCAGTTTAGTTGCTAAATTGATCAAATGGAAACTTCATTTTCTATCTTTTGTTGCACTAACTGCTGTTCTTCAGGGCTGTTTTGAGCCACATGGCTTTTTTAATCCCAAAATTCTTTTGTTACCTGAGCCTTTTTTTTCCTGGTTAAAAGTAGTGCAGTTAAAACACTCATTAATGATAGGGCTCATTAGGGCCCTATTAGTTGCATGATGTCTGAATGAATGGCAGGAAAAAAATATGAACTGTGTACCTATCTGATGCTGTGGGTTACAGAATCAAATCAGGAGCCAAAGCAACCAGAGTATTGGCCTTGTCTGATGAGCTTTGTCTTGTGAATATCAAGTGGAGCTATACTGTCTCTATCTTTTACAATCTAAACTCTTTTTTCTCTTGTCTCTTTTGTTGGAGGTGAAAATGTATCTGTCATTCTCTTAGATTTAACTAGAGGGCTAACTTGTACTTTTTATTAAGGTAACATGACATAAGAATACCTTCCTCCTGGGCAGAAATCTTGGACAGGTTTTGATCCAGATGTTTTGTACAGCCACTCAATTTCTCTTTTAAAATGCAATGAATTAGGTTTATGTCCCTAATAAAATGATTTCTCAGCTCCCCTATGAATTTTCTGATGTGCCCACTGTGGAACTAAGCAGGCTGTTCCATATTCTTCCAGCCAGGAGTTTTGTTCAATTGTTTAATGTTGTATGTCAGGGTCACCTCAGTTTTGTTGGTTTTCTATTTCTATTTAGCCCATTCAGATACAATTACAGTTACACAATACCTCTCGAGTGTCCTTTGCTATTCATCATCTCACCTAAAACAAGAAATTAGAATAGAAGCTGAAATGAAATCAAAAAAACAAACCAGGAGAAATCATTTTTCATGAAGTTTATGTCTGAACTACACAGAAGTAAATGTTTAGGAAGTTATCGAGTCCATATGCCAGTCCTTGAGGTTTGCTTCGTATTAATTTTAATTCTTGTAGCAATAGAAATGTGGTAAAGCCCCCCGCTGCCAGAATTCTTAGCTGGGATGTCTGAGCCTGGAAGCAGATAAATGGCTCAACAGCAATTTGTCTTTAGTGAAGAGATTTTTACCTCTTAGTCAAGTCACTAGAAGGGAGACTAGGATTAGAATTTGGTTTGTTTTTCCATTTTTTTCACCAATTGCCAAATATTCTGTACTGGTTATCAACATTCTTTGACAGTGAAAATTAATTTTAAAAAAATTTAAAAAGCAGCTGGATGATTTAAAAGGGGAAAAATATATCCTGCTTTGTAGATGTTAGAACAAGCAATTTCTTAACACCTTTTCTTCAAGGAGTTAAGATGAATAACATCTTTGAACAAATATTTCAAGCATGCAGGGATTATGTTAAAAAGTAAAAAGATGAAATCCAGTGTAAATTGTTTAGAACATTCCTAGTGAAGACATGTTGATTAATAAACATAAAAGGAGGAAGATGCATATTAATTTGTTTACATATAAGAGTCTTCTAACTCATTAAAAGTCTTCTAAGTGTTTAACTACTGAAGCAGTGGATAAAACCTGACATTGTCTTTAATCTTTTTGAGGACTCAAATATGAAAAAAACTAGATTATTGCTAAATATGTATAATAGCTCTGTTAATGACAGTATTTTGAAAATGGGGGCAGGTTGTCAGCTCAGTGGTTCCGCTGTAATATGGTAGAAATTTTAATTGATTTTTCTGTCTCAGTTGCTGTGACCAGTAGATTGAAGAAAATTTATCAACCACAATCTTTGGTGCTTCTGGTAATTTTGATTGATGGCTCATTTTCAGCTTGGAGATTTCTAGAAAAGCATAGATGAAGGAGAATATCTTGTTTATTTTGTATCTTTGGTAAACCACAAACAAACTTGAGGTATTTTTACCATTAACAGCTAATGTTTTTGTGGGAAAAAAACCCTATGGTCTATTTTAAAGAAATTGGAATATTAACATGATGTCCTGGACAAATAGAGATTGAGTAATGGCATTCAGTCTAACTTAAAAACAAATGAATAAGAAATAGCTGAAGAACCATCTAGCCTTTGTATAAACAGTCCTGCAAGAAAATCAACATATATTTGCAAGTTTACTCTGAAATTACATTTTCTTTTTAGATACTTGATTTGCGCAGGTTTGTGCTCTAAAATTGTTAATACTAATAACTTGTGCAAAAGAAACTGGACATGCTTACTTTTTGCAAGCAACAGATGGTTAAAGAAGTGTCATTTCAGCTGTATTGTATGCAATTTGAGTTGAATCGTAAGAACTTTTTAGGGTTTTGTTTGCTCTTCATTTTTCAGCTGACATTTTGCACTCTGTTCTCCATTCCACTCTTTTTTCCCTGCTTTTTCAGAGACTATACTTCATTTATACTGTGATTCTGTAAAGCAGTGGATTTCTATTTCTGCTTATCTGTCACCCTTGCAGAGCTGCACAACTTATTTCTCACGTCACTGTTACAATATGAATGAGTAATCACACCAGGATGATGTTGGTAATTTTGCAGATCCTATGCGTGGGCCACGAAGGCTGGAGGTGGTGGAGATCAAATCTAGACAGATCACCATTTGCTGGGAGCCCTTTGGGTATAATGTCACCCGTTGCCATCGCTACAACCTCACCGTCCATTACCGCTACCAGGCTGGAGGACAGGAGCAAGTGAGAGAGGAAGTCAGCTGGGATACAGAGAGTTCACATCCCCAGCACACAATTACCAACCTATCACCATACACAAATGTCAGCATCAAATTAGTATTGATGAATCCCGAAGGACGGAAAGAAAGCCAGGAGCTTGTAGTGCAAACCGATGAAGATGGTGAGTTTTTGTATTTACACGTACGTGGTACATGACCTGATAGTATAATTTTTCTGTATAAGTGCATGTTCTACTTGCAATAAAATTTGTAACAGATTTTCCACCAACCTCACCAATTTTAATAAAGTAAAGCTCCATTATTAGAGCGATCTTTCACGTAACCTATAACATCACAGGATAGTTTAATCATTTCATCATTTAACTTGCAACTTCTGCTTGAACTGTGTTCTGCCTCTCTAAAGTTCCAGTATCAGTTTGAAGAAATTTCAAGTGATTGTCAGCAGTATCCTTATGGAAGCTCCTCTACTGAGTGATGTGCTCTGCACTAAATATTTTTTCTTGATTTGAAATTTCAGTTTCTCTGGCTCTCTAACTACTGGGCACTATTAGTTGCTAATTCAGACACTATATTCCATATACAGGCATTGAAATATACAGATATTCCCTAACCTTTAAATAATTTTCAACTCACATGGTATTTTCAAATCTCTTTTTTAAAAAACTTACTCTATTTTGATTTATAATAAATATAATAAATAATAAATAAGGTAACTAGCTAATGTCTTTTTTGAGGCAGAGACGGCAGAATTGGGCAATGTGTCTCTGCAATGCTCTAATAGTATTGCATGAAAAGGTTATACCATCCTCCCAAGTCATTATGTTGATTACACATGCAAAGAGTTTACTGAAGCTCACTTACCTACAATACCAAAATGCTACTTCCTTGTTGAAGTGCTCATGCACCAGGAATCAGTTTCACCTTTCCAGAATACTCTGTGCTGATATTTAGCCTCTTATAAGTGTACCTTAGGTTTTTGACCTTGGTTTTGGTTCTTTTAAATGCATACAGTTCAAAGGAACCTTGTCAAATGACTTGGCATTTCTTTAAATAACAGATGTGTCCTTCCATTTTTATCATCTGAAATCTGAACAGGAATGGATTTGTATTTTCTTCCAGATCAGTGATAGATTTCCTTAAAATATGATGGAAATAATTCTAGTAAAAACTTCAACAATGATGAGCTCCTTTTGCAATAAATACTTGAAGTCTGTCATTTAAGCCTATCAAATTATTTAATACATGCTGTATTGGTTTTGTGTAGTAGTAATTTCTAATCAAAATATATGAGGGAATAAATTAAACAATTCAGGAATATATAGTTACTAATACAACATATTCAGCATAGCTAGCAAAAAGAAATGTTTAATTAGAATTAATAGTGCTGTCATGCTCTAAATTTAATTCAGTCCAATTGTAGGATGACAATGCTAAAGAGCTTATTGTTGTCTGGGATGTTTATGTGTTATATCTAAAATTTCTTTTTCCTGTCCCTCTGGACCTTCATGTTATTTCAGGACCTATGAAAACCCAGTGTCAGTGTCTGAGAGAAAATCTTGAAAAAAACTACAACTTTTTAGTGTGCTGTACACAATCAGTGAGGTGTATAAGTCCGAATGTAAAACAACAGAGTATACTGACCCAAATAATCATCATAATTTTTTTAAATCACACGACCTTGTTGATTGCAAGGGACTTCCAGAGCTCATTTAGTCCAACTTTCTGCTCACAGAAGATCAAGTGATAGCAGATTGCTCGAGCCCTTGTACAGTTGAGTTTGAGTACATTTCTAGGTGACCTCTGCCAGTGTTTGAACCCCCCCTGTATGGCACAACTGCTCAGAGGTTATGAGATTGTTTCAGATAATTTGAGAGGTTACCACAGTGCTTTGCTGTACTTCTGTCTTATTTACGCTGTATTTAATTCCTCTTCCTTTACACATAAATCATTAATCTCTTGATTCCAGAGGAGTTTTGCCAGTTCTCTCCTACTTAGAAACAAAGTTCAGTGCCCAGAATTAAGGTTGCCCTGAAGGTGTCATTTTACAGGTGCACACGGGACTGGCAAGCCAGTTCAGAACCTGTGTCCTTGGAGCATCCACTTGGTAGAGCTCTCTCTCTCTGAAGAGCTATGGAGAGGTGATCAAAAAGCCTTAAACCTTGTAAACTGCCACAACAACAGCAGAGAACAGTAGGAAGAAATGAAACAGTAGGAACTGTAGCAGAAATGTAGAGGAAGATCTGTACCCCAAATGCCAACAGGAGGAAGTCACCAAATGTCTTGGTTGCAGATTTTTCTATTCCTTAACCATTTGAGTAAATCTCAGGAAGGGGTCTGAGAAGTAACTTCAACCACTATAACAAGTGGCTCCCACCTTCTTTCTGTGGCAAGTCAAAAATGTTATGTGTATCTTTCTATTGGATTTTCACATGGAGTTTGTGTAGAAGTGCTAACACTGTAATGCCTGTTGCTTCACAACAGTCTGGTGTGCATTTTTCAGGATTTCTTTTTTCGCACTACTTTGCCAGTGTTGTTATAAAATAAAGTCACAGGTACACGTCCATGTGCTGCTTACATGTCTCCTCTGAATATTGCACTGTCCTGGGGATAAGGCAATGATTGCAGAACAAATGGGAAACACAAGTTGATACCTGAGAGCAGTTTGCCTACCTTTCATCAAAACCTTCTGACTTTCCTGACTCTTCACAGGTCTTTCTCCCACATTAAGAGACTAAAAAAAATTAATAATGTCAGATTTTTGCTTTGACTGTTTCACACTTTTCTTTTGTCCATCCTATTGTAGGTTTTCAGGCCTACTGTCAGTGAATGTTGCTGTTCGATGCAATATGTGGTTCATCTTTCCAAGATAACTTTTCTGGTTCTGTCTTCTGAAACTCTACCCTGTTATTTCAATGCTTGTTCATTTTTGTATATGAATGTTTAATATATTTTCCACCTTGGGAAGTAACACTGTTGATAAGTATGTATCACACGTAGCTTTTACTTGCAAAAATTCCTATTTGAGGTATCACCTAGTCCCTTATAAAAAGCTGATTTGTCCTTTTTTTTTAAATTATCAGTAGATGTTTACAGGAAATGCGTGATGCTCACTAATTTGTTCTTACACTGAAGGTGACAAATAATGGCACTGTCTTGTTAAATGAATCATTCTCCTCCTGAGCTATCCTGGTTTTTGCTTCAGTCTTTGAGGAAATTACGGTGGGATGGTTTTTATGCCTCAGCGTAAAAGTACAGGTATTTAAACAGAGTGTGTCTTTGTGAGATTTTTCTTAACACCACTTCTTTTCTTTTACTCTGTTAGTCCCAAGTGCTGTGCCGCTTGAATCCATTCAAGGGAGTACCTTTGAAGAGAAGATTTTTCTTCAGTGGAGAGAGCCAGCTCAAACATATGGTGTGATCACTTTGTATGAGGTATCTAGAAATTTGTCACTTTTTATGTCTAGTTTTGATTTTCCAAAGTGCATGATCATTAAAAAATAATGTGTTTTTACAGTTTATGTAATATTAACTTAATTTTTAAAAAGTAGCCATTTAAAAGTAAATATAATGTAGGAGTGGATTACGCAGGACACAGCATGTCCTTGAGTTACCAGCTTTAAGAAACCTGCTATATCTAGAACCATGAAATAGCATTCTTCTATCTAGTACTCTGAATCAAATATTTAAAAGATTGAAAGACAGATCTTTCTTAAAGAATAAGAGGCATAAGACAGTGGTTACAGTCAACGTCACATTTAGATCAGCGTCATTATAGGAAGCCTATTGTAATAGAAACAAGCAGGAATAATTTAAAAAAATCTAGCTTTTTGAAAATGCAAATTCAACAAAATTGTATGTTGTTAGATGTCTAAAAATCACTGCTTTTTCTCATGTGGAAGCTCTGCCTGAATACCTCTTAGAAAAATTGACAAAAGACTGCACAGATTAAGCTGTCAGACAGTAATCACTGTTAAGCTTCTTACCTGACCTTACTACAAAATTGGTATTGAAATGCTTTGTTTAAAAAAACACACCTAAATGAGATACAGTGTAAAAGCAAAGTAAAATGAATGGTAACCTATTGATACTGTTTTGAAAACTACTTTATTGTAGGATGATAAAATGTTATGAAAAAGTATGAATTGATTTTTTGTAAAGCTAACAACTTTCTAGTTACCACGACAGTTGCCTGTGTTGGGAGATCAGAATGTTTTAGTTAAGTGTTAATGTTGTTACTGTTGCTAGATTTATGTATATAGAAACACACAGTGGTGGATCCCCTTTCTAGTTAGGAACATGCCTGCGTGTCTAATTCCATTGCTCAGGAGTACACCCACTGTATCTGGGCATTATCATAATTGAATGTATACACACATAACTTTTTTAAGGTACTTTGAGTTCAATTTATAGATGAGGATCTGTAGCGGATATGCCTGTATGTACTGTAATAAGGTCAGGGTTTATCTGAATAGTATGAAAGTTCTTATTACTAATTTTCAGCACTTCATTGATGTTATATTAGATGGCTCATACAAAAATCAATTTTCATTAGGTCAGGGGTTTTAGGAAATTGCAAGTGTTTAAGGTGTGTAACATTGACACTTGGATGTGTCTGTGTACTGTATTATGGATCCTCTTAATTAAAATGATATTGAAAAAGTATAGCAAAAAGAATATCAATTATCACTTTATATAATAAGGGGTTTGGAATTATTCACATAAAAATGAAAACTTAAGAGCAGAAAGGAGGGATGAAGCATTTTTACTTTTCTAATTTTTAATGGCTTTCATATTTTTAAATTCTCATTACAATGCATAAAAATCAGTAATTAATAGAAGAAGTCTGGATCAAGTTTTACTGTGAACTTACATTAACATTTCTAATGAAAAGTAAAAATACTGTTTGAATCAAGGAAGGAACTGAGGTTACAATATACACTCTGCATATATTACTTAACATTTATCTTTTCTTCCCTCCAAATGAGAATCTGACCTAGGTACATTATAATAACCTGTAAAAAATCGAAATTAGCAATTGTAATAGCTAAGCTTCAGACTAAAATAGAAGCTTTACCCAATTTCTGAAAAATTTGGCTTAAGCTGCCCTTATCATCTTTCACAGATAACCTTATTCAGGGCAAAGTGTAATTATAGTAAAGTCAGCTGGAACTGGGGGGCTGCAACCCCTCTTGGTCACTTCTCAGTTTTTACCTGTTTGTTTTGGTTTTGTTACTGGTGCTGATCAAAACCAACATTAAGATGAATTCAAAATGCGACATTGTTAAAGCCAGCATCTTGAAGGAATTAGTGTAAGCCTGAGCCCATCCTTTAGAGTTGTAATCTAGCTGCCTCTTAAGTCTCTGTATCTGTAAAAGTAATAACTCATACGAGCTACGACTCAGTTCCTGTGCCCCTTCGTGGGATTTAGGATTTGAAGAGTATAAGAGAGTAAGATAGCTTACCATAAAATGTCTGACAGCGCATACATCAGAAGGGTTTACTGGATAAAGATGCAATCTCTGTCCATCTGCTCAAGGCAGTTTATAACTTTCTTATTCTTTTGCAGATCACCTACAAAGCAGTCAGTTCCTTTGACCCAGAAATAGATTTATCCAATCAAAGTGGACGAGTTTCAAAGCTGGGAAATGAAACGCACTATCTCTTTTTTGGACTGTATCCTGGCACTACCTACTCTTTTACCATCAGAGCCAGCACAGCTAAAGGCTTCGGACCTCCAATAACAAATCAGTTCACAACTAAAATATCAGGTACTTGATCAAAGAATATAATTTCCTTATGATAATGAGTTGGGTAATGCTTTTGTTGTTTACTTCTTTAGAATTTAACAAGCAGCAAATTGAAAAAAGGAAGAACACGTTCATCCCCGACGATGTCAAAGTGACATATATTACCATATCTGAAGAACTTCCAAGTGCTTGAATATTAGCTAGTATTTTGAAATTCCTGTTCATAACTGTAATGTATCACTCAAGAAACCCCTGTGAATTATGTGTTTGCAGCCAGTGCCAGCTGCAGTTGCAACGTTTAGCATAGGGTTTTTTTTGGACCTGAAGATGAGGGTTTCATTCAGAGCTTAGTCAGCCTTGACATGATTCTAAATTAGAACAGTAACAGTGCTGGAAAATCTCTTTAATGAGCCATGAACAATTGAGAGTAGAGCAGAGATGCTGTATGTCTAGAGCTCACTTAGAAACTGTAGTTAGCTGCCAGGCTGCTTGTGTTCCTAACAGGCATGGGGACTGAAGTGGATATGAAACTGTATTAGACAAGAACATCAGGACTAGTGGTTTTCAGATAACAGTAGCAAGACTCTGTCACTTCTGCAGATCCTCGACCAATATTTCAAGCCCTCCCTTGAGGCAGAGGAACACTTCATTGAAGGGATGGAATATTATTGCATCCTACAAAATGCTTATATAATTCATGACAAAACGTTTTGCAAAGTTACGGTTGAAATCCGTTTATTCTTCACTTCTCTGCAGTCTGCTTCAGAATTAAACTGGCAGTTCAATAATAAACTGGCCTCTTGATAATATTTACAGAAAATTGCCTTACCTATTTGTGGTCAACTGGGCTTTCCAGAAAGCATTTGGGTACAAAATCTCCTTTTTCTTTTACTCTCATTCTGTGTACTTCTCCCCCATCCCTGATTTTTTGCCCTCACAGGAATAAAAAAACCATACAAGTGTTTATCAGAAATAGAATGATTTCTCCCATCTTATTATAGGAAAGGACAGTTAATGCAAGGTGAAAGTTATTGCCAATGCAGCTGTTTGTAGAGAAACAAAAATGTTGTTTATTTTCGAGTCAGACAATTAGCTCTTTATGGAACGTGAAACATAATTAACACTCATCAGTAAAGGTTTTTTCCATCCCCTTTCCTATACTGAGCAGAAATGTTCTCTGTCAAAAATCAATTTCTGACACAGCAAAACTTTATATGAGTTAGGATGATGAGACCACCCCTTATTGGAATGAGGAGTGGAGACTACTGAGTATGGATGAGAATCTGGATATTTGGGAATAGTACTGGACTTAAATTGTTTTCTAAAATGACATGTCATCAACAAAAATTCAGTGGTGGGAACAAGCATTGCAGGAGTGCTTGAGGGTGAGGGAGACCTCCAAATCTGCATGTGAGAAGGTTCTCCAAACTGTCTTGTCTGCACCCCACTCTGTCATTGCTTTCTCTTAGGTACTATACTAACAAGAAGTGTTTATGCCTTGTCCATAGGTAGTTAAAACCAATCTTTGATGCATTTTTAAAAAAAAGGGTTTTTTTAATATATTTAAAAGTCCCAACTGGCATTTTAGCTGTTGAATATGGAACTCTCTTTGCAGTGCTGTTGGCTGTGATCTCATTGTCTCACTGGAAAGCTTTCAGGCTCTTTAATGTGGCCAGTGCTCTCCATTTTGGGCAGATGTGAAACAGAACTTTTGAACATTTCTGGATGAAAGGTTTCACTATTTTTAGAACAGGTTAGGTGCAATTTGACCAATTTTTGCATTTTACTCTGTCTAATTCTGGACTGCATTTTCTTCTGAATAAAACCCTGTAAATTTCCTGTCAAGTGTTTTGAATAGTACTCCTATGTACTGGAAATAGTTGCTGTGTTTTATTTTACAATTACATGAATATTTCCTGTTTTCTCTGTTTATTAATAAGTTCCTTCATTATATGTAGGCAGTGTGGAGGAGGAAGAGTCATAATGTAGATAAGGAAGAAATGGAGAAGAGGAAAAGTAGCCAGGACTAAAGGTTATGACTGGGAGAGCCACAACTCATATCTGGAACAGGAAGATAGTTTTGGTCTTTATAGGGACACTAAAATTAGTAAAGAGAGCAAGTAGGGACTTAGGAGTCATAAATTAGGAAAATCGAAAGACTTACTAAGATGTGGGTAGGAGAACAGAGACAAGAAAAAACAGACTACTCAAAAAATGTTCAGAGTTCATACAGCTTTTTGGAGATACACTTTCTGTCCATTCTTGTTTTCAGGATGGTCAGGTTGAGAATGGGGCATTGTATGAACAAATTCTGGATGTTCAAAACTGCAAAGTGTGCCTGAACCTTTAAAGTAGTGTGTGATAGTATGACTTAAGTGCTACTCAAATTACTTAAAATTATTAGTTGTAATGTTTGTGCCTTATATCGAGAATTTTAAACAGAATAAAACCCTCTCTAGCATACAAGGAGGTTTTTGAAGATTATTTTTTTTATCTATGAAACATTTCAAAACTGGTGAATAGCAGTGCAAAGCAATGAAGATTTTAATGTTTCCTCAGACTGAGGAATTGTGGACTACAGTGCAATTCTTAACACAATCCTTGGATATGTAGACACTATGGATAAAGAGAGAAAAAATCATTTACCTTTCAAGTAGATGCAGATACTACTGGAAGAATGACAATGGTTGGAAAATACACTTGAAAATAAGTTGCTAGAGGTTGATACTATCTGTATGTGGAGCATAATACACTCTATTGGTATGGTACACACAAAGTATCCAGTAGAGAGATAACTAAGTGAATTGAAAAGAACTAAATGAATCTTTGGAAGAATCTTCTAAGGAGAAGATCTTCTTCCCCACCAAATGTGTTTTCCCTTTCAAGCGGGAATTAATTTAGGGAACTTAATTTCCCTGCATTATTCTTGCAGTCAGAAGAGATCGTTGAAAGGACCATTTTTTTGCTTCTCCAGCCTTTAAATCTGTTAACTGTGCATCACCATTAACAAGTGAACAATAAGGATATGGCAGCCTGTCAAATAACCAATTAACTGAGTAGCCTTCCCTCCAAGGTAATGATACAAATGTGAGTAGAGGATAGCAGTGAAGAAAGCAGCAACAGTAGAAGGCAATAACTGAGGCATCATTTGTTTTAATCACAACTGTAAATCTTTAATGAAGACACAGTTTGCAAAAGTTCTGAGGGGGCTTCAGACTAAGATAAACTCTTCTCTTGATGGACAATAGACCCAGGACAGTTCTAGCGTTAAAATTCCAGGAAAAACAAATTACTAGAGTGCATCCAGATACAGCTGTCATACTGAGAAAGCTGGGCACAGTTTCAAAAACAATAGTCATTTCAGCATACACACTTGCAGATGCTGTTCTTGAGATAACTTTTCATTTCCAAGTCATGGATTCTCAATAGTTTCTGCAAACTTACTCCCACTTGTATCTGTTTCCTGTCTTGAAATTGGCAGTGAGCTGGTATTTCTTTATTTGGGATTTGTTGTTTTGTTGGTTTTTTTTTTTCCCTGAAGTTATTTAACAGTTGTCTCACACTTACATTGTAACAGAAAGCATCTTAGACATGTAGAATGGTCTTTGTATTTGAAAAAGCCTTTAAAATTGCATATTCAAATAAAGATACAGCTCTTGCAAGAAGAAATACAGGAATAACGATTTTATTTGCCTCTTTTCTTATTCTAGCACCCTCTATGCCACCGTATGAACTTGAAACACCTTTGAATCAAACTGACAGCACTGTGACAGTCTTGCTGAAACCTGCACAGAGCAGAGGCGCTCCTGTCAGGTACTGGGGGAAAAATTCTTTATGAAATTAAAAACCAAATTGATTGATTTCTTGAACATATTTTCTGGGGATTTTCTACACAGCAATCAGTGTCTAAATTCATGTCTGTATTAGCTCTAATTAAATTAAATAACTGAAGAAAATGAAAGTGCTTTGATGTTGAGTGTTCGTGTATTGTTTAAAGGATTTGATCCAGATGCAAGTGGCTTGTTCTTTGAAGATAAGGAACAAAGCCATAGTTCTGTTGTGTGGGTGGCTTCTTTAAGGTAATTGCTTACTGCAGTGTTATAAGTTCAAGGGCATATCACATTTTTTATGCTGAGCTACTGTCTTTAATATTCAGTTTTCCTGTTTACTTTACAGATTTAAGCTAGTCAACACTTAGTAATAGCCAATTTAAACAGTATGTACTGCAACATTCATAAAGTATTTACACTATTTGACCACAATAGCAGAAATAATAATTTTAAAAATCAACCTTTAAAACCAGTATCTTGGAGTCTTCAGTGTTATATAGTGTCCATTTCCAGTTTTAAGAGGTTTGTCTCCATAGTACCTGATACGATGTAAGTTCTTCATTATTAGAATAAAGGATGCCTGAATTTTAATGAGGAAGAGGGAGAAATTGTTAGTTTATTTTAAAGGAGAACCAATAATGAACTCAATACCCTGAATAAACAAAAACAAAGATGAGAGATTTTTCACAGCTATAGGATGTTTTTCCTTTTGGCTAATCATATATCCTCCTTAATTCTTTCATTACTCTGTGAAGTTTTCATCTATACTCAGTGGCTATCATATATTTTCATCCAGTTGCTGAATTTTTTGATAATTTCTGTTCATCTGGGAAATACAGATCTGGTATGCTCATATATGCATGAATGAAAATAAATGTTCTTTCGGTTTCTTCATAATATTCATACAATTCATATAATTAGGTGTTTTTACTATTAGTTATATATATTATATGTACATAGGTCTGTGTTTTGGAAATGCTGTTCAGTCATTCATTCAGAAACTTTTTTAAAAATAAAATGTAGCACATCACAGAAGTCTGAACCACAGGAAATATTAGAGCACATTTAATGAAACTAATTTAGCAGGTTAGATTAGAAACAGAATTGTTTGATATTTGTCTGACTTTATCTCACAAAACTCTAGTGTAGTCGTTCTGAATTCAAGCATCTGGATGAAAATTATACAAGTTGGAGTCATTGTTTAAACATGAATGTATTAGGTTATTAATAAAAAAATGGTTTCAATCTTTTTATCTACATTGTGAACTAAAGATGATTGGCTCCCATAGCAGTAATGACATATCAGAAACTTCACTGACAATAGAAAGCAGCTCATTAGGAGATGAAAGTGTGCCAAGTAAGTGGATGAGTGGTTAGGGAAATAGGAGGAGAGATTTAAAGTGGCGTGAAGCTGTAGAACTGACAGATGAACACACAGCAGCAAATTTACCGAGGTCCTTTGCAACAGGTCTTAAAATAAAATGAAGGCTGACTGCACACTTAGAATGTAAGTGCTGAGTGAAGCAGAGTAAAAATGAAAGTAAGAATTACTTAATACTTCTAACACGTTATAGTACATTCCACTCCCAAACACACTGCTTGCAAAACACATTCTGCATATGGATTTTATCATCTTAATCTGTATTCATTGGATGTTAAAAGTTTAGTCATACTTCATTTATCCACACCACTAGGCAGGATGCCTTGTCTATTGATTCTGCTACAGCTACCAGCTTGGTTAATGCAGATATTTGAAACTGCACTAAACTTGCAGTGTAAATGACTGTTGTTGTTTTATTGATCAACCCATCAATCATGACACCATAAAATTCTTCAGTTCCCGAGATTGAAAAGGAGAGCACAAATTCTGCCAATCACATCAACAAAGCTGATACCTGAGGTCATTCTAAAGTCCAGCTTTTTTTCCTGTGGTTAAATTTTTTTTCTTCTTCCTAAATAAGAAAAATCCTGATATTTTATGCCACTTAGAATCTGCATACAACCAGCACAACATCAAAGGGGAGAAGGTGTAATGCTGATTGCGTAAGTGTTGATTAAAAAAAACCAGACCTTATAAAAATGTTCAGAAAGCTCTGTTTACTATGATAAAATACACAATAATCAAGAAGGCCAAATGGCATTCCAGGTTGTTTTAGAATTCATAAGACTGGACATGATTGAAATGTATTTTGTCAGATTTTTAATACGACAAAT
Source organism: Brachypodius melanocephalos (assembly GCA_013398615.1). Lineage (NCBI taxonomy): Eukaryota > Metazoa > Chordata > Aves > Passeriformes > Pycnonotidae > Brachypodius > Brachypodius melanocephalos. The sequence goes on along the minus strand of VZSR01001685.1, from coordinate 6,774,730 downwards.
ACTGCTTGCTTTGTCTCCAGTTTCAGGTCCAGCATGTTTTGTGGCTGTTGCTGTTTTTGTTTCAAGGAGATTATTTTGGAATTACACATGTTGAAAGCAGTAATGCATTCAGTAATGATGAATGTATGCTCTTCTTTAACAGCTGGCTAAGCTATTTGACTTCTAGAATAATTGTAATTTACAAGGCTTAAATGAAACAAAACAATGTTTAATTTAAGATTATCCCTTTGGAAATTGTGCAATATATGTCTTATGGCAGATTCTCTTTTTTCAGATATTTGAATTTGAGAGTCAGTATAAGTTTTGAAAAAATTGCATAAAAAGCATACAAATGCCACTGTTTTTTCTATGAGGGCTCTTCAACATCTGTTGAGTGGGTATTCACTCTTCCAAGGCAATACCATTTGTACATTTTACTTCTCCAGGGCAAGTTAGCCTAAAGTTTAGAAGACTCTGGGGCCAAATTTTCTGCAAAAGTATAAATTGGTCAGTGCCATATAATCAACCAAGGAGTGCTAATTTATTGCAAAGATCTGGCTCATACACAGGAATGAGAACTGTAATGCTCAGTTACTGCATGCATTTAGTGCTATTTATACATTCATCTCTGTTAGAAAGAACTTCAGATTGTTTGTCGCATTGCATTATAAAAGGTTCTTGCGACCTCCTCTGAAAAAAATTTGTCTTGCAAGGTTTTAGCTTCAGTGGGAAAATGAAGTTTTCTTTGTTGCACCTATTTCTAGTCAGTATTGCCGTGATAAAGGTCAAGTGGTTTCACTTCTTTTATTTGTTTACATAAGCAGCAAAGTGTTGTCCCCATACCACCCTCTTCCTGCTATTCTGTGCCACATCCTCAAAAAGCTTTAACAGTAAACATCCAAAGATTTTGGCTCAGATAACACTGGAACTACCTGGTGATAGCAAGTCTCTGTGAGGAGCAGATTCAGGAAAGGAGCAAAATGGATAAGAAAGAAGGCAAGAGCATCCAGGCTCTACTCTGCCTCATGATCTGTTTTTTATACTACATTATTGCAGAGTTTGGCTTGGCTGGATTTGCCCCATTAAACTCTTAGGGCCAGTTAATGGCCCATTCAGCCAACCTTTCTGCTCTCACAGACACCACAGACATTTGGTACTTTCCTAATCCAGTCTGAAATGAAGGAGCAGGATGACCAAATGTGTCAGCTAGCCAGTCCCTGTGGATGCAATACTTGGCATTTGGGATGCCAAAGTTCTTCCTGCTGAGTGCTCTGAGTACGTGGGATCAGTCCAGCAGCATCTGGGGCTACAAAGCCCAGACAGGATGAGAGGGAGAGAATTGCAACAATTGCCAAGTAGTGTAATTTGAGAGTGTCTTAAAGAAAACACGCAGAAGGAAGCAAATAAACTTTGAATTATGTGAGTTGAAAGCTAAGTGTTCTAGAGTGAAGGCAATCTCATGGAGAGTGTACTCTCCATGCATGCCCTTTATCACCTGTGTGCCCAGCTTCTTCCACTTGTATAAATAAGAACTCTACTGGGAAAATTAAGCAAACATCTCTTTACTTGAAGTGCTTAATTTTGAAACATACTTTTATATTTCTACCTTGAAGAAATAACATTTATTATACTTCAAAAGGCCATAATAAGATAATAAGTATTTTGCAGTACAACTGGAAACTACCATAGAAATTTCAAACTCCATGTTACCTGAAGCGATAAGCACTCCTTTCTTTCACTACCTCATCAGAGGGACACATGACATTGCCTAAATTTCACAGAAATGTGCATTTCCTATTGGCTTATCCAGACCTCTAAAAGCATCATGTAAATACTTGGATCGTTGTCGCAGCTGGAATGAAAGTTATCTGCACGTGGTCCCTGGCATAGGAACAGCAGTTCCTATGAAACTGAAATGCTGTAAAGAAACCTTTGCCAACCCAAGTTCAAGGAGTACTTAATTCTGTATTTGGCTTAGCCATTTCAACAGCACTCAGAGTGTAATTTTTAGATGAATGACAGAGGACACCTAATCCCTACCCACTGACAGCAGAGGGATGGAGTGAGTTAATCTGAGGGAGTCGCCTTGAAAAGCAGAAATTCGTATGTAATGCAGCAGTTCCCCACGGAATCAGTTCGTGCTACAGGTGAAGCAGGGGTCACAGTTGCCTTCCCATGCCTGCCACACACATTACAGGGCAGGAGGATATGTCTTAGGGCCTCCTGTCTCTCTTTCAGTATGACTGGTGCCATGAGGATCAGCCTTCTGCATGTCTGGCCATCGTCTCCGCTCTGCCGCTGTGTGCGCTCCCTTCCTCGCAGACCAGCAGCAGGCATTGGCACTCCTGTGCCACTCCAGTTAGGTCATGCAGCACTGTCCATCTGCTTCCATATGAAGAAATGGGGCCATCTGAAGCCTGAGACAGCTTTTTCAGGGTTCTCCAATCTGATAGCCTTCCAGAAAAGCCACTGCCTACCTTTATTCTTGAATTGCACGATCTTTACAAAAACTCACTCGCTTGGTCAGGAGATCAGCAGATTGAATTGTTTCACTGGCAATCAAGAAATCAAAAAACAATTACCAGGCAAGCTGTTTGGAAACACATGCAGATCTATTTCGTACTCAGAAAGCAGCAGGGTTTCAACACCCTGAATGCAAAAGTTTCAGGATACTTTTCATTACTATGAAAATTCCATGAGACACTTGCATTGCTCTTGTAGGCACAGACCTGGGCCTCCAAGTTGCAATCCACTCCTCAAAGTTCCTGATATCTCTCTGAGTTTCTATGTTGAACAATAAGAGCGCAGCATCAGTTACTGTGCATGAATTATGAAGGCAGACATCATGAGTATAATGATAAATTCAGGATATGTGAGCAAATGAGTTGAAATGGGAGAATGCTGATTCTCCTGGCACAATAAGAGATGTTAGTGTTCTGTGGGCAAAAACGTGGCAAGAGCACATGCCAATAAAGACGTTCCGTTGTCTGCATTTTTAGCTGTGTCCTCTCACAATTCCTGCCTTGCACGTTATGTAATGTTAGCATGTTTTTGTAATTTCCTTCTATTCCCAGTGACATTACATGGTAATGCAGTAATGAGAAAAAAGAAAATCCTATGTAGACACAGCTGAGAATTATCAGAACTGTCCATTAATCAGCAGAATTCGGAAAGCTTCCCAATAAAGTGAAAAGTGAACTCTGGCCTTTCAAGAGCTCACAGATTTAACAGTCTGGATATTAGGTGTATTTATGATAAAGAAATGGGTGTGTTGAAATAATGTAACTATACATGTTTAAGTAACATTACTAACTCACTAATATTCTGGAATGCCATGTTCAAAATATAGCCTTTCAAATTACTGTGAGACTACAGGATCTAAGGAGCGTGAAGGGAACTCTTTAATTTGCTTGCTACAAGCATCCTGTCTATTGCTTAAGGGTCTGTAAACATGAAGACCTGAATTGTGTGCTGTAGGGTCAGCTCTTTCCAAATTATAGTTTTACAACCTGTAAGTCAGCCAGTAAAGTTGTTTGAGGACGTCTGTGATAGCGAAGGGATTGCGTTTTATTAATGCCCATAATTGTCACTTCTGTATAGCAACAAGTATAATTATTTACAGCAAAAGGGTCAATTTCTGTTTCATTGAGGGAACGGTGCAGTAATTGCTTATGCTCTAAAAATGCTGTAATTCTTTTTTGTTATGCAGTAGAACTTGTCCTTGGATTTTTTAGTGTGAATTGAACTAGAATTTATGGTACCTGTTGCCTGGACATGTGTGGTGCAGCTTCACATGTCCTGTTAGTTTGTTCAGAAATTTCCATTGTCCTTTTACTATGACTTCTCACAGCCTGGGTTAAACATGTATTGATTCTTGATTTCTTCAAGTAATAATTTGTCTTCCTGAGAACTCAGCACATAATGACAGCTGTCATTTAGCAATTAATAGAAATTAATCCATAGTAAGTAAAGCAAGCTAGAGCGTTTCAGGCATAAAAGAGAAAAAAGATTATTCTGTATCTCTGAAGAGATTAATTTCAGTTTCATTACTCACTAATACTTTCTCACAGATTTTCGCTATAATTAACAACTCAAAAATTTGCTGGAGTGTTAGGAGGCTCTACTCTTTTTTTTTTTTTTTTAATGTTCCTTTTACATGCTGGCCTTAAGTAGGTTGCAGTGGAGATCATATCTTTGCAAAATTCCTTATGACAGTCTTCTCTAAATTGCTTACCTCTCATTCTGATGGTGTGATAGTCAGTTCATCTGTACCAGTTCTTTGTTAAGATCCTTTGAAGCGCTGGGTTTTTCCAATCTCTCTCATTGAAGACTGAAGTCCAGCAACAATTCAACCAGTGAGTCATTAACTCTTGGAACTCACACCTGTTTTGCTGGCTCTGGATTGCTAACTTAAGTCAGAATTGATAAAGCATGTTTTTCTTAAATCTACTTACTAAGATGAACAGCTCAATCTCTTGAGTATTCAAGGAACAGAACGGGGTCATTTTTGTCATGATCCCTTTGAGAGGGATGGCTACTCAGTGCTCAGATTAATGTACTTGGGCCCAGACTTCAGGTGTGCATATTCACCAGTGAAATTTGTATGTCCAGTACCATTCTCTTGTGCTGAGACCAACTGGCTAAAACCAATCCATACTCATACTGCAGAGTTCCCAGGCACTGGGACCCCTTAACTGATTGCCATTTGGGAACAGGTCCTGATTCATGTCTGGGAATTTTGGGGAGAGTGGTAGGTGGCTGATGCCACAGCCCTGCTGGGGACCTTTCCAGCAATTTAACAGGGGGCAGTGTTGGAAAAATAGCTTCGATAGATTTTTTAAGCAGCTCAAGTGTTAGCAAGTCTGAGTCACCAACCTGTTCTCAAGTATCATATGTTCCAATAAAGCAACAGAAACCTCTAACTAGAAATACGAAGTTCCTGAAGCTCCTCTCAGGCACACAAGAGACCTGAAGTCCATGTCTTTTCTCATGGGACTTTTGGTGTGTTACAATTTAGATGGTATTTAAATAAAAACAGAAATAATGGATGGAATAAAGACTGTCTCCCTTTGATTAGACAGGTTTCATCATGTACACTCTCCTAGCTCTCTCAGTTTTCTTGTATTTATGTTTTCATGCTAGGCCAGCCTCAGCAGGAGACCACAGTAATGCTGTACAGATGTTGGAGTGTGGGAGCAGTATGGTGAGAGTCTCTCAGGTTGAAAACAGGGTTTAACCCCACCCTCTGGTTTCTGCAAACCTTCTAGAGTTGTTAGGTTGTTGTGGGAAAAGCTGGTATGAATGTCACACCTCTCCTGAGAGAGTTCGGCTACTTGTATCTTAAGCAGATGCAGACCTAAGCAGTAAAAATCCCAAATAAAGTGTATTTTAGGTCTTTAAATGTTAGCATCTACTTCTGTTGGAGTTTAGGAAGTTCCTCGATTAGGGGCATTGATCATCCCTTAGAGACTGTATGAGAGGTACAATCCTACCTTCATGTAAGAGTAGCCCTCTGGAGTTGTAGAGAAATGTTTCTCCCACTGGATGTGTAGGGGCCTCAAATGTCCTTCAGGGTGCTTGCCTTGAGAGAAGGAGGTGTTTAATGTAGGGACCACAATGAAGGAATTATGAACATCACTGGAAATTACTGCATTGCATGATTTTTGAAGGAGTACTCAGTTTAAACATACCCAAGTTCAAATGCAGAACAACCAGAGCACTCCTTGAAAATGTAAGGAAGAGGTGCTGTTGCTCTGTGCTTACTGAAGTGTGCCAGGGATTGGTTTTCATTTTACTGTGTGCTGTGGAAGGATTGAAGGGGGAGTATGTGGCCCGGCTACGTTCCCCTGGGTGGTTGTTGAACAGGATTATGTGGGGATGTACTTTGTGGAGACATTTTAAAGTAATTTTCTGACAGTGTGCATCACATGTATGTTACTTTGTAGCCACAGTGCTTAGTGACCCATTCTAAATTCTTGTAAAACTGTGATTAGGAATTGTCAGGCACATGTAAACCCATTGCTCTCTCTGGAAGCTTTCACTGTTGACCTTAATATGTATTATGTATGTGCACTTCCCATATCCTTGTTCATGTGAAATTACTGTAGCTTATCATCTTACCTCAGTTCTTTTGGTTTTGCAAAGGTTTGAATCCCATCAGTATTTTTCCTCTTGAATTCTCAGTGCCAAAGTGAGGTGTCCCAAGCGAAAAGTATGGTGTCACCTTTGGTCTTCATTCACCTGTTGAACTAAATGAGCACTCAGGTCAGGCTTGCAGGTCATACTGGAAGCACTGTCTGCTTGGCTCTTGTTAGTGCTGAAGCCTTGGCAATGTTGCACATCAATATTTCTCTTCTCTAGCTATGCCATATAGTTTCTATTTTTTGTAATTCTCAAGATTCAGTTTGTTTTCTTTCATAAGTATTTAAATTAAATACATATTTTTAAGTAGTTTGCAGGAGCTCTGAAACAGAGACTGTGATGTAAGTACGTGTTCACTGTGCTACAGAGTGACATACTGAATTATCAACTGAGAGGTGACCCAAAGCCTGTTTTGTTTATAGATCTAAAATACAAATATAGCACATCTTAATCCATTTGACACTAATCCTGCCTGCAGCATTGGATTGAAATGTTGCACAGAAAATACGGAACAGCCATCAGGATGAGATACAAAGTTTGCCTTTTATGAACTAATAAGAAGGATGCATGTTGTAAGATAGAGGCTCATTTTTGGAAATAACAGAGGAAAAGAAAGTGTATGGGGATGGCTTACCTTCATCCACACACACTGTGAATCATCAAAACACAGCATGACTGTGAAATAGGCAAATAGACTGGACTCAGCAGGTGGGGTTTCCAGCAAAGGTGACAAGTTCTGGGCACCATTGTACAAGACAGTGGCAGGACTTCATGTGAGCTCCTGTGCTTTGTTCTGATCTATCAAGGTCTACCAATGTACTGGCACTACATCAGTGGAGTGTTTTGGCATTAATGATCGTGGAAGACCTGTGTTACATATGGAGGAACCAAGAGAACTTGACTTGTTTTTTAGCTAGCCAGTTAAGGCCAAGAGAAGAAATGGTTATTTTCTAAAAATGCATCAGAGGAATAAACTTCAGAGGGGAAGGAGAACAATTTTAGTTCAGAGAGCAGATACATAAACAGCTCAAATACAAATTCACTAGGCAGTGGTGAATTGAAACAGGCAAATATCCGTGTTAGGACGTGGTGCTAGTTAAAGTCACACGGCACTATGGCGCCAGAAGTATGTTCTGATATGTTTTTCAGTATTCTGTACGTGACCACCCACAAAAATACACAAACTTTTGTCAAGATTCTTACATGGATCAGATTTGTCTGAGTGACAAGCAGCAAAAAGTCAATGGGATTTTTCTAATAATTTAGGTGGCAACACAGTAGTAATCAGTACCACTTTAATTGGCTTTTCTTTGACGGTGGTGCATTTCCATACTGCCGTTGACCTTAGGAATTTTTCTTCAGTATTGTGCATTTTGAGCAAGTTTGTATGAGCCCTTTATTCACTAGCAAACACTAAATAGCTGCATTAAAAAACTTCTGTTGCTAGTGCTTAAATGTATAGCAAGAAGACTGTGGTTTCCAGAACAAAGTAATTTGGGGCAATTCCTAACTCTCAGTATAAATTTTTGATTGAACCATTCTAAACCATTGAACAATTTGTACTAAGATGTTTTGATCATGCGTTGCAAGCAATCAAATAAATGCTTTTATTTGGTACTGAGTAATGTTAAAGGAAACAAAGGGATAAAGAGGAGCGCTGCACAGAAAGAGCAAGAAAAGCTGTAGATGCACTCCAAGTGAAACACTGTCATTCCCCACACTTGATGCTGAAGGAGTATTCATTTTGCTGAATATTAACATGTAAACTTTCTGTTACACTGTTCATTTAAGTAGGAAAGGAAATCACTGGCATTTATAACAAGCATCATGAGTCTAAAGCATTGCTAAGTAAAAGCTAATCTGCTCAACTGGATTACATTAAATGACACAAAGAAACATTAGAGTCACTTACTGGGCTCTACAACTGAAAGCAGCAGCTCTTTAGTCAGAAGTGTAAAAGCCTCAGCCTAAAACAGCCTCAGAGAGTGGTAGGATAGATGTGTAAGGCATTACAAAAATGTTGAATTTAGGGAGAAAGTACCATGGGGAAATCAGATGAGGACAGATGAATTAACTGCATTCTCACATCTAGAGTTGAAGCTGTTTTCAAGATTAGCCTCATAGGGGAGTAGAAGCACAAGGCCAAAATCTCGTCTGTATTTAACAGTTGTGCTAATCCTGAACTGTGCAGAATCTTTTATCTACAGCCAGATTTCCTGTGGGAAGGGCTGTACAATGTCATGCTGCCAAGGTTTCTGTGCCACCTAATCCTACCAGAGTCATTCCCAGTGCAGGGAGGAGGAAGAGTTATACCTTCACTGACAGAATAGAAGGTCAGCCTTGTATTTATCCACGGAAGTCCTGAAAACTGGGGATGATGCCACAAAAACTGACTTGTTTTCTGTGTCTGCCTGCATCGTTTTGCACTGCTGATTAGAGTGCCCTGCAGAGCTTTTTTGTAGGGAAAAAAGAATGAAAATGAACACAGTAATCTCCGTTTCCAAATTGCTGGACCAGAACCCACTCCATTTAAGTTGTGGAAAGAGATGATAGCATTGAGAGGCGAGAATTCTGTTGTGATTATTTTTGCTGTGGTCTTGCTCTCTTACAGCAGAGCCTGCAGGAGAAAATGTGCCTGTGCCTTGGGTGCTTCAGTGATAACGCTGGCTTCTGCAGTTGCAACTGAAGCACAGGCACATGCTGCTTCCCACCAATATTCCCATGAAAACAAAGCATCTGGCAAGAGAAAATGGACAAACGAGACTGCATCTTAAATGACTGTAGTGGATCTGTTTGAGCTAGTCTCTCCATGCTCTATGTTGAATTCCCTCACTAAATAGATTAAAAATTTCATATCCACTGTGAGTGCTTTAATGAGCAGCAAACAGTTTTCAAGCTTTGAATCAAAAAACCTGTTGAAATTGGCTTGTGTATTCAGTCAGCTGCCTCAGCAAATATTTTTCTTCCTGTGCTGTACACAAACCAGCAGATTGCAAGGCATTCTTGAATAAAGGGAGAAAATAAGCGTTCTCCCTCCACTTATAAACTGCTCATTTTAATACATCTATTTTCTTAATTCCCCAGCTCAATTCAGTAGTGAATTTCCAGTGCACAGCTTTATAGAAGATGTAGGATATATTTAGTGTTAGCAGTGTTATTAATCCATTAGCTGATCTCCTGCTCTAAATCCTACTTCCTAATTTCTGTGTAATACCCAGGCTCCTTGATCAGTTTGCATGTGCATATTAATTCAAATTCATAAATAAAAGCTGTGCAACTGGCCATAGTCATGCCCATGAACTTTGGTGTATTTGCAGACTGTCCACACCTCATGGACACTCTCCAGGGCATAGTTACAGCATTGCAGTAGTCCGTTGTTTACTAGAAAACATTGAACTAGAGTATCACTTGTAATCTTTATAATTAGTTTCTATAATTAATAGAATTATTTTTTTTATTTATAAAACCCTTAAGATATTTCAGCATACAGGCAGATCTTATTGTTGTGATTTGAAATCCATATGCTGTATGTTTTCCTTACCCTCTGCAAACTGCATTTTCTACAAATTTGTGGAGAACAGAATGAAAACCACTGTGCTAGGAGGCAGCATACATATAATATACATAAATTGGGAGTATACAAGCAATAGTGTATCTTTATCATTTATGTATGGATTTAGATCTGAGTGAATGTTCCCATTCCTTAAGGACATCACATCATTTCTCAAGGTATTTTTTTCATTGCTCTTGTAATTTAACTTTGTGTAGCTATTGATCCTCTTCATGGCTATTGAGGAAGAAATCTCCTGTTTGAAAGTGGCCCTGGATTTCTTTGAAAGTAGATATTACTCGGGCAGGTTCTTGCATGAAGACTGCTGGTTTTTTGTGTTACTCCATTTCTTTTAATTCCAATGGAGTATTTTATTGTATCATATCCAGCTACCATGAAGACCATAGAATGAAAACAACATATTATAGTACTTATTTAAAAACAGATGCTTGAATCTCAGAATTATTTAGTGGAAATTACATAACATACTCATCCTGTTTAGAGTTAAAGAACTACAGTTGCCTCAGTTAGGTGGGAATTGGCTTCCTTTTTTTCTTGAGAATCCAAGTAAACTGGTCATTCAGACCTTGCTAGGTCTATTTTCTACATGATTTATAAAGACAGGGTAACAGCATGGCATCATATTCTATAATAAGAAAAATATCTGTCTGTTTCTTCTTTGCTCTCTGCCTCACACAGCAGGATGGAACCAGGTAGAATCTGATGGTTTGAGTGCCATCGACAACTTTGCTGAAGCCGAAGGTGTGTTGTAATGAATCTTTGCATTCCAGGCATAAGCAATTTTCAAGCAGCAGTGAGCTGTCTTTGAGTATCACAAAGTTAGGCATACACTTGGCAGAAGTGATACTTCTGATTCTGGTAAGATGGGCTGTGTGATCTTGCAGGTTGTTGCATATTGGTTTGCATGTGTTCAAACTCCTGGAATTTTCTTTTGTATCTTCCTCATTGATGTGTACTTCAGTACCATTGTGCATCAGTATTTTCTTTCTCTGTGACAGATGGAAAAGAAAGGAACAGTCAGCCCTGACATGGCTTTCCATTTTGAATATTTCCTTCAGATCCCCTCTAACTTTGGGGTTTTTAGACTAAATTATTTTAGACAGTTTTACTTTAATTTCTGTCTTTAATTTCTTTTAAACTGTGACAAGACTTTACTGCTTTTTCAATGCTTCCCTGTTATTCTGTAAATTGGGCTTGGCAACCTGAAAACTGGTGAGTTAAATGGTATAATATTGGCATATAAAAGCACTTTGCTTGCTGTACCAAGATACTTTTATCTTGTACTTACGAACTTATCATTTTTCTGTGTTCTTTTTAAAAAGAAATTAAGCAAAGAACATAAAGCTGATTAAGAAGCTTTGAAATGGTCTTTGGATTGTTCCAAGTATCATAAATGTAAATTCACTGAAAGTCTGTTTTCTGGCTTGGTACCAAAATACATTGCCATAGTTTCAGCAAAATTTGTTGAAGTAGAAAACAATGTTAATAGAGAACACAGTTCATCAAACACTGAGAATCTTATTTTATGATCTAATGGCACATTTTAGTCTGCAGTAATAGATAAGATTTCTTAGTTCTTATGATTTGCTACTAAGCATAGGATTTCAAGGTCATTTTATTTGATTTGGACTAACTTTGGATCACAGTTGTGCTTGTTTGCAGTCTGGTCACATTCTGTTAATTCTTTGGTAATGCATCTGACTTCACACTCAGATAAATCAAACACGTGAACAGAAATGTATGTATTAAGAAGCCTTAGAATAACTTATATTCCACTGCTGATATTTTTTGACAAACAAACAAACCAAAAAAAGGCTTTCTAAGATGGTGTAACCCCATCTGCTTACAATTTGTTTCTGAGAAAGTGGCAGTCTGACTGAAATGAAGAATTCTAGAATAATCTGCTAATTCTTGCCACCATATAAGGTGACCATTTTGCATACTACATATGATATCTCACCTTTCATTACAATTGCTGTGTCTTTGTCCTTGTTACAAATTTCTACTTACTAAATTGCAGTGACATCAAAGAAAAAATACTCAGATAAAGAAATCTTTAAATTAGTTAAGTAAAAAAAAATCAGCAGCAGAAGTCTTTCATCTTGACCTAATTTACTTGAAATTCTATGCCTGATGTGAAGATTAATAACAGGTGGCCTTTTAGGGAGCACTCAGCTTGAGTGTAATGTTCTAGTTGTTCTTTTATTATCCCAAACATCTATAACTAAAGGATTTTTTCACTGTGCCCTTTGTTCACAATGTGGGACTGTAATTGAGTTCATATTTCTCGCCCAACCTTTCAGCTGTAATTAATATTTTATTATATCAGATTTTATCACTAAATAGCCTAGCAGCAGGGTATTGAGCCACACACACACTCCCACACACATACACACACAAAAGCCATAGTGACTTATCGATGCCAAGCAAGTGCCATGTAATGAGTTATGGTTGAGAGAATACAAAATAAATTCATGGTATCCAGCTAATATTCCAAAGCAATTTAGAACTGATCTTATCTTGATCAAGCCAGGACAAAGAGAAATTAAAGTTACAAGACTGAAATATTCTGTGTTGTGTTGTTATATCAGGCATGTGGTATCTAACGAAAATGGTCTGTGCAAGACCAGCTATGAATTGTTTTCATTATTGTGTTTTATGAGCAAGACCAGTTCAGGTCATATGCTCTTTGTACAAAGCGTTGCACACTGTCCTCTGAGCTCTGCTAAGCACAAACACCTGCACAGCATGACAAATGTAAAAATCTGAACATCTAAGTTGATTTGCTATTTGTCCTTTAAACTGGAATAAACCAAAATGATTTCTTTGCACTACACGGCATACCAAGGGGGTGATGGGTGTTACTCTAAGCTCTTCTGATGGAAATAAGGTGTTTTAAATACAAATTTTGAAAGATGGAGACAGTCTTATCATATAAATATCTGTAAACAAGATTGGAGGGAAATGTTTCATAAACCTAGATAACTTTGATGATCAGTGGTTTTCATTATAAAAACTTCCCACATAGCTTGTGAGTAACTGGCATCTGTGTTCTCAGCACATAATTCTTCCTCCTCCTCTGCCTCTCCCTCTCTGTCTCTCCCCTTTTTCCTCTGCATCCCTCTTTCTCTTCACCTCTCTCTCACCCTCTTCCTTCTTCTTGCACTGTTTTGAATAGTTGAGTACTGGAAGAAAGTGCTCAAATTAAGAGCAGATCACTAGCAGGATAATATAGAAGAAGCTTTGCACTTGAAATGGTTTGTCCATTGGTTGTTAACAGCAGAAATAGCCTCTTGAAATCTATACCTGCAATTTTCTTTTAAAAGTATTTTTATTTGTTTGTACACAGCGAATTTCTTAGAGAATGAGTAGGCCCTTCTTCCCCAAGGGAGAGGTCTGTTGCAAAGATAAAGAGATCTCCTCACATGGTCAGGAGAGGACCTGCAGTGTGTTTCTGGCTGCAGAAAAGTGTAGCCTTGCTGTAGTGGGAAGGATGACCTAGGAGATCAAGCCCTGGGGATCAATGCAGATGAGAGCAGAGTTTCATTTGTGGTGGGGGTAGGGACAATCTGTTCAGCTTTCTGCAAGTCAGTACATCATACTTTCTCCATTCCTATATCTCAAGTTAAATGGAAATATTCTAAAGAAAAAGAGGAAAATATACCTATATGATTGTAAACCACTTGGCAGTAGTGAGTAGCATAATAAGCAGCTGCATGTATAGCTCTCTGAGAATTATTTATTCATCTTTTATTCAGCTTTTCAACATTGACCACCAGAAGTTCTCAGAACAGTGACTTTGTGGACTATTTTGTGGAATTAGTAACCTCACAATCTGTCTGTGGTTTGCATTCATTTTAAAGTCAAGTTGTGAGAACATCATAAAGTAGGAGGCATCCCTGTTTTGTACCGTTTGGTGATGAAGTCAGTCTCAAAGTCCTGGAGGGTCTGAAGATTTAGGTTAGTCCAGTGTAGACTAGCATCATTTAAGTTAGTGACATTGCTGCTTGGATTTAAATTAAGAGCATAAAGCCTTGTGGAGTGAGATCAATAGTATCTAGTTCCTAGAGGGACTGAGTCATTACTCAGTAGGAATAAAACTTTTCACTGAGAAGTGAAAATTGGTGAAATTAAGAAAGGGAGTACTCCTTGTCTTCTGTGTGATATATTACACATCCAGGATCAGAATTAAACTTTCTGACTTATAAATAAGTTAAAGTTTACACCTGATTTTTTTTCCTGGTTTCCTAAGAAAACAAGTCTTAAGTATCATCCTGTTTGACTGTATGTTGCTTCCTTCCCTCATGAATATAGGACCTCTTGGAAATTTTCAAGCAAAAGTTTGAATGTTGCATAGATAGTAAGTTTCTGACATACTTTGGAATCTCTGTGAAAGACTCAAGTTAGCATCTGAAGGGTTAGGATGTGTTAGATAGAGTATGAGTTCATTTCATGTGGTCCGTGTGAGCTACAACTCACATAGCAGCAAGCCAGTGTGTAGCCCAGAAGCAGCCGCAGCGTGTGTCACCCTTTTACCAGCCAGTGTTTGGGAGAGACTAAAAGGAGCTGAGCATGTCGAGGGTGGGAGCTGGGTATCACAGATGACATGTGGAACAGGGATGGGATTACAGCATTCTGGATTTCCTGCAGTAAAACCTACAGTGTCTTAGTCTATTTTATAAGGCTTTGAAGCATCTTCTGTTTCAGATGGCCTTTAAAAAAACTGAATACCTGGTCAATGTAAATGGAATGTTCTTGTAATTTAAACATGAAAGAGCTGTCAACAGAGATGTTCTATTGTTGCCAAAAAGTCAATGGTGACATACCTATCAAAAAGATTACAATCTTACGTTTACCAGAGTTATTTATGGAAGAAGCTAAGTATTAGTTGGTAGAGCAATTTAAAAAATTCTCAGTAAATCATAGTGAGTGTAAAGAGATCCTGTGAGCAGTCACTCTTGGATAACAATTCCCCTCCAATCTGATGAAAGTACATAATATGATTTCTCAACTCTATTATAAAATAAAGTAATTTTATAAATTATGCACAATTCGTTTGTAAAAGGTGTTTGATTTCATAATATAGCCATGAAGTCAAACACCTTTTACAAACATATTGTGTGTAATTTATTAAAAAAGTAGCTGGGTGTAAGTTGTTTAAAATGCTTTATTTAAAGTGGATCTATATTAGATAGACTTAATTTCTGTTTTGTCTTTCCTACTACCACTTTTATTTTCACTTCTATTTACCAAACAGGATGACACATGTCAAGCTGTTTTCAGTACGTTATCTGTTATTTCCTTCTTTTCTTCTCTACATTCATACCTTGTATAAATTTTTGTATTCTTGAATATTTCAATCTTTTCCTAGTTTTGTTTTGTCTCTTTCTTTTTTCTTTCTTTTTCATATGCACAATTTCTTGTCTTCAACATTTCCTTTTTTTTCTGTGAAAAAAAAAAAGAGCCAAACTAAACCAAACAAAAAAAAACCCAACTCCCCAAACAACAACAACAACAAAATGCCCAAAAACACCCAAGGGGAAAAAACCCACTCCCACCAAAATACATTGCCAGGTCTCTGGTGCCCCTCCTAGTTTGTCACTTGCAGCCTGTGTTTAGCAGATTGATCTCACTGATACTGTATCAGGCATATTGAGGGAGCTCTGTTGTCCAAGATGTCCTTTTTATGTCCAGCATTTAATAGCTGAAAGAAATTATGAATACAGTGCCAAATGCTCTCTTCTATCATATTACTTACACGTGTCGAAAACTGCTTTGAAATCCTTATGAAGCAGTAATATTTTAAGTAGGCTTAATTTTATTTACAATTTCTACTCACTTTGTATTATGCAGGTCTATAGACTATTTACAAAATTTATATATTTTCTTGACATTTTTGACTTTGAAGAAAAAAACAGCCAAATACATAAACCTATAGTATGTATGGAGAGTACAAGCCACAGTGAAGTTACAAGTGTTTCAGAAAGAGTATGTTTCTGATCATAGCGAGTTCTGTGGCCTGCAATATTTTAGAACATTTCATTTTTTTTCAGCAGAAGAAACAATAATTAAAAACCTCCCCTACAAAATAACAAAGAGATGGATCTGATTACCTTGTAGAAGAAAAAGAAAGGTAGAATTATGTGGTTATTTCTAAGTATGCAGAATTGCTAATACGTTGTGTCTGATCAGATGGATCAGATCAGTATAGAGCAGTACTCAGCCCCTGGAAGAGTAGGGGTGGGGAAAATCTATTTGATGATTGAGGAATTTCAGATGTAGCAATGTTCATAACACTTGTGAAAACATAGTTGCATCCTGTCATCTGTGTCATCCTGTTTGTGGTAATTATGACAGTCACTCTCGTAGGCCAGTGCAGTAATAACACTCCCAAGTCCTAGTTGAGCACCAGTATTTACATAATTACAAATAATTAACTATGGGGTGGTATAGCCAGGGAGAAAAAAAGTACTGTTTCATCAATATTTATTAAGGATTAGGGGTGTTGGGAGGGTTGAGAGAACAATTTTGATTCCTTTGCCAGTTCACAAATCTCGGTTAACAACAGAGCACTCTCTTGTGTCACAATTATTGTTGGTGTTATGTCTAACCACCACTTATATACGTGTTGGGCAAATGGTTCTTATAAATTTTAATATGCTGTTTCAATAGTAAACTAATACTTCTTTTGAATAGGTTTAGGTTAGCATAGGTATTGAATTTATTGATTTTTTGCAGAGGATGGATGGGACAAAGTTAAAATTGCAGTCCATCAGCAGGCTATGTGTTATAAAACCAAGTACAGATTATCTACTGCCTCAATCTTTATTGTCTTGCTAAATAACAGAGTATTACATACTGAAATCATTGTAATATTTTTCACTCTCCCTCTCTCCTTCTCTACTACCAAAACAAAACTACATTTTGGATTGTCATTTGTGATAACTGAGTCTAAAGGCAGAAACATTTCAGAAAGCTTTTGTGAATGGTGTTATGGTTGCCTGCAATTACAAAGCTGAAGATCTGCTGAACACTCTCTGCCCCTGACAAGTGTGCTTAGATTCTCTAAAGCAGTGAATCTCTGTACTGGGAAGTAAGACCAGAAAGGTAAACACCCAGTGTCATCAGGACTAGGTGGTACCCATCTGGCCAGCATGCATCATTGTCGCCTTTTCCTTGCAGAGCTTCTTCATGCAATTTTTTGAGCCAAAACTGTGATACTTCCCTTAAATCCTAGGGAGTCCAGATTTTCAAAAGAGAAGTTTATTATTTCTGCAGAAAAAAGAATTTGAATGTGTTATGAACTTTAATTACAATTTTCAGAGCCTATCTGTCTCTTCTGCAATTAAGATATTATGTAGCAAATGTTTTCCTTCTCTAGGGAATTGAACCTATTGTCATATCTTCCCCTGGTGACTGTCCTTGGAGGAAAGAACAAGCAAAATATCTTTGACTTCCAGTGACATAATGCTTTCCATTTGAAAAATTGTCAGGATTTGGTGTATAAAACCATAGGAATGCTAAGGAGAGGTTTGCTTGGATGTATTTTCCCCAGAAAATCTCCTTTGTAAATGCTGACTTTTAAGTCTTTGAGACCATCCATACAAAAGAGTTGGGCAGTCACAAAGCAGCTTAGGAGTTTTACATTAAAAACCAGATACTGTTCCCCAGTGGACTTGGGTCTGTGAAGATAAAGCTTATTATGACACCTGAGAGTTTACATTTGGCACTATCTCCAGGGACTGAACCTGAGCTGTCTTATCTCCTCCTTTACAGCCGTTTAGGTATTTCTGCTGTGATTGATCTGAGAAACAGGGCTCCTTGCATGACAATGGAGGTGTTGTATAATATTAGTCTCTCTTGTGTTCATGCCAGGTCTGATGCCAAAAGATTTCTCGAATTTTATTTTTCCCCATGGGCTGAAAATTACATACACCAGTAATAGTATTTCCTGAGAATGAAGACAGGCCCTGCCTTGGAGAATCTAACCAGACTTATCTCTTGACCTGCAAAGCTAGTAAATAAAGCCAGGTGTGAAAGTAGAATCATTCCATTCAAGGTTGAACAAGCTGCTAGCACGAAGTATTTTATTTACTTAGCACCTTTCCTACATTTGTGAAGCAGCAACTGTTCTGCAGAGTCAGAAACCTGCCAAAGATTGTGAAGCTTTTGTTTACATGGAACCTCCTAGCTTCAAGTAAAGATTCAAACAAAAAGTTAGAAGGATTTAAGACTCCCTTCACTCTGGAAAGTTACAAGAATTTAAGATTCCCTTCACTCACTCAAAGAAACAGGAAATACACTGGTACGTCAAGTGCTTAAATGGGAACCATTGCAAGAATTTTGATGATTATGTGTGCAAATATTATTTGCAGCATTGCCTAAATCACTTTTTTCCCCCTCCATATAAATCACATATTAATGTATGATTTGAAAAATATTTGTTGTCATTGTGGTTGCCATTGGTACAGTAACATCAATTTAGAGGTTTTGTTTAGTCTCCTTGCTTTTCTTCTCTCTAAGTTCTATATTTTCCTATCTGAACATTATGTTCCTACAAGGGATTTTTTTTAAGCTCCTTCACCTTTTTTTAGAGGCTGTAATGGGAATATAGTGGGCAATGTGCTTTGCATAAAGCCCAGAAAATCTCTGATCTCCCAAATAAAATGTCCTTGCAATAGAGGCTGCTACCTTCAGCCTTCTCCATCATTAGCAGGTATACACATTTGTCCTGCTGCTAATCAAAAACTCCCTGGTCTTATCTCTAGTCCACAGTTGCACCATGTGTGCTTCCCCTTTGATAAAATATGCAGAGTGGTCACAGGGACAGTGGTCAGCAGGACAGAACTGCTATTCAGCTGGTTCTCTGCTGTTGAATCTGTTCTGGAAATGACTGCACACAATGTTTTATTCACTGTATATTAGGTGTTGCTAGAACTCCTGACCCACTGGCAAAGCCTGTGTAGCAGTGATGGTGAGACACCTGATAAATCAGGGGTTGTTTATCACCTTTGTTTAATCCACCTATAATAAATATACAGGCTCTGGCACAGTAGGAGGAGAGTTAGTGGCAATTTCTTGTAGCCTTTTCTATTTGCCTGCTAACCATAAATTATTAATTCCTGTCCTTTAAAGAGTAATTTCCCTGCTCCATTTCAAGGTACATTACATATGTATAATTACATATAATTTCTAAAACTGTAAAATTTTAAGTTACAGCATGAATTACAAGAACCTAGGGCAATATAAGGGCATTGAGAAATAGATAAGTATCTCCAATATTAATCCATATAAATATGATATCACCATGTCAGAAACAACTGATGACAGAGATGAAATTATGTTGCATATCATATACAAAAAACTGTCCAAGAGCAGTGTTCTTTTCAAGAAGCAATGTTAGGCAATAAGCTTCCATAACACATGACAAACAAAGATGTGTGAAGTTTTGGAGGCAAAACATGAACAAAACAATTAATATATTTTAAAAGTCTTAATGGCAGTACAATAGAAGAATTTTCAGGGTCTGCAGAACTTTTGCTGAAACTGTGGGGACCCTATAAACTGTGGGGACTCATGGTTTGAGCAGTCAGGTTCTTCATGGACTTGGAACTGAGATAATGGGGTGGGGTTTAGATTTCTTAATTTTGCCCTCTGTTGGAACTGGTATTTTAGTAGAAGAATGCAGAAAATTGATTCTAGCATGCAGATAAATAGGGCTGTGGGAATGAGTAACTAAATTAATGGTCAATATGTAAATTAAGGGTTATTCTGTTGTTTGACTTTGTAAGCATTAAAATGAAGCAAGCATGCAAGTCAAAATACAGAAATAGATCTATAAAAAGTACCAGTTTTATTTCTAATAAAGCATGAACTTATAACAGTCAGCAGAAAACTTCAAATTAGGCTCAAGAGTGTCACCATAACCGTCTGCAAAGGTAGCCCAGCAGTTTACACAGCTGATCAGGGCACTCCTAGCAGACTTTACAGGCTTTGCGCATTTCCTAGGGGGAAAAAAAATGGAAGGATTTTAAGAAGAATTTGAAGATGTTTTAAACAGGTGAAGCAGGCCAGATGGAAAAAGAAAGTTTCTTGTTCTCATTTTGCAACCAGATTTCTGAGGCCCATAATAGTTGATTGACTTGCCTAGAATCACACCCAGCAGAATATCTATTGTATTAAGACAGTAGATAAATTCAGGTAGACTTTGTCTATATTCAGTTCCTTAGGCCATCTCCCTTCTGTGAAGTTAATTCTAAAATTTTTTTCTAATGTTTCAGTTATGTAAAGCATCAAGACTGTGTTAGAGAGACAAAATAGAGCTGAGAGTTTGAAAATGAAGTAATCAGGTTTGTTATCCCTTTGTAATTTGGAATTACTTTGGAGTTAGGTGTAATTATAGATGCATAAACTTCAATAAATGCCTAGATTGTAGATGTTAAGCACTCCTGTATGAAGAATTCTGAAGTCCATATTTGCATCCAATAGGTATTTCTTGAAAAGTTACTTTGTAACTTTGAATGAGAGTTTGATTAATTAAAATTTGATTTATAGCATTCCAGTAATAGGAAATAATGTCCTGACTCAGGATGTTATCAAAACCCATCTTTTCATGTAGTTAAGACTAGATCCATACTTAAGTCTTCTTTGAAAATATCTTTTGTCTAAGTACTCTGAGCGTCTTTTATTACTGTGCTATTATGTTTTCTTTCTGCTTTCATGTCTCTTTTTCAACTCTGAAAAAAAATTAGTATATTTATCAGAAAATAACAGATCATTCCAATTTAAGCAATCCAAACTCAATAAATCTCTGAGAGACCTGCTGTGTCTAATTTCTAACAAAAATTAAAGTATTGTGTTCAGACCTGTATCTTTGCATAATCGTTTCATTTTGGAGCTGGTTTGGAATTGTTAGGATAAAAAGCACTGTAAAAAATTTTTTTTTCTTTTTCCGTACACCTTTTTAATCCTAATTTAATCAGTCATTTGATGGGGATTTTGAAGCATTTGAATCCTAGGTTAAAAATAACTCCCTGTGTTCCTTTCTCAGTGCAGCAGCAAATTTCAGTCTATATAAAAATAAGTTTTATATTTAATTTCCAAGGCATTGAAATTCTATAGTAGAACCGTGTAATGTGAATTGTAGTTAAATTACATTTCTTTCATTCAGAAAAATCAGTCTAAATGCTGCCGATACCTGATATGCTTTTGGCACCTTTCACCATAGTGTAGAACTTATTTTCTGGATTACAGATAGGAAGACTTTATTCTCTGAAATGTAGAGATGTGGAAAAGGAAAAATTCAACTTCGAACAAGCTGGAAATCTGACTAATACAGAATAGGAATAATAGAGTTGTGGCACAGTGCTAGCTCAATTCACTGAGCTTGAACCCTTTTCAGAGTAGGCAGTCCAGCTGTTACATATTAAAGAAGGCAATATTAATCGTAAGAACTGGAGAAAGCTTTTGGATTATAATTGTAATTGTAGTAATTTTGTAAAATTCATTAGCAGGATGATCTCATTTGTACAAATGTAAAAAGTATCACTGGTAATATTCTGTCAGGTTTCCATTGACCCAGGTGCTCATAATGTGTTAATTTACATCAGAGAAACAGCCGTGTGTGGAAATCGGCCAGCAGACAGGATTTAGTTATTTTTCATTAGCACTTGGACTTTGATGAAGGGGAACAGAAAAGAGTTGTTTGACCTTTCAGTGCTTAAATTATTAAAGAGCAAATAGATTTGAGGTCTAAATGCTTGCAAATCTAATTTGTCTTGTGGAGTAAGGATTAAAAGACATTTTGAGTTTGAAATTGCTCCAGTCAACTTACTTCTTTCTTTAAAGTATCTGAAAATGAGTAGATGGCAGGCATCTAAAAGGTATACAAGGAGTAGTGCATGTAGTATAACTAAATAGGGATTTACCACAGGTAAAGGAACATTTTAATGATAGATTTTTTTCTAAAATGTCTACTCTCTTTAGCTTTAATTACTGAGTGAAAAATAAGGAGGATCCTAATTTCAGCCAGTACTGAATTATCATATTATCTTATCTGATCTGAAGTCCCTCTTATATTAAGCCCTGCTGCAAGAAAGATGTAACTTGGTTTACTGTTCATTGTGCTTTAGTGTAATGGAGGGATTCTTACATTTGCTGCAGTATTAGCCAAGTGTATCCTGCTTCACTACCTTGCAAGAATAAATGTTTACATCACCTTCTGCATTTTTTTTCCTATACTCCATTTAAGTTTGTAAATGGTATTTATTGTACATTCGCTGCAAATTAAGAGTTAGAGGGGGCAACTTGCTGTCTTCAAAGTAGCTTGGAATCCCAGTTCTAAGCAACTCTATTTTGTTCTAGAAAATTAATTGTGAAAATCATGTCAAAAATTGATTTCTAAAGAAAAAAACCAATATTTTAATGTAGATATTCCATGGCTAGTTTTTTTACGAATCAGTTCCCACAGGATCAAGGAAAGATTGCTGTGGATTGACCTTCATTTACTACACAGCATGGAATTAATCAACAAATGGAAGTATTTCTGTTTGTTATGAAGACTTTGTTGCACAGAGCTGCAAAATGTACAGAGGCCTTCAAATGAACCCTCAAGACATTTCTGTGTCCCTGGCTGTAGTAAATTTATGTATGGTTAGATTTCTGCATGAAGTTCAGCATTAAATTAAAACAATTAAATTTGGCTGTTCACTTCTAAATGTCTGCATGTGAGCTAAGTATTTCGTTACTGTAATCAATGGAGTCTGAGAAGCAATTAGGTTGACCCAAAACTAAACACCACCTTTCTGCTCAGTTCTCTGAGAACTGTAGGTGTGTAGACATCTTCATGAAGGCAGATGGGTTTAGGTATGTGAACATTAAACTAAAGCTCCACATGTTGAAAGTCTAAATCAGACAGAAGAAGAGGTATTGATCGCATTCTCAGTGTTAACTTTCTGGGCATTTTTTGTGAGCATAGAAGTCCAGCATCTCCTACTGGAGATGCTGGATCTTAAAAATACAGTCATCAGGGTCTGTGGTGCATGATCAGTAAGTCTGGTAAAAAAAACCACACTAAGATGGTCAAGAAAATTGGTCTTTTCTGCCCCTTGGTGATAATTGACTGTGAAGACTTGGAAGACCTTAAATGGTGGTGTCATAAAATCATAGAAGGGTTTGGGTTGGAAGGGACCTTTAAAGATCGTCTAGTCCAACTCCCTGATGTGGTTAAGAGAAACCTTCCCCTAGACCAGCTTGCTTAAAGCACCATCCCTCCTGTCATTGGACAGTTCATCCCTTTATTTCTAAACCAGATTTGCTTTTGGAAGGGAAGTAGCCATAGCTGTGCAGGGATATGACTAAGCCAATAAATAAACCCTGTTGGGTCCAGACTGAGGTGGTCCTGCAGAAGCTCAGCCCATATGTGCCTGTACTTTGAGCAGGATCTTCTGTAAACATAATTCTCTACCTACAGATGACAAGTAACATGTCAGACGACTCTGTGGATATTTCATCTTTAAGAAACTTCTGTGCAGAGATTGCTGGTTTTTATGAACTGTCAACTTGAAAGATCATAAATTGTTAGTGGATGTAGATGATATGCAAAAATGTGGACACATTGCCACTTTGGCATCAATTATCTAGACTGACTTGTTTACTGGGATTCAAGATTCCAGGAGACAAATACTGATTAAGAACCACTGGTCCCCAGTGAAGCAATAAACTTGTAAGCCAGTCCTCTTTAGAGACATGGACTTCCCACATCACGAATTTAAAAGCACTGACTCAGTCTTTTACAGCAACTGCAAGGGTATAATGATTACACTGTTTGCATATACAGCAAAAATTGCAATTTCTTTGTTCCTGTTTGAATGTCCATAGCACCTTTACAGTAGAGAGGGATGGACTGTTCTCTGTAGGACGCAGTACAGCAGAGATTGCAAGTGCAAACTGACTTGCTTTGCAGAATGCAGCAACTGAAAAATATGGTTGTCTATAAGATGTGTAAAAGTGCTTTGCTGCGTGATAATAACTTCCATCAAAAAGAGTTTTATACTTCCTCAGCAACAGTCAATATGCCACTGAAATTTTGCTTTGTGCTTTTATAAATACTTATGTCAACAGTTAAGCAAATACTGGTCCCTGTCTCTCTGTAATTTACATCTTCATTTTTATCTTAGTACTAATTCAGTTTCGTTTAGCTAAGGTATACAGGTTAGAGAAGGGACTCTGTAGCTTTCTGCTCACTTTGGTGAACAAAATAATACTTAATTCCACATTTTAGCACTGATTAAGCAGACTTCTTCTGTACAATAGTTTGAACAAGAAAATGTACTGTGCATTCACTTGTGTGAAAAGGTGTGGTGTGTTATGGTTAATTTTGTTTTTCCAAAACAAAATGGATTTGAAAGCATGAATCTATTCCACAAATTTATACACCTAAATATTTAAATTACATTTTCTTCCTGCGTTCTTTGCTTTTAGCAGTTCTTTTTCCAGTAAATATTGGTATGCTATTGTTGTTTTAGGATAGTTTGACTGGCCACGTTTTAAAGTAACCACTGTTTCTTTTGTTCTTTCCTTTCTACCCTCTTAGTGTCTATCAAATTGTTGTTGAGGAAGAGCGCCCACGGAGGACCCAAAGGACAACTGAAATCCTGAAGTGCTACCCAGTGCCCATTCACTTCCAGAATGCCTCACTCCTGAATTCCCAGTACTACTTTGCTGCAGAGATTCCAGCCAATGGTTTACTAGCTGCTCAGCCTTTTACTATTGGTGATAACAAAACCTACAGTGGTTTCTGGAATACTCCTCTTCTTCCTCATAAGAGCTACAGCATCTATTTTCAAGCTGCCAGCAGAGCCAATGGGGTAGGTCTTGCAACAGGCGTGATTTTATGCAGTGTTTGTGTGTAAATAAATGATTGGCATCAGCTAGCAGGATGCCCAATTTAGTTGCTAATGAGAAAATGAAGTAACCGTGAAATTTAACACACTCAGTTTAAAAAATAGCAGTTTTCCTAACACAATATTGCTTAATGATTAAAGGTTACAGGAAAGAAGAGGGGAAAACCACACATTTTGTCAGTAGTGAGCAGGCAAAGTAGTATGTTGTGATTCTGTCTTATTTGCTAAAAGCTGTCCAGTGAGTGTGTTTGACTGGCGTTTTTTCTTTCTTTTTGTTTTTCTTTTTCTGGCTTTGAACAAGAAAATGTTGTGATTTCTTTCGTTATGTTTAATCAAAACATGATTGTGGATTTTAGCACATCTGTCTTGGCGTGTCCAGTCCTGTTACCTTAGTTTGTAACATCTTGATCTCCCTTTCTCATTTGGTTGCCCTGATTGAATTAGAAATTACTTTTTATTTTTTTTTTGTCCCTTTCTGCAAACAAAGTAAAAAAAAAAAGAAGTGAAAAGAATGAAAGGAACTGAAATGAAAAGTGTGTAAAAAGATCCTCACAGATCATGTTTCATCAGACTAATTCTTCCTGGAATTGTTTTCCATTTCCTGGACAGAACTACCCAGAGCCCTTCAATTCTTGATAAGCTTTGTCTGTCTGTGCTGACAGCCTGGAAATGTTTTCTGCCAGAAACCATAATGGTCCCTCATTCACAGTGTACCGACAGTGCAGAAATGTGAAACACCATTGATTATTTTTTCTTTCTAAAATTGTCTAACATGATGCCTCAAACTATACTTTCTTTAAGAAAAAGAAAAATCTCCCAAGGTCATTGTGTTGCCAGAGTTAGAGGTCTGAACACTTGCCTGTGCTCCTGCAAATATCTTTCACATTTTCTACTCTTAGAGGAATCTTAAGTGAAATGTTTATGTACCATACCCAAGCAGAATTGTCCATATTATGAATGCACTTTGGAGTTAGCTAATAAGCAGTTAAATATGGAATGAGGCACATTCTGCTCAGACATTTTATCAGTACTTTTAAGAATAGAATAATAGATGACTTGCTCTGTTTAGAAACACAAGATGTGACCTTTTTCCTCTTTATTTGACACAGGAAACTAAAATCGATTGCGTCAGGGTAGCCACAAAAGGTATGTTTGTATTATGTCATGTATTCTGTACTTCAGCTTGTTGACCTTCCCCTCACATGGTGTTTGGAAACGTCCAGAAGTGTGTATATTGCTAAAACAGATCAGTAAACATATTATAAAATTTTCATAGAATCATTTGCATCCTTAGCTGAGATTTAGGAAATTTGTTTGTTTGTTTGTTTTTAATCATAAATGTATTAATTACTTTTAGTTGTCTTCTTGAACACAGGGCTTTTAAAATATATTCTATGGGTTTTTATATGATCTCAAAATAAATATTTTCTATTTACATATATATATATATATATATATATATATATATATATATATATATATAGTAGAGCTGTAAAATTGCCAATTGCAGGGTACATACGTAGCTGCTTATACATCTGCAATGAAAAATTGCCCCTTACTTGTAAGCAATTACCTTAACTTAATTGCTGTATAAAAGAGAAGTAGAGAAATCATGTTCTTCATTTTAATGAGACAGATCAGCTATATTTACTCAACTGTCAGCACATGATACTACCATTTGTGAGACAAATATGTATAATTGAGACAGTACTGGCTATAGGTTTTATCTCCAAACAGGGAAAGATAAACACACTGCTGATCTATTTATCTTTGGGGGCTAGATCTATCTGTGATTACCTTTGTAGTCTCACCTTTTTGTACCTTTAGCTGGTGGCAACTTAAAAGCCTGAAAAAGAAGTGGTGGAATAGTACAGTTTACTAAGAGATTGTAGTAGAGTAACAGGAGAGAACATGCTGCTGTGAGTAGGAACAGAAAATACCACCTGACAGTTTAGGCACCTGGCTAGAGCATGAAATAAAAACTGCTTCATTCCTGTACCACTGCACCTTGCAGGAGATCATACTTGTCTCAGTGACTATCCCTAATGGAACTGATTCCACCATGATTTCATTTACATGTAGACTTCACAATTCCATCACCATCTCTAAATCTAAATGGGGTGGATGAGAATGTTATTACTTAGAAGTAACAGAAATGTTAGCATAAAGTTGCCCCTGTTGAAAGTTTGGATACTCCCTAATTTGACAAATACACTTTTCTGCCTCTTAAAAGTGATTCTTGGCTACTTTTCTTTTCCAAACCAAAGGAAGTAGTTTTAATTTTAATTTACTAACTGATTGCTTACTAAACCATAGAAACCTTTCAAATATCTGAACTCAACCCAAATATAATACAGATGAGAGATTAATTCCAGATGCAAGTGAAATCCTGTATTGTTTTCAAGTAGCTTCAGAGATACCAGGAGTGAACTACATTACGTCAGAAATCAGATGATTAGAGGAATGGATTTCAAATTTTTTGAAGATTTGTTTTCCTAATCACTAATGGATGTTCAACTATTTAGATTACTTGACTGACTGAAAATTTTTACTCCCTCGTTTGAGAAGCGAGTGTGACTTTGTGGATTGGAATAGCTCCCATAGCAACAAGCTACTTTGAGCTAACCCATTTGGCAATGGAGATGTGAGAAATGCAGCTTTTATTTTAAACAAATCTCCCTACATTTCTGTTTTGATAGCATGTTTCAGATTTTTTCATAAAAAAATAATGTTAGAGGTTGTTGTGAGGATTTTTTTTTTTTTTGAAACCAGAGGTTTCTTTGATTTATAGTATTTATAGTCCCTGGTGCAAAATTTTCTTGGGGGGCTACAGTAAATCACTAACTTCCATAATTTTAAACTGAATGCTTGTATTATGTTTTTAATCTGTATTAATTTAAGAAAATTAAATGGAGATCGTGACATATTTTAATGTGCTATTAAAAGTAGCTGTCTGCACAGATATTTTCCCTTTGCATCTAACAGAGATACTTAAGGGAAAAGCAGAATTCTGTACCCTCTCTGGACCTCTCACATTTGGGTTAGAAAAAAAACCAGCAAAAATGCTCTATGTCTGTAGGTCAGAAATCACTGTACCTACATACAAGACATAAAATTATGCTCTCCCATTCTCGTGTTCTTCTGTTCAACCCCCAGGGACAGCTCGGGCAACGGCTGCTCTGACCACTCTGTCAGATTTCTCAGACTTGCACCATTTTCCACTGAGCTTTGAAGCTACAGAAGGGACCTTTAACTACTACTAGACAGTAATCCACTTAAGCTCTGTGTGCTTGTTATGTCCATCCATTTATGTGCTGTAGTGCTCATGACAAATAAGATGGGGAATGCCCTCCAGTACTACATCTAGTTTTCACAAACTAGTAACATTCCTGAAATATTCATAATCTGAACTTCTCTTATCTTCAGAAGTTCAAGTTTGGTGTTTTTTAAAGCTAGAGGAAGTGCTTTAGGCCTTTCCTGTATAAAACTGGTGCAATCTTCTTTTGTAGTAAGGTGTGATCCTGAAAATACCTACAGCCTTGTGTTGGCCATTGGAATCAGTAGACACACTGGGGATTTTACTATGTATGTGAGAAACCATTTGCTTTCACGGAATCACAGAATATTCTGAATTGCAAGGGATCATCAAATCCAGTTCTTAAGTGACTGGCCCATATGGGGATCGAACCCAGAACTCTGGTGTTCTTGGCATCCTGCTCTGAGCAGCTAGACCCTAATCGAGTCAATTATGTACCTTATTTTGCACACAGAGAATAATCTCATTGACTACTTCACAACTATTCCATTTTAAAGTAGACATGTAAGTATTTTACTGAATAAAGGCCTGTGCCGTTCCTAGGATCAGGAACCCATCCTAGGATCAAGGTCACTC
Source organism: Brachypodius melanocephalos (assembly GCA_013398615.1). Lineage (NCBI taxonomy): Eukaryota > Metazoa > Chordata > Aves > Passeriformes > Pycnonotidae > Brachypodius > Brachypodius melanocephalos. The sequence continues at coordinate 6,746,244 of VZSR01001685.1, read as the reverse complement.
AAGGCAACTTTCAAGCTGCTCTACTGAGCCAGCTGAGATTGGCCAAGCCACTTCATTGTGGTTAGCGTGATTGACGTCTGCCCTGAGGACCAGTATGGGGATTCAGAGCGTGCCACAAGCAGAGCTATGTCACTTGCTAGTTATATTCTCTTTAATTATCTCACCTCCAGATAGTAAAGCTGTTGGTGCCCTTAAGACCTTAAGATCATTGAGGAGGGTTGGTTTTATCACTGTCGTGCAGTGTTCATTCCATGGCCTACCAGACACTTTTAAAATCTTTTGTTAAAAATACGTAACTGTAATATAAACATAATGTTCATGTCCCAGATCCAGCAGAACTGTTCTGCACCTTGAGTACACCTTTCCCTGCCGTTGAAGTCAGCAGGAATAATGCATGTGCTTTACTGTCAAGCGTGTGCTCAACTGGCAGACACTAAACCTTGTTGCTGTATCAGAGACCAAGTGCACCAGATAGCTTATTATCATATTGACAGGTTTCCTGTTGGATGAGTACAGCCTATCTCCAGAAAAGTGCAGCCTACTTCTACTGGGTCAAATGTCTGGGATCAGTAGCTAGATAATACTTTCTCATTCCATCAAGTATATTTTAAACAACCTCAATTTGTACCCTTTTAAAAAATGATACGACCATTATGTTTTTACAAATTAAACCTGTGTCAAATGTGTTCTTTTAGAGATCATATAAAAATCCTGATTGCAGTGATTACAAGTATAAATTAGGACAAGAATGTTTGATTTTGTAGAGCTGAAATTTCTCCTTCTGTTTCTGAAGCCTTTGCCACTGACTTTGTTAGTAGAAGGATCATACAGCACATTATTATGATGTAGGGTCTCCTGATCTCAGTTTTCTGTAGAGAACAGCTTCTGGGACCTCTGTGACTATTTGGTGTATATACAAATGGGGAGACTGCAGGGTTTCCACTCCCATTATTTTTGACAAGACAATTAAACAAACAAACAAACAAAAATCAGGAATAGCTTTTTGTACCAGTGGTAATAAGGGTTGTCATATATTACTTGAAATACGACTTTCATATTCCTACTCTTTCTTCAAGCTAAATGACTGTAAAATCTCAACAGACCAGGTTGAAAACATTCCAAAACTCCTCCAAGTTTATTACTATCAACTTTGTGGTGGTTTGTGATTTGTATTAAGACTATATTTCCTGATATGACTTACAACACTGTCTGGATAGAAACATCTTGATTATCTCCTAGGAATGCAGTTCTCAAGAGGGAGGCATCATTGTTCTAATTTTGCAATATTGGAAGGCTTTCATTAATTATGAGAGAGAAAAGGATATTATAATATTTTAAATCCAATAGCAACAGTACTCTAGAAGCTACTATCAACACTGCATTTCAATGTTGCAGAGGGATATTTCAAAATATTATGCAGCAGCAGTTTTGAGTTTAATTGTCTGCAGATGGTAGATGATCTATTTTCCTCTCTCGCTGCCACATTTCTAATAGCACCCAGGCTGTTCTATGTAAATGAGTGATCTTTCATATAATTTTGTCCTTAATTTTCCAATATTTTTTCTTTGCATCATTCTCCAGCTGCATCATGTTGGATCTGACCTTTTAATTTTTTTTATATTCCGTAATATATATGTATCACAGCGTGCTTAACCATTTAGAGGCAATCACAGAACTGCTGGAAAACAAAGAAATAACAGATTTTATTAATGTGAGCCATGGTAATACTTGTCTGTAGCAGACAGTGGTTGTTATAACTCTGTCAGAAAAGTCTGGATATTTCAGGGCACAAAATATTCAGTTCAGAGTTTTCAGCTTTTTCTTGTGAACTTGAAACTCAGACCGTGGACAGTTACACACATACCTAATTAAAAGTGTGCCACCTCTCAGTGGTCATTCTCTGTATGCTGAGCACTAAGAGTATGTGTGGTGTGAGCATTTTAGAACAGGGACCCGAGTGGGTACAAGAAAAATTAATCTTAACTAGCTCAAAAATCCTTTGCATAAAAGTTGTCTTTAAAAAACTGTAGGAAAAATGTAGTATTATGAAATAGGAAAATAAAAACTAAACTAGCTCAAATTACTTGGAGAAGTTCGTACTAGAGTAATCTGAATAATCAGCTTGTTTTCACTTGGAAAGCTTAGTGCTTTGACTAGGAGAGCCGAAGAGTCTCCAGTTTCCTCAAATGCAGTAAATAATGTGCTTTGAGTCCTTTTCCTGAATGAAAGTCACACGCAACAGCTTATTAATTTGCAGAATAACCACACTAACAACTGAAGATTAAAAGGAACTTGTGGGTGTTTTTTGGATTTTATTTGTGAAGTTCAGACAACAAACGACTGACCAAGATTCTTCTTGCTGGCGTAGCTTCAGTCTGGCTTTTTTTTCCCTCATGCATGCTGACCTGGAACTCTTCCTTTGCCTTAGCTGCGATAATCGTGACTCAGCTTACAACACCATACATTCGCATCGCCCCTGCTGCAGGCGACGACCAGCTAACAGGTCAGATGTTCAAGTACAGACCAGTCATCATGCCCATTCTGTCCCTTCTTCTTTGGCTCCTTTTCCCTGACAGCATCTTCCTTCTCTGCTCATAAACAGTTTCCCGTGTTAGAAGTTTTTTTTCTGTTCATAATCCTCAGCTCCATTAAATTCAGTGGTGTGCTTGGCACCAAAACTTACACACACGTCCCTGTATGTACGACTCCGTTGCATGTGCTCATTGTGTGTGTGGTCTGTGTTCCTTCAAGCCTGATGTTGTAAAGAGATCTCATCCTGCTCCATCCATAAATTAAATGAAAGTTTGAATATAGATATATGTATCTGTGTGCCTGTTTATTTTTTTTCTCTGTTATTAGATCAAGACACTAGAATTTCAAAATAATTTAGTCCCAAGAGTTGCATGTGCAAGTTAGGACAAAGATCTAATATTAGTGGATTCAGGTTTCTTTCTGTGTAATCGTAGGAAGATCATGTTTTCTGGAAAAATTTCAATATGGAAGACATTTTTAAAAAGAAATAAAATAGATTCCTTTTTATTATGTCATACATGAGTTCTAGGATTAACATAAAACAACCTAGCATATGACATTAGAATGAGCAAGACTTAAGGATTTAAAATCTAACTGTCAAAGTAAACTCAGTACTCAAGTGGAAACGTCATTAGGCTGTATGTGGCTTGAGGGGTGGCTCACAATATGCCAGAAAACCTTTATGAACCTGGGGAAATGATTGATTTTGTCAGAAAAGAAACCCATGCCTAAAATCTTCCAGGGGTTTGCAAACATTTTTATTTTCAAACAGAACCAAAGAGCACTATAGACTCGAGAAACTGAAGTGATGAAATATCTAACGGGAGAAGTAAACTATTCCATCAGCTTTTTGTGTATGATAAATGCCTTTTTGAAGAATACTGGCATAGTTCCTTGGGAAAGCATGTTGTTACCACGTTGATACCAGGATGTCTAAGAGACAAGTTCAGATGTCTGGTATCTGGATACTGTTACAGTCAATAAGAGGCAGTTAAATGATTCAGCTTAAGATAAGAGGATTAGTGACATGTCTGCTATGGCTTTTAATTCTGGGTTATGTGTTATAATAATGAAGATGAGTGATCCACAGTGGCCAAGTTACCTTGTCAATCAAGACAAAATTGCTGCATGTGTACTTTTGTTTTGTAATAACATATGAACTAACCAGAATAACATACTTACATGATGCCAATAAGTATCTTGTTACTGCTGCTTGGCAGAAGCTGTATCTGCATACATTTTTATACCTCAGTTATTTTTTTACATGACAATTCAAATAAAGCATTGAAGAGACAGGATCTCTTGCATATCCTTGAACTCAACAAGTTTTGATTTCTTCATTACAGGATTCAAATAAGCTTCTGTATTTTTCCATATAGGGATTGAAATGTTTCTCTTCTCATGTTTTGGTTTTTCTAATTGTTTCAATGCAAAACTGGGTAGCTATAGGTAACACTGGAGACATGTGTGTTCCACAAGAAGGAGATGGCTACAGTACTTAACAGAGAGAGAAATGAGATATGGCTAGCATAGGATAGCTGACAAAGTATTTATTTAATTGCTTTGTCACTGGTGGCATTGGCAGTCTGTGGTTGTCTGTCAGATCTGTGAATTTTGTTTCCTTTTTCTTGAAAAGAAAATAAAAATGTTTTACCAGGATCTAATTTTGTAGTGAAAAAGAAAGTACAAGATTATACCTGCCAACAGCATTTATAGCTATATGTGAAAAGTATTAGGAAGCCTTTGAAATACCCTCATCATCTTCCCAATCCCTTCTCGTGTTTGAAAGACTCTGTGCTCAAAAGGAAAGAAATCTCTTCCTCCTTGTTTGCCTCAACTGCAGTAATTAGCAAAGAAAGCCCACATGGCATGTCCCATGACAGCAACAGGAATTCCTGTTTTTCTAGGGAGACATCCTGTCTAGGGGTCCTTAGGACAGGCTTTTCAACTTCAGGGCAGTACAGCAGTATTGGGATCTGCAGGATCCACAAGAAGCACAAAGGTTTTCTTAAAGGAGATTTAAAGAAACTGGACCACACATGAGGAAGCTGGGAGTGATACACATTGTCCCCACGTTTTTCTCCTATTAATTTCAAGACCGTGGAAAGGATTTACATGTAAAAGGATTTGTTTATGTGAAAGTATAGGGCTGTTTGTAACTGTAGTTACCACAAGCCCTACAGCTGTAACTGTTAAATGTCACTTAGCATTTTCTGTTCAGTGCTTTTTCTTCACTTCTTTGCTCAAAACCAAAGTAATTACATTTGAGATCAAGAAATTACTTTCATCTTTTAGCATTTGAGGAGATACATAAGCGGCAGTGGGAAGGTCAAGAATGGCATTTTCGGTTTCTTTACATTGGAAGTGGATGCTTCTTGCATAATGAAAATTTAAAATCTTGGCTGCATTCCTGAATATAGTTTCCAAATTTGAAAGGTCTTCCTCTTCACAAATATCGTGATAATACAGCTGAGCTTTCAAGCCAATTCTGCTTGCAGTCATTTCCTCAATCCTCGTCATCAACTCATCTTGCCTCTTACTGGTGCAGTTTATAAACAATGCATTATTAGTTTCTCTTTGTCCTTCTTTCTCCTTCCTTTTTCCTGTAAAAATAACAGGTCTTCCATTTATAGGATTACCAGCTAGTCACCCTAAATATCTTGACAGCCACTCCAGGTTGCCTTTGCAGCCTGTAGCAAAGAGAACTTTTCCTTGCAGTTGCACTTAAATACTTACAGTGTAGTTGTCCTTGAGTTATAGCGTAAAATAACCTAGTATGAAAGCGACTGTGTGGTGTTGACACTTAGAAGCCAAAACAGGGAAATTAATGTTGTTAGTCAACATTATGATCAGTGATCCAATAACTAAGTAGCTGAGGAATTCAAATTTGGGGGATAGTGTTTTAGCATTCAGTGTTACCTTACAAAAAGTAACTAACTTGAAATCCAGTCAATTGACCCCATCCTTCAACAGACAGGGAGAGTATCTAACTATCTTAGACATCTGTCTGCCAGGAAAAAAGTGTTATGTATACATGAAGCATAGTAGTACTCATGATACTGTCTCCAGGTTTTCATAACAAATACAGTTTAACATGCAGTTGAAATCATGTAGAAAGTTATCAAAAAACTTACCACATACAAATGTGACTGTATGATCTTAACTTCAAAGTTGAATAACAAATCCGTCTTTTTGAGAAAGACTGAAATAATTAGCAGTTTGTCTCAGTATTTTGTAAGAGACACTTCATCTAATAGGTTTAAATTGGCCATATTTGGTATTCACTTGGCCCTCATATATTTTTTCTCTCTGCATTCTGATAAAATAGCATGCTTGGAATCATGATTAGGGTGTTCATTCTGTCGAGCATTTTCTTAATTGTAGAAATATGTCTGAGCTACTTGTATTTAAATTAAAGTATTTCCATTTGTGATTTAGTGGAGCAGCCACTACTTTGCTGGATATTATTAAGACTGATTTCCATAGAACACCCTTATTACGACCCATTGTTAATTACACATCCAGCTGCAAGAGAGAGCTCTGTATTGTACATTCTTCATACGTGAAATTCTTGGTACAAATCAAATGCAGCAAGATCTTTTAGAAGTTTTGTAAAGTAACTGATACTTAACAATTGGGAAGTTTGGGGTTTTTTTAAAGATAAAAGGGTAAAAGCTTAAATTATTTTTGTCCTGCACACCTTTAGGTCTAGATGATCACCATATTTTATAAACAAGTTAAAAGCAGACATAAAATAATCCCAGTTGGTTTCTTCTCCTTTATGAAGTTAGCACCATAATAAAATATACCCATTTCTTCAGATGTGCATTCAGTACATAGCAAGATTTATTGCTGTGTTCTGGGCCACATTCTGTTCTCAGCCATTCCACTGTAAAAGTGAAAAAAATAAACTGAAATCTCTGATTGATTAAATTGCAGCTTCATGGGATTCTTTTATGTCAAGGGATTTCCTCCAGTTTTGTACTGCATTACTGAAAACACAGTTTGTTTATTAGCACAAAAACCCACAGCATAAATTTGAGGAGTGTTTTGCTATTTACCTTGATTGTTTTGCTTTACAGTGCATCTGAGGTATAACAACATGTGCTGGACAGACACACATTCATTTTTTCTCCATCCTGAACCATGTAACGTTGATTCAGATATGTTCTGATGTGCTAAAACTTGAAGTGGGCAATGTAGAACCCACTATTTCCTAGTTGAGACAATTTCCTAGTTGAGTCTGTAATATCAAACCTGTGTGCAGACATACCTGTCTGCAGGTTCAATACACTATCTTAGAAGTTTATTCTTGTCTTGATACTTCTGGACAGCATTTACATTAGTTGAAGATGTGGATAGTTATCCAGGGGAGAATAAGCAACTGTGTGCTGTAAAGTCAAAGCCGTACTGCAGTGCTGTTGCAAGGTCAAGTGACAAGGAATGAGAATGGATCTGACTCTCCAAAGGGAAATTCTAAGCCTGCTTTTATATGATGGCCCCAACGATTGTTGTGCCAATTGTTCAAGGATTCTGGTCCTCTTGCTCAGCTGGGAAGAATGCAAAACAAGGAAATGTTCCTACTTTCTGCTGCACTGGCTGGATGCATTTCAATGGGATGGAGTGTCACTTGTGATTTATTGCCCATTTTTGTTCTTTTATGTGTTATATTTGTCATTTTTGCAGTGACAGTTTCATCTATAAAACAGTATAGTTACAAGAAAATGTTAAGAGGATACAGGAGTGCCATGGGAGCTGCTGTTTCCTTTTCTCCGTTTTATTTCCCCTAGTACATTACAGAGTCAAATGTCAGGTTTTCTGTAAGACAGTGCAGCCAAAGCATCTATGCTTTTAAGCATAAGTACGTTTTCCACAGAGCAAATGAAGAAGAGCTAAAGTTAGACAATAAGACAAAAAGGACTAAAAATAATGCTAATAACATTTCACAGATGTTGAAATAACCCAGAATACAAATACAAGCCTTTGCCGTCTGTACACAATCAACCTGATTAGAAGTCAGTTATCAGTGTGATTATATTAGTTATATTAAGTACTCCACCTGATCTTTTAAAATAATAGTTCCTTTAGCATTCTGTGGAAATGGGATGCTTCCAACTCCCCTGTGTAAGTAGGAGAATAGGGAGGATAATGCAGAGGGTCATATCAGCAGTTTTGCTCTGGCCATTGGTGCTTCTGGTTGGCCAAGGGGGTGTGGGTTCTTCAGCTGTCCTGGCGCTGCATCGCCAGGGCCAGTGTGTTACAGACCTGGGACAGGAGCAGCTGGAGAAGATCCCATCAACTAGAAGAAAGTATCAACCTTTCCCTACCCTTTAGGAAGGAAAAGTAGCCTAATTAGGTATGTTTTCCACTGTAGAAACAGTTTGTCTTTTATTCAGAGTTTAAAAGGTGGTTGCCACAGAAGTAATAGTTAGTCATTGCAGCATTTGTGTTACATTCCTAAAGTACAAGACAGTCTGGAAGTTTTAGCATTCCTGTACATATCTGAGGGAAAAATATGATTCCAAGTGTCTAATATCTCTTTCATAAGGAGAGTCATCCAAATTTAATGTTAGCCACTAAAGATGGCTCTGTTTGGTTCATCCTAGTTTAAAAAATAATCTATTCTCTTAGTAATGTGTAATCTTCATGTCAGGATATCTATGAGGCTGTTTGACGTTGTGCTGGGAGGAGAGAGAGCTTTTCTTAAACACATTACAGAGAATGGAAGCATAAAACTCAGTCATGAAAGTAATGACATGAATGAAATGACCAGAATAAATTCTTAATAAAACGAAGGAATCTCTGCCATCTGTTTAGTACTGGTACTGGTCAGTATAACACCTACTTCAAAATGATTCAATGTCAGCAATGTTCAGAGAAGCCAAAAAGCTAAAACAATGCAAAAATACCAGTAGGTAGTTTTTAGAGCATAGCTGTCATAGTGTGTTATTTCATTTCTGTATAAAAAATATGCCTCTGATTTTTACATTTGAAAGAGAACTTGTTTTGTATGTACCACAATGAAAAATTAAGGAGAAACAAGGGAAAAGAAACTCTGAGATATAAGTAGTAACTAAAAAAAAAAAAAAAAAGTGGGTTTCAGTGTTTCCCATCTGTAGTTTTTGACTGTATTCATAAAATGCTAAGCAATTTGAATTTTAAGTTGAAATAAAATGTGGGACCATTTGTGGGTAAAATAATCTGTATTTCTTGAAATCTGCAAATCTGGTGTTTGTACTGCTGGGCAGTCTGACAAATATTTAAGGCAGTATTATGTGGATTGCCTCTGTTTTAATGTATG
>VZSR01001685.1:6570313-6737311 GCA_013398615.1 Brachypodius melanocephalos | reverse complement strand
AAAGTTACAGAACATGCCATCTTGGGCAAAATAATGTTTCAGCAATTCACTCAGTTTAGTTTCCTTGAAATAACTTAAATCTTAATAAGTATCTAAGCTACATTTGTCTGCTTGGGTAGCAATTCAACACTGTGCAAGCCATAACTGTGGTTATGGATGAGTATTTAACACCTTCTTCAGCCAATATATTGAAAATGTTCTCTGCAGTAATGGGACATCAAGAACCAAAGATTTTAGAGCTCTAAGAAAGGCACTCAGGTGTTTTAAATTCTTCATATTTCAAAAATTTTGAATTCTCATTTCCTTCCCTTCATCTAATTTTCTGTCAGTGCTCAGCACTAAGAAGTTTTTCTGTACATAGAAAATTCCTGTGCAAATGAAAGTTGAGTCACACTTTTCCATGTCTTGAATGGTTTTAAGCTGTCAAAAGGGGAAATAAGTACTATCAGGTTCTGTTGAAACTTTTGAGCTCACATCAGAAGCACAAAGGGAAAATAGTAAATTCTAATTGGTCAGAGGCAAAGAAAGTACTCTATAAACCTTTTTGAAGCAAAATAGTTGCATTTTTCAGTATGTTCTCATTGAATTAGACTGCTTCTGGTTATGAGTAAATGTGTCAATAATTAATAGTGAAAACAGCTGATGATAAGAATGACTGTTCAAGGCATTCTTAATCAAAATAGGACAAGTGGAGATATTCCTTTAACCTGTAAAATCTCCAGGAAATAAATGAAGAACAAAATGTAAATCAGTGATAACTATTCAGACCTAGTCTGTTCTTGTTCCTGTACCAGAATATTGGTGCGTTCAACATTATTTCGGTCTGAATAGGGTTTTTTTATTGGCAATACTGTAAACATTTCTGAAATATGAACAAAAGAACTGCTACACTGTATTGGCAGAAAGACAGATTTAGAATTCTGTGTTTTATTTCCTTTGTTGTGCTGATTCTCCTTTCCAGTTCTTCTAACTGACCTTCCTGCCCCAAAACAGTGTTGACTCTGAAATGCTCTAAAAGAAAAAAAAAAGTTTTGATTCTTTTTTTCCCACTTTTTATAAATTTATCACAAACATATTTTTCTATTTCTTCATGCATCATTACATGTATAATTCCATTTATTTGTTAGTGGAATGAACTACATTATGCTTTCTTCCAAGACAATGTGTGTGTAATGAATAATGAGAAGTAAATTCCAAATGTCATTGTTTTTGAAGGATTTCTGAAGAATCTTCCATAAGGATTGCAGCGTGAAGGGAGGTTGGTAGTGCAAGTCACCAGGAATGTCAGCCTCATTTTTGAGCCAGTAGCAGCACAGGCCAAAACATCTATGGGTGTTCAGACCTCACACGTAGGGATACCTATACTGCATTACTCTCTGCCCCCCTCCTCCTAATGGCAAAGTAACCAAGCCCTCACTGACTTTCCGTCTGGAACTGTTCGTTAGTGTTCCTCTGCTCATGTCCTTGGCTGACAGGGAGATAGATGGTACCTCACTCTGCTACCTCTTACCCATAGCTCCAGGTTGCTTTGTTCCCATGCTGGATGTGATCCCTTGCATTCAGGGATGGAAAATAAAACTGCTGTGTATGTCCAGGCCAAAAGCATCTAGTTCTGTAGCTGAGTTTCACCCTGAGTAGGTCAGTTCCAGAAACATAGCTGTGAACTGATTTCACCTCTTCCCTGCTTGGTAGAAGCCAGTTGAGTACTAGTACTTCATATTTTATTTCCCCTGAAGAGGGCAGAGTCCTCTTCAGTCTCCAAATCCACACCTTTCCTGTTTCTAGAAAACCGCTGAAATAAATTCTCAGTGGTGTCTAATATTTCTTGTCATGTTTCAGTATACTTCCAGGAGTAGATCTAGTGTTGAAAGCATGGGAGTCATAAAGAGATCTTCTTCAGCAGTAGGTGAAAGTCAAATACCCTTGGTGGGGCTGATGATAAATTGCCCACTTCTTCTGTATGGATGGCCTGAAAGGGGTTCTGAGTTGCTTAGAAAATGTAATAGGTATGGACAGGATCAATCCAGAGTGCTTTCATTTTCTTACAGCTAATTCGAGAGAGTTACTCTTCTACCCTGAGCACTGTTGGTTTGAGGTTGTGTAGAGAAAGAGAGAACCATAAAATCATATGTTTTAGGTCTAAAGGTACCCTTGTTGTACATGATGTACCTCTATGACTTCTTGTTCACAGAAGTCAGCGCTATAAGATGCAATTGTACTTCCAGTGGCTGCAAAGTGGGACCTCTTTCACAGAGCATCAGCTGGGAACAAACTCTACATTCAAACTACTGGGACACCTGCAATTTTAGCCCTTGTTGGTGCTTCTTTTCTCAGACCTCTTCATCCTTATTCATTATGAGACCTACATGCATACAGCTAATTTGATGCCGGTATATTCTAAATACTCCTCAGGCAACCTTGATTAGAAATGTGTGTCTCACCATATTGGCCATTGTTGTGTTTGTGTAATCAGAGAGTAGTTGGTAAAGATGCCCAGTTTCATTTTTCCACAGAAGTCAAGAGGATTTCAACTTTTATTTTAGCGTCAGGGTCTGTTTTCAGATGTGCTGCCATGGCTTTTACATTTGTTGGCATAGAGGTCTGTGATGGGCACCATTGTGGCTGCTTCTTTGACCACGCATAGTGAATACTTATAAATATGTAACCATCCTTTTTCTTCATAAAATATACTAAAGTGTGTGGGAGTACCCTTCAGGGCCATTTGAAAGTTCTACGTTCCAAAGACTTTATTTTTTTTTTTTTCCGTAGTAAATTATTTATTTCCAAGAAGGAGATACACTTTGTCTGTATGTTTGAGACTTGTTAATAATTTCTGATTATGGTAGAGCTATTGAGTGTGCTTTAAACATCTCTTAGTGATCTCAGTGCTATTAAAGTGTGAGGGCTTACGCTTTTCTCCAGAATGAATGAGGGCTTCCAACTCCTTGGGTGCCCATTAGAGAGGCAAATTTTTATGAATTTTAAGTATTTCAATTTCTTCGCTTAAAAGAAAAAGGCAAAGAAGAGGTAGCAGAAAGGATAGTGGCTTTGTTTCAATGGAAAAATGAGCTGTTTATCAACACTTTCTTGGTTTAAGTCTTTTTTTTTTTTTAAACAGTCTCCAGTAAAAAAAAACCCAGTCTAAATAATCTGGACTAAAATCCTGTTAAAAATACATTGTGATGAGACCAATAGATTGTGATGAGACCAAAAGTGAAACTGGGAACTTTATTTGTTTTAGGCATGTTTTGTAAAGAATGTTGTTATATTCCTGACAACCAGAAATGCGAATGTTTAACCAAGGAAGTCTTTCTGCTCACATGCACCAACATGAATCATCCGCCAGTGAGAGACACAGTTCATGTGATAGTCAGTTAAATGAGTCGTATTCATCAGTGAAATAGTTCTTTGAATGTCTTTTCGTGCAGTTCTTTGTCACTTATATTTACATTTTCCTAAAGAATATCACAAACAAAATTAATAATTCATTACTATTGTTACACAGCAGAGCCTTATTTTGATACTCCCTTCTTACCACAGACCTTCTAACAAGTATGTTTTTTCCTGTATTTAAAAAAACCACCAAATAAAAAATATACCAAATCAACATGGTTGTCCTAGGGAAATACAGAAAACTTTTTCTGGGAAAAGAGGATCTGTACACAGCAATATTGTGATGATAATCATAAATTGAAAAGAAAATACTCCCCTGCTAAAACTAAGTGCTGCTTGCCCTCTTTCCCAGACTTCTTTAAAAAATAGAGTGGTGAGCACATCATAGGAGGGAAAATCAGACTACATTGATTTCAACATTTAAATTACTTCTATGCTTAGCAAAACAGAGGGAAAACATAGTCTCTGCCATGTAGAAAAAGCAGTTTATACATGAGCATTTCCAAGAGAAACTAGGAACAGAAAGGAAAAATATTGTAAAAAGAGAAGTAAACAGACCTTACTCTTGCGACATTTCCAGAACTAATATATTCAAGACATGGGCCAGAGAGAGAAAACTGAAAAAATGCTGATCAAAACCACCTTCTGGCACAAAGCGTACCCTGCCCAACACCACCTCATAACTTCTACCATATGGACAAAAACCTGCAGTTTTGAAGGAGAACGAGGAGTGCTGATTGGAAAGCTAACAATGAGGATGGCAAGGGAGAATTCTCTCTCCTAGCTGGAGTTCTACCAGGAGTAATAAAACAAAGACTTTGTTAGCAGAATACATGTTGGCTGGCAGATGAGGACTAAATGCCAGTCGCTTACAGTATAAACAGAAGAGCCAGGGTGGTAATTCATTTCATCTACAGATCTGTATGTGTTTTGGGTCTTCTCCAAGACAGGCTCAAATCCTGGCATCTGGAATGGACTTGAAACTGAAATGAAAGCATGTCAGACTGGCTTGTCTCTCACAGCATGCTGCTGCTACAGGTTCATAAATGAGGTTACCATTTTTTGCAGCCATGGATGAGATGAAGGGAGAAATGCTGTTTCTGGAGGAAATAGGACAAGTCGCACGGCTGCCCTGTTGCAGTGTGTTTTGCAGTTTGTGATACAAGATTGGGGTTTCTGTTGGTCATTTGACTTCTCTAAGGACCTACCTCTGCTAAGCACCTGTTTTCATACCAGGACAGACACATCAACATTCTTTCTTACTTTGTCATACTGCCTTTTATCTCAGCCCTTCTCATTTGGCAACTCTGCTTTTCCAGCCTTTTTGTTAATGAACCTTTATGTTGCTTCCTTCCTTGAAACACCCCAACCAACATCATCGATTAAAACATTTGTAAGTCCCTCAAATCACTCCTGAAGATCTGTTTCTACTGTGGTACTAACTGGAAATGCTGAGTGATACCAGCTAGTTAAAAGAGCAGGAAGGATAGAGCTATTTGGGTATTGCAAATGCATCTTCTTGAGGGTTTTTGCCTCCCCCTTCCCCCTGTGGTTGGTACACCTGCCTATTACAGCCTAGCTCAGCCGGGTGGTGTGCTTTTAGTGGCAGAGATTACTTAGCAGTGTGCCTGCTCTGTTCTTAGCACAGTGGGGCTCCCAGTCTGATTTACAGCTTCTAGCTCCTACTATCATACAAATAATGGAGAGTAATAATGATAGTAGCCTCTGTAATTCATGTTGTCCTTGGAGAGTGTGGGCAGAGTCTTTAAAGCCAAGTTCTCTGATCTTTTCAGTCTTCTCACTTTGTGGCAGGGACAATAGTGATGGGTGTTCCGAGGAAGCATCATACCTCTCTGCCTCTCTTCTGCCTTGTACCATTTTGCATGATTTCTGCCACCTAATCATAGTGCAACTGTCACACAGGGGTATAATGTTTCATTTTCCTGACTCACCCTGTGAAATAACTCAAAAGTAAATGCTGAGATGTGATAGTTGAATCTCGCTGCCTGAATAAAAAAATCACAGGGTAGTTACTAACTCAAAAGTTAGTTTCAAATTTGACTGGAAAATAGCATGAGCTGAACTAACTGTATTACTACTTTAAAGCCTTGTAAGGTTAGCCATTACATCAGTCACTGAAACACCTGTGGATGAAATGTAGTTGGAAAGGTTTGCAAGTGTCTTACCAGGCAAGTACCTTTTGAGAGTGTAAAACTGCAGAAAGGAAGTACAAAAGGCAGGAACTACAGTCAGCATTGAGTGGGAGAAATAAAATGAAACTGGTCTAGTTAATTAATGGAAGGGATTGTTTTTTGACTCAAATAGAAAAAGAAACATCTGGATTTTTTAAAAGAACACTTTAGACAAAACAAACTATAGCTAGTTTTTACTGGGAACAGCTCAAACCTTACCCCTCTCTTTGTAAGTGTTACCAGCAGCACCTAGACTTTTGAGACAGGATGATTTTGCTGGTTATTTTATTCTGTAAAATGGTCAGTCATTTGCAAGTACATTTTTGGGGGAAAAAATCTCAGAGGAGATTCCAATATTTAGAAAAAGTTAATGAAATAGGTCTGAGAGTAAAAACTAAGTGAAATACTATCTTTGGATGTTTCATGGGTACTACTTAAAAATACTACCATTGGGGCTTGCACAGTATAGAACAAAATGGGATCCATGAGGAGAAGTCATGAGTCAGACTGGCTGAGTGCCATTCTTTCCAACTGAATGAAAACAAATGTATTTCACATTTTAAATGCTACTGTTGGGAGAGCCACAAAGAACAGGAAATCAGTCAGTAAAAGGGAAATTGTAGTTGCTAAGATTTACTATAAAAGTAAATATCTAAGGGTATGGAACCAAGCAGTGTTACTGTCTTCCACTCTATTCAGCACAGGAAGCCTGGGGAAATACTTTGCTAGGTTTTGCAGCACCTTAGGATTTATCTTAAAGTCTATCCCTGTTTTTCACTTCTGGCAGGAAGCACTTTAGTTTGTTTTCATCAAGTAAAGACTTTCCAAAGTCAGCACCTTAATCTTTTTTAAACTGGCAGGAAACATCTCCTTGTCCTTTCATTTTCCAAGCAGCTCCCTTGAGCTATGCTGCGCTCACTGCTCTTTAGTGGCCTTCTAGAGGTGCACCACAGTGTATATGTCAGTTTAGCCTTGATTCTTGCAGCTCCACTAGCCCAGACAATCTCAGAAAACAGAAGTGAGGTTTTTATACAAGGCTTGAAGTCAGTCATCTCTATGCAAGAGTAGAACCAAAATCTGTAAAACAAACAAAAAAATCCAAGTCATTAGGTCCAGTGTTGTGAGGAAAATGCAGTGGGCATAGTTCAGTTGTTGGCATCAACTAAATGACCTGTTTTCATTAAATACAGATATTTTACTGGAGGCATAGAATTAGTCTTGTAGCTATATATTCTTAAAGGCTCCAGGGTGATCAAGGAAATCTAAAATTACTGTGTCAAACAAAGAGGTTGAAACAGCAGTAATGAAATAAAGAAATAAACCACCAAGACTAGATCATCATGATAAAACAGTGTATTGGTAACACTGTTTCTGTAATGAAAGGTTACATTTCATTTAATACCTTTAGCATCTGTCAGTACAGCAGAGTAAAAGAGAAATCAAAGCACCTCCTTTTTTGGCTTTCAATAGTACTTTTCCACATCTCTCTTAAAAACATACAAACAAAACCATATGCACAGATGGACATTACAATTTATTGGGAGGCAAAATGAATTTCAGAAATACTGCCCTGTGTTGCCTCCCTCCCCCTAGGCACAGCTCGCCCTTCTCTCCATGGTGCCAGTGCAATTGCCTGTGCGGATATGGGTTAAAAGTCAGTTAAGAAGTAATTACGAGATGAGAGGAAAATATTGCTCGATCAGCATCTACCTATCAGACAGAAACACGGGAGAAGTAAAGTCACACTGCTTGTCATAGCTAATGCACTTTAATGTTTAATATTAAATGCTGTATGGTGTGTTTATTAAATGCATGGAAGAGTCAGTGTTGGGGCAGCAGCTCTTGATTACAATGCTAGATGGTACGAGTTAGCAGAATTCACATAGGACTATGAAGAATTACAGTGGGACAAAGGCAAACTGAATGAAGAGATAGTACTAACTCAAATTTCATTCTTGATAAATGCCAAAAAGTAAATTTGAATGGCTTTTAACTTGTAAAAGGTTCAAAGCTGAACACTGCACTAAAGAAAAACACTGCAATATGGGAGTTGGAGTGTCCTGATGTTAGGCTCTGTTCTGCTTCCTGTGTAGGCTTTCTTTGGAGATTTTTCATCAGTGGTGGATTTGCTAGCTTGTTCAATACTCCCAACCCAAAGGATTGGGATACTCCCATTATCCCAAAGGATAATGCTTTGTGTGATGGAAGGCATTTCATGAAAGTTACGCTCCATGGTATACAGAAAACATGTGTGCTTTGAATGAAATTTTGATACTGTGTTTAGTGTGAGCATAGCTGGTTCCACTGAACTGAGGACCATGAGCTGCTAAAGAGAGACACAACGCTGAGACAGAGCACATTGGAAAGTACTGTGAATGGTTGCCTTTACCTAATTTGTCTGTTTAGCACTCATATTCCCAAAACTAATGCTGGAACCCTTAACAAAATGAATGAAACCATAAGAAACTGTTCTTAGCAAGTCATTACTGATGAATATTCCAGTTGACAGTAGCCTGAAGGAGATAATGAAGAATGGACTTTGAAACCAGTTTTAGAAGCTGCATCTGAAAAGATACTACCTGCTATTGACTTAACATTCTTTCTTTCTTGGGTTTTAGATTTAAAAGAGAGCTTTGGAGTCCTTCATATGTCTTATCATTTGCATCATAGTTGATTCACTGCTTCCCGTTGGCCAAGTTCAGCTCAACAGCTGCTCTTTGCATGAATGTGCTGTAGATGTCTTCTAATGTGTAGTGCAATTTTGAGTGCTGTGAAGAGTACAGCAATATGAAATTTTTAAAAAATATTTGTATGTGATATAGGAAAATAAAAATAGAACTGTTCATTCGTGCACAGTATGAATCATCCTTTATTCATACAAAGTAAGGATTTTACCAATTTGGAAAAGTGTGTGTGTATTTTTATCAAACTAGAAATTTCTTGTCCCACATTCTTGTGGAACTGGGCACAGAGGCAGCAAGCGCATCATCTTCTCTGATTTAGCACTTACATAAAGTACCTTGGCCAGAACTTTCGAAAGAACCCAGTTCCTGCAGTTATCTCTAGATATGTTTTGATTAATGGTTATCACCATTTTTGGCAGGTTTTTCTGGAATTCCTCTTGGCAAGGAGTTTTGAAGATGTAGGCCAAAAGTGTAACTGTGGGCACTCAGAAGAAGTACTCTTCATCTTAGAATATCCTGGTTAAATTGAGAAGTAACATTGGAAATGTTTTCATTCTGTTTTTCAGAAAATAGTTCTTCATGTAAATTGGCCATTAATTTGCTTCCTTTCCAGAAAGGGGAAGTGAAGAAGCAAGTAAAATATGGTTGGTGCTATCAGAATTCTCTCTGAAACCCAGATAGTGAATGTGGTCTTAAAAGATTACACTTTGCTTAAGCTTTACTCTTCCTTCTCCCTTCCCAAAAAAGCTAAAACAGGAAAGCAATCCATAAATTCCTGTGTCCACTTTATGGCATAGTGCCTCAAATGATGAATGCTGACACATTTTGATTAAAAAAAAAAATAGAAGTTCATAAAAAAATAAAATCAGCTTAGTGAATTGAATGTTGCTTCCTTAATGTTTTTCATCCTGAATTCATTTAGTAGGGGAAATGGATATTTCATCAGACATGGATTTGACGTTCCATCACATTATACAGTAAACAGTACAAACGATGTTATTTTTTTTAAATGGAGAAGCTGGAGGAGCTAAGACAGTAGCTGCTGTAAGGCACTGGTTATCTCATTTAAACAGATATTAAATGTAGGTGCCAGTGGTGTGATCATCAGCTGCTTCCCACTTTGTGAATAAATTGCTTAGAAGGAGTCTTTTTTCCTACCAGATGTGACCTAGATTTAGATTTCCAAAGGCAAAAAAAAAAGTCTATTGTGTAAAAAAACAATTGTGGATAAAATGCATGGTAAATGAGCTTATCTCACTTTTCCAGGTGTTTAAGCTAATATGTTACGGAATTACAGCTTCATTTATGAAAAATAATTGAGGAAAATGTTCCAGCAAATCAAATTTGGATAAAGGCTTAGTATAGTTATTGTGTTGTTAGCAAGTTTCTAAATGGAAGAAAGAAAAAAGGGAGCCAGCACAGATAATAAAAATACAGAAATTTGTTAATTTGTGAAGGGTCAGGGCTGGCAGTGGTATCCCGCCTGTATTGTGGTCCTGCAAAATGTCTTGGAACAATATAAAGAATTACATTCCCAACAATGCATATGAAAGCAGAATTTTTTCTTAAAAGACCAGGAATTGATATCTGTTGGCCCTGGATAAGATTAATGACATTAGTAGGTTAAGTGTATAAGCATCAAATGAATAACATCTTTATTCTTTTTCTCATTCCTCTTTTCCTTTTATCGGTTCCGTAGGGGCTGCCACTCGAAAACCAGACCCGGAGCCTGAGAAGCAGACAGACCATACTGTTAAAATTGCTGGAGTCATTGCAGGCATCTTGCTGTTCGTCATTATATTTTTGGGGGTCGTGCTGGTAATGAAGAAAAGGTGAGCAATTAATGGATGTTTTCTATGTCCATATCCATATTGTATCTCCTGCAGCAGTACTTAGTTTGGTATTGGTCAAAGTATCCAGCCACCTCTGTACCCACAGAGAATTAGTGTTTGTGTCTTTGTTTTATGTGTAACAACTCGAGGTTAATGATTCTAGCACTTCCTACATCAGTGCTGCATGATGGGCTCTAATAATAGGAGAGTATCTTGTCCTGTGTGAGTCTCCACCTTATTCGAAAGATCAGCTGGAAGCTAGATGTAGTTTCATTCTTGCATGTAAAAGAAATCCTTAGTCAAACAGGAGCTAGAGCTAAGGTAATTTGTGCTAAGAATGGGATCTGTGTTGTTCTGCATAAACTTCATTCCCTGAAAACAAAGGAAAATGTTACAATGGTGCTGAATGTTTCCAAATGCTGGTTCAACACACTAATGCATTGAGATTGTTTTGATTTGAATATCATTTGAAAACTGCTACATTATTAGAGGTGTAAGCATTTTAAAACTGTTTGCCTTTCTTAACACTGTAAGAGGTAAAATAGTAATGGGAAAAATATAGCTAGGGAGGTGGCACAGATAAGGAAAAAACCCCACCCATATGATCTTAGAAGCTTAGTCTAGATTGGGAGAAATTAATTAACAAATAGAATTAAGGTTTTAGGTTCTACAATGAGCAATGTGAGATTTGCAGCTGTTAGAGGTGGAGTTGGGAATGTGCAAGTGCTGTGTAAAGGGGCTGAGTGACAAATTCTCCTTCCACTTCTGCCACAGTCTCCTAACTGTGTCCCATAACCCCTCACCTCCTTGCTATTCCCCTTGAATTATCCCCGTTTTCCCTTTGAGAGTAATCCTGGCCTGATTTGGCTCATCCCAAGCCTGTGTGGTTTAATTGTATGTTAACTAGTTTGGCAGGTCTGGGATAGTCCAAACCCCTGAGCTGCCTGAATTTCTTCGAGAATTTGAACAGTGGAGGTGCACAGCAAAGGAGGCAGCTGTCTTGACAGTGCCTCAGGGCAGGCAACAGAAGTAGCTGCTTTTCAGGCTCCTTGAAGACAGAAGCAGGGCCATGAGTTAGAAGGGCTCTATGGAGAGAAAGGCAAGCCATGGCCAGGGCTGGGGGCTAGGTCATGACAGGAGGTGTGTAAAGCACTCAAAAGCTGCCATACAGAAGAGACTGAGACTTAAGCCCCAGGCTGAGTCTGACTGGGGCAATGGAATTGACCCAGTAACCAAGTCTGCTCAGTAAAATACAGTGTAGCAGGGTTGAAATCTGTTCTGACTTTGCAGTACTTTTTTCTTCCCACTTCTGATTTCTTGCATCATTCATACCTTCAATTTTAACAGTTGAACTCCCAAACTTCTCCCTAGGGCCAGACAACAGCACTTGGCATGCAGGGAGGAAGGCTTCTTGGATTTTCTGGCCAATCCTTCTTCCCACAATTCCTGACTAGCATTCATCATTCTCTCCGTTAAGTTCCGAGCCTCTCCTTAAGTGTTTCTGCCAAAGGTAGAATGTGTCCACCCAAGGGAGGAGACAAGTTATTCTTAATCTTGAAGGGAGCGCATTGCAAAATGATCCAAATAGTTTCAAAGTGAGTAAGGTGTCCGGGTCTCTGGCTAAATGGATGCTATGCCAGCTCCTGCTTAATTCTCTAGAGAAAAACTCTTTGATAATCTAATTATTAGAGGCAGGAGGGCTCAGATCCTAAGTGTTTGCATTAATGCAGAAGGATACTTGATTCCTTCTGTCTACCACAGCAGAGTAATTATTATTCATAGTAATTCTGTTGTTAGAGAGAAAGTGTATTATGTGAGCTTCCTTGGTTTTTGGAATAAATCTGATTGTGACAGAGATGGAACTATTGAAAATACAAGTCCAGGAGCTCTGTTTCCAAATACACATAATTTCATTGTGTAGTACAGAAAGAATGATACCAATAACTTAAACATGTCCCTGTATGATGCTTCAGCCTTGAACAAAACGAACTGAAATGAGTTGAAGCGAATATTAAAAACTAAGAATGGTTCATTTGTGTAACAGGATGTGACTAGGCTTTAATGAGAGTTTTGGGGGGGTGGGTATATTGTGTCCCAAGCCTCTAAAGCATCTGCTGTAGCATAGAAGATCTTGAATACAATTACACTCATGACTTAAGTGGAAGATGAAGCAATTATTCAATAGATTGTTATTGGTGCATTAATTCACTAGGCTGCTGAGGGCCCCTATGGTTTCACCTTGGTTCAGTTACTATGTATACATTATGCATTTGAAGAAAACGTATAAATCATGCCACAAGCTTAGTGTGACCACTGTGGTTTTGCAGTTCTGTGATATTTTAGGTGCTACTTTGGGAAACAATCTTATCAAGCTAGTGTGCCGTTTGACTTCTGCACTTCATCATTTTATTTCATTTAATTTATCAGGAGCTTTACTGGTGTAAAAATCTGAGTGAAAAATAAAATAGCACCTTGTAATTCAGTGGCACCTTTCCTCTGAGAACCACTTTGTTCTCTGCACTATTATGTGCAGACTCTCTGGGCTACAATGGTGGGTTTCACTGTGCTGAGTCTATGTGCTTTGAAGCTTGTCTTGTTTGGAGTTGGCTACAGCAAAATCCCATTCACATTCTGCTATCCCAAGGCATATCCCAAAGCAAATACTATGTGTTATTCATTCTTCCACAGAAAAGAGTCTTGTGTACTTGATCTCCAGATCGCACCAGTGGATGAAACCAACTCTGTCTCTGGGACTTCATAGTGCTTAATTAACTTAATATCAAACCATTTATTTCCGTTACCAAGAGATTTGGAAAGCAGTTTCACTTGTGTGATGATAACCATGACTTTGTCCAGCACATTCCTTAAATAGCTACCTCATTTCACTCAACAACCATTCTTTGCTTGGTTGGTGCCAGGCACCACAGATTTTCACAGATCAGTTCTCTTGAACTTTTAATTCAGTAGCCAGGTAGAGAAGACCAGCATTCAAGGAGGTTCTCAGTGCAGCACACATGTGCCTTGGATATACCCAATATCAAAGCAGTATGTAAAACTTTTGCAGATATTAATGGTCGCTAAACAGCATTATTAATTGCATTACTTAATGGTCTTCTGAAGTAGTTATATCATAAACCAGAGAGATTAGGTGGTCTAGCAATTCAGTACGTGGTTTGGAGTCACTAGTGAGGGTAGAAACATCATGGATGCTGAAGCATTTTCTGTATGGATGCTCAGCTTTTGAATGAAGTAAACCAAATTTGTAAACTTGGCACATGAGGCAGAGGAAGACTGTTAGTGCTTTCCTCTTTATCTCTCCACTTGGTTGTTCATAGTTCTTTATCCATCCTGTTCTATCTTTTCTTTATCTATAAGCATTCCTACATGAAGGGGTTGTGTAATGTAGTCCAGGAACCTGCAAGCTATTCCTAACACCAGTATAGTCGTAACAATGAGATGATTCTTCTCTGTGAAGTTAGAATACTGCCAATAGGCTTTCCTCTCCTCAGATATGCTGTGTATCTCTCACACAAGAGTTAACACAAAGTTAGATGAAAACAATACATGTGTTTCCACAAAATTGATCCACAATGAAGTGGATTTTGAATCAGATCCTGAATATCAAACTGTGGGCAAGGCCCAGTCTTTGATGTACTTGCGTAGAATTTTATAAAAACATTAAAAATAGAGAATGCACCAAGTTATTTCATCTTTTTGTCAACCTAAAGTGGAACAGTGAAAATGAGAGTACTGTTGCTACAACCTTTGGAAAAGCAATAGCAATTAAATCAAGACTTGCATAAATCAGACCTTTACTACTTTATTTTCTCCTTTCCTTTTTTGTTTCTTTATATTCTATTCAAGTTAAATTTTAAAATTTTGCATAAGTTGGTAAGTTGATGGCCCAACATTTGCCTAAAATCTCTTTATATGTCTTTGGGGTAGCTGTTTCCGTTGGGGTTGCCATTTTGTTGCTGCTGTGGGAGTGCAGTAAGGAAGCAGTTATTAAAATTTTATTCCATTGGCTTCTGATTCAGTTGTAGAATGGAGTTTTTCTGATCATAAAAAGGCTATTTTGTTTTGCCTGTTTTTAGTTTCTGTTTTCAGCTCTCTGTGCCTGAGCCTTCCATGAGTTTCTAATGTATGTAATTGTGGCGTCTGTTTAAGTCAGAGACCTTGGTTCTTGGCAGTGGATAAGGAAGGGTTTTGCACTCAGTGGAGCTGGGCTGGGAATGCATTGTTCCCATTCCCTGGTAGCAAATCAGGCTGTTCAGTTACACATACTCCTTTGCCAACAATTTCAAACACTTAGGATACAAATTGAAGATGATAAGGCTGAAGGAAAATTCCAGGCTCCTTTCCCTGAACTTTGTTTTTCCCTGTAGGCCAACTGCAAAAGAGAGATGATGAAAGAATCACTGAGGTAATGACATGGTTCCAAAAGTTTCCATTCTGATGGGTCAATCCTTCTGCAGCCAGCCTGCTGTGCTGGTTGTGGTAAATTTTATAGTGGAGACTTATTCTACAAGTGGTGTTCATGAAATTAATTCATGTCTTCAGTCCTATAGGAGTTAAAAGTGCTTAATAGTGTCACTGTATGCAGAAACAGTTTATTGACATAAAATAACCTCACTACCAGGAAGTGACTGAAGAGCCATGCTCATAAGAAAATTTGGCCTAAATTGGCCAGAATCTTTGCATCTTTTTTTAATAGAAAAAGACTTTTCATACATAGACAGAAACTTCAGTTTGTATTAATTTTGTAGGAGGAAAAAAAGGAGCTTGTCCATGTTTCTTACAAAAGCTGAATCCATTCAGTTATGAATGGTGCTTTAACATTGGCCTGAAATGCTTGTATAAAACTTGCAAGTATAAAACTTTTTGTTTCTGCAGAATTTTAATGTATTCTTTTTACCTGTTTCTTTCATTGTTTTTGAGAGTCAAAACCTTGGTGCTCTTTATCAATGACTTTTGTATTGAAAATCTCACAACTGTAGCAATATAAAAATAGCTGGAGCTTGAGACTTCCAATTTTTCTCGTGTTACATAAATGCTTAATGGGACATTTACACACAATAAAGTTCCTGGATTTTCAGCATTTTTTTTTCATAAGGAATAATTTATCTCTATAACATACTTGGCAGAATTCTGCATATAAGTACCAGCAATGCTTCACTGATTAATTGTATTTATTGTTGTTTCTCAAATTATTATACATCTTTTAGAAGTATGAGAACATTTGTACTAATTACATTAAATCTCTCTCATGGCAACATATGGCAAGAAACAGGGTTGGCAGTGTCATGAAATTCTAAATCAAAGTGAGAGAGAATGAGTAATTCTGAAAGGAAAGGTAGGGGGAAATATAATTATGACTGAACTAGAGAACAACTGCTTGCTTTTGGTGCAGGTAAGTGCTTTGATAGGACGTAATCCCGTGCTCCCTATGGAATGTAAAGAGGCTTACAACTGTTTTGCTGCTTGCCCCTTACTCTATTCTTAGATACCTTTTAAAACTCAACTTTAGCAGATATACATTTTCCAGATGTGCCATGTGATTAAATATGCAGTGTGTAGCCTCTTGTTTTTGAACAATACTGTTTGCATCAAAAAATGGGAATAAAAACTGGGAAATATTTCTAACGGCATCTTCACACAAAGAAGATGAGAGAGAAAATTTGATGAAAGCCTGGTTTTCAAAGGGATGCCTGAAGCATGTAGCCAGAGGCAAGTTAACATTAGTTATAGTTCTTTGCAAGGCCTGTTTACATGTTTCCTCTGTAGTCAAAGGGCTGTATGCATGTGCTGTAAAAATTACAAATGCCTACATGGTTCCTTTCAGTCTTTTATCTTACTAACATGCGAATGCTAGTTGACATTACGCTCAGAGATGTTTGAAGATCTCCAGCCTTCTTTTAATTGCAGTCAATATGTGGAATTCATTTGGGTTGAAACTTGCCCTTTCTGGAGTCCTGCTTGTAGTGGGCTCATAACTGAGGGAGGGAAGGATGTAAAGCAGAGGAGCATAGCTGGAGGGCATCTGTACTTTGTGCTCACACAGAGCATGCTTAGGTGGAGTATCTGGCTGTGCAAGAGGTTATGCAAGGCTGACTGAGCCCATATGTGTCAGGGCAGTGATGCTAGGTCTCCCAAGCTGTTCTTTGTGGCATTTACGTGGGCAGGAATAACATGGATACAGGGTCAGTTCTTGCTTTTATCTCTGCCGCATGGGGAAATACCACCAATATAATTTTAGCTCATAAGGATAGACTTTTTATGTGCATGACAGTAAGTATCTTTTCCTTCTGAATTTAAAGGGTTATTTAAAAGCTGAAATATTAAAAAAGCTGTGGCCATTGATTTTCCCCCTCTGGAAACAAGTTCTTTCAAAGGCAGAACTGACTGCTTTAAGTAGAAAAAGGGATAGGCTAAGGTTCTACAGTGCTATGACAGGAAGGGGAGCTACTTAAAGCGTATTCTGAAATTCTGTATTGCTAAGCTTCTAACACCATGCTAGAATTTCTATATCCTTACTCCTAATGCAGCTGAAGTGTAGTCAGAAGTGGTTTAGCCCTTTTACTGGGGATATTTTTGTGTAGTGTATGCAGATATGAACAGACATGAAATATTTAACATTATTTAGTGAGTGTACCTGGTTTGATTTAACAGTTGGAGATGCATTATATATTGTATTGCTCAAAGTAATGGAGATTGGATATGTCACCTGTCTGTTCCAGAAACATTGCATGATATGCCCAGGTATACATTCTTGCTATCTTTCATTTGTGTCACCAGTTCAGGTCTCAATTTCATCTTGATTTTTCATACATTAATATTTGACTTTTCTTTCCTTCCATTTCATCTTTTCCACCACTGCCTAATCCTTCCACCATCATGGCAGAAGAAGCTATCACTCCTACACTTACTACCTGTAAGTAACTTCTTTGTCGTCAGAGACACACTTTCTGCCATGTTGTTCCATGCCTAAGTAGTGAATGCTAATACTGAAAGTTCCTTTATAAAAACATACTTTGTAAAAGTTTCACCAAGATAAAAACAACATGGTCAATAATGTAATTAAATATTTGGCTTTATAAGAGTTTCTTATGTTTCATACTGTGCATTAGAGTCCTTTGAATAATGTTATGTAAAGAATTTTCTTAATTGAGAAGTAGTAGGTGTAAATACCACTACTATGTCAATGAGAAATTTTCATGCCTAAATAACTATTTTGGAATTTATTTTGTAGTTGTTGGGGTTTAGGTTTATAATAATTTGGAGGGAGGGGATTTGAATTGTCCAGACACCTGTCTTTCAAACCAAGACAGAAGTTTATTTCTCATTTGTACTGTTGAAATTACAGCACTGGTTAGACATGTACCAGCATTTCCATTTGTTACTGTGTACATATTACTACTTTTTTATGAATAATGATCATGCATAAACATCATAAGTTACCGTTCCTGGAGTGAATTTCAGAGGGGAGAGCACTAAAATATGAGGGCAGGATGAAGCATGACTTTCAGTAACAATTTTTTTGTTTTGATACACTCCTTAGTAATACCATTATATGCTTCTTTATTTACCCAAAGCCTCGCTTCGTTCCCTGTTGTCAGCAGGTGATGAATGGGAAGGGTTCTTCTGTGAATTTAGAAAATCCCTTTCTGAGGTTGTTCACTTTTACTTGCTTTGCAGGTACAAGGAGTACATAATAGATTAGCAAACTACTAGGGATCTTGCTTAGTTGCAAAATGAGTTGCATTTAATCTTGTATAATCCTGTTGGCCAGCAGCAAGCATCTGCTATCCAGTAGTTATCTGTTTTCTTTAAACCTCAGATTTAAAAGTCATGGGAACCTATGAGATATTTTTACATAGTTACAGAAGTTGAGGTGTTACATAAGACAGATTTTAGTACCAGTCTTTAAGCACATATGGTGGTAGAATGCTCTTGAAAGGAACACATTTCAGTAATGCTTTTGTTTAAATGTAATATGAAGTTTGTCATGTTCCTTCTAGTTGCTCTTCAAACTTTTTAAATACTTTTTCTCCCAGTTTATATTTTGAAAAAGCATCAAACATTCATTTACAGAATTTATTGAAAAATTATTAAATGTTTTCTATCTTGAAAACTTGGTCTTCAAGAAATCAAGCAGAACCATTCTTCAAATGAATTAAAGCAACTAAAATTTAAACCTCATAACTGAAATTCTCTAAAACTTCATAATATAATGAAACTGCTCTTGTGGTTGGTAATTCCAATTTCATATTACCTTATTTGACACTTTATGTATAGTGCAAGTTTTTTAAACTGTTGTTTAACACAGAGTATTAATGCGGAGTCAGAAAAAATAAGCTCTTCCACAGATACAGTATTCCAAATTTTGTTTCTGTTTCTGAGATGAAAATACATAGTTTCCATGAAATACACTTTTAAAAAAAATGAAATCAGTTTGGGACCATTTAAATACAGTTCTTCAAAATGTCAACAGAATATAATACAGTAAGCCATGTAGCATGGTCTTGCCTTAATAAGTAAATATATTTAAATTTATATTTTAATATGATTCATCTCTCAGGGTTAAGTAAAAAAGAAAATTGAAAGAAATGGAACATTAAATGAAACTGTTTCATTATTTAGAGAAATTGGATTTTTTTTTCTTCTTTTTCCACAGACAAAGGAAAATGTCTGAATTTAAATGGTTTCTTTAGGTTTTACAATCAGCTTTTGTCCCTAGTTTTGCAATCACAGGGACTGTTAATAGTGGATGGAATAGAGCATGTCAGGATTATTCAAAGTACTCTCCTAGTGACTTCAAGAAAAGATCTTTTTGTTAGTGTGATACAACTTCAGTAACTGTGTAGCTTGGGTTGATGAACTATTCCAAAAGAAATTGTGGGATTTTGACCTCATAGTGTTTCGTTGCCCATCTGGCAAAAAGAAAGGAAGTAAGAGCCCTGAAAAGTGCAGTGCAGTCAAGATTGGCCGTCAGTAGGAGGAAATATTTTGGACCAAATTCTCCACCTGTTTACGTATCACACAATTTCACTGAAATTGGTGGAAATCTTAGATGAATGCAGGATTCATTACGGTTTTATTTTTAGCTGAGGAAGTTGGTATGAATTATAAAATGTTCTATATTTTGAGAAACATAATTTCAAGTACTCTGCCATTGCTAATTTACCACTTCTATACTGAGTATCATATTCAAATTTACTGATTAGTCATTGTAAATGCAAGCTGTAACATCCAAGTGAGCATCTATGCACTGAAATAGTTACTATTGTCTTGTGTGCTGCTTTCCTTGTGTGCTGTGGACCTCTTTTTCCTAGCAGACTGCAATCTCTGCCACTTCTAGATCCATCCTAAATTAAAATTTAAAAAGAAAAAGAATTGGCAGATGCCTAGAGCTGCTGATGAATCATCAGAGGTGGACCTACAGCTGTGCATATTTGGCAGAGAATTATTTCTATTTTATCTTGTGTTTACTAGTTAGCCAGTCAATAGATATTACAGATAAAAGAGTTGAGTACTGCTATTGAGAATTCTTTTTAATGGGCCTAAGTACCTCTGCCAGTCTTTCCTCCCACTCCTGCATTCCTGACATCTGGTGCATTTTTTACCTTTTGCCTCTGTCAGGCAGCACACTTTTTTTTTTTGTCTGGACATAGTTAGTCCTCTAAATTCCTTTGTTCTTAAGATTAGAACAAATTTCCTAGTGCTCATTAACTCTGCAGCAGGTCTTTGACTTGGCACTTGATTCCAGGTGGGAAAAAAGAAGAATGGATATGGTGTCATTAGTTACTCTGGCAATGAGTGATGTTCTCAGCATGGCAGGTGGCACTGGCATGACTTCTTGCTCCTGACACATTTTCTGATGGGCAAAACCCCTGTGCCACGGGCTGAAAAAGGAAAAGTGCATTAGTATTTTGTTGTGTAATTATGGTTAAATGGACTAGGCGAGCCTGTTGGTGAGGTGACAGCGAGCACCGCTGTGCTGACCATTGGCCTTTTGTATTCAAAATTTTAATTTTTATAAAGATTCTGCCCTTGGAGCTCATTAATCATTTGTCAGGAGCTAACAACTACATCTCATGAAAATTAAATCATCAGAAAAACAAATCGAGTGCTTGGACCATCAGAATTTACTCCATACACTGTTGCCTGATAGTTTGGCCAATTCAATTTACCCCAGATTCTTGGGCAGATAGTTACAGACTGTAGCTTTTATAAGTTCCTTTCTAGAGAAGATTTCATTATATTGCTATGAGTAGGATGTATACCAAATTAAAATGCAAAGCTGTGAAGGCAGCTTTTGATGCTGTTCCTCAGTTTGAGCTTGATATCAAAATGATATGTTATGATTATTATTGAAATTAAGTACTTATGCAACAACAGTGCTGCACAGCAGTTAGGTGCATAATGTTATTATATTTTTGTGCCTTTTCACAAATCATTTCAGCTTGTGAAAGGTGAAGTAGGGAAATAGGAGACAATTATTACCCAATATTCTTATACAATGCTAATCATGTTAGGATCTTAATAGTGTGGAATCTGCTATTGTGTGTCCCAGCACTAATCATCTAGGTAGGTGCCCTGGAACAGAAGTGCATCAAAGGTGCCTCGTCTGTATGGAAATATCAATGCCAAAGCCTAATACTATATTAAAATATTAATATAATAGACTTATAGGTTCTATTGCCTGGTACTTAGTGTATGACACAGGGGACAAAATTCCTCCTGCAAGAAAACTAATTCCACTAACATCAAGCTTTTTCGTATAAATGTGCATGAAAATATATCCTACTTTTCACGAGAATTTGATAGTTTGGGGCCCAATTGAAGTATGCTTTTCTTGTGTACCTCACTTGAGTTCAGGAGCCTGGGAGTCTGTTCTCAGTTTAGTTCTCTTGCTTTGTTAGCAGATACTCAGTTTTGGCTTCTGTATCTCTGTATAGAGACTTAATTTCCAGCTGTTTGCCCGGTCCCACTGCCATTGTCCTAGCACTTAGGGCAGAGAGCACAAGGTTAGTAGATTTGCAAAATGAACCTAATAATTAATGTAATAACATTTTCAAAATGTCAGTGGTGTCAGAACTCTAAACAGTGATTTCTGGGTAGTTCCACAGAATATGCAGCCTTCGCATTTAAAATTTCTGTAGTGATTCAAAAATAGTGAAAGAGGTTAGAAACAGTCCTGTTTTCTCAGCTGCAGTTGCCCCTGGAAGCAGAACGAGATCATGTTTGCATCTTGATGGTGGAGGAGAGTGTTGAACATAAAAAACACGAATGTGTTTGAACTGCTTGATCTGTTAGACTATACCATAGAATCCTGAAACAAAAAATAACCATGGATTTCTGTAATTGTCTTGTAAGCTAGATTTAAATGATATGGGGATGTCCCAAGAGTTTTGTTGTATGTTGCAAAGTCTACTATGTCTACTTACTGAAATCTTCAGATAATATTTGGTGTCCAAAATAAGGCAAGAAGGGTTTTCTACTAAATCACCATTGCTGAAAAACACATTTTTGTGCTATGTGCTGTATGCTTTGTGTACAGATGTATAATATCTAGCTTTTATAGCAAGCAGGGTCAGAATTGGGATTTTATTTTTAATCAAAATACATGATAGAGGTTTTTTAAATCTGAGGTCGTTATTTCTTATATTGATTCCTTGTATCTTCTGATTCTTTGGGATCTGGTTGTATTGCCTTATAGCCAAGGCTTACATTCCCATTTCACTGTAGAAAAGATTGTAAATAATCCTTAACACACTGGCCAGCAGTAAGTAATTATTTTTTAAAATTTTATTAGCTCTTTCTGAAGCACGTGAGGGAGTGGCTGGTGTTTTCAGGGGCATGTCTGTGTTGCCTCTTTCTTGTGTCCTCTGTCATTAGTGCTGTTGCTGTTACTGTTTGTTTTCTTATCTCGTTGCTGTTTCCAGTAAATTGTTCTTACCTCTATCTTTACCTTTTGTTGCCTCCAATTTGCTCTCTCACAAGGGGAGAGAGAGTGGAGCTGGGAATGAAAGAGTGTATCTTTGATTTGGAGTGGTTTCAGTGGAAACACTAAGTTGGAGAATGCCATTCCTAAACCATGACACAAATTACTGTTTGTGCTCCATTAGTGTCAAGCAATAAATTTGCAGATGAGCTGAGGTTTGGAGATTTTCCTGTCCTTAGAGGGGACACTACTTGTTTGATGAAGGTACCAGCCATTTAGTGAGGGAAACAATGTTACTGTAGAACAAATAAATGGTTGTGCAGCCTAGAGACATCTTTGTTCTTTCCATGCTATTAAAAGCTTTGCGTCGTTTTCTAAACTAATATATGGGATTTGAATTGAATACTGAGGTTGCTTTTAGAAATTGTGAAATCCATATACTCTTGTAGGATAAGCCTGAAAAAAAGCCTGTCTTTGCTATAATGCTGAGATACAATGCATATACTTGGGAGAGAAAGAGATGATAGTGACAGCTGTGTGTATTGAAGAAGTTACCATTGTATTTGAGTATTTGTGTTGCCATCCTGTGTGATTCTTGATGAGGTACTGTTACCAGGGTGGCCTGTCTTCTCTATAAAACGATGTATTGGATAAATTTTCAATTAGCCTGTTGACATTGGGGTTTAGCTTTCTTAAAAATTTGATTCCCAAATCAGTCATGCTTGCTGTCAACAGCAGTCATTCTTGGCACTGAGATTTTGCCATTATCAACCATCATTGTTGAATTATACTTTCAAAGATGGTATAAGGTGAATCATCTTCATGCACTTTGTTTCAAACTTTTCCCTCAGGGTGCTATTTATGTGGTTTTTACTCTGAAATTGTATTTCTGTGTACACAGATAGCCCAAAATGACTTTAAATGCCTCAATTTTAAATACACAAATAGGAAGGTGAGTTTCATGTTTTAGTATTAGTATTTATTTTACAAGGGAATAATAGTGTTGGAAACTGAGTTTCTCTAAAAGCCAATTATGCTTTATGTGATTGTAAATGTGTTAACAGAAAGTAGAGAATTTATGCTGCATATTCAGACCAAAATTCATTTCATAATTTATGTTGCCCTGCATTTTTTCTAAAAGATTGAAGTGTTAGCTTTAAAAATGGCATTATGAAATATTGAACTGATTGACAGAATATGTCTGCAAAAGATGGGACTACAGGGAATAAGGTAAAGGATGCTTTGTATTTCTCCTGGTCTCAAGGAGGACAAGGAAAAGAAAAAATGCTTAAAGAAAGATGGGTAGAAGAAATCATACAGTGAATCTAACCCTAAGACTTTGTAGCTCCAGTAAGCCACAGACTTAGTCACTTCTGTGGTACAGATAAGAGCAACTGTAACAAGATGTTCGTGTCTGTTGAGTGATGCCAGCACAGGGCACCGAGGTGTTTTAGTCATTAGTGTTGTGATAGCTTCTGCTGAGGGATATTTGTTTAGTTGAGCTTGTTATCTGAAATCTGTTCTCTGTCGCTGCATCCTCTGGGGGATGATTCGCATGAAGTGTATTTCTTGAGCCTACCTGCAGTGGTTGTGGCCAGGTCAATGGTGATCCACCTCAAGGTAGCATCTATCACTACTGAGTGTTAATTTCACAAGGAAATGTTGGAAACGTTCTAATCTTGTCTTCTTTTCCTACTTCTCCTTTACATTTCCTTTCTTACCTAGAGTACACCTTGAGCTCCCTTGAAGAGTAGACTGACAGATCCCCAAAGGGAAGATCAGTGGCCATTTGCTTTCTGCACTGTCTAGATGACCAAAATCATCATTCATTTCCAAATTTTCTGTCATTTTTCTTGGTCATTGACTCCCTGCCCTAATTACCTATTTCTAGCGTGAGAGGATAAGGAACCGTATCTCAGGTGCTTTCTTCTACTCCTGATGACTCTCACCTTCTGTTTCCACTTGAGAGTCTGTGCAAGGATTCTGTCTGACCAGGGTCCTTCCTAATTTCAGGGCAGTATTGCACTTGCAAAGTGTATCTGGGAAACATGCATCAACTTTGAAACTGAGCATCACAAAAGCTAATCAAATAAGGAACCAGAGAAATGGACTGTGCTGTGTGCTAGCATATCTAGCAGAGCCTGCCTGGCATTTCTTCAGCCCCAGACAGCCTGTTGCAAAAGAATATATCTTTCCTGAGACTTATCATAATATATTAGAATCATGACTCCATTTCATTTACAAATGTGCAAGAAAGGATTTGTTATTACTGCTGTTATTACTATTAGACTGTAACATTTCATGTATGCTACAGAGAGAAATCTATAGGACTGTCAAAAAAGTTTTGCATAGTTCTGTCAGTTCCTGCGCTAACCTGACACAGTGATCCAAGTAAAAAGAAGCAGTAGTTCGAGCAGAGCAGAGTGAACTATCTGCTCCTGTGAGTACTGAACTGGTGAACATAAAGACGCACGTTTATTTTTCCTTTTAGTGGCTGAAGCTCAGGCCTGTTTCTGCGTTTGAACTGAGATCCCTCAGTGAGATATTGAACCAAATGTCTGGGGGTGTCTTGATTATACTCAGTTCACCTGCAGAGGGAGGTGGCTTCTCTCCTTCACTCCCATTCCCTGATCCTCTGATCATGAAAACAGAAGTTTGAGCTTCCAGAGGCATGTGTCTTGTCTGAAGAAAAGGCAGAGGAAAACATTTGGCAGCCTGTGCATTTCACAGCTGAACAGGAATGAGAGAATCAGCTGTTTAGAGCAGTTATGCCACTCCATACCTCCTGTTTCAAAGTGATAGTGTTCTTTCCTCCTGTGTTGACATCAATAGCCCAAAATAAAATCTTCCAGTATGGATTTCATCAACATGTTCACATTCAGTATAATAATGCAATTTACAATATTTGCTGCAGCTACCTAGTTTTTCCTTACATTTTAGGTAGAAAGGCTTGTATTTTGCCATTTATGGTCCTATTTGGAAATTGTCAATGGAAAGGTCACTTCAGATCAATTAAGTTCCTGGCTTACAGTGTATTTTCAAAAGCAGATGAAATACGGAATGCTTTGTTTTTACTGGCTTTTTCAGGTCAGATTGTCACGTTTATGATATGTGGTAGATTACAGCTCTGTTCCTTAGCTATAACATCCAGGTGTTACTGGCAGAAGGACTTTCCTTTCTGCTTACCCACACAGGGAGGAGCCATGTCTGCACTTTAATATGATGAAAATAATGTAAGATAATTTAGGCTAACAAAAGAAGAGACGCCTGTAAGAGTGTTAGTAAACCAAAGAGATTACCTATTCTGTGCTCTAAAAAAATAAATTAAATAGAGAACAGAATTCATTGATTGTATGTTGAGTCCTGATCTGTGCTCCCAGCAAGAACAGAGAGCATGTTTGTTTTATTAATAGGTAAATGCAGTTTCAATATTTGATGTCATCCAAAGCACTATAAATCTATTGTGAGGCAGTAGTACTGAGCATTCATGGAAGTGTCTTGTCCAGTCCTGTCCAAAAAGTATTATACCTAACTTGCTCCTTCGATCCTACCATTGTTGTCTTCCTTCCAACTTCTTTTTGAATACTGCTGTGAGCAGCTCTTAAGCCTGCCTGTTGTTCTCCTGGCCATTTACTTTTTCATCTGTTTCTCTTCTTACTCTGCTCCTCCTTTTACTTACTGCTCCTATTCTTCATCCCCTTCTCCTTTACCCCTGCCCCAGATAGCAAAGTGTCTGTCATGGTCTGAAAAATATTTCTTTAGGACTGCCTTATTTTCATTCTCTGTGCTTGGCATTTTCTCTGGGGATTTTTGCATTGGGAATTGTTTCCTGGGAAAACCCTGCACTGTTTTTATTTGTTTATTTTTTTCTTACCTAAAAACTGATTTAGACTTTTAAAATATTCACCTCCAAGTTTAAGCATAGCATGCAATATTTTATATTCAAAAATGAAAATAATTGTCTTAAGCAACTGAACACTAATTTTATATAACATTAATTTTAAGAAGTGCATATAAATACGCATATTTGCTTATGTCAAAACAAGGTAATGCTTACTGTATTAAGCACAGCTTTTCATTTTATGCTCTCTTGTTCTTCATTGAATCTTAACCTTCACTCGTTTCTTTAATTTAGGAGAAAAAGCCATTAAACATAGATACTTCCTGAAAGTGTGTGCTGCATGAAAGCTTTAATTAAATCTACAAGTAAAGCTTTAAAAGAACAAGAATCAAATTAATTGCAACAAGGACCATGCATTTATTTCTGTGACAGGCCCTTGCACATTAGAGAAAAGGCAATCTGTGTACCCTTATCTGAATTAGCAAACTCAATATCACTTTTCATTAGCATGGTAGGTCATTGCCATGCATCTTCAGTGTGACACTGTTTACATGTTAATGACCTCACAAATAGAGTCTGTTCCAAATGCTTTGCAGTAGCAGAAAGTTGTAAATCCATGAAGTGGAATAAACTGTCCTCTGCTTTCTGCATCGTTGCTTCTTGCAAGTTCCCCTCTAGACTGAGCTTCGTAATTAGGCAACAGTATAATTAAGGCAAATTCAGTAAATGCAAATAGGGCAAAAGGATTTATGGCTGATTATGGTTCTTACAGCATACCTGAAATAAATTGATTTCTAAGCATCACTATTTGTTGACTTTTCAGTGACATGGAATCTAGAGGTAGAAAGTATTGTTCACAGAAAACACTGAGAGCTTGAGTTAGCATGAGTCCATGATGATATATTCAGATTTACATGCTGACAAACATGAAAAAAACACTGAAAGATTCAGTAAAACATACTACTTCAGTTGTTTGGAGTGTGATTGCTCTGTATGAAATGAGATTTTTTAGATTATAAATATATATTTTCCCCCACTGTATAATGTAATGAAACCAGCATGCTCCCTAAAATCATATCCTTAAAGAAAATATTATATCTGGTAATTTGACTAGACAGTGGAAAGCTTCACTGCATTAAAATCCTGGAATGATAAAGCCAACATCAAATGAGTAAAACAAACCCAGCATAACCACTTAAATTTGACTGCTCAAAATAGCTAAAACAAGGCCCGTTCTGATAGCCTGCTGTGCAAATTCCTCTAAGTGCTGAATACCCTCGGTTCCCATTGCCATCAGCACCATGCAGAATCTGGTCCTGTATTTGGATGTCTCAGCCCTGCCTGAGCACAGAGCCTGTTTTTCACTGCTCAGGTGCAGCCCCTGCCTGCCTGGTGCTGCAGAGCTCTGTGGTTCTGCTACAGCATCCTTGGGAGGTGCTTTGCAGACAGAGAGCGATGGCTTCTACTTTGGTTGCTCACCTAATATGCAAAGCAAGTTTAATTATATGCTGTCCAACTCTCTCTGCTACGTATTTTTCCACTTGCTGGTTCTGAGTGAAATACATATTTTCTACGTGCAGAGGTTACTAGTTAGTGTACAGTTCCCCTGGAAGCATTTATGGCTAATCTTGCCCTCGGCATGCGTAGTGCAGCTAAGTACTAATTAAAGGTTAAAGAATAGGGATCCATCTTCTCTGTGCCCGATGATTAGAGGGTTGTGTTCTGCATGGAATCAGGTGCAACACTGAACTGGACAGAATTGTTGGGGTGTTGCAGAACCCAACTATATGAGACTAAAATTCGAGAGACTCCGGATTTTCTCGCAGCGTGACAAAGGACCAATAAATCACTGTCTTGTGTTTTGTAATAAATTAGCCGGTTTACTGTGTTTCATATGAATATGTGATGCTGCAAGGCATACATGGGTAGAATGTAGATTTGATTTCATAAGGGGCATTTCTTTTGTCCTACATACTGACTTCTGAAAATTGTCCATGGCCCAGTTGTACAATTTTTCTATTAAATACAAAGAGAGATACACTTCTGGTAAGGCGATAAAGTCACCATGAAAATCCCTGCCATTTCTCAGATTCAAATAATAAGCAATTAAAGCAAGTTTTGATGATTCTTAAATATTGCCGTGACTGCTGGCATTCATGTAAGAGAACTGAGTGATAGAGCTGTGGTGGCAGATATAAAACTTGGCTGTTCAGTGAAAGTCTGTCTTTGCCCAACAATTTCCCCCCTATTTCCAGAGGTTTTGTAATTTTAATAGTTCTGCAGAACCTTTCAGACCAGTACTCAGTCTATAGCTTTGCAATTGTTTGAATTTATCCTTTCAGAAATCCTATTGTTCCCTTCTTTCTAGTAGGCTTCTTCCTGATGTAAAAACCTAATAGCAATTGATTTAAAAAACATCTTCCAAATAAGTCATGGAAACAGCATGGGAATCAAGAAGTCTGGTTTCTGCTGCCAGTGCTGATGAAAGTTCCTTGGGTGCCATATTCTCCACATTAATTACGTTTTGGTTGGTATTAACTGCTGCAAAGTTATCAGAGGTCTGATAGTCAGAGAGGCAGAGTACTTCATGCTTCCTTTACCCTCACTTGGATTTTGGAAAATTTGTTCGTTTCTAAACAGAGAGGCAGCACTGCCAGAGTATATATGTTGCTGGAATATTAGTACCTGGAAATCAGTGATGGAGACATCACCAGCTCAGTCAGGGTTACCAACACACACTTGCAAAAACACATTCTCTTAGGAGCAGCCCTTGCAAAAGCACCAGGGGAGGTGTAAAGTGTTTTCTCTGACCGTAGCTGCTTTGACACTTCAGTGGCTGCAGAGCTGCATTTCCCACAGTAGGAACAATCAGCATCCAAGCTTTACTGTGTGAACTCTTCAGCACTTGGATTACTCTTTTAACAAAAGAAATTATTATGTAAAGCCCACATATTGCAATAGAAGTTCCTTTTGATAAAGGTATGGAAACAGTAAAACAGCATGATGCAGTAATGTAGCATCTCATAATTTTCAGGAATGTATGAATAAATTAGCTAAGCCACTATGCCACTTACAGTCCAGTAATTTGCTGTCTGGTTAGAAGAAGTCATATAGCCATAGGGTGAAAATAAGATGGAAAAGGTCATATGATTAAATTAGCTCCATTCAGACAGGCAATGCTTACATTTTTTTTGCTCTGATTACAGAAGATCAACATTAACTCAAGCAAATATGATTAAGTTAGTGACCCTCAGAAATGGGAATTAACCTCAATGATAAATGAAAGATTACTGTCCGCTACGAGCATTCCAAGATACACTACTCTTGGTTAATCACATCTTTCAGCTATGAACTCTGCATTTAACTGCCATTCTGAATATTTACAAAGGAATGCACCTCCCTTAATACAGGATGCAAATATTAAAACCTATTCTCCTTTTATTTTTGACTCACAGTGTTTTTTAGTAACACAAGAAATGCCTACTCTGGTCCTAGTGCTCATTCCATTTAATATTCTATCAGGTTTGTCACTATTTTCTTCTTCTGTTGTAAACAGGTTTGTCTGAGAAGTGCTGTTTTCCATGTAATTTAGTCTCTTGTGTTTCCTATCACTGCATTATTGCCTAGTGGGTTAAAAATATTTACCACAGGTTAAAATTTTGGTCATATGTTTCTCCCTTTTTAATGTTTGGTTTATTTTAATATGGTAGACTTTCTTAGGAGAATGGGTTTTTCTTCCACTGTGTCCTGCTATATTCTAGTGAAAATCTGGGCATAATTTATAGGATATGATTTTCATAGTATATCTCTTGTATTAGTCTACTCATGGAGAATCTAGACTTTTATTCTCAAAACAGTTTTCTTTTTCAAAGTTTTTTAATATGGGTGAGAAATTGCAGTAGTCCAAGAAGTTGTAATGCACTGTGAAGACTCACTTGATGTTACTTTGATACTTGTGAATTTCTTTTGAAGGAAGTACTTTTCTGTCTTGCATCATCTGAGAGCCAAGTGTGTATATTGGAGTAGCTAACCAGGAACAAAACTCAGCAGGAAGGGTCACTGTCCTGGTTCATGATTGCTGATGAGTCACCAAAAGTTCAGAACTAAGTTGGCTTGTCTTCATCTTCCCCATATCTCGCTGCCCTTCAGAGTACCTGTGATCAAGGATTTTACCATTGGACTTTGATGATCTTAGAGGTCTTTCCCAGCTTTCACAATTCTATGTTTCTCTGTATAAAAATTCATGCAGATCATGCCTGTGACAAAGGGGATCTCCGTGCACCTTTTAGCCATTTGTTGTAATTTTATTAAATTCTGTGCATTTGGTTTCACTTTGGTGTTGAGAAATGTCCGCATTGCAGACTTTACAGTGAGCTCTAGCAGAAGGAAAGACAGTGAAGGACTGACTTTTTTTGTTGCTTGTTTTGCTGTTGAATACTTATCAGAAATTAAATCAAAACAGCTGTTTTAAAAATCAGGCTAAACAGACTAGTTTGCATATTTAGGACAGCAACATTGTTAGCAAGGAAACAATAAGTAGTTAAATGGTTACTTAGAGTTTTTGCATTTTGAAGTGATATCACCCCCTCAATTTTGAGTAATCCTTGAGAAACTGAATTGAGAAACTAACTACACGTGTCACATGCTACTTCTTCAGTATCAACTAACATAACATTAATGTCACAGTTTCTCCTGCTCTCTGCAAGCCCTTGTTTTATTGAATTATGTGCTACAATGATACTGTCATCTTTACAGAAAAAAGTCTTTGCTTTCCTTATCTGTCCAAGGTCAGCAAGAAGGAGAGTGTTCGTTTGTGTCGTATGCGTGCAAGTCAGGAATGAAATGTTAAAGAGAGGTTGAATAGACCAGCAAATGTCCTAGGAGTTCAGATGCAGTTAGTTTGCCCTTGCTTTAGCTAGTGAGAGTGATTCGACAGCTGTACTTTGTAGTTTCTTCCTTTTGGAGCATGTGATCATGCTTTGATAGCAGCCCTTAATCTATTATTAATGTAGTTGTATGTAGATCAAAACTGAAGAACCTTGGTCATGTCAGAAAGTAATGCAAGTCTATTTTTAAATCATTTGAGGATGTATCTGAAGTGAAGGAAGTGAAGCGCCAGAGTACTGCCATCAGATACTTCATACCTCTGTCCCTCTATGCAAGCTGCAATCTGAAGCTCTGCAACTGTAACTGTACATGTAACTGCACAATAAACTTCCTCAGGTTTTTCTCACAATACCTAGTAAATAAATGTCTCCTTGGAGTCTTTTCCATTTGTTGATTTTGAGCTGTGGCTTTTTATCAAGCTTTGAAGAAGAGACTTTGAGACTTTTTTTGGATGAGGTCTTACTAACATCTAGTTGCCAACATTTTGATGATAATCCACATATACCAGCTTTCTAAATTAAGGGGGCTGATGTAGTCCTATGTTTTTCTCTAATAAAGTCATTGTTACAGAATTATTACAGAATTGTTGTAGAAGTAATGCAGTATGTGTGATGTTCACTCTCTCATCCTGAAGTGGGCTTTTTATGAGTTTAAGATGATGTAACTGGCTAAAAAACTTCACTGTGAAAGAGCTCATGGCCTGCTATGACCTCATCTTCAAACAAGCTTTCACCCTCCTTTTGCATTAGTCACTATCTCTGCATGGATGATCTTTAAAAAGTGAGCAGTTCAGCTGTTAACATGGCTGTCTTTTAACTCAACAAGACCTTTTTGAGAAGAAAATTTGGAAGCTGGTGCTAGGGTGCCTCAGGGCGTTTCATTCTGCTTGTAACAAGTCTCAAGACGTGAGGCAATTACAGTTCCACATCTTCACTACAGGAGACAACTGAAGCAGCACACAGACACCAGATAGTAAGACATGAGACAAATGACTGTGAACTGGTAACAACCAATGGGCTGTATCATCCCCCTCACATTCTTGCTTTCCTGCAAGACCAGTGCACCCTTGGCCACTAAGTCCTTCTTGCAGGAACTCCACTGCAAGACAGATGGACACCATATGCACTAGTTTTTTGAGTATGCTGGTTAATTTAGATCCCAAACCCTCTGGACTTTGGGATGATCATTCTCAGTTTCACCTGAGAGCCAGGATGAAGTCAGGGTATGCACCAGGCTACTGGGACTAATAAGCAATCCTGGTTTCCTCATTTTAGCCATAGTCTGGGGTGCAGCTGTATGCTTCATCAAGGAGCAAATGTGCCCCCAAGGAATAGGTAAGGAAATGTCTCAGGAGGCAAAACAACAAAAGAAAATATCTGCAAGACAGAGGAAGCACTTTCAGTAGAAGGAAAAGCATTGAAAATCCTCATCTGACAAATTTCTCTTGCAGCCTACCATCCACACGTATCCATTCAACCAGAAAAATAATTAGCTGGTACCACATGGACTGTAATTTTTGGTGATACAGCAGCAAAGGTACTCTGTGGGAGGAGGATTAACTGTGAGTCTTCTCTTCTTCAGAGTCAATACCCACACACTTTGTCACAACATTGTGCCAGACAGTCACCCTTCTGGTATTGCTGAAGTGGGGATGGGTACAGCAGGAGCTTGAGACCTGCCACCTGCTGTGGCTCACTGTGATAATGTAACTTATTCTTTTTCTGTATATGGCATAAAAAGCTCTGAAGAAGGACGTGGCAGAGGTCCACAGAAGCTTCAGGATGGCCCACATTTGAAGATGCAGCTCTTGGTGGTTAGGTCTGTAACATAATGCAATAAGACATTCTGTTATTAAATTCTGTCTTTGTAAATCTGAGGGAACAGGACTGTGTTATGTTTCCTTCACCATCTATCAGCTCCACTACAAGACAGTGTCATATCTTTTATTACTAGTACTGGAAAATTCCTACAGTAGCTAATTTACTAGTGAAATATAGACATTTAAATATGTCAGCTGCATTTTTTTGCTCTTATATGCTGCTTGGAGTTTATATACAGATGGCATTTTTATGCTTATATCTAATAGCTATTAAATTGTCCTATGCCTTATTTCTTTTGAATGTCTCTTTACCAAGCCAGTCAGCTTTTCATCTCTGAAGCTAAAAATAAATGTTTATACAGAAATCAGAAGAGATTGAAATTACGGGTTGATTCACAAACAGAAAAAAGAAATTACACAGCTTTCATTAATTATTCCATGGATACTTTTGTTTGTGGGAGTGGTGCATTGAGCATCTGGGTTTTTTCAATCCTGAAGAAAGTGAAGTAGCTGAAAACACGAGATTAGAGAGAAACAAGCCAAAGTTGCACATTGCATTTAGTCATAGGAAATATTACTTCTTGTATTACACTGAAAGAAGGATTGCATATCCACAGCTGGAATTTTTGCTGCCCTTTATTGTAGCAGCAGCAGCTGCCATTTTTCTATTCCATAGCATTAAACCAACCCATCATTTTGCAGCAAATTCTACCAGAAATGTGCATGTGAATACTGATACTGAACCATGCCCTGAAATCTTTTTTCATTCTTGGCAACATGCAGAATGTTAAAGGAAATGGCATTTTCACATCGACATGGAAAAATAATGGTAAAAAACCATAATCTTGTGGCATTTTCAGGTGTTAAAGGAGTTTACAAGGAGCAAGAAGGATGAGTAGTTCCCAAGAAAATGACACTGCAGCCATAAGAAAAGGAAAGAGCACTGTACTTTGGGCTTTTCAGTGGTCCTGGAGTTGAAGATAATGTTCATTTTCAGAAAATGCATTTTTCTTACCTTTACTTGGTTACATGTGATCACAAGGTTAAAAGTGTGATAGATGAATGAACTTTCAGAAGTAGAGTTGATGCAGCAGTATAAAAGGCTGCATTTCAGGAAGAAATTCCATGGAAGATTTTAAAAAGAATGATGTTCACAAAGAACATTAGAAGCTAAACTAGAAGCAGAATTCTGTATCTTAGTCTGTTTTTCACATTAAAAAACCCCATACTCGAGCTCAATGTGTCCCTCAGCCATCAGATGTTCTTTTTTAATGTGTGGCTTGCATGTAGTGCAGTTTGTTTGTTCAATGCTCAACCTTCATCCAAATATAAGAGCATTGACTCCAAGGGCAGACAATTCTTGACTGTCAGTACAGTACCTTGCTTATTCTGAAGGTTCTCCCCTTTTGCTCAATTCAGATAGATGCAGCACTACTTCAGGCACCTAATGATTACTCTCACATATGCAATTATGCCAAACAGATGTAAGATAAACCAGAACTGCAGATGAACCTCACATTCAGGCAACTCTTTGGCAGGTTAATTTTTGCAAAGAAACAGACCATCTTTCTGAAGAGACCTGGTAAATTGCAGAAAAAACTAAATCCAACTTACTAATCCAACAAGTAAGCACAACTTATTAAGAAAAGCAGCCTACCATGTCAGTTCTGTAGTACCCGTTTGTTTTGACACAACTGTTCTTCTCTCCATAACAATCATCCAGTTCATGTTCACCTGATATTCATTCTACAGCTGGCAGTTAACAGGCTATTTCTAAAGTCAGGTGGCTGTATCTCATCTTTCAGCTAGACTTAGTCCTCAATCTTTGTCCTTTTTGTTTGCTAAGCCTTTCACTTTGGAGACATTCACAACTCTTGGTGATACGGCAAAGCTGCAGTATGTTTTCACAGAGATTATTTTTTCTATTGCTTGGAAAACAGTTAATTATTTGAAGATCAGTTGTGTAAATGGTATTTTCACATCAAATATGTTCATATCTTTTATGCCAGCCAAGTAGAAACTGAATTTTTAATAATGGAGTTGAATGTCAGCAGATGTACAGCAAAAAAAGAGAAATCCAAAACAAAATAATTCATGATGTTTCATAAACTTATGTAAGTCCGCAGTTAACACCTGTCCTATTAGGAAGTAAGAAAGCAAAAAGTAGAATGCTTTCTGTCCATTCTGTTATGAACTACAAGGACACCATATCATGGAAACAATATACACCAACTGCTTTGTGGAGAGGAATACCTTGACTTCTCTAAAGTAGCAGTGGTTATTTATTAGGTCTTGGGGTTTTTTTGCTGTGATTGCACCAGAGGAATTTTTTCTTGTCTACTCAGTCTGGAAATGGCACAGGCATTTGTTTGTAGTTAACAGAAAGATGATGTGGATTTTTTTTCTGAGTTTTTTTCCTCCCCCGTGTCTGAGGTACCAGCTATGTACAAATTCCTACCAAAAATTCAGACCTCTAGAGAGGAGCAATGAAAGTCATGATAAGCCTTTTTATAATTCTTCATTTACTTGTAGATGTTTCTTTGATAAATTTTGGGCTATTCTGGACATTAGAATTATCAGTAGGTAAGCAGATACAGGCTTACAGAATAATTTAAGTTGGAAGGAACCTTGTGAGGACAGCTGGTCTGATGACAGTTATCCCCACATCACATCATCATATGGAAATCATTGGGTCCGTTCTAGCAAGATGTCCTGTTATATTCAGAAATGCATTTGATAGAGCAATCGCAGGTGTTTGGAATCTGGCACAGTAA
Source organism: Brachypodius melanocephalos (assembly GCA_013398615.1). NCBI lineage: Eukaryota > Metazoa > Chordata > Aves > Passeriformes > Pycnonotidae > Brachypodius > Brachypodius melanocephalos. Next base: position 6,701,945 of record VZSR01001685.1, on the reverse strand, counting down.
ATCATTCTGACAAAAGGTAGGAGCAGCTGTGGTATGTATTATGTAAGCAGAACTTACTAAGATATTTAGAAATAAAGTAGGAAGTAATCCAGCAACTTTTTGTCCATCAGAATAACCTTTCAAAAAATTTTTGAAGCTTATCCCTCACAAGCAGTACCTTTAACCTTTACTTCCTCTCTCTTTTCTTATTGGATGATAAGGCTGTGTCATCAATTTACAGCTGAATTACATGGAGCTTTTTCACTGAATGAAATGTGAAAAATCTCATCAGTTGTGTTGCAGTTATTCAGCAAGTCCTCTGTATCTGTTAAAGGAAACTCTTGTGAATGTGCTCGAAAGAACATCTTTTCATCCTCACAGTTCTGGACTGGGTGTATCCTGAGGTTTCCTCCAGAATGAACCATGCTGGCAATATGTAAACTGATTTGAAGGATCGTGTACTATGGGGCTCCAGACCCAGATCTTTCTGTGTTCCCTTTCCATGAAACCAGGTTTCATGAAAAGTGAAAGGAATTATATTGGTGCAATTCAGTATAGTTTCAAGATATGCACGAGAAGCCATGACCCTAAAATTGTTTCCAAGTCTCCTCTTTTACCTGTAGTTGTTATCACTTCTAGATGTAAGAGCATCATAGATACTCTGTGGTCATCTAGTGCTAAACTGGAGTAAGAAGAAGACAAAATTTTCATGCTCTGAGTAGTGTCAGACTCTCTGACACTGGCAGATTTGTCTCACGGCTGGTTGGAGTGCCTGGAGGTTTCTATAAACACTGATCATGGTTGTTCCCTGTGCACTAAATCCATTGCATCACAGCTGGGATGTGCATACAGAGCAAGTGGTGTGTTCATCATGTTCATTGTCAGATGAGTATTGTTGGGCAGATCTTAGGGCCTTTTGTGGCTGTGAACCTGGAAACTGGTCAGGTAGGTCTGTGTCCAGAGGCAGGCTGAACATCAGCTTTTCAGTGACCCACTCCCAAAGCAGGTAGGTTGTGCACAGAGGCTCTTCGATGCAAAGAATAGTGAAGAAAAAAAAAAAGGAGTGATAATCACTTTAGAGCAAGAAAGAGTTATTGTATCTTTGCATTGAGATGTATTGAGAATATTATATCAAGATTATATTGAACATGATCTAAGATCCCAGACTCATACATTCTGTTCCTTCTCAGCCTCTGATTTGATAGTTACCCATCTGTTCAATATTTCAACTAATCCATAGTAAAGCTAGAAAATAATATTAGGTGGTACCAATCTTACAGAAAATGTTAAAAATCACAGGACTCAACCATGGAATTCAGGATGTTGTTATTGTTTGTTAAATTTAGAACGTGTCGACCATTTAAATAGCACACATATATATTGGTAAGCTTTCCTTCAGTGATCAATAACACACCATCATGTGTACATGGTAAATGTTAATTTCCAAATGTCTTGAATAATTCCTTGTACATAGATTCTCTTTTTTAATCGCTATAATCACAGGTTTAGTTTGAAACTGGAGATAGAATTTTGAAGCAGCCATTTGTGGCAACTGGAAGTAATATCATCACATTATTTCTTGTGGAGCCTGAAGGTGCTATTGGCGATTGCTCTGAAACCTTTGTTTTTATTTGAAGAAGAAAATTACACTCAGAGGTCCTCCAGGGCATACTTTACTCAGCATTGGATGTTGATATGCTCACAAATGTGTAATCTACATTGTGATCTAGTAATATGTTAATGCCGAGTTCACAAGATTAATTGGGCCACGCGCTGTCTTGTGGTTCTGCTAATACGGTTTTGAGGGGCGTCAGCATTTTCATGCTTTTCATTTGCAAATGACCCTTGCATGGCAATACATAATATAAGCAGACATCTCACAAGATGTTTTCAGGGTCCATCATCCAGACTGTGCTGCAGATTTCCTGCATCTTGACCTGCCTGTCCAGTTTGCCCCCAGTTGTTATAAACCTATTAAAGACCAACATTCACTGACCTTTAAAAACTGCCCTATTTAAAATAAAATACATAACTCAAGCAACTTTTAAAATAAATCCTCTATTAAGGGATTTTTTTGACCATCTCCTAATTATACATGTGAGAAACCATTTCCCATTTTATATCTGAATCCCCAGACTTCATAATCCAGCACTTGATATTTTCTTCAACATTGAATTGCAGGATCTGGAAAAAAATAGCTGATTGCTACTGCAGTTGGTGTGAAGAGGTGGGGAAAAAATAAATTGAAAAACTAAGATATCTTGTGTACATATTAGCTATATAAAATATAAACTGTGCCATTTTATTGGGGGAAAAAGGCTTTAGAGGAAAAAATGTGTTTTATTTGTTAATTTTTTTTTAAATTACAAAATCCAATTCAACATGATAAGTTTATCCCAAAATACTTCAAGACAGACTTGATGTTAAAAAACTAATGTACTTTAGGCATAGGAGAACCTCATTAGAGTGTTGCTATTAAAGACAAAATAAAACTGCAAATGCCAGATTCACTAGTAACTCCAACTGCTTTGTGATGCTTTGGAGATCCCAACTAGCCATTAACTGGACTTAACTACCCAGTTAAGTCAATGTTATGTTAGTTTTCCACTGTGAAAGGAGAAAAATACATCCAAAATGCATGGATCCAACTGTTCTAAATGAGGTATCTTGAAAGTAAAGCCTTTACGACCAGCCTTAGCTGAGATTATCTTTGTCCACTGCAGAGGCAACGGAAATACAATTCTGTTCTGTTTCTAATATCCTCTCTTTCTATTCCTGAGTAGTAAGAAGGGAACTTTCTCCTTGATTCCTGTGAAAAAATAGCCAGCTTAGTCATGGAAGGCCTAAATCATATCTTTGTATGCATCCCAAATCCACTTTAGCCCTTTAATACAGGCACAAAACTCTGGAAGGAGGACCAAACACCAAAGCTTCAGCTTAGAAAGCACATCCTTGTGCTTCACCCTGTTCACTTACAGCTGGATTCAATGTTGCGTTTCCTTTTTACAGTATTACTCAATCACCAAACCCCCTTCATACTCTATCTCAGGCAGCAGAGGGTGGGTAACTCTCAGTAATGACTCAGTGATGATTGTAAATATGCAATTCTAAGCCTAATATGCACTTAATGAGGGAGGAAGGTTGGGTTTTTTTAAATTAATAATACACAGATCATCTTCTAGAATAGAGATTCTTTCTCTAACCTTTCAGGCAAGGCATTTGTGAGATGCAAGAGTTCATAACATGTCCCTTGATGTACCACATTAAATGACATCCTTATGCAGAAAACTGAACTGAATTTGAACCTTAGGTGTGATCAGCGTTGCCTAACTCATACCTTGTTTATGTCTGCTGCTGTCTTTGGCACTCACATCTGTCTAAAGATCAGACAAGTTTCTGCTGAAATCTGTAAGGGAGGGTTGTACTCACAAACTTCTTACTGCAAGTCTTCTCTTTGGAATAAATCAGACAAGGCAAGTACAAGGTGAAACAGGTAGCATCTGCACTTGCTTTGTAAAGCTACTCCACCTAACCAGGATGGGCAGCTCCATTTAACCCAAACACTTTTCATTTAGGTTCTTTTAATTTAATTTGGTTGCAAAAATTGTTGTCGATGAGTGAAAGCTAAGTCACAAGCTAAAGGTTTAGCATGTTATCTATGTTCTGCCTTTTTTCTGCTTCTGTTGACTATTAGTTATGTACTAAAATGTTTTGGCCCATCTTGGGTGGCTTTTTCTTGATTTATCAAGAAAATAACTTGTAATAGTGTAAAAACTTTGTTAAAATGCACCAAATTTGCATGGTTATTTAATAGCCAAATACTGATTCCCACTGAAATTCCAACAGATAGATGTAAAGTTTATCCTGCCACAAAAATATTGTGTACAGAAAAGGTGCACCTTCCATCTTGATATGGGATATCTTACTTTGACAAGTTGCATAAATCAGTAAAAAATGTGCACAATGTCATGCATGAAAATTTTGCTCCTGCTATTCTGAATATCACGGCACGTAAATTTCTAAGAATGTAGGATCTTCAGACTAGAAAGCTCATCAAATCTAATAACTTTCTGTAATTATGCCATAAAATTGCTTTCATAAATTTATATGTACTGGGAAGCTTCCTTTGCTCTGAAGTTTGGTCCATGCCTTCACCACTGGTCCATATTTGACTACTTCCAGCACATTCACTTTATAGGAAATTCTTTTCTTCATGGCAGCATTGACCTCTAATTTATGTGGTTCTCTTCATCTCCAAGTTAATAGTTGACAAAGACATGAAGTTCTTCCTGGCTGTAGGTGGTCTTCATGTGTCTGTCCTGTGTCATATCTGTATGTCCCAGGTGGAACTCATTTCCTTACATGAGTTTTCTGAAAATACTCATCTGTTGAATAAGGTCTCTGCTCTATATAACCCAGAACCCCTTCTTTGTATCTAATCTAGTTTGTGGGAATTTTGGGTTGGTTTGTTTTCTTTTTTTTTCAATCTGAAAAAGTCAAGATAAGCTGTTGCCAGTGCCTTGTACCCTGACAATTCTGACATTAATACTTCTCTGTCTCTGGAAATGTCTGTTCTGTTGCAGCCAGGAATTGAATTTCCTTCTTTAAGGCTGCATCATATTGATGGATTATAATAATCTGATGATAAATAATATGCCAAGGTCTTTTATTCTTTGTTAAATGTGCTCTCAGCTATTACCAGAAATTCTTGATACTAGAAGTAAGTGTGTAACTTCATATTAAATTGTAGGATTTAGAATAGGAAGGAATAATTACTTTTAAATTGTATCCCAAGGCTGCGTTAAAATATCTGCCTTTGATAAAACCTTTCCTGCATGTCCTGGGACAAGTCAGACTTTCTGTGTCTCTCTGTAACAGAGCAGTGAGATGTTTTATGTTAGAACACCAGCACTGATTAAAATCAGTAAAAACTCAGGCACAGGGATGATTGAAACCACGAAATCAGCACAATTAGTATTCTTCAAAAATAATTTCTTTTAGCTGTGAATTAAGGTTATTACCATAAGATTCCATTATTACGTAACTCACCAAGCAAATCATCAAAGATGTGAGTATAATCATTTGAGCCATACAATATAATATCTGTTCTGCATGCATGATTTAGCTTTCTTATGCTGTTTTTTTCCTGGTCTCCATGCTGAAAAGAGTTCCTTGAACAAAGCCTGTTTATATCTTATGGTCATGGTTAACATGGGGGTAAATGCCTGTAGGAAGAATGACTGCCATGAATAAAGGTATGGAAATTACCATATAAATAAAATAAAGTAAAATAAAGAAAATAAATTTAAAAATGGAAATTACCCCTGCATGGTGAAAGCAAACTCAAAGCCCCAAGCTGGAGGAAGCAAATGGTGCACCTTCTCAAATTCCAAACTAAATGTCAGATGAAATGGCAGGTTCACTAGCAAAAGTTTTTAATAGAGTTAGTGAGTCAGAATGCTTGTGTGTGACTGAAAAGTATTGAATGTAGCCCTTGTCTTCAAGAAAAAACACCCCATGGGCAACTGTTGTCTTAGACAATCCTACTTTTATGTATTATACTTTTATATATATATAAAATAATTTGGAAAAGAGATTAAAGGTAAATCGTATGACAGTAGGTTTTCCGAGATAGGTCACGGTAAATTAATAGGATATTTTTGTGTAATAGTATAAATGATCTTCTACACAGCAAGAATGTATTTGGTCAATCTGTCTGGTATTTAGTAAGACAAGAAGTGCAGTACCTTTTGGATGTGTATTACTTAAACTGGGCAGGATGGCAGTTACTACAGAAATGGAAGCACACAAAGTGATCAAAGGAGAGATGGCAATGCTTAGTTACATTAGTGGCAAAACCCTTTTTTTGACATAGAAGCTTCTTAAGTATCGCTCTGAAGACTGATCTGCTATTACTCATTATGTCACAGAAAAACCCAGAAGTGTGCTAATGAAGTTTACTGATGAGTAGCAAGCATTATAAATATCCTGGAGGACAGGGAAATGAGGATGAACTGGGGACAAAAGTAGTGGGGAGAAGATGGTGGAGTTTAATAGTAGAAAGAGGCAATCTCTTAGAGAATGCTTTCAGCATGTGCAGTATGCATAGTAATTGCTGTCTAGGGGACCAAGAGGTGGCATGGCATGCTGGTTGGCAGTGTTGCTCTTTGGTGCATTGGTTCTTAGGGGTTATAATCACTGTTCATGCAGTTCTGGGTCTTTACTCGGACGTGAAGGTTTCACAGTGATGAGGAGAAGGCATAACTGGTTCATTGAAGCAAGTTGCACTGATTCCATCTTTGTTAATTTAGCTGACATGCAGTTTTCCTCCAGACAGTCTCTCCTGTTTCTCCTGGCTGTACATACAGTCTTGTGCTAATCCAAAGCTAAGTTAAAGGTTATTTTGACAGCAGAAAATAATCACCGATCTCTGTGTGCTTTGCAGTATTTAGATTACTCCTTTGAACTGCTTGGAATCATTACAACACAATGCAAACAATAATAGAATAAATCACTGAGTGGTACAGTATATGTGTACTGAAAACGTGTTGTGTAATCTAAATATCTTTACATTATAACAGCAGAGGTTTTTGCTAGAATTTTTGATGTGATAAATAAGCAACTAATTAAATATTGCAAATTATATAGAGCATACCTTTAATAGCTGAAAGGCAGTTCTCCAATGTTTAGCTCCTTGCAGACTGCTCAAAATCATGCTTTCGAGACCAGTCTTCATTATATACATATTGTTTCTTGGCTTATGTCTATGAATTCATTCTTAGTAAACATACTGTCATGAAAATGACAGAAAAAAGACAAGGAGGAATTCTAGTGGCTAGTATTGAAGTTGAAAATGCCCTCCTTAGATTATTTTGCAATCATCTCCTTAGAGTGGAGGCACTCTTCCAAGATAAAGAAAATAGGGAGGAAAAAACCCTGAAAAATCTTCAAACAGTTTCTCTACTTATTTAAACTGCCATTGCTATTTTTGTAGGAACAGAACACAGACAAATGCTATCACTGTGTCGTGGATGCTAACAGAGACAATAGTGAACTCATTTCCGTTCCTTTAGTGTCAGTTCATATTTATTGTAGAGACACAGATTACAGTCTTAATTATCGCTTTTTTCCCTGCCCCTCAGGGGTGTGTATGTGTATAATTGTTGTCATTAGTACCCACTCCTTCCTGTTCTTCCCCCAGGTTTATCAATAGCTTTCTACCTAAATGTGACATTTTTTGATTGGTAGTCACTCACTACACTTTGGGATATATTCTATCCCTTCTTTGTGTGTGCTGAATAGCATGGTAGGGTGAATTGAATCTTGACATTTTGAAGTGAAATAGGCTTGTTTTCTTTTCAAATCCCTGAAGTTGTTTAGTGAAATGCTGCAGTCTAGGCTTTCTTTTATTGATATATAAATAGAAAGAAGATTAGTTTTGAAAGCACAATGGCTGCTTACAGACTACGAAACGGTGGAAAAAAGGGACAAGCATACCTTGATTCAGTAACAGTTTTCTGGGGTGGAGGTTGTGAAGAGGAGGAGAAAAAGGAGGGGAGGGAAAGATTCAGAGATGAAAGGAGATGGCTCTCAGCCTGGTATCTGCATCAGTGAAGTGTGCTGAATGGAAGGTGTGGTAAGAAAGGTCAGTCTTTGCAATTGATTTAAAACTTACCTGAATTGTATTTGCATCTGATTCAGAAGAGTGATTGGATTGGAAGTTCCGTATCTATACATCATCTTCAACCTATTATTCCATGTATGCTGATTTATTCTTTTCAAGTTTCTTTCATCCTAAGTTACTTTTATTCCTTTGAATTCCCTTAGTTCTTTGTGATTTGTGATGCTCAGGTCTGGTAATGGAGATAGCTACAGTATTCAAAAAGATTATATGAAAACTTCAAAAGATATCTAATTTCTGAGGTTGCTTGTACCTGCACTGCTTGTAACTTTACTGCTGCTTTTATGGAGTAGCTTCTCTGCTTTTATTGACCCAAATACTGCCAAGTTAAATACTTCAGAGTTTATTGAATTTACTTGTCAATTAGATAAGTATTCTAGCCAAAAAGGCAAAATCATAGAATTGTAAAATGGCTTGCATTAGAAGGGACCTTAAAAATCATTTTATTCTATCCCTGCTGCCGTGGGCAGAGACACCTTCCACTAGACCAGGTTGCTCAGTGCCCCATTGAACCTAATCTTGAACATTACCAGGAATGGGGCATCCACAGCTTCTCCAGGCAACCTGTTTCAGTGTTTCACTGAATTTCTTCCTAACATCTAATCTGTATATATCTTCTTTTGTTTTGAAGCCATTACACCTGTTCCTACCACTGCACGCCCCAGCTGTCTGTACCCACCCCTAGGTACTGGAAGGCTGCAGAGAAGTCTCCCTGGAGCCTTGTCTTCTCCACGCTGAACAGCCCCAGCTCTCTCAGCCTGTCTTCATAGGAGAGGTGCTTCAGCCCTCTCATCATCTTTGATGATCCTCCCCTAGATTCACTTTATAGGTCCTTCTTACACTGGGGACCCCAGAATGGGCTCTGTTGCCAGGTTATGGGACTTCAAGTCTCATAACATGCCCAGTGGAATGCAGTGATTATTTTCAAATGCTGGGTGTTACTGCATTTGTAGAACTGAGATACAGCATCCATTAAAGACTGGCAGGAGCCTTGTACACCAAACCATCACAGCTGTATTCATTTGTCAAGGAAATCCATTTTGGTGCTGTCTGAAACAGGCAAAATTATTTTTTTTCAGCACAATAGTTCTATACTGTTCAATTAGCTTTGTCTACCTAATGATTCATCCATCACAGACACACAAACATTGCCACAGTGTATACACAGTCTAAACACAGCATGCCTGAGTAGGGCTTCACTGGCAAGAGCTTTTTGCAAATTTTCCATCTTTCAACTAACTGCCAAGCATCTTAGAAAACTACAGAATCCCAGGAACTTTAGAAACACCTAGAGATAAAAGAAAAATGTGTTTACACTAGAAAAGGCCTCTGATGAGAGACTTTATCTATGTCACTCTCTACCCCAAATCTGTGGCCAATCCAATCAGCGCAGCTTCAACTCACACCCTTCTCAGGATAAAGCAGTGAACTGATAAGACAGTACAATTCCACCTTCACACCAAATCAAGATGATTTTTTTGTTTATATTTGTACTGACACAAATCATCTCTGAAAGTATTAAAATAATACCATGGCTGGGATTGTACCATTCTTTGAGGATACAACCAGTTAAATCATAGAGTTTCCCAAATTTCTGAACAATAAATAAGTGCTTTTGACTTACCTATTGTAGTGATAGATACCTAAATTAGCTTTTCTGGAATGTAAAACACTTCCTTCAGAGCTTTCTGTGCACTTCTCACCAACACTTTGAGTTTGTAAATCACATGTTCTAAAAGGAATATGAGAGAGTGTGGAAAATTTTGTTTGATCCCTAAATGTGCTTCAAAGGATTGATAAGTGGGATGAATGAATAATTTAATATTGTAACAGAGGTTCATGAATCTATAGCTATTTTAACACCAGATTTTCTCATAAAGGATTTGAGGTACAGACTCCTGAAATGTGTCAAGCATTTACACATATATGTCCCAATGCAAGATTTTCACTCATAATCCCCAACTGTCAGTGGCAGAGCAGATTCAAAAAATTTTAATGGACTTTTGTTAAGGGAAAAAACAATTTACAATTCCGCAATGTCCTAGAGCACATTTAAATTTATGGAATGAATTGGTTCAGTGGGAAAGGTTTTAAAAAGAAGCTGTAAGCATCATCAAATTAAACATATAATGGTAAAGTCAGTTAATTGTCTGCTTATAATGTGAGTTTACAGTTGGAAAAGGTTGTTTAAGAGTTCATATAACAGAAAGGTAGAAAGCCTTGTTGTAATTTATTGCCCTGTACCATTAGTCTGGTAATGCAGAAAGATACATGTACACTGATCTGTATTGTACATATATAGGAAAATAATATGACAGATCAGAAAAAAAGAGACATTTTTAGCTGTGATCTAGGCTGCCAAAAATACCTCTGTTTATTCAGCTAGCTTTCATATTTAATTGCCTGCGTAGTCATCTGTGGACATAATGTTGGCACAGTCTGTATAATATGATAGTCTCATTTTAGGTGTATAATGAACTTCAGTTTCCTAAGTGGAGCTTATATTAGGTGACATTTTCCATGTTGAGAAAATTGCACTTCTTTGAGAAGAAGCTTTAAGGCAAAAGATTAGAAATCTAAGTTAGTTCTGTCAGTTTTAGCAAAACATTTGCAATGGCTCACAGTTAGAAAGCAAGCTGAATGTTTCGATGGTAGATTCCCCCAGACTAGGCTGAAAAGACATTATCAGTAAGAATTGTATAATTTCTTGAACTCCCATGAATTCTGTCAATTATACCTCAAAAGACTGGCACAGGTAGAGTCAAGGGCTTCTTGAATGACTCAGGAAACACGCTTCTGTTATGCTGTTTAAATTAGGCAAAAAACAAATCCCAGAAATTTGTGTTAATTAGAATCCACTAGACTGTTCTTCATAAAATTCATCTCAGCATTTAGAGTGCAAATGTTGAAACAAATTTTAGGCATCATTCAGAGATAGAAGCATTTCACGCAGAACCTTCAAACTGGATGTTTTAGTCACAGTTGTCTTTGTCTCTTCTGAAGACCATTCTCACAGAAGTTAAAGGTCTCTTGATTAGAGCGTATCACTTAGATGAGCATGAAAATGCCAGGGATTTAATTATTGTTGTTCTGTTGCCACAGCAATTGTTGTGCATTTATTTCTCTTTTAAAAGTAGGGCAAGGAGAAAAAAAAAAAAGTAAGTGCATGCATTGTGGGTTTTTCTCCTCTTCTTCTTATGAAGCTTCAGAAAAGTCCTGACTGAGTAAGACAACCTGTGTTGGTTTCTCCAACTTCTTGTAGCATGATCAGAGCAAGAAAGTTTGCAGAGAGGGAGGGCCATACAAAGCCCAGGTAAAATAATTGCAGTGATTTTTGTAATGCACAGAGCAAACCTTGCCACACGATCCCAAAGATTCTGGTGAGAACATTGGTAGTGTTTTTGAAGTCCACTAGGCTGACCCTAGGGGCCAATTCAAAAGGCAAACAAACAAAAGCAGCTCTGAATAGTTTACAGAAAACCTTGTTATCTCTACCTCCACCACAGATGCAAACAAGATTTTACAAGACCCTGACACTTAGGGAGTTCACTTTTGACACAAGTAAGCAAGCTGTGAGCATTGCCTATATGTTTATTAGCTTTTCAAATGAAGGTCACGTTTTCCCATTTTCCCCTGCCCGTGGAAAATTTGATGCCCTGAGGATGGAATGGATTTTACGTCATTATAGACACTCCCAAGGGAAGAAGCCCATCCACCTTCTTGCTGTGGTAATGCTGAGCCAATGGAACGCACTAATTACATGTGAGGGTACCAATGTGTGCTTGTGCCTCTTTGATTTCCCTTGAAGGCCATCTTGTCTTTCCATTTACCTGCAAGAGGAAAAGTTAACAGTGTTGAGCCAAGTGTTGCTACTTGTAATTTGGAAAGAAATAAATTCTCCTGTCATGCAAGTCTCTGTCTTAATTTGCTCTGGTAAAATCCATCCATTGTTGTTAGACCAGTTCAGAAACACAAAAGGCTTTCAAGTGGCTTCTCAGGAGTCTGTGTTGCAATCAATCTCATAAAAAAAATGGAAGAAATCAATTTAGAATAAAATAGTGAAAGAATTCAGCCTAGAAGGGTCAAATGAGCATCTGAGTTGTAAACATCTAAACTGCTCATAATTTGATCAGTCTTCATCCAAAAGAGAATAATGAAACGGGAGAGAAATTTTGGAGTCAGGCATAGAAAAAGGTACATGAGCAGGGACTGAGACACTGGGCATTGACCATTAAAGGGAAAACTTAAAAATAGGTACAGTAAAAGTAAACAAATCAATTCATTGTGAGTTGTACCAGTAATTTCTCTTCTCCATAAGTCAGCTAATACAAGCGTAAAGGGAAGTGTTTTTACATTAATTTGCGTTTAAAAAAGAAGGGAAAGCTTAAATATAATGTATAATTATTGTATGAAACTGATTGCCACCAGGTGCTGCTTGAGCTAAGATTATAGTATGATTCAAAGGTGAACTGGACATTTTGTGCATTTGTAGAATACGCAGAGGTAACACTGTTAAAAATTCAGGTGTAAATACTGTTAAAAGAAGCATTTTGGAAGGCATGTAAAACTTGATGTTTCAAAATCTAGAACATCTCTTGCTGTTAGAGGAGTGGAATCAGTTTTTTCTACATTTTCATTTCTTGGTATCTCTTATACTTTCCCTAAAACATCCAGAAGTTTATGGAAGCAGGATATAAGACCAGTTGGGCTCAGGTCTAATCCAACATGGCAATTGTTATATCATGATTAATGAGGTTCCCTTTATCAACAGCTGTGATTCTGACCTTTGTGGCTCTGCTGCTTATGTCCTGATTTATACATCTTCATAACCTGAATCTCGTTTAGAATTAAATAAAAATATAAAAAACTTCTGTGCAATTACTATAGCCTTTTCAAATATCTGCTCATTCAAATAATTTATTCACAAAATCTCCCATGGTACATCGGCAGCACTCTTCTAAAATATAATACTACTATTAAGATTTTTTTTTATATGCAGGCATTCATTATGGCATGTAGGAGAGAAATAATATGCTGACACTGACCTCTCTGCATCTAAAACTTGCATTGGAGACCCAGTATTAGAAATGTGCATCTCTCTTATTTAGTACTGGGATGTGGTCAGATACATTCAGAGATTTTTTTCTTGGTTTGTAATGTTAGTGTGATTCAGGACAGGTTAGCTTGATGTGTTATAAAATGAGCCAGTTTATCTTTAGTTTAGCCTGTGATCAGTGGGGAGAGTGCTTTTCCTTTGGGAGCTGAATGCAAAATAACTGAAGCAGATTGAAGTTGGCAGTGACTAATGAAGTCTTGTGAAGGAGTCAGTGGGTTACTACATAGGATGGATTGAGAAGACAGTAACAGCAGCCTCTTTGTTGAGTTTATGCTGTCTTTCTTTTTTTTCCCTTTTTTTTTTTTTTGGCATAATCAATGCTTCTGTGAAGAAAATCTCCTCAAAAAAAATTTAAAATTCCTGATGTATGTCTCTGAAACACAGACATCCACATGCACATTTGTTACAGTGGAGATAATTTTAGGCTTCCATGTTTAATGAGCCAGCATGGTTGCCTAAAGGTGTTGTACATGTTAATAATTTTAATCAGTCACACAGAATTTATGGAGCTAGAATTTCAATTGAAATTAGCACGAGTTAAAACCTCAGTCATTTATTTCTCGGAGAGCTCCCCCTACTTTGCCAGTCTGATAATGTGCCCTGTTGTCACAGAATCTGGCACAATAAATCAGCTGTTCCTCTGAGCAGCCTGGTGCGGGACTTGCACGCAGAGCATAACTATTGGGAGCAGGAAGCACTGCAGTTGGGTTTGCATTTACTATACGTGTAAAATCCGTGGGCACAGAGCAAAAGCTGAAGGAGCATAAGGAGGAGGAGTATGCCAGCCTGGCCTCGAAGGTACTGGGAAGGGGGCAGAGACAATGCCAGCCCCATGGCAGCTGACCCAGGTCAGGAATCACTGCAAACTGCTTCTGCCTTAAGCCCCTGATGAAATATGACTTGGGTGAGTGCCTATCCTGAGCTGTGTGCAGAGCAGGGTGAAGGAAGCACACCCTCCTTATGCAGTATTTGGAGAATTTAGCTGGGCTTTGTGCTATGGGTAGCACTGATGCAAAGTTACAGCCCCCACCACAGTTCTTGGAAATTTTTCAGCAATGCTACAGCAATTCAGAAAACTGCTGTGGTGTTACACTGGTTTTGTTCCTGAAATACTTGTTGAAGCCTTTTGTTAAACAACAGCTTTAAGACTTCTCTTTTTTTAGGCCTTTTCTTTTTTAGGCTCACAATACTTTGGGGATTTTGAACAAAACATTGTGAGGCAAACTGATTCAAGCTCTCTGCAGTCTGACTGTCCCAGCCTGTGTGTTCAGAGTGCAACAAGATTTGTGTTTTCCACCTCATTAAACTGACAGCAGAAATTAGTTTGTGGTATTAAAGACTAAAAAGTTAAATTACAGCTACACATGTCCTTTATGCAATGGTGTGTGTGAAAGATGTTTGATTTTAATGTTTGCTATAATGGAGAATTTAAATTGCAGTGTTTGTCAAATCTCTAATCTTTGTTTCAGAGTGGAATATTAATTATGCTTTTAACTACGAGAGGTAAATAAAATGAGCATCCACTGCCTGCCTAAGGGTAAATTGCAGATTACTGACAACGTGACGTGGCGTACTAAATGTCAGTTTTGTCAAACAAATTTAGAGGAACAGTTAAACTATTAGCTTCCTGTTGTTACAGGGGTTTTTTTTGCAATGAATGACTGTTCCTAGCAGCAGGGGCACTGTACCATATGGAACACTAACAGAGCTAAATCGAATAAGCGAGATGAATGAGGAGATAGCGCTACAGACGCACTCAATTAGTTTATAACTGTCTATTAACTTCTGTTGGTGGTTTTGAATAAACAATAGATTAACCATTACACCCCATCTCTTTCTTTATGAAACCAGTAGAAAGACAGTGCGATGAGAGCACACAGTGAAGAAGAAACTGAGCAGTTTCTTTCTTTTTAATTTTACCTCTTGCTTCTTGATAACTCAGCTTGTCCTGTTGACAGTACCTGCAAGTAACAAATGCATTAGATCCGAGAAGCAAATCAAAATATTTCAGATGTGGTTATGCATGCAAAATAGTTTTTTAAATGAGCAGGAGTTATTCTGCCTGATTTTCTTTAGGACCTAGTTTATTAGCAGGGAGGCACTAGTACAGCATGTGAACCTAAGCCAGTCATTGCAATTTATTTGGCAGTTAAAGGAAAAGTGTTGTGATCCGTGCAGAAATAAAACATTATGAATGTGTCTGCCATTCTGTCTGTGCCCCAAACTACTTTTAGACCTGAACTATTTGGAGCAGGTGAGAGGTGATGCATTAATGTGCCCCTGACTGCTAGAGTCATTGGAGTCTGATTATTTCCTTCTAGTTTAAATCGTAAATAAATAAACAGAATATTTTACTGTCCCTGGCTTCTATTTTAAGATATTGGAGAGAGATGGGTACCTCCAGAGGGTACTGAGCTTGCCTCATATATACTATGATATTTTTGCCTGTTGTTTAATTTAAAATTGTTAGCAAAAAATACCTAAAGACCATTCAAGCTATTTCATGCCATACTTTCACATTAGGTGTTCAAACACCTAATTTGTGAAGATATTACTACTGCTGAACCTGAAATCCAAATTTCAGGTTTGTGAAGATCTTACCACTGCTGAACCTGAAATCCAAAATACCAGGCAGAAAAGGTGGGCAGGGTAAGTTAGGAGAAGGGCACTAGATGGAGAGGATAAAATAATAAATACAGCAAGACATAATTAGCTCCCACTCTGTCAGTGAGAGGGATCAATAACTGCCATAAGTTACTTGTCATGTGATTGCTTAAAGCTCAGTACTTTTAGACATAATCCTGAATCGAGCTTAAGTTGCAAACATCTCTTTAAATTGTTAGCTAAGTTGAAAATCCGTGAGTTTGTTTTAAATCATTGTCCCAGTGCAGTGCTGAGGGACACTCTGCCCATCTGTTGGATCATCTTAAATGAGGAATTTACAGATGCTTGGAGACACTTTAAATTTCATCCAATTTTTAGCCTTCTTGCTGTTTAGCGATTAGTGCTACTTAGTTCATTATACCAATAGGAGAGGTAGCTGGGAGATGTTGGTGCTGTGTACCCAGAGGAGATCTGGGAACACAGTACTTGGGGAGCAGAGGACATTAATTCACAGAAAGCTTGAATCCATTAGATGTACTGCACATAAATAGAGTTGTTTGAAAATGCAAAGATTCCATTTCCTGGACCAACCTTCCATTTAGGTGATAACATTCATCCTGCTGAAATCCTTTCAACTGTCTGCTGAACGCAACAGTCTTCTCCATCTTCTGTGGAAAGAATAACACTGCTGTCAGCCTACTGCTAACTTCCTTCCAAGATCCATATTACTGTTGAGTGAAGTGATTTTTGTCTGTCCCTTACCATATATATTTCACACAGGGTGATGTAAGTTTTAATTAGCAAAACTCCATGAAATATTTAAAAGTCCTCTGGTGAAAGGAGTGGTATTAGTAAAGTGGAAAAATAGCATGAGAGTCTTATATTGTGTAGGAACACAAACTTCATAGATCCTAGTGGAAAAAAATAAAGAATTTGGCAGAGGCAAACTCAGGCTGGGGCTGCAGAGGGGTGGTAAGTTGTCCTTGTCAGATTCAAGCCACAATGTTAATGTACTCCTATCTGTAGGGGTTTTGACATGCAAAACATAATTTTCCAAGTTAGGCAAACATTTCTGTCTGCTTCTGACAGACTAAGTCTTTTTTCCAGTTTTATCTGCATGTGGCAATAATTCATAAACTTCACCTAATTTCTGAAATCAGCTGTCATAGTAGAGGAAAAATGGTTTACTGCCATTTAAATTGTACCCAGACTTATGTCCAAGCATCCGATCTAGATGTCTGTGTATCTTCTTCAGCCTGCATTTCTGAGTCTGGATTTTGGGAAAGCTCTTGTTTATCTAGCTTCTTGCTACCATAACTTCTCATCTGAATTCAGATAGAGTCTCCTCACCTGTAATTCACCTATGCCAAAATACTACTGCAATGCCACTGCCCACTCTTACTGTTATTTATCGTGTTGGAGTGTTTTAAAGGAAGGCACTGTTTAAATAGTGAACATGTGTCCCTAATGAATTGCACAGATGTCCACTCATCTGTTTTCAAGTTGCTTATTTCCTTGCTGTTGAAGAAATTATCACAGTGTACTGTGATATATATATTTTTTATCCAGTGTTTGTAAGCCTAAAGATTACTAATGACTGTTGAAAATTACCCCCCGATGGAGGGTAATGTCATTCCATGCAGTGACTTGCATGAAACCACATTACCCTCGGTCGGGGGGTAATTTTTAATTACTATAATGCTCTTGCAAGTACCCATGGTGCAGCACTGAGGTCATCTTTCCGCTGAGAGGATTCCATTACTTAGCTTACTAAGTGACTGAGTTTAATGGATGTACAAGAGATCCTGCTTTTACATTTGGTCTCACACAAGTAAAAGTTAGCAAGTGGAAGCCCAGTAACCTTTTGAAAGAGCATTCCTTT
Source organism: Brachypodius melanocephalos (assembly GCA_013398615.1). Lineage (NCBI taxonomy): Eukaryota > Metazoa > Chordata > Aves > Passeriformes > Pycnonotidae > Brachypodius > Brachypodius melanocephalos. The sequence continues at coordinate 6,684,683 of VZSR01001685.1, read as the reverse complement.
CTCCAAGGGCAGGAGTGGAATGTGCTGTTCTGAATTCCTTCTTCACATAACTGGCTACTGAAGTTGGCTTTAAGGAGCCTTGTAATTTCCCTTGAAAGACACTCATTTTTAACAAGTTGTCTAGATAGGCTAGGAAATGTCAATCTGTTCAAAACATTTGTTTGACATCTGATCCTAAGGTACTTATAATTTGATTCACACAGTATGTTAAAGTGAAATTGCTGGGATCTAGTTTATGAATGTGGTAAACTTGCCACTGTGTATTCCTATTTCTTTAGGTCTGGAAAACAGTCACAAGAACTATAGGTATTTTCAGGTACTTTTGTATTGTTACATAGCCATATATTCTATTATGGCTTACTTACCCTGTTTCATGAGAAAATACACCAACCCTTGTTCCAAAACATTAAAAGAACCCATTCCACAGTAAATGCTATACTATTTTAGAAGCATTCCTCCTCACTGCTTTTTGTTTTTAATGCAAAGAAAGATTTGGCAAGTTCTTCAGGAGGATAAAATACCCACATATTCCCAAATGTTATTGACTGGTAGTATTGCCTTGCAATTTAACCTCCTGCTAAGCTCTCTCTCCCTCTAATTTCTGCTTATGGGGATCCTACCCAGACCTGTCTCTTGACCTAACCTACAGTTTATTACAGGCACTAAGCTACTCCCTCTCCAGTACCCTCTCCCAAACCATGAAGAGCTTTAACAGAGAATTCTGTGCTGTATTATTCAATAAAATCTCAGAAAGGGTATTATTAACTATTCCATTCTTCCGGGATGCAGAATAATTTTGATGGCACTCTATTAAGTTTTGCTAAGGAGGTATGCTTTGTTTGTTAACAAATTATGATGTGTGGTTTTTTTGGTTTTGGGGTTTTTTTTTTAATAAAGAGCAAGCAGTTTTCTTTGCAGCTGTCACAGTTTGTATCCTTTCTCTGTAAATGATGAGTTGGAGAGTTAATTTTAGCACTAACACATTATAGCTTAGAAACTTCACCTCTGTCTGTTATTGCAAAGGAATAGTTAGTTGTTTTCAACACAAAAGCCTGTTAGTTCTGTTTCTGGTCTCATAGCCACCTCCCTTCAGACAGTTGTCTGTATCTATAAATCTCAGTGTACTTACTGTATTATATCACTACTGCAAACTAATACTTGAATATTTGAAGTATTGGACTGTGTATTGTAAAAACAGTAGCTATTATTACTCTTAAAACTGAAAAGTCTAACTGCTTTTAATGATATAGTAGTGTTTTAGTTGTTTGTGGTTGTTGCCTTTTGAAGAACAGCACAGTGCCTAGTAGCTCACTTTCTTACATATAGTATTTTTGTGATGGAGGATTTAATCAGGGTGAAGGGCTATGAATATTTCCTGCTTTGACTCTGCTCAGAGGAACTTTACCATGCTCTGTTTAGAAGTTTCAGGTTTTTCCAAGGATAAAAGATTTCATTCTGTCTTTTGAAGGTGTATTTTTGCAGAATTTAGAATTAGATTTGAGTATAAGTACAAGGCATTCATTTTTCTTTGTGTTTCTGTGACGAAGGTGTATACTTAAAGGTAGCACAGTTCCATGCAAAATTTGATTCTTCAGTCTTTGGATTATCATTCTGCTTGTGGGTGGCAAAACTCTGAGTGAAAATCCTCTATTATATGAAATCATTAATTAAAATTCTTTTCAAATGTTAAAATTATTGTGGCTGTAAAACCGATTGTATTTTTCAGATGAAATTATATTAGAAAGATTTAGAGAAGCTTTCCTTGATGCCTTTCTTACATCTTTTAATTAAGAAAGCCTTTGGTGTTAATAGGTTCACATTTGCCAGAATTAAAAATGAAGGTATCTAAATATTTGAAGTGTTCTTACCTAAAGCCACCATGGTGTGCAGCTGTATCAGCTGCCCTTTCCAACATGCTATAAAGAGCCCCTAAAGTGGATTAATCAACCTTCCTTGCCATACATTAAAATCTTCCTTATGAGCCATTGACTATAGCACAAAAGGCCCCAACACACATACCTGCTAAAAGAGAAGTAGAGGCTGGACAACTTCATTAGCATTTTATCTAGGGGCCAGATGACAGGTTCTCCCAGAAGTGGCATTCTGCTGTGTGGGATAAAATTGGATTGAGTGTGCAGCTGCATCTTAGGCTGACCAAACAGTATCAGCCACACAAGGTCTCAGCTGGAGCACTTCCTCCTCTGGTCGTGGCTTTGGATTAGCAGCAGCCCATCTGCCACCACGCTCCCACTGCCAATTAAATGATACACCCATGGCTTGGGAGAGCGCTTGAATGGTTTACAAGCTTCATGCTGCTAAAGATCCACTCGTTAGTGCCTCCCTTCCCACAGTGAGCACAGAGCACTGTGGTGCATTAGTGCACTTCCAAAAATGCTCCAGGTGTATCCTCATGCATCCCAGTAGTTATTCTACCTGCCCTAAGAGGATGGCCCAATTTCAGCAACCCCTTAAGAGAAATTATTTTCTTTCTTACATGACTGAATATTGCCTATTCTGAGCTTTTACTCAGCGGCTTTTGTTGAGACAGGTTACTTCTTGTGGAAGCAAAGGACTTTAGACTCCTAAAAGACTGATTAAAACTCTATGCATTGGATATTTTGAACTGGTAAGGTGTATGGAATATTACAGAAGAAGGAGGGAATTGCTTGAAAAAGTGAAAAACACATGATAGAGTGCAGGTAGTGCAGAAAAAATTACATGCAAGTTAGTGAATGCTCAGTACCAGCACTAGCAAATACGTTCTACAGGCTGCTGCTGGTATGAGGATACAAAGAGGCAAAAATTATCTATTCAAGTGAAGGCCGTGGATGAAAAGTCAATGTGAACAGGGAACTCTGTCTTTCACAGAGGGAAGTATATTCAGGAACTGAAGTACCTCCCACTGCAGGACTTACACAGGAGCTAGATCAGGATGCTTATCTGTTTACCAGAACATCTGGACTTAACACAACACAATTTTTCATCAGCAGAAAGCCTTTTGCTCCTTTGTATTCCACTACTGGAGATCAGCAAAGCAGGGAATGAGTTGCATTAAGTTAAGCCTGTCAAAACCTTTCTTTTTGGTTCTGCAGTAAACCACTACATATATTTAATTATATGTTTACATATCAACGTGCATTTATATAATAGATACAATATATACAATACATTTACATACACCTAAATAGAAAATATGCTAAAGATAACTCTTTTAAGGGATGTTTCAGAGAACTTCAAATTACTTATTTTGGTGGTATTTTATGTCCTTATACTGATAAAGCCAAATCATAGAATGGTTTGAGTTGGAAAGGACCTTAAATATTTTGAGTTCAAAACCTCCTGCCATGGTCAGGGATACCTCCCACTAGATCAGGTTGCTCAAAGCCTTATCCAGCCTGGCCTCACAGGACCATGCCTGTCACAAGATTGTTTCTTTTGATGTATACCCAGCAGACAATTTGCCCTCAAATGCCTTAGTTTCTGGCCAGTGAGAGAGGGCTCTGCATAGAGACCTAAATACCTTGAGGGAAAAACATCTCCTGTATTTAAAACTGTCACAGAAAAGCTATTGCTTTCTATTAACCTGAGCCTATGCAAGCATAGAACTAAGAGATCTGGGGATCTGCTTCCTCCACTGGGACTTGCAAGACAGATTTTCTAACCCTGTAGTGCAAGTAACAAGATATTTCGCATAGAAGACACCTGTTCCATACCCAGATCAGCCTCAGGTAGTGATGCATTGTGAGGCTAGGGATTTTATTTTCTCTTTGTGTGAGGAAATGCTTATGTGGCAGATAGACTTTTAAAGAAAGATATTTGCCTGGCCGTGCCTAAGGACTTTGAGAATATCATAACAAACCTCAAAGACAGAGGCTAATGCGTCTTAAGAGACACAGATCTGCCGTACATCTCTGTAGTTCCTCATATTCCTCATGCTTAGAGCACCTCAGAAAATACAGTGAAAATTTGGTGTGGGCAAAACCATCCCAAAGTAAATTTGCATTAGTTTAACACTGCCTCTTGTTTTGGTTTGTGAAAGCAGAGGGATTCTGGACACCTACAGTGCACACTATGCCTGGGAGTTTGAGGCTCTACTTAAACCTGACAGTTATGGGATAAGAAGGTGTTTTCTTTTATCATTAGCCAGCCTTTTCTAAAATGGTAATTAGTTTCAGGAAGAGACTTTCAAAATCTGTCATGAATGTGTTGCTGTGAAAAGCTTTTATGTTCTGTTGTCTGGCACTACACATCACACAACTCCCTCCTCCTGGGTAGGTCCCGGTGTTGTCTGTTCAGTTTTTTATTCAGATCATAGGATAGTATGATGGGGGCAAAGAGGAAAAAGAAAAGCTGTTGAGACAAAGGGGAATTGCAATGCCAAATGCAAAATATATATTTTACAATATGGTATAAATAGGGTATTCTTCTACCTTATGCAGTATCTTTGATACCCACCTACACACTACCATGGAGAAAATACTCTGTCTGATATACAGTCTGTATGATATACACATCTTTCATTCATCTACATAGGTTTCTTTAAAATTTTAGCTTTTGAAACAAGATCAGGTATTCATATTAATTTGCATACAAAATAACGTAGGTACTCCTGTTTAAATGTAGACCTGGAGAAAAGGAGGCTCAGGGAGACCTTGCCATTCTCTACAGTGCCCTACAGTGGGGTGAGGTCGGGTTTGGCTTCTTCTCCCAGGTAACCCACAACAAGACAAGAGGACAGCCTCAAGCTGTGCCAGGGGAGGTTCAGGTTGGACATCAGGAAGAATTTCTTCACTGTAAGGGTGGTGGAGCATTGGAATGGGCTGCTCAGGAGTGGGGTGGAGTCACCATCCCTGGGAATGCTCAAGAAAGGACAGAATGTGGCACTTAGTGCTGTATTTTAATCGGCAGGGTGGCGGTCAGTCAAAGTTTGGACTTGATGATCTCAGAGGTCTTTTCCAACTTTAATGGTTCTGTGAGTCTAAGTAAAATGACATATGTGGTAACAGAAGAGAAATTATGGGTTCTGTGTACATTTTCATTTTGTGTTCTTCAAACAGAGTTAGCTCAGAGAATGAATTTTCTTTTTGTGGGGGAGAAAGTATTCTCAGGCAAAAGGGAAGGTGAGGTGTGTCATTTCCATGTGATCATACATTGCAGAAAAGGATTTCTTCAAAGACTTCAAATATGTAATTTCAGTAAACTTGAAATACTGTCATAGAAGCCTGTAAAGTAGTGTCATGTCATTTTACATTTATGTACAATTAATGTAGCAGAAATTAATACAAATAAAACATGGAAAATGGAACACTTAATTTTCATTAAAATAAGAACATATTATTAATAGCATTTTAGAAAATCAAAACATAATTTGTCTTTTTTCATGGAAAATTTCTACATTCTCATTATGCAGTTCAATGTGAATATAAGTAATTCATGAAAAAGTAATTAAGCTTTCTAATGAAAAAGCTTTATTGATAAAAATATTTACACAAGCTTCAATCCTTATGTTAGGTGGTTGAATACAAGTGGCAGAAAATAATGCTTGAAGAATGAAATCGTTAGCTAAAGGGAATTTATATCTATCATCATATTTAATTATTTGAATGTTTGTAATTTTCCTAGTATTATTCTGCATTGGTTCTGACTGCATCTTACATGTAGAACTGTTCAAAGAAAAGGCACAACTGAGATTGTGTTCAAATCTATGCTCTAAATCCCCATGTCTTCCTTTTTATGAAAAAGCCCTGTTACCAGAACACTTAATGGGAATTCTAGAATAATTTGGGTCAGAAGGGAACTCAAGAGATCATCTTTTCTAACCTGCTGCTCAAAGCAGACTTAGAATAAATTGAGTTGCTCAGGACATTGTCCAGCAGGGTTTTGAGTATTTCCAAAGATAGAGATCCCACCTTTCTGAGCACCTGCTCCACTGTTTGACTACCCCAGTGGTGAAAAAAACTTTACTAAGCTGTAGTAGGAATTTCCTGAATGTCTAGCATGTCTTGTCATTTCACCTTGTCCCTGGAGTCTTGTTCTGTCTCCTCCATATGCTCCCATTAGGTTGTTAAAATAATACTAAAATCCCCTGTGAGCTTCCTCTTCTCCAGGCAGAACAAGCACAGCCCTCTCAGTCCCTCCTTGTCCAGGATTTGTCTCCTGAGGGAAATCCAGGCTGAATTCCCTGCTCAGTCATGTAACATTTAAAAGTCCATTTCCTTTTCTATCAGAAAGGCCTTCAAGTGTTGCAGCTGGGCTACTGGGTTCTTCCCTCTGCTCATAAAGGATTTGCCATACTTTGGCCTCCTCCATATTCTAAGTGGCACCCCAATCCTCATCCTGCAAATAGTTCTACATGGCTGCTCTAATCACTTAAGTAAATAAGTCTTTAGTGAAATGAACAGATTTATAAGCATTTGCCTTGTAATTAATTTGTGGGGAAAAAATGAGTTTTAATATTCTGTGTGGTTTTCTTATACGCCCCTATAATTCAGGAGGACCTTTTGGTCAATTAAATGTTGTGTTCACTTTTTTCTTTGTTAATTTCAGGATCATAAGAAGGAAAACACAAATTAAAACTCATATTGCGAAATTGTTAAATCTTGTAAAAAATTCAGAGAATTTGCGGCTTTTCATTTTTCCTTCCTTAGTTCAGGTGAGAGGAATGGGACATTTTATTGCCCAATTCATTACTTACAATATTCAAGATCATGGTCAAGATTAGATAATAATAAATTATGGAAAATATTGCTGCTCACATCTCATTACTGCTTTATTCTATTGGAGAGGCAGAAGGTTTTTGGATTTTTTTTTTAATTGTGTGGGTGCATTTTTCTGAAGACCAAGGCCAGTGACTAACTTGAGCCAAAAATAGTGCAGCCAGCAGCTTTGCAGACATAGAGTTCTGCCAGAGCTTCTCAAATCCCTCTTTACTGCCATAGCCTAGAGCCTTCCCTGAAGAACCTGTCAATCACACTAAAATGCATCGAGGTCCTCTTGGGTGGACATGCAAGAGCTAAACTGTAACCACAAATTTAACTTTCTCTGAGAGCTAAGACAAGAGTCAGCCCATTTCAAATAAATGCTGTTAAATTAATCTCTGCTGCACCAATTCACAGCTCCATTTTTTGCAGTCAGTCATTTGAGTTCCTCCTCTGCATCAGCAAATTCTGTCAGTGCAATGCCTCCTTTGACCTCAGGTGTTCTTGGGTTTGATGCTATAACCCTCACTTGCAGAAATTCAGATAACCTGATTTGGAGTCCATACAAAGCAGAAACGGAGAAACAAAAGTAAGCAGAGATTTTAGTGATGTCACTGTAAGCAAATCTCAAAGCATGTATACTTGAATTCAAGGAAGAACACTTAGCAGTAAAAGTAGATGAGGTGTGTGTCTGACTGCAGCTGTACCTTAGTTTTCCATCTTTTCCTTCTCATTTCCCATTCACCTCCATATTCTCTTTCCCTTTTCTCAGCCACTGTTTCTCAAGTCATGCTATACTTTTCCTGTGAGCTACAAGTGGTAACTGGGATCTTTCCAAATAACTTTCCTTTTTTGCTCTGATCTCATGATGCTAATGAACCAATCTACTAGTAACAAAAAAGTGCAAAAAGAGTGCAAAAAGACCACTGGTGTTTTTACATGCCAAATTAAGAAAGAACCACAGAAATCAAAACTGGTTTTATCCTAATAAAATCAAAACTATTTTTGTTAACCTCCACCTTCATGTAAAAAATTTGTAGTCTTTTTGCACTCAATTCACTTAATTCAGTAAGTTAAAGGAATCCTTCCCCCCACCCCTCTACTTGTATTCTTTTCTCCTTCTCTCTTTACAGTCAGTTCTGGTAGTATTGGATTGTTTTCTTGGTCTGAAAGTTCGTCCAGTATCTCTGTGGCAAAAAAATGAAAGCTACAGTGAATGAAAGGGGTGAAAATTAAATTCTGTGGTATCAAGAACACTGTTTCCAGAATTTGAGCATAATCACTGCATTTTTTAAAGTTTGTTCTTTTTTCTTTATCTGAAAATGCAAGGGCATGATAAAAATGAAATGAATATTGTTAGCATTTTCTTTGAAGCAGGAAGCTAATAATTAGAACAAAGAGAAGGCACCTAAAAGAAATTATAATAAACCACCCCTTTGTACATCAGGTAAAAAGGCTTATGAACCCTTGTCTGTATTAAAATATTCATAATCTCTGAATCAGTCTTCCATGCTGTTCTGATGTCAATGCAAAATATATGTTGAACTTCTTAGGACAAAGAATAATTTTATAATCAAATACAGGATTGCATACTAAAAGATCATAAGCAAAGAACAACACAATTCAGTGTTATCCTGCCACCTTTTGCTTTTTATAATTCTCCTAACAATTACTTTCCCTGTGGTTCTCTAGAAATGCTAGTCGTTGAAGGCGGGACAGCTTGTAAAGTATTTTATTAAATACTCTCTAGTTCTTGCTGAAAAATGTAGTGCCTTTAAAAATATTTCTCCTAACCTTATTCTTTGTTGGATAGAATGTTGACAGAACACAGTTTAATGTCACAGTGAAATTGTAGTCTTGAGCATACTGCATTTCAGTATAAGACATATAAATGTTAAGTTGAATGACAGAAGTTCAGGTGAGCACAGCTTTACTATCACTAACGCCATACTGTTTATATTTCATTTCCTCATTTGATTTCAATTGCTTCGTATTTGTGGCTCAGTCCATTTGGGGAGATAGAAAGGGTTCTGTGCAGAGTGTTGCTGTTTTGATAAGAAATGTAAAGTAGACTAAAGTACTAATTACTTTTTACAGTTACTTAATAACACCTAAAGAAATTTACCATTTTGATTGAATTGGATATTCAGGTTCTGAAAACTTGTTTTCTGTAAGGGCTTCTTAACAATAAAAAGCAACATAAAGAGTACAAATGAGGTGCTGGATATTCAAGGTGTTCCTAAATAAAGAAGAAAAAAACTTCTAAAAATAGAAAGTAGCTTTTTGAATTTTCTAATGCGGATTAGAATAATACCTAATGTTACCAAATGTGTACCAGCTCACATACATGTAATTCTCTCAATGATACGTGATGTGTGCATTTGTCTCTGCCTTAGAGGACCCATTGTTGATGACAGGAAAGCAATCACAGTTATTGAGAAAAACAGTTTTGTTGTTCAAGAAAAAATAATTTCAACATAACTTGAAAAAATGTATAAAAACTCAATAAACAAGGAACAAGTCTGTTACCTTTGCACTTTTTTACCCACTTCCTGTGGAGAGCTTTTATCACATTGCATCTTCATGCTGAATGTTGCTGAATCAGTTATGACTATTAAATTATTTCAGGTTGAAGCAGATTCCCCCAAATTAGCTATGAATTTCCATTTTAGCATATCCTAGGCAGCCAAAATAGATGGGCAAAGTAATTAATTTAATTTATATACTACTACTACCACTACTACTACTACTACTACTACTACTACTACTACTACTACTACTACTACTACTACTACTACATAATAGCAATTAATACAGCTGGTATTGTAAGTAGACTAAAAAATTTTAAAAACCGACTAATATTCTGAGTGTTAGAAAAGCAAACAATGTATTCAAATCCTGTTTCCTGCATTATCTGTTGAAGGGATTGTTAATACAATAAAAAAAATTTTGGAATCAAAATTTGGAATAGAAGTCCCCACCATGTCTGTGATAGTGGCCAGTGACAGACCTTTAGATAAATACAGGGAGAAAGTGAAGGAAAGGTAATGCAATCACTGTCCTCAGCTCAGCCCTTAATCAAATTTTCTTTTACTGATAATAGATTTTGCTATCTGATGAGTCCAAGTGGTGATGTGTTGTGAAGTGTTCATAGGATATCCTGAATTGGAAGGGACCCACAAGGATCATCAAGTCTCAACTTCTGGCCCTGCACAGGACATCCCCAGAATCACACCGTGTGCCTGAGAACATCATCCAAACACTTCTTGAACTCTGTGAGGCTTGGTGCTGTGAGCACTTCCCTGGGGAGCTGTTCTAATGCCCTACCACCCTCTGGGTGAGGAAACTTTTCCTGATATCCAACCTAAACCTCTCCAGATAAAACTTCAGGCCGTTCCCTCAGGTCCTGTCACTGGTCAGCACAGAGCAGAGATCAGTGTCTGCTCCTCCTCTTCCCCTCATGAGGAAGCTGTAACTGCAATGAGGTCTCCCCTCAATCTCTTCTTCTCCAGCCTGAATACGCCAAGTGACCTCAGCCACTCCTCATGTGGCTTCCCCTCAAGGCCCTTCACCATCTTTGTTGTCCTCCTTTAGACACTCTCTAATAGCTTAATGTCCTTTTTTTTCTTTCTATTGTGGTGCCCAAAAGTGCACACAGGACTCGAGAGCAGAGCAGAGCATTTTCTGGGTTTTGTGAAAATATTTACTGCTGTATTTAAAAAAATCTATATACTCCCTGCTTCTGGTTTTTTTCATGGTTGAGAAATAGTAATTCTTTATTATTTCTTCATTTTCTTCATGTTTTCTTTTATCATATTCTCAGTTCGACTGCCTCTTTTTTAAACTGGGGGCTCCTTATCTATGGAGGGATTACTGTTCTTCTGGTAGGGTCTGCTCCTTTGATCTTCCTATAACCTCTATATGTTCTCTACTTTGTGAAAATCTTTTGGGGATAGGCAAGTGTCAGAACTACACGCAGTGTTCAAAATGTGGAAGCTCCATAGATCTGTGCAATTGCTTAATTGCACTTTCCATTTTGTTCTCTCTCCCCTACACAGTCATTTCTGATTTCTTTTTGACTTTTTGACTTTTTGACTATACATAGTGCTAAACTTCTTGTCTTCAAAGAATCAGTGACTATCAGATTTCTTTCCCCTGTTTTTTATGAAGTCATTTAGATGCAATATGTATAATTAGGATTGTTTATTGTGTGTATAATTAGGATTGTTTTTTCCTGTATGCATTACATTGTATCTTTCAACACTGAATTTTGCCTTAAGTGAATATCCAATCACTCTACCTCATGGGATAAATTTGTAGCTTTTTAACCCTATTTCTAATTTTTACTACAACTTAAAAATTGTGTTTTTTTGGAAAATATTCTGGACATTTTCTAGGTCAGTGTGTATATGGTCAATAGTGCAAATACTAACATGCACTTATGTGGGATAGGCGCTTGTAATGTATCTCTGTTGAGAAGAAATGACCATTTAACCCTACCCTTGGTATCACATCTGTCTAACCAGCTGCTAAAGCATTTTACTAAAAGATTGCTCCTATGGTAGTGTAGATTCCTGTAGAGGTTTGGTGAGCAAAGTGTTAAAAGGCTTTTGCAGCTACAAGTGCACTGCACTACTGGGTTACATGAAAGCCCCCAATCCTTTCTTCATCTGAACCATTTCTGTGATTTGTCCACAGGCAGAGAAGTAAAATTTGAAACAATGTGTGAAGCAGCTATTTTGAGTTACAGTAAGTGCAATAGATCAGTGCATTAATTAAAAGAAAAAATTCATCCCAATTCCTTTAGCAATATAATTACAAATTTCATCTCACTTCTTTTATTGATATCTTGGTGATGGTAGTGTGTTGCTGGAGCTGTGGAAAGTTGGCAGCATCTTGTTTCTCCTTTCTTTGCTTGATGAGAAAGAGGCATATTGATACTGAAAGGAGAGTACCACTCAGTGTGGAATGGGGAAGCAGGAAGTTTTTGTTAGATTCAAATTAATATGCTTTTCTCATTATTCCTAAGTTAAAATGAAAGGCACGTTTTTGGCAGGGTCTGAGTTCATTACAACCCAAATCACCTTTTTTGTTTTTTTTAATTTTATTTTTACTGTTGTTACGTTCGTCTTACTATCGCAGTGTGTCATTGTGCCTCATTCTTTGTGGCCAGTGTGTTTTAAACACAAAGAGAAAAGGCAAGCTAGGTCCAAAACAGTTTGTTATTTAAGTCAAGACAGGACAGTGAAAGGGGATGGAGGAAAACAGATGGAAAATGAACCAGACAGAGGCTGACAACATAGTAGTAACTTAGCAGTTGTTTGAGTTGGTTTCTTGGAGGGTTTGAAGGAAAAGTCACTGAGAAGGAGGATTTTGAGAAAGATACTGAGTTAGATTTGAACAGGTTTTACAGTGTGAGCCTTTCAACAAGGAGAAGATGAATCATTGGAGTGTTTCGTCATGGTAGATAAAATGGGGACAGTTCATCACAATCTGTTGAGCTTATTACTTTCCTGGACTGTTTTTTATTAATATTTGTAACAGAACAGACTGATAGACAAAATCCCACACAGTTTTGCAGGGGAAGTCTGTATTTTGTCTGCTCTGCATTTTACTAAATTGTAATCATTACACCAGTTCACTTCTTACTATTTCTTGTGCCATAAAATTCCAACAGCTCCTAGCTAGTCTTGAGATTTTTTCTGAAAATCAGGCTCCTCTTTCCTGAGACTGATACAGTACATTCTCTTTCCTCATATAGTCATGGTAACACTATTTGTGTGATAAGCTGATCTTTTGCTTTCCCTACAAAAATAATTTCATGCTAGGTAATCATCCTGGGAGCTTCCGTCTGTTTTATGTTTTCTCTTTGGCTGTAGATCTTTTTTCCTTTAAGAAGGATGAAACATCAGATAGTAGCTATGAAGTGTCTTTTCCATGAGTGAAGACAATCAAATATTTAAACCTTTTTTTTTCACCTCCAAAATTTACTTCAAATGTAAGAGTATGAGTGGTGGTGGAGATGCGAGGTACCACGGTTTTACGAGTTTCTTAAATCTTGTGTAGCTAGACCCTCTTGGGGATTGAGAGATCCAAGGAATGGATGAGATGCAGAGACTGCAGCACTGAAGCACTTTCAGTGAAATCTAAAAACTGCAGATGCTAGAAATGTTATATTCAGCTAAAGTTTACTTGACTGGGTCCAGTGGGTGTTTTTGTTCACAGTACAGAAGTCTGGCTGGTATTGCTCTCTTCCTGTAAGTTGTTTCAGATTTGAACTTTTCCCACAAGACCTATTTCCAGAATTAGATTCAGATTGAGAAGTACTGTACAGTTGTTACTGTCTTAAAAAATAAATCCGCTTTAGCTTGATCATGGGACCCAAGGGTTGGAAGGGGAGCTATGCATGACTGCCACCTAAATGTAGTGCCATCTAAGGGTGAAAGAGGAAAAAGGAATATCCATTTCATGTTACCACTTTGATAAGCCTGTCCTTACAAAACACTTCCATTAAGTTATTTGTGTATTAGGTGATAAGTCTCAGATTCTGCTTGGAGTAATATATTACTTATTCGTTACAATTAGATATGAAGGAGGAGGGAGATTGAAGGATGCAAAGATCTAAGAGTTTTGTTTTACTTATTGTACTTGAATGAAATTTAACTGTCTCTGTTATGAAAGAGTTCAGACCATGCTCCTTTGTGCATTTATGCACTGTGGAATAATAAAGAGCCAGTTCTATTATCAAGTCTACAGAGTAAGCAAAGGCTCAAGCAAACACAGGTGACTCCTGAGCTGGGATGAGCAAAGGTATAACACTGCTCATTGCTGCAAGTGCTGCAGCAGGTGTTTAAGGCATTGCACTTCATTCACTTTCAGGCATGGGGGCATGCCCTTGGGAATGGAGTGGCAATTTGTCACCTTATTGAGGCCCAAATATGACCCTCAATACTCTTCTGTCCAGTGGCCCAATACCATGCCTGCCCTTACTACTCCTACTTGTATTGTTAGCAAGCCTTTAATTTCAAAGATATTTTGAGATTTATTCATGGGTTAAGATACTGCTGAGCTTGGAACTGCATTGGTGCAGAACACAACCACAGCTCCTGCCCAAATGGCTTCTTATAGAGGTGGAAGATAGGGGATAACAGGTGGATAGATGGGGAATATGAGGAGACTGAGGAAATAGTGATCAGCATAGGAAGCAATAATATTGGTACTTTGCAATTGTGTCTGCAGGCAGTGATTTGAAGTGGAAGAGTGAGACATCAGTTGGGAGAGTTACAGAAAGCCTCTCCTGTGTAGCATGAGAGAAAACAAATGTTTAAAAATCTAGGGGAGGCTGGTGTAAAATTTTGTCTGTGGTGGGAACCATCTTTTCATGCTGAATAAGAGTTAACAAACAGAAAGACTTTGAAAGTTAGCACAAGATGGTTATGCTTGATACATTTGGCCTCTAGAGGCAGAAGGAACCTAGGCAAGATAATAAGCTTCTGTAACTTCTAGTTGAATACATATAAAAGATCCTTCTGGCAGATGAACATGAGCTGGCTCACGTTTTCCAGAGGAACAGTCCTTGGATTAACAGGACAAGTAAAGCCTGTGGAGCAGTTATTTTTTTTTAACCCATACCTTGAAGATACTCTACAGAAGGAATCTGGAAAATTTAAATTAAGGCTCTAGGCAAGAACCTGAAGAAAGGCTTGATCTCAGACAGAGTCAAAGGCCAGGGAAGCAAACCAAATAATCATGGGATCCACTGTAATCAGGCTCACAGATGCCTCACAGAGGTTAAAGGAGAACTCAAGAGTTTAGGACATGTTGTTTTGTGATATAGCTAAGCTTAACTCAGGAGAAGACAGTTAGACTTCAGACTGAAACAGACAGACCTGGGGGAAAACAAATTGTATATGCATCCAAGGCAATTCTATAGTTTAATGAATCACTATTGTAGTATCAGATTTAAGATCTTGTCTCTGACAGACCACTCCTGCTGAGAGGCAACTAACTCATGTGACTAATTCTCCTGAAAGCAGGAGTGGCAGAAAATAGTCTTTAGGAATGTGAATCAATTTGAAATGTCTATTGTGAAATGTGCAGTGTGTATTCAGAGCTCCAACATACTATATATAGTATTATTTAAAAAAGATTGCTGTCTTACACAGGATCTCAGTGAAAACCACTCCAGACTCTTCTACGTGTGTGAACATTGATACTGATTTGTCTGTTCCAGTGAAATCTGTCTTTTCATTTTTATTTATATGTTTAATCAGATGTAGCCTCTGATACTGTAGCTCACATCACCTTCATATCCAAGTAGTCCCCTTTAATTCCGTGGTGATCTCCAAGGATTAAGGTGCTCTTGACCACATGTCAGTTCACTGACAACTATCCCTTGATTATCAGACTGAAAGAGATGAGAGTAAAATAAATTTAAGCTTCCAGAAATGCAGAAACAAATGTAAATGTTACTTAATAATATGGTCACAAACTACAGTACTAATGTAAACAACATGAAGACTCTGTCTGCTTACTGAGAGTTGCTTTTCTCCTTTTTTTTCCCCTCATCGTTCATTTCTTAAGAAAATTGGCTAAAAAGCGGAAAGAGACGTTGAGTAGTACTCGGCAGGAAATGACAGTGATGGTGAATTCAATGGATAAAAGCTACACTGAGCAAGGCACCAACTGTGATGAAGCTTTCTCTTTCATGGACACGCACAATCTAAATGGGAGATGTAAGTTTTTTCCTTTCTTTTCTTTTCTTTTCTTTTCTTTTTTTTTTTTTTTTTTTTTTTGGAAGGTGAAAGAAAAGTGCAAATGGTTTTAAAATATTCCTCATTACTCAGTCATGGAAAATCCATGGGACCGAGCGTTTCCCACTGTGCAGCACATTACAGTGTCTATTCAAATGAGCAAGACAGTCAGACATCAAGAATAGACTTCTTTAAAAATAATAAGGATAATTGAGCTTTTTTCTGTCCATCCTTTTCTTCTGCACAAGAGCAGTGACATTACTGAAACAGTAGTTTTACCTTTCTCCAATCTCGATTATATTGAAAATCTTATATCCCTCATGCTGTCCCAAGTCCTTCAAATGCTTCCTTTGCTCACTTTTTTTTTTGTAGTACAAATTTATTTTTGAATATAATAACTTAATAATGATAACCTGATTGTCTTATTATTTCCAGTTCTAGATGATGCTCTTTCTGTTGCTTGTGCAAAGGAAGAACTCAGTGGACTTATCTGTTCTGCAATTTCATAAGAGATTCTCTAATAGCCTGGGTCTTCTGGGATCTACCCTGAAAATAAATAAGATTTGGATTATAAAATTTCCTGTATTAGAATTTTAGTCAAGGTCTCACTCCTGTCAGAGTGTTGGCACTAAGCAAAGACCATGAAAAAACAATAGTTTTTCATAATTGTTTAAAGGAATTACTGAGTTCCAAAAGTTTTTTTGATTTTTTTGGTTCTTAAGGAACCTCAGGGTTTTTTGTATGCCAGTGGTTTTCTTAATGTCTTCAGAATTTATCAAAGATTAAAATTTTTTTCAAGTACTAACTGTATGCAAGGCCCAACTCCCACTCTTTAATAATATGCTTAAGAATTTATCTTCGATGAGCTCAATTGTGCAAACACTCTGTGAGGTTTATACAGTGAGACTTTTCTCAGCAGCATTAGGCTCAGAATTTGCAATGTTAATTTGCATTTGAGTTACATTTGAAATTGATTCGAAACAAGTCTTTCAAATCAGACCTACCTTTCTGCTGAGAATGTACCTTTGCAGTTAATGAGATTGCTTATTTCTGTGAAGAGATCAAGAGGTTTTACTTCACCTTTATCATCATGGTACAGTTTTGCACTGGTGCTACTGAATGGTCATAACTATAAATAAAGCTGCAATGGGTTCCTGGGACTAAATCCTCTTTATGTAAACACCTCAAACCTCTTTCAAATTATTGCCATAACGAGTTTTTTATACCACTAGAGAGCTAGAAGCTCTAATTAGACTTTCTGTAAGAAACATGTCACCAGAAACAGTGTCACCAGAAGGTGCACACTGACAGTCTTCAGGAATAATCTTTGTGTAAGGCCTTGTACTCAAGAGATTTAGAACATTCCTACTTCCTGTGAAAGTTCATTACCCTGCTTGCATTCTCTACCCAGCAAGTTTTATTACCTGCAGCAGCCCTGACCTCAACTAATCTCTGTATCCATACCCAAAAGAAGTATCCCTCTTTTGTGGCCGTCAAGGAAATGTAATCTCCTCATTCTAGAGGCATAATCAAAGGAACATGATCTCAGATATATTAATTTACGTAACAAAGTATAACTATCGGCATGATTTAAGCCAATTTTGAGATATCCCCATATTAACAAGGGCTAGTAATTGTTTGCCCTAGAAGATCAACAGGAAAAAAGATGGATGAAAGCCAGCAGGAGTAATCTAACTCCTCATCCAGCAGATCCTGTCTTCCTCAGCTCTGTTTTGTTTCACACATTCCTGTTAGTCTTTTTACAGGTATCCAGAATATGCTTACATTCACTGATCAGACTGAATTTGAGTTGTGTAGACAAGCAACTAAGGCAGAATTTGCAATGAGCTTTGCTTAAAAGCCTCTAATGACTCTTTGGCTGAACATCCTGTAAAATGTTGTGATTAACTCCTACCTGTTAAATGTATCTGTGTTTACAATGGTAATTTGCATGATATTGAGGGGCAAACTGAACTTAATTTGTTCCCATTGGGCTTTCCCATTGGTTTTACAAATGGTTCAATGATTAAATACCAGTGTGAGCATTCGTCTGTATATCACTCCCTGAAAACCACCTTCAAACAAAGGGTAATATTCAGGGTCTGTTAGAATCTCTATGCACACTACCCACCTGTCTAAACAAATCAAATAAAAAAGGAGAGAAAAAAATAAACTACAGTAGAGTACTTGCATAAGGTATTTACAGTATTATAAGGAAAACTTATTAATGATCAAAGCTTCTGTCAAAAACACCTCTTGTCGTTGTGATGTGTTGTTTCAAGCATCAGTATTCAGTCTAATCTTGTGATTTAAGAAGTATATTTCCCATCAGCAATCAAAATCCTTTCTTCAGTGACACTTCTTTTTAGAGAATTGATCAAATTCAGTGAGCTATTTCATTCACTAGCCTTGCCTGGTTTTCCCTAGGACCTGATTCCAGTGCAAGAAACACAGCAGGATGAACTCTAAGTCAAGTCAATCCCATCTGCTGTGTCACTCAGCTTCAACAGCTGCATATCATATCTCTGTCTCTAACCAGCTTTGTTTCTCTTTGCAGCTGTATCTTCACCATCTTCATTTACAATGAAAACTAACACACTGAGCACAACAGTGCCTAATTCTTACTACCCAGGTAACCAGTTTTTTTCTTGGTTTCCACCCTCTGCAGACCTTTCCATAATAAGAGCATATGTATTTATGTTATTATACTTCTTGCCATCAGCATTTAATGTATATATAAGAAACATTCCGGTTGCTAACAGTAGCTTTCTGAAAGAAAACTCAGGAACATGTATCAATCATTTACTGTTCTCTCTCTTTTTACCTTTCCTGCATTGACCTGCTTATGATGTATGACAGATCCATTTGTGCCAACTGCAATTTTAGGTGAGAACATTTCCCTTTATCAAAGTTTATTGCTGAAGTAATTTTGGAAGTTGCAGTTCTTGGGGAGCAGGCAATAGTATGCAAAATGCTGGAGCTTTATGCTAAAGGGAGGGGTGGTAGACTTGGCTACACTGAGGTGATAAGGGCAGTTTTCAGGTTTGATTGCTACTGCCATAGAGTAAGTCAGGGGAGAAAAGACAGAAATTATTTTAATATATGTGGATTTGCAAGGAAATGTTTATGCATGTATTTGGAGTGACACAAAAGAATTTGATTATAGCAGCAATTGAAATAGTTTTCCTCGTGTTTTTTCTGTTTTGTCACAGAACTGAAGATGTCACTTCTTAAAAATAACTTCTTTTGATAGTTAAACTACTTAGGATACAGAAAAACAGACAAAATACAGTTCTGGCCATCTACCAGCTATCATGTCTTCTAACAATTGTGCAGAGTTTCTGATGTGCTTGTCAAAAAGTGAGGTTTCAGAAAGGAGATGGTATTTTGAACAGCAAAATGATAACATGACACTTGAGTATATAGTTTATTATGCATCAGGTGTCACAGGGATGAAATAAAACAGTAAAGCTGTAGGTTAAAAACATACAGTTAAAATGTAGAGCATTTCCACTTGGAATTTAGGAGCATTTTCTGTTGTCCAGTGTCAAAAAGAGAGAGGTTTCTGCACAGTGATAAATAGTAAGCATGAGGCGCTGTTGCATTTTCAATGCATAACTCTAACCCCTTTGTGGCTTGTATTCATTTACACCTCCTTCCCGTGCTAACTTTAAACTAGACAGGGCAGTTTTTAATAGTAATTCAAAACATAACAGTGCACTGTAGCAGGAAGTCAAACTCCTTAAGTGTTAAGCCTATTTATTTGCTCATTTTTCTATTTATATTTTCACAAAATATTTTCCTTTCTCCTCTTTTTCCTTCCAATCACTGTAAAAAAATTTAAAAGCCCTTAACTGATTCCTGCCCTTAAACTGTGAGTTAAACAGGCTTAGATAGACACAGAGTGAAGCATATAAGAAGTAAAAGTTTAGGAAAGTGATCTTGAAAATTTGTTATTGTGAAAGAATATTTAGTGCAGTGCACTTCAGTGTGATAACTTTGAGAAGGAACTTTGCTGGTTTTATACATTATGTAAATCTGGAAGAAGGTAATGGTAGTGACTGTAACAATGTAATAATCTGCATGCAAATGAAATTTGCAGTGCCTTTTAACTGCCTGAGATGTTAGATTTTTTTGTGTGCTTTAGCATTCATTCAACGCTTCATGCAGTAGATGTTCTTTCTGACCTTGTGGGTGGGCGAGGAGGAAAGTACTATTATCAGGAGAAAACCTTTGAGATTTCCCATCTGTATTATTTAGTTAATGCTTTCTTTGGTTATTTTTGTGATTCTCTTCTATATAATACCAATGGTAAAATTATTCATTAGCTTTTTTCCCCCAAGAAATAATGTCTAAGCAAGTAATTCAGCTATCAGGCAAACACACACTGGGAAAAATAAATTCTCTGGTTTTACTAAGTCTGTAAAATCTTCTAATTAGTTAGGTGTGTACTTTATGGCCTACTACAGCAAACCTGTGCTTACTCATCTCAGAAAATATTTCAGTTATTTCACTGCATAAAATAAATATTTTTGTAACTTTACATGTTAAAAATTTAGTACCGTTTTATGAACGGTGCTCCATTCAGATTAGATCTTTCTCCCAATGTGTTTATGACTGTTTGTACAGAAACACTGGTGTATCTGAGGTAAATCAAATTAACTATGCTTGAGCTGGTAGAGGAATACAGCTGTTAACAAAGTGTGCAGGGTTTTAATTACAAGCAAAACCTGCTTTTGCTGTCTTCCACTGTCCGAAGTTGTGTTAAACTGCAGGCTCAAGCCTGTAGTGAGAGCTAAATGATCTTCTCAGTGTGACCTCCTGAAGAAGGTGTAAGTCTGGTGAATGGTTGAGTTCAGCTTTCACAATCAGATAGAAAAGCCACAGCACACTTACTGTTTCCAAAGTATATTATTTAATAAATGTTGTACAGCTCTACAGGAATGGGTAAGTGGGTAAGTGTACAGTAGGACAGCTGCAGCTGTAGGATTATTTAAGCCAGGCAAACTTCCCATTGCACATGGACACTGCATCTGGAGGAGCCCACCCTTTGAAAAGCTGACAGTCTGAAAATTTCATGCTGCAGTGCTCAGAGGCAAAGTAAAAAACTGTAATATACATGGCTCCTAATGTATATGTTTAATGTAGAAAGCAAGGATTAAAAACACTTTATTTAAAAAAGCTTAAATGATAACTCCTTCTGTATTAATGCAGCTATAAGAAATAAAAAAAAATGGAGAGAAGAAAATTAGTCTAAAGCTAGGGAGCTTTCAGGAAAGAAACTCATAAGTATTAAACTGATTCTTGCATAGTACAAGACTTTGATAACTTTGCCTTCATCTTAGTCACTAACAGTCTGTGTCGCAAAGAACTTTGCAGTCTGCAAAAAAAGAAAAAAAAGAGAATCCTCAAGTTTTCTAACCTGTTTCTAAAATTGAAATAAGCAACCCAAAAAATCATTATCAACTTTCTACACTTTTTTTTGTCTTTTGTGTCTTAGCCACCTTGTAGTTTTCAGGTGCCATTTCAGCAGCAACATACTGTACCAACACTTGTATACCACGCTTCATGCCATGCATCCCGAGGTGCTTTGCAGTAAAATTTTATACCACATCAGACAAAAGTTGTAAAATTTTATGACTAAAAGATGAATCCCTTTCCTCTGCATTAGACCAGCAGATTAAATTAGCAGACTGACAGGAAAAGGAGTGAAGTGGCCATACTCATATCCATACATTTTCTCTGCTGTTTTTGGTTTAGGTGTCAATGCATAATTCATATTGACTGTATGCTTAGTGAGGACCAGATTTCATTTGTCTTAGTGGGAATTGAGAGGACCTCAAACCATCTTTGAAATGCAATTCATTGAGCTTTCTGGCTTTAACATCAATTTTCAGTAGTGCAACTAAGACCAGAATCTCACCTTTAACAAGGTGTATTAGTATTTTGGGTGTGTACATGAGAATCTGGGACCTTTTCATACAGAGTGTTTGTTGAATTTTCTGCTATAATATATCTAACTTACGAATGTGGAAACATTATTTTAATGCTTCCCTTTCATATGATTTATTTTACAAAGTAATTTTTTTTACAAATGCCTTATTTTATAAACATTATTCAGATTTTTTTTTCAATGTTAAGTCAGAGAGGAATAGTCTGAATAAGTCAAAGCACCATATTAACAATTTTTATTGAAATTAAAAAACTCTAAGATACATAAAAATTATTATTAGAGTAAACAGATAAAATATTTGTGATGATTCTTGAACCTTAAAATTTGGGGTGGGTTTTTTTCTCTTGTCAAGTCTGAATAAATTTTTAGAATTTCATCTATACAGGAAGCAAGTATATTGCTTCCTTAGGTACAGTGCACTTTCACATCTATTTACTTCTAAGTACAGGTTTTGATCTCAGTTCTATCTGTGTGAATTGACTCACAGTGTTATACCTTGGTTTTAGTAAATCTAATTTTTACTGCGAAACTGAGATCAGAATCTGACTCATTTAGGGAATCATTCTGTAAAGACTAAATTAAAAACATGAAATTACCTGTAATTATTAATGTAGTACTGTTGCTTATGCCCTGTTTCCTTTTTCTCCTCCTCTTTTTTTCTCCTGATATGTATCTTCTTAAAAGTGCCAATCAATGGTAAGTTGCCCATTTGCCCCATGGAAGAGATGTGGAGGGTTGGGAGAAGTATGTGTCTCATAAAAATTTTAACCAGGCCACGGGGGTCTCCTGTTTGTTGGCTTGCATGTCAGTTGACATATAACATTTCATGCCTAATGTGGTGGCTCATGATACACCGTGATCCTAAAGCATGTTCAGCAGTCAGTCAAGACATTTTTCCTTACCAGATGATCCTTTGCATTTGTCCTCATGTAGTTTGTCTCCAAGTGTCATTTTAAGATCTACATTTCCATTGCAGTCCTAGCTTGATGAAACCATAAGCCATTTTGTGCATCTTTTTATTTTGCTCACTCCAAACATTTGCTCTAAATTTGCAGTGTAAAATACAGCACTCTAATAGTCTATGAGAAATACAAGTCCAGTTTCATTCCATTGGACTTGTTGAAGTTTCAGAATGAAACTTCTATGCAGTTTAAAACAAAATGCCTGTTTTAAAATTTGTTTGCAATCAGCTAGCAATATTTAAAACAATATTAGAGTTTGGACTGCTCTGCAATGCTTCCATTGTAGAACTATGGACTTTGCCTCATTCCAATCAGTCTTGCAAGTTCCGTGTGTAAACTGCTCATGGATTTACTGTTCTTCTGGTGTAGCCTTCAAAGACAGAAGCAATGCTGATGGTGTCAGATTTCTGCCATTCCTCTAGAAATCTTTGTAGTTTCTGTTTCTTTTAAGAAGTGAAAATGAGCCAGTGCATGATGAGGTGCTCTTTTTCTAGATGAAACCCACACGATGGGCAGTGACACAAGCAGCCTGGTCCAATCCCATACTTATAAGAAGAGAGATCCAGTGGATGTGCCCTACCAGACTGGACAGCTCCATCCAGCCATCCGTGTAGCTGACTTGCTGCAGCACATCACCCAGATGAAGTGTGCAGAAGGCTACGGATTTAAAGAGGAGTATGAAGTAAGTGTCAGGCCTAATGATCTGATTTTTATGTCTTCTGCACCATTGGTTGGATGTGTCTGATGCTGAGTTTTTACCAGTGTGCATACGGCTTGCATTTTACAATAGATGGTGTTTTTTTGAACTTCACGCTTTGTCATGCCAGCTTTGTGTTACAAAAATTGCTTATATATATAATTGTTTAAACTGGTATTTGTAGTATTGGATTTACAAAACCCATGCTCCAGGCCCCTTCCAAAGTCACTGATGACATTTTTTACCCTGGAACGTAGAAAATAACTCTTTCCCAGGAGGACCTAATCACTTGTCAACTTTCATTTGTGTGGCTGACTTAAACAAGTTTGTTCCTGTGAGGTTTTTTATGCCACTGTTATTTAAAAGTGATAGAATTGGAAATTCTTGTGTTTGGAAAAGATTTGCTCATCAGCCAAAACCTTTTATACCAGCATTAAGCCTAGAGGAAAACTACAATTAATTTATTTAAAAAAAAATAAAATCAAGACCGTAAAATGGAATTTATAGTGCAACAAATGACATGGCTTTTTAACTACAGTGGATCAAATGATTTCTGTTGAAAAACAATTTCCAGGAAAATCACTTAATTTTCAGCCTACCAAGGTGATGAATGGCATCCCATTACAGACAGTAGGTGTAGTCGTGACTAATGCCAGTAGATGCAATACATCAGGGTGCAGTTTGTTAACAGTGGCAGGGAAGGAGGACTTAAAATAGTGAAGCTGGAACTGAAAAACTCCTCTGTATGTATGGAAATTGCTATAATCAGAATGAACTATAACTAGCCATATATTTGAGGGGTTTTTCCATTGAACTACTGCAGTAATGCTGTTTTTCCTCCATATGCAGTGAATGACTGCCCAGTATATTCTAGCACTGCAAAGGTTGCAAATCTCTTTGTTTACATTTCTGTCAGACTGATACTGTCCTCTTTACAAATTTGAACTAGACAACAAAAGAATTTCTTCCTTATGTATTATCAGAAGGATAAATGTCCAAATGAAAAGGAAGAAATTGTTTGACAGGGGATTTGTTTTGAATGAAGTCTCATAGATGGTTTTTGCTCTAACAAGACAGCAGGATTATATAGTCTCACCAGGGAAAGGCTTTGATTCAGGAGAAACTCACACAAGGATTCACTCTGAAAATAAATCTGTGGAACAGAACAGACAGTAAAGTAGCACATTGCCCATTAGGAGCCCTTCAGAGGAGTGCAAGGATACACAGAGCACTTGCTGTCATGCATAGTTCTAAGTGCTTTAAAACAAAACAATAACTAGGGCTACTATTTTCATTAATTCGGGCCATAGTTCACCGTCTGAGCACATATATGTAATTTTAAGTCCTGTTGGTGTCATGCACAAGTTTTTGGTGTAGCATAATTGACATACAGGATAAGTGTTGACAAATGGTCTTTGAGCAATGGCAGGCTGGTATTTACTTGCTCACTGCTCAGCTCTGCATTAGGATTTACTCACTTGGGACACTGGGTATCTATAGCTCCCAATATTGGGGGGCTTGGAGGAGCACCCTGTTTTGCAGGATTTTACCTTTTTCTTCTCCTGGGAGAAGAGTCCTGTTCCTGCAAGCAGCATCAGGCCCTTGCTCTTGGCTGGAGAGACTGATACCGTGCCTGTCTGTAGAACCAGACCACATGCAGACATGTCCTTAGGGCCACTTCACTGCCTGCTTTCCCATCTGTTCCTCAGGTGTGGAAGGAACACGAATGCATTTCTGTAAGCTGTGGAGTTAAATGCAGACCTTCATTTGCAGCCTAGTGGAGTGCAAGTGGTTGGGATTGCGCAGAAATCCTTAAACTCGGGGAAATTTCCACATAGCTAGGCTGCAGTGGATCTTTAAAATCCTTTCTATCTCCTGCCAGACCCTTAAGAAAGGAGAGATTTTAGCCTGGTTCCGGTGGTGTTAGGTGTTAGACTGACAGGACATTGGCCTGGTTTCCCAAGCACCCCTACACTGGTTTTGGGTTATTTAATCTGTTTCCCAGTACTACAGCATGGGAGAGCTTTTACTGGTCCTGAAGGAGCCTCCTTGCTCACCTTCTTTCTGCATTAAAGAAACAAAGTAACTAGAAAAGGGAAAAGTGGTTTCTGCAATTCATCATTTCCTCCTTACACCTGTCGCCTTTTGGTTTTAGACTCGGTACTTTCACAGGGATTTCACTATATCCTTTCTCAAAAACATCCATCTGTCAAAGGGTCATAAATCCAAGTAACGAGTTCATCTGCTTCCAAACAGATCAATTAGGCTACTGGAGACCAGCATGGCTTGGCATAGATAGGGCAGAAATAAATAAATTCATTAAAACCTTACCATTTCAGATAAGTTTTATTTTTAACCCTGTTTTTGGATCAGCTTAAATTGTTGACTACTCAGTGTAAAGTGGTTCTTTGCCAAATTGAGGTTAGTTGGCAGAAGACAGTTCTAAATCGATTTCAGAGTGTCCACACAGGAGCTTGGACTGCTTTAACAAAATTGATTTTAAAACACACCTTTAATTAAACCAGTGCAACTCTGTGTAGATAAAGCCTTGAAAAATCAATTTCACATTATGTTCCATGACAGGGAGTTCTGAGCTTCCATTATCTTCAAACCAGAGGTTCCTTTGAAAAGCCAAAATTTGCAAATGGTGTCCTGCTCAGATCAGCCTCACTTACTGTCACTAACAGGACTGTGTCAACAACAGAATTTTAAAAAAAGCTTCCTCCATGTAGCTTTATCTTTAAGACTTTCCTCGCTGACATCTGTCTCATCTTCTCTCTCCTCCCCTTCTGTTGAACACATCCTTTCTTAAGGTTTTCTGGCGGTTAACTGTTTCAGTCCAGAAAATATTTTATATCATTAAACCAATACTATTTCAAATACAGTAATTTATATGCTGTCAAGATAAACTGCACTGAACATGTTCCTTCTGTGCTGCATGGTCTTCATTCTGATGGTGTTGCACCAATGTAACTGTACTAATGTTTAAATTATCATAGATAATACAGGCTCAGGGTGCCTGTCAAGGTCAGGAACATGAAATATATTATCTAATATGTGTTAAACAATTCATTTCAGTTTAACACTTCTGAGCATCTGTTATAGATTGGTAAAATAGGATAAAAATAGGTTATCCGGCCATGGTCATTGTTCAGCTAAACCTTGGGTGATTGTGGTCAAAGGTGATCATTTAAAAAATGGGTAATTTAAAGAGAATTTGGAGAAGAGTGTTAAAAATAATTCGGGGTATGAAAGAAATTCTCTTTTAATAGAAGTATATTCATTTAAATGGAACTTCAGAAGATACGCTAAGGTAGATGTGATAATCGTCAGTAAAACCCAACTAGCCGAAAAAATTTCATTGGTCAGTGGAATATCTCAGATAAGTACAAAATGGATTTAAGAAACAAAATACAGGGGAAAACTCTCTAAAACCAGTAGAAATACAGATCCTTGTTTGGGGAGGTAGAAGGTATTGCATACAAGCAGGAATTTTTTCATGGAGGATGTTTGCCCCATAGGTGCCTACTCTGGAATTTATTTTTTTTCTCCAAAACACGCTTAGAATAATGTGTGACTTTGAAAGAAGGCTAATATAATTTCCATTTTCTGCTGTCATGCAAAGCCATAACAAACCAGAATCCTGTCACTCATACCCAGTCTCCAGTGGCATCTTTTCTTTCTCTTTGGTTCCAGCTGGAAGACAAATTTTCTGCCATGTGACACTTTTAAGACTTGTGCTTCTGGGGCCCTGTTCTGAAATCTTGAAAGTAGTAGGAAAATTGAGTATTTTTTAATGTTATGTTATTATAGCTACTGGTAGGACCCAGCTGGCCCTATTTTTTTCCTGCATGTTTCTTGCGACTCCAACTAATTTTTCTCACCTCCAACCTGTACATTTTTATCACACCTTTTTCTCTAATTTTATTTGATATTCTGCAACACCAGCTGAGACAGTCAGTACCACAATCAGTGCAAGTTATTTTCTATCCCACAAGACACAAGTTACACAGAAAACAGAAAGACCCTGAAACATTGGGTGAGGATGGGGACATTAATCCACAGTGTAAATACAGGAAGGACAGCATTTGTGTCTTCAAGAACCAGGAGTAGGCAACTGTTTCTCTCTTTCTGTTTTTGTAATACAGAGGAAAACTCATTAGGGATTATAAATTTAACAGAGATAGAGATAGAAGTGAAATAGTGGGAACTTGTCCAGTGAAAATGGCATGGAAAATTGTTAGAAACATTCATCCACAGAGATCACTGCTGTTGTTTTTATTAAAAGTTTCATCTGTTTAGATGGAGTTCAGAACAATCGCGGAATGCCCAGTTCCGTTGTTAATCTTTAATACTGGAAACTTGCTGTGGTTTGGTTAAGCCATGTATTATGTAAGTGTTCTCTGTAAGTTATCTATCTAAGTGTTCTCTCATCCACAATGAGGGATAACACCAACAAGTGGGGATATAGAGGTCCTTTATATGAGGCAGGTGCTCCTCCTTTATCAAGGAACTTGGTTCAGACATAATCACTTTCTTCACACTGCTGTGGGATCTGCAAAAGCCTTCCAATAAAACCAGATAACTTGTTCCTGGTTGGGATTATCCCAGGCACTTGAGCACAGGAAGACTTGGCGCTGTGGAGATCATATGTAGGGAGGTTGAAAGAAGCAGTAAAAACGAGCAACTGCCTTATCCACAAAGCATGTTTTGGTTTGTAAATTCTAAGGTACTCCAGATCAATACCAAATTGTTGAAATAGGGTAGTCGCAAACCTGAAGTCACATTCACTGATGAATAGCCTATGTTGGTAGTGACAGCTTCCCAGTGCATGGCAGTATCTGTTTAAGTCTTGTAGAAGAGTGAGTGTCTTCCAGTTGTTGATCAGCAACAATCAGTTGGCAACAATTTTAACTGTATGGCAGTTTGGGTTTTTTTTACTTTTTTTTTTTTATTTTTTTAGAGGAAGGACACATAGTTTGCTGAATGTCTGTTGTTGTCAGCGAGCTTTATGCAATTCTAAACCTATCCTTTATCACCCTGAATTTCTCTTCTTAACAGATTTCACATGGATGAGAAGTGCTATTCAGTCTGAAAGTGCTTAATATCATTCACGTGGCACAGACTTATGTCACAGTGGTTAACTGTCCAGTGTTCAAGATGTCCCACAACTTTCTAAATTGCACTGTTTCCCTCTCCCACTCTTAAATGCATTCTCCTCCAGTCTAAATAAAAGTGCATGTATATGCAGAAACAGCTCTCTAATTTGTTTTGTTTAAGCAGGTTTAATTAGAATTTATTCTTATCACAGAAAATAGATTTAGGCAGGTCATGGCTTCATTAGAAAGGCTTTGTGCTTTTATCTGTTTGAATAATAAAATTGCAGAAGTGTACATACTAGAACACTTTCGGTATCCTTAGGATTACTCTCAGTGGGATGTGGGCAGCTGTTTGCTCATGCTGTGATTCAGCTATTTTTGGTACTGATCAGTCTGTGATTTACTTGGGTATGGACCTCTTGATTTCTTCTCAGCAGCCTAAACAGTCGGAACTGTGTGTGATCTTAGGCAGCAAGGACACCTAACCTGAACAAGGATACCTAATTCAGCCAAATTTTTTTCTTCACAAGTCTTGTATGTAAAGTTTAGACTGTGCTTTAAGGAAAGCCTGGTAGCTTTAAAGTGCATCTTTGATGACCATTGTATCTCTCTGAGCAGTTAAAACAGAGACTGGTGGTATTGATCCACTCAGAAAATGTTGGCCCACTCAAAAGCCGTGAGATATAGATTCTTAAGCTGATCAGTTGGATGGATAAACGAGTGCAGGTTGTTCTTATGTAGGAGCGCTGGCAACTGCTTCAATCATTCGCTGCTTCTAGTGTGTCTAGTAGTCCTGGTTCATGCTGAGGCAAACACATGAATGAGTAAAAAATATGTCAGCTAGGAAAAATGTGTATAACATGTCATTTTTCTTGATCCTGAAGATGCCCTGGGGGTCTTTTCCGTGACCAGATATTTAGCAGATATTTGTTTCATATCTCAGCATAGCTGGACTGAAAATCTAAAGCTAATTTAAAGCATGATAAACACCTCTGATGTTATTCCTGATCCTTAATGGGTGAGTCTACATAAGCATTTAAAATGGATAATTTTAACTGTTGCATGCAGTTTTGTGGATGTGCCTCTGGCACTTCATTATCCCATGGTAATAAAGTTTCAATTTGTTTTAGGAGGTTGTGGGGTTTTTCCTCATCTTGAGTTCAGCCATCACAGCAGTCTTTCAAAACTGGTTTTAATCTTCCTCCCCTTTTTCCTGACCTACAACTCCATCATTAGGATCTTACATTCTCTGAAGACATTGCAAAATCTTTCTCAGTTTATTCTGGAAAGATTCGTGGGCATCTGAAATGTAAAATTGAAGCAACAAAAGAAGTAGTTTCCAAGTTTCAGTGATTATTGTCAATGTAGTACTGAGAAGATCTTTGAAAATCCTGTCTCTACATGTGATAAGTCCAAGTAACTAACACAGGGGTTCTATAATATTTATTGAAAGAATTAACCTTTTCCATCCTACTGCTTCCTTCCTACATGTTTGGATGTACACAGAGGTATATTCTTATTAATAACAAACACCCATCATTCCACTATTTCAGCGAGTGAAATCTTTTGGACGTTATTCTCCTACCTGTCTTGTCTTCATCCCCTTTGGCAGCCACAGGTTGAGAGGAGTCAAACTGTACTAAGCAGACTTCTCAGTATATTTTACTCTGGTTGTCCATTAGTGAAGTCGTTTTTGCTGACTGATCTTGCTACTGTGCTTTTGCTAGCATCAAATTTATGCTCTCTCTGTACCTATTGAAATCAGGGTTTAATTTCAGATTTAGCCAATCTACGTATTGTTACGGGCTGTTGAGCACGACAGTAGGAAACAAAATGAGGCCACCGAACGTCATTTCAGTCATAATGTGAGCTTCCAGAGGGAAATCTGCAAGAACGGCTTTAATGCTCACAGCAGTAAGGTGATAGGTTAAACATTCTAAATGCTAGTGACAATTATGATTTGAAAGAAAGAAAAGTTTTTGAAACGTTGCAGGCTATTTGCTGCATATTTGCACCAGTCTGACTTATTAATTATTCAAATAAGACATTGAATATTTGATCAGAATCTGTAATCCCTTCTTCAGTTAACATATTATTTACTTTTGAAAAGTGCTGATGTACCATACTTTTCGCGTTGCACCTGCAAAAATGAATTGGTCCAACTTATGTGCACAGAATAATGTATCGTGCTTTAATGTTCAAGATATTATTCATTACTTCCTACTCATATAAAGCCTTCTTACCTTCTTCATATTTTATTAGTGCCCTTTAAAAAGACATAAAAAATCAGTCATGTAGTTTTTCCATTTTAAATTATGCAGATGATGTTAAATGCAATTATAATCTATTAATTATATATACACTCAAGGTTTTCTATAGATTGCATTTATTCTCTACAAATAATTAGTCATTTTAATCCATTGCTGGTCTCATGACCAGAGCATTATTACTGGCTGTTTGTAAAGTGAGAGGAACACTTTTCAAATCAAATTAGCATAATTTAGCTATTGGGATTTTCATTTAGCATCAGTTTATCCACAGCATATGTAAAATACGCAGTGTTTTCTATAATGCGTTTGTTTTAGATAAGTTAGAGTAGTCATTACAAATTTTTCAGGAAATGAAAATTTTCTTTTTACGTAGCCTGAGGCTCAGAGTATCTTTTAAAAAGTTTTCTATCTGGAATACATGACTTCTTCTTCCATGTTTCCTGTAGTGCTTTAGTGATTGTCCTGTCAATGGAACAGATGCTCATCATTTTCTAGCAAGAATGATTATTTTTTTTTCTTACAGCATACTGATTTGATGGGCCCAAAAGAGTCTGCGGGAAGTGTTAAGTCCACTGAAAATCTGCCAGGTCATAATTGGGCAGACATGGGGACTGGCAAGCTTCTCTTCTCTCCTGCTGGTTTCTTGCCGTTGCCTCTGTCTCTGTGTGATAGCTGCTGCCCTGGTTACCCATCACGCCGGGTCTCTGTGATGGCCCTGCCTGTACTGTTGTGGGGCTGCACGATTTTCTGAGCTGCTTGGCTCTGCATCTCTCTTACTAATTAACAGTGAGGTTGCCCTGGGTCCACAGCAAGTCATTTCAGAGGTGTAGGGGACACGGCCTGCTAAACAGCTGTGAGAAGATGCAGGCACCTTGGTCAGGCAGAGATTAGCAGGGTAGCAATGGGCAGAAAATCGACCTCCAGGGCAAAGCTGATGGGAATTGCAGAGTACCCAGGGAAACAAAGCAGGCCAGGAGGTGAGCAGAAGGAAAAGCAGGCTGGCTTTGGGGGGCTTGTGAAATACTGGCAATGAGAGTCAGTATTTCAGAAATGGGTTGGACTCGATGATCTTGAATGTCTCTTCCAACCTAGAAATTCTGTGATTCTGTGATATGATGGCAGCATCAACCATGTAAAATTATTGGAGTTACTGGGTTTGCAGCTCAGTTCAAGACTGATGAAAACTCATAATATTGACAGTTCTTCACAAGACAGAAACAGCAGGTCAGAGTCACTCAACGTAAATCCACACACAAAAGTTGAAAGGTTTAGGTCTACAACATGATTTGGAAGCCAAGACAGAGAAGACCTTAAGCACATGTGTAAGTTCAGTTGGTTTTAAAGGGATTTAAGGGACTGTTTTGAAGTTGTTTTGAATACACCTTCTTTCCTGTTTTACATTTTACTGTTCACATAAATGGAAGCCACACAAGGGGCATCATAGATGTCCTCATATAATGGTGAAGAAGCTTGAATATCTGTCCACAAAAATGGTGCAGTTTCTTCCCCTTAAGATCTTAAAAAGATTCATGACTGACAGTGCTCTGCTTTGGTCTGTGTTAAAAATAAGTGGCATGTTTCTGTTAAAATCAGCTGAAATCAGTTATTACTCACCTAGCTTTAAGGTGTTTTCCTGTGCTATAACTGTTCTTAATATATTACAGAAAAGAAGTTCTTTTATCTACAAGAGAGAGTTCTGGGTCTTCAAGAGACAGGTGATCTCTACTCTTAAGCCACACACCAAAGGGAATAAAAAGAAGTGAGGACCTTTCTTGATGCACAGGCTGGGGCTGTTCAGACAGCTATGGCTGCTAACAAAGAGAGCCTGCAGTTAAAAGGGATATAAGGTCTTTACATGAAATTGTAGATTTTTGTCTCTGTTCTATGCCTAAAGCATTCCTTTCTGAATA
Source organism: Brachypodius melanocephalos (assembly GCA_013398615.1). Classification (NCBI taxonomy): domain Eukaryota; kingdom Metazoa; phylum Chordata; class Aves; order Passeriformes; family Pycnonotidae; genus Brachypodius; species Brachypodius melanocephalos. The sequence continues at coordinate 6,652,341 of VZSR01001685.1, read as the reverse complement.
GAATGCCTCCTACTGCTTGCTTTGGGATGGTGGAAGCTTCCACACAGTGCAGTATTGGTTCCTGAAGTAAGTATAGTTTCTGATTAGTCTGGGAGATGACAACAGGAATACTTTGCCTTTGATGCTTAAATAATGGGTTGTATCACAGGGCTTTTGATATGAGATAATATTACCCTTCAGATGGTTTACACTAAATATCTACGTGAGCCATCACTCTGCATTGCCAAAAATGATGGCCAAGCAAAAGACTTCCAGTATGACATAACAAATATTAGAAAGATAGGTCAGATCCTGCATCCTCTACTCAAGAAGTAGCAGTAAAAGCAGCCACCTGCAACCCCACATGAATAGTTGAAGAACAGAGAGGACTTAAATAGATGGGGAAAAGTTTGTAGTGCAAAGCTCTTTTTAGATTTTTCATGTCCTTCCAAAGTCCTCTGAATCTAAGCAGGACTGGCAAGTTGAGACACGTGCTTTTTAATCTTGAGAAAGTCTGTATGCAACAGTTCTTCAGTCTTTTGTGATCCCAGTATTGCTCTTCCATGTGCTGTCAACCATTAGTCATTGCCAGAACAGTTTAGTATGTTGTTTGCTTGAAAAGTGTTTCAGAACATTCTCTGCTTCATTAGGCTGTGATATCTGCTGAGCTTTTGTTTACTTAGCCTTGACTTTTTTACATGCAGCTGTTTGTGGTTTTTACTGGTGTGTCTTGTCAAGCTGGACAAAGAAAACTAAAGTAAAACTCTGCATTTTGGGTTTGTAGTTTTGCTCATTCACCCAGTCATACTCAACTCCAGCTTTTATGCTCTGTGTAACACTCTTGTACACAGCTTCCCTAAGGTTGGCATAATAAACTATGTAAAGATTATATGAGCAAGGAAATCCTTAAAAGTGACACAGAGCCACTTTGTCAGCTCCAGTACCAAGTCTCTACTTTCTTTCCAGGACAGTGAAATATCACTCATTCCTGGCTGCTGTAATATCCCCTCAGGATATTCTAAGCTGTGCCAGAGATCAGAGTTACTTCTGCAATGCTAACAGCAATTATTCATTATTTCTTATAATACAGGGAGTCAGGAGCACCCAACAAAGCTATTAAGCAGCAGGTTCAGAATGAACAAAAGGAAATATTTTTCACACAGCACGTAATTACATTCTGGAGCACATTGCCTCAAGATGCTGTGAGGCCAAAATTATAAATGGGTTAAAAAATGGGCTAGACAAATTCATTATTAAACACAATGGCTGTGTGTAGTTTCTGGCTGAAGAAGAGATTGCTCAGGAAAGCCATTGATTGCTAGAAGCTAAAAGGATATGCTGAGGGAAGATTCACTCTCTATTTGCTCTATTCTTCGTACTTTTTTGTAAACATCTGCCACTAGTTCTGTTGTAGAAAAACTAATTGGTTGTATGGACCTCTGGTTTGACCCAGTATGGCTGTTAACTCATGTAGAAAGGAAGAAAATAAATCAGTGCTCCTGTATATCAGCAAACAATGTGAAATGATAATTCTTTCTCTTTTTTTCCCCAACTGGCAGTCAATTTCATAGAACTAACATCACTTCGGTTTATAAAGAACGCAAACTGCTCCTTGAGTCAGATGACATCCTCAGTGTTTTCTACTTCTTTTCTTTTACTAGCTATTCTCCTGGTCCACTGCCTTACTGGTGGACTGCAGGACTGCTGTGGACTTGATGATGCTGTAAAGGGAGAGAGGAAAAAAAAAAAGAGAAATTTAGTTGTAAAATACTTTTATATAAAATGCATGTAGTTGTTATGCTTAAGCCTAATCCTTGAGCCTTTATTCTGAGCAGTGCTTTATTCTGCAGAGAATCTTGTTTCCATTAATTAGACCCTTTCAAGAGAGTTGTATTATTTACAGTACACTGAGGTAGTGGAATTAAACTCCTAGTGTGGGCAGTAAACCACTTCTCATGTTTTGGACAGCAAAAGGCACCATTGTCTGAATTTTGAAGTTAAATATGTTGACCTTCCAAACCATACCAGAGCATTTGCTTTGGTTTTGCACTGGGAAACATTTAAAATCTAAGCAAATTGGGTGTCTTGCTGCTTTCCTAGTAGTTTTCTACACATTTCAGTTTTGCCACTGACTTTTTAATTGTCTCTTCTTTTACAAAATCAGCTGCTTGAATTTTAAGTTTTGATGGTTACATTGTGAATCAAGTCTATAGAAGCGACAGTAGCTGGAACATACAAAAGTGTTTGAATACAAGGAAAATCACATAAATTGCTCATGCTTTTTATATGTTTAATTGTAGATCTGTTTTGAGATTGACATGTTTTTCCTCCATTTGTCAGGTTTTTGCACAGCATTTGTGTTTATTTTACTGATATTTACTAAGAATATGTATCTCTGGCACACAAAGAAAGTAGAAACGCTATGCCTTGTGCAGGATTTAGGGCTTCCTTAAAGTTTAACTGTTTTGTGGGTTGCTTTTCATTTCTTGTTATTGAGACTGTGTGTTTCTTATTTTTTGGTGGCATTTTTTAAAAAAGACTTAATCTCTGCCGTTAATTGATATTTGAGCATTGATGAGGTAGAAGGACAGTCTAGTTGGGAAGCATATGTATTTTTATTTTGACATAACTAGGAGTATGTTTTCTTTCAGCTGAAGTGTGCTACAGTGGAATTGCCTTAAATATCTTGTAGGGGATCAGGTTGAATCTTTTTAAAATAGGCCTTTTCCAAGGGCCAGGAAACCAATTAAGTTGCCAAGTTTTTGTCTAACTGCACACTGACACGAAGGTCTGCTTGTGCTTCCTCAGTATTTACACTCACTCGCTGCCAGAGCCCCTGGAAACCTGACTGACAAAGCTGGAAGTGTAATAGTGACATGATTTTTTTGGTGTCATGAAGTATTTGGATAGTGCTACCCATGTGACTGTTTTAGTGTGGAGCAGCAATGTTTTAGAGTGCTCAAGCTTAATAGTGCAATAATACTGGGGAAAAAATGCAGAAAGTACTATTTTGATTGTCACTAATACACACTACATTTTTAAAAGCTGAAATTCACATGCATAAAGCAGCGAAGTATTCCATTCACCATACAGTTTCTGCCCACGCCTGGAAATGTTTCAGCATCTTTTAATGAAAAACAGAAAAATTATCTTGATTTATGCTGAAATTCAGGTTTGATCTGGTATCCTATCAAGTGTTTGTATTTTAAGTGATATGACAAGTGTAGTTGCCAGCTATTAGGACTACAGTGAAGTCATAGAGAATGATAGCTTCCAAATTCAGGTACTGAATACAAAAAAAAAAAAAACAAACCCAAAAAACACCATACTTTTTGAGGGTATTGTCTCAGATATACTTTTAAATATATTCTTATGGAACTAAGATTCAGATTGACTTAGGGCAAGGTAGGGAGCCAGAGTGGGACATGTAAGACCTCACCTCTCTTTTCAGCTACCTGAAATGAGGTCGTAACCAGGCGGGGGTGGGTCTCTTCTCACAGATAGCAAGCAACAGGACAAAAGTAAACAGCATCAAGTTGGTGCCAGGGGAGGTTTAGATTGGATATTTATTATTCCACCTAATGTCAGGTTTGGAACATTCCAGTGCCAGGTCACTCTTGTCCTTGTAGCTCACTCTTCATCGTTTTATCTTGTTTCATTTGCAGAATTTGGCTCATAGAGTTTATTAATAAATCTAATAAAAATGGACTTTACTGGGTTGTTATTTTAAACAGCTAGTAATTGGCTTAATGAGAAACAGATGCCTGGAATCTTTGTATTGTCTTCTAAGGGAAATATTTATATAGAGACTTAATTTTTTTAAAGCTTTGTTTTATAGAGGGATGCAGAGAATAAAGGCATCTGCTGCTATTCAACAGAGCTGTTATAATGTTGGCTTGCCTCAATTCATCTATCTTGAGTGCAGTGTTCTAATGAAAGGAAATGTAGAATAAAAATTTAGAGCTGCAATGTATATAAATCTTGAAATTTCCACAGATAGCTGATAAATTGCTCTGTTTTGTTCAGTTTATGCAAAAAGATAAAATCAAGAAGCAGATTGCAGAAGCCAGAATTACATGTAAAGTCATTAAACATCAATCTTCATTACTGAAGAATTGTTTTGATACTCAGCAAGATCAGAATCTGAACAAAAGAGTAGCTAGGTGACATGTTCAGAAGGGTTCTGCACACCAGGAAACAATGCACAGAATAATGTCATAGGTGTGATCTAAGTGCAGAATTATGATTGCTCCTTTTCTGTTCTTAAGGCTCTGAATATAAACAATATTTTGCACTGATTTTCTCTTTGTGACTAACCCTTTATTTCTTCTTTAAGTTTCATGTCTCATAATCCATTCGCGTTAACATAGACTTGGTAACTTTTCAGTTAGCTCTCTTTACTTGATAAAGAACCCACCTCCAAGTCTGCAACATATTGTCCTTTAGAAAAAAAAGACTGTTCTGTCAAACAATGCCACTTTTCTTCCCCCTTTTTTTTCCTTTTTTCTTTCTTTCTTTTTTTTTTTCTTTTCCTGGAGTCTTTTTGCTGTATTACTTGGGTTGTTATATTGGGTTGCTATATTATTTGGGTTGTTAGTTTACTAAACTCTGCTGTTACTTGTACATAGAAATCGTAAATCACCAAACTAGAGGAGAAGAGACATTCTTGTTGCACGTCTGCCCAGTAAGTAACTCATGACACGCAAATTCCCATCTCCGTCATTATTGCTGGAGATAAATTTTATTCTATTAGTTAGTTCAGTGCTTACTTCTTGCAGAGTGTGTTCTCTGAATGTAACTGTGTGAGTGATAAATAAGAAGGAAGAGATATTTGCACTGGGATATTTAGAGATCCCCATTGTATTGCACAAGGTCAGTAGAAGTTCAGAAGACTTTTCAAAGCTCTTTGGAATTTTCTCTCTTGGGCATCAGGAATATAATAGCTGATTTCATGGAAAGAGAACTGGACAATCCAAATGTCCATCAATAAGCTCCTGTGGATACATGCTATAGTGGAGTAGTCACATGTGCATTGTATTTTTCCACTGAGAAAATATTGGTACCACCTACCTGATGTTAGATGAATGATGCAGAACTGCTTTTCAAATAGGAGCATTTAGGGACAGCAACTTCTTTTGTCCCTCCCTCATTGTTAACTTCCACAGAGCACTTCTACTACACATTACCCATTAGCTGAGCCTCGGTCACATGGGTAGCCTCAATTCAGTGTATTGTATGTTTGAATGACTGTCTGGTTTTCAGCCTGGTTGATGAATTTCTGCAGGGTTACCTCTTTTGGAATGAGAAAGTGCTGTATATACATTTCGAACATCAAAATAAGGCAATTCAGGTTGGTGAGCTGCTGCCCTTCATTAGTGTGCCTAAGCAGACACTGTTTGTTCTAATGAGTAGTCTTGGGGCTGCTGTCTGTCAGTGTACAGTGAGCAAACTAAAAATAATTAGGTTAACAATTGACAGCAACACTTGTCATCATTGTCAATCCCATTACTACCTCTACTATTTTTATGCTGATTATCTTTATGTGCTCTTAAATACTCTGTATTGTTCTTTGAGTAGTTTCTCAGACAGATGGGAAATCGTCTAGGACCAACATGATTTTTTCCAAGTTTTTATCCACGTTTCCAGTAAGTGTGCAGTTGTCCAAAGGGAAGATGATTGACAGGAAGCAATTACAGAGTGAGTGCCTGCAGAGGGATGTCTGGGAAAAGGAAACATAACTTTAAAACCCAAAGCTAGGAATTTTGAATAGTGAAGCAGCGGGAGCTCCCATTGCTGTGGAAGTTCTCAGTGGCTTTGCTGTGTCCCATTACTGCTCTCCCTGAAGCAGGAGTGTAGCAAATGATAAGCTCAGGGACTGGAATCCAGCCAGGAACAGTGGTAAACAGATATGTAGCTTTTAGATAGGAGATACTTTTCTTTAGAACAAGGAAAGTGCTGGCCTACAAGTCAAGCCCAGAGGAATGACTGATTGACTTTATATATGCTAGCAAACAGTGTATTTGCAAACAAGCAAAGCAGACATCGAGGCACCAAAGTTTCCTGTGAAGATCAAAAAATGTAATGAGCCAGCACAATGAAGTGCTGTAGGTTTTTTTGAAAGGGCACTGCAAGTAGACCTTTATCTGTTTTAGCATACCCTACTGCTCTTACTTCCCTTGAAAAGTTCTATCTTATCCACAGGGAAAAACAACAGTGTGCAAAATATTTGTGCTCCATCTGTGCACACCAGTGTACTCTGGCTTTTATCTTGTACTTAAATGTGATGTCAGTGTTGCCTTGTAGCAGAATTAAAATCTTATTATGTGAGCTTTGTTTCTCTCTTATCTTGTATTCAAACTGTATTAACTCGAGCAGCCGAGGTACACTCGTGGAAACCCTTGAGGCCCACTTAGTGAGCCAAATCTGAGGGGTGCTTTATCACTTCTGAAAGGTTAGATCAGCTGTGTGTACATTACAACTTGGATGAAGATAGGGGAGGGGTTTATTCACTTTTCAAATTCAACATTTGTTTGCTTTTGTTTTTCCACATGCCGTTTTCTGTTCCTTCAGGGAATTTCATTACATTGAAGGTTTTTCTGATTTGTGTGGCTCTAAATCACAAACAGCTTGTCTTTACAGGGAATTTGAAGATCTTATCAGGTTTAATATGCCTGGGTTAGCTGATAACTTAAAGTCAGGCAGTTCTTGTGAATTCTGAGCTCAGAGCATTGTCTCAATTACAATGATGTATTCAGACAAAATCAGATAAAAATATTACTGGATTACCTAGAAATGTGTCAGAAGTCACCTTTCTTATCATTGTGTGTGTCCACCAAATTAATGTTCATCAACTTTCGTAAGAAATGATCTTCAGTAAGCAGAAGAGCCCAGGTATTAAATAGTCTCTTTTCAAATAATATAGTTGTTCAAAAAATAGTGTCACAGGCTTCTAGCATCAGTGAAGTCATGGGAAAGAAGTATTTTCCCATGGGAAAAAAAAAAAGTATTTTCCCACTTCAGAAAAGTTTGTTGGAAGCCTTATTTTGTTCATTACATAGCATATCTAGGCAATAAGTAAAATAACTCTGATCAGTCACTATGTAAAACACAAGTGAACAGAAAATTTTAATGACTGCAACACAAAGGTTACTGCTTTAGTCAAATGTCGACTTTTTCTTTGGTGACTAAATTCTTTTGTATTTTCTTCTTCTCCTCCCCCTCTTTCTGTCTTACTCTGAACTTTTCATTTTAATTTCTTTTTCCTTCTCTTCCTTTTGTTTTCTTTTTTTTGTTATATTCTAAACCAATTGCAAACTCTTCTCTTTATTATAGGAAAAACAAATCTGCAGTGCTTGCCTTCTTTTTTCATAGCACATAGTATCTTTATGCTCTACTTTAATAATATTTCATTAGCTCTTTGAAACCATTCCCTGGGGCAAGCTTTTATTATTTGTAAAGTAAATCAAATATCAAAGTGCTAATCTTTTGGAGGAAAAAAAGGGCTAGACTCAGAAAAAATATTTGCATCTTTTATTAGCTTTTTGAATTAAAATTTAAAGTGCACAAAGAGATTCCAAATAATATTCTCAAAGCTCTGAGGTACCTAAAACCAGTTTTTAGAAACCATCTGCCTGCTAACATTAAAGAAAATCCAGGAGTGATGTACCTCTGAGTTCTAAGCAGCATTGTGGAAGGAATGTTTTGCTTGGCAGAAAGAGACTTGAAAGTTTCCTGAATAAATTGGAAATGAAAAACAAGAGGTGAAAAATCTGGTCATAATGGTACCTTGGAAATCTGCATTAGCTCAAATTCCGTGTCTCTGCCTTCATACAACATTTTAAGGCACCTCTCCATTTTGGCCTCAAACCATGTCATAATGATCAGAGTGAGCATTTTCTTTCTGTCCAAGTCCTCTGAGGTATTTACATGTTACCCTTTCGAAGACAGTATGAAGAAGTCAATTTAGAATTTACCTTACCCTATACATTCAGTGGACTGTATGTGACCTGGAGTCCTGCCCCTTTGGTGTAAATCATAGAATCCCAGAATGGTTTAGGTTGGACAGGGACATCTCCATCTGCTGTGGACAGGGACATCTCTCCCTAGTTGCTTGGAGCCCCATCCAACATAGCCTTGAAACCTTCAAGGGATGGGGCATCCACAGTTTGTCTGTTCCGGTACCTCACCATCCTTGTGGTGAAGAAATGCCTGTGTCCTGGTGGTAGGATTTCTCATTAAGAAATTAACAACTCTGCACCATTTTTTACTCACGTGTGTACAACTAACATATGTAATTACATCCTTTGGAGCAACATAGGGAGGAAGCAAGGAGATGGCACAGTAAATGAATAATGATGCAGATAGTTTTGTTCACAAAAGCATGGATAGTGCCTGTGTGGCGATCAATGTCTTCCCCTGGCTTCCTATCAAAACACAGAACTAGTTGGTATTCAAAGTAGCCCGTGCTCATTCACTTTATGTTTACACACATTACAGTCATGAGTGTTGCTCAAGTTTGCACTCCTAATTACATACTGTGTGAAGAAAAAGAAAAAAAAGGTGGGGAAGAATGGGAAGGTAAGAAAACCCCACATGCTGTTAGTGAAAATTACTCGTTAAATCTTCCAAAAGCAGGAAATCATTTTCATAAGAGGGAATACGCAGTGCTTGAGACCAACTTTTCTTTTACACACAAGTTAAAAATAATATATCCTGCACATTAGTTACAGTAAAAGTGTGCATATTGTACCCAGAGGGTCCTTTCTATAAAAAAGGATCGTGAAATCCTATCAACATACTATATTTTTCTGCTGGAGATTTATCAGGAAGATTAATGAGGTTAAGCTACTGCTGTCTAATATGCCAGGGAATAAGTTTCTAAATTAGAATTTTAATTGTATGTTCTATTGCAGTCCTGTTACTAATTCACCGTATTTCTAAAATCTTTCCATATACAGTAGTCTTAAAGAATTCTAAAGGAATTAAAGTAATGGAGTTTTTAAAACTTAAGTAGGTAAAATGGAAATGGCTCTGAAAGCCTATCAAAACTAGGTTATCTGTCAAATCTTTAGACTGCTCTGCAGAATCTATAAATATTTCTATTCCTGCTGTTGAATATTACAGGTGAGTTTCAGGTATTATCTTCAGTGTTAGATAGTAAGAAAAGAAGTTACTCCAACAGATCTCATGAATAGGTTGGGTTAAAAATACATGGAAAGTAATTCTTCATTAGTTATTATAGAAGTACTCTATGACACTCTTTTTTGCAGCTTTGTCATGATTTCAGACCAAATGACAATTGGTTGTTGGAGACTAAATGTACTAAGCTACCAAAACATTTCAATCACCAATATGTGCGGTTTCACAAATCCCACAACTTCCATTCCACAGGAGAGGACGCATTTCAGGAAGGAATTTGGGTGGGTCTGTGTTCTGGTTCCAGCCATACCACATGTTCTCCTACAGTCTCTCAGGTCACCTCATCCTCTGGGTCCTTTCCCCAAGCAACTCTAGACACTGTCAAATGTAGGACTGGGTAGAAAAAACCAGAAAAACAACTTACTCTTGGTTATCTTGTTCAAATGCTCTTAGCATCTGAAAACCAGCCTTCAGCATGGCTAGTACTCACAACCTGTTGTTCCTGAAGGTGTGCAACAGCTTCACAATTTTCACAGTGACCGACAATTCACTTTCACTTAAGTTACTTCTCTATTCTAATGAGCTAGGGAGCTACTCTTTTGTCCTATAGTGTTAACTAAATTTCGTGTATATTTCCCAATGCTATTGTCACCTGATAAGTGGTGCAAGTACCTATGTCATTCATAGTAGTATACTGCAGCAATTTGATTATTTTAGTATGTTTTCCTTGTGCTGCTGTAGGTTGACTAGACTGCTCAGTTGTCCAGGGAGTAGCAAAGACTGTGACTTTAAAAATACAAACATATTAGGAAATGCACTGACTGAAAATACTGCCACTGAAAAATGAGCACACCATTGCAATCACAGAACAAGTACCAGATTTTGTCTTACCTGTGAGGTTTTAGTCCTTGTTTTGAAATCCAAGTGTTAAGGCATACTACAGCTAATCAGTGGAGGAGGTGGTAGCTCCTCTTCACTTTCAACATTTAATGTGGGCAGTGAGTATGATGTTTACTGTCTCAAAAGACCAGAAGGACTTTTGCTTTCCTACTCTTCTCATGTGTAATGCAGACTAAATTCACCTGAGAAAGAAAAGACTTTTTCCTACCTCTGGCTATGCAAATCCTTGAGTGGATGTTTCTGGGTTTTTTTACATCAGTTCAAGGAGGAACAACCACACAAAGGAGCATTGGGAAAAATACCAGAAAGATGCTGTATGTCAGACTATTAACTCTGTATCTGCTTTAAAACTGATCTGCATCTTATATCACACACAGAGAAAACCTTATATAAACTATCAGCCTATTTTTACCAGAAAAATCTGCTCACAACAAAGGAGTTTCAGCAATAACATCAATATATTCTGTTTGCAACAGTCTTTATTGGGTTTTGGAGGTTTTTTTCTTCTGTGTTCAGACTTAGGCTACAGTAACACACCAGTAAGTGCTTTATAGCTGCTGAAGGCAGTTTACATTGATTAGATAGATTTTCACATTGGCTCTTGCAACAGACACTTTTCAAGGGCAGGCGCAGTAAAATGTTTTTTTTAATTCCATTATTTGGAAACTGGACATAATTCTCAGTGATTGAAGCTGACAGAGAAGGAAAAGCTGATGGTGAATATATTCTCTAGTGGCAGGCTGTCATCCACAGATGCTCTCAGTGACCAAAGCAATGACTGAAGTACGAAGAGCTACTGGAATACTGTGGGTTTCCATCAGTGAAATCATTTGCCACTGCTCGCAAACACTTTGGGAGATCTATTACCTACAGGTGATGCATTTTCAGTGATGAAAGCTTCCCTCAAAGTGACTAGAAGATTAAAAATGTTGTTTAATAGCTTGAGCTTCCCCACAGATTTCATTTGAAGTAAATTTCAGTGTCCCTTTTTAATTCCTTAATAGTCTAAATACTGGGTTATCAACAAACGGAATGTGATTGTTTCATTTTTCTGAAAAAAAACCAATGTTGTCAACTCACAAGAACATCATCCTCACGTGCCAGATATTTAGCAGATTCTGACTACTGAAAACCCAATGAACTGACAGATTTACTGCACTCACGAATCTTGCAGTGTTCATTAAATGAGCCTGAAAATCCTTGTCCTTCAAAAATTTATGGACTTGTTTAAATGTGTATTTACTAGGGTTTGTAAATACAAAGAGTCTGATGTGACCCTAGGATCTTAACTCAGACTTTAATGGATGCATTTTTTCCCATCTGTAATTTCCACATATAAAATGGACACAGCATTAGTGTTAAACTAGTAATGAATCTTCACTATCAAATTCAGGGCATTTTAGGCATCTAATTTAGCTGCAACTTAAAGGGCTATAGTGGAAATACAAGTTTCTTCTCTAGATAATTGAGTTTAGACAAGAACCTCCATTAGGATCACTGTTAGATGTCTGGTCTGGCTTAAAGTAGACAGCGTACATAACTCTCAGCATGTAACTTAAAAACAAATCCAGGAGTATTTATAACTGGGTAGTTCAAATTGCCAGTGTTGTTAAAATACATTGTAATCTGTTTATTTAGAAATAGCTATGGAAAATGAACGTTACCAGTGAAGAAACTCAGAGTCAGTAGAGAAAATCGGATATCATAAAGACCAGTACATTTAAAAACAAATACACAGGTCAAACTTAAGACTGTTACACAGTGCAATAGCATTTCTTTGTACCTACAAATAATATTTTTGCCTATTAAGTAGGCAGAGGGAGATTTATGATGTCCTGAACTTCTCATTTCTTTGCTTGTAAGAGATTGCATTTTGTGAATGACATTGTAAGAGACTATGCTGTTGTCACCTAGCAACTATAAAGTATTTTTTTGAAAAGTTGCTGCTTGGTTTTGAATTAATAATAAAAACAGTAATCCCACACTTTACATTTGTAGACCTTAAAGCACTTACAAAGATGTACTTTTTTAGTATCCTTGTCTGGAAGCTTGAAATCTAGTATAGAAAGTGTGTTGGCAAAGATGAGAATCAACAGAGATACAAATTTTATTCTGAAGATCTCACCCTGTTCTCCACACTCCAGCCTCTTCAAACTGTACTTTTATATAGGTCCTTTCCAATATTTTTTCCCTTATTAATTTTAAATTAGGAAAGGGAATAATTTTAAAAAATCTGTATTTGCAATGATTATCTCCCTCTCTTATTTGAGATATTGCAGTTATTTTCTAGTCTGAGGGTCACAGTGAATAAGCCCTTGGCAAATATTTAATTTTTAATGGAAACTGCTATATAGGGTTGAGTTAAAGCACGCAAAAGTATCGCATTCATCCTAAGATGATCCTCCTGCTGCATCACTGACCAGTTTTCATGTTGCATATAAAGCAGTTCTCTGTAATTAATTTTTCTTCAGAAAGTGTTTTATCCTAATTATTGTAATATTCTCTACTAACAGAATGCCAGTTGACATGCATACTGAAATGTCTGCTGTAACAACAGCTGGCTTGAAGAGCATTTCGTTTTTCAAGAAGATCATGGAGGCTGGGTAGACAGGGTTCTGTGCAATTTTGAGTTGAAGAAATACTTATTTTAAATTACTTGAGAAATGTCCTATACTCATTTTCAGTTCTCCATTGCTCTTGCCAAGCATTTGGTGGAGTGAAGCTGTTTGGGGGCCACATTTCTTCCTAATGGTCCACAGTTTTAAGAAGCTTCTGAGGATGAATTAGAATGAATAGCCACAAAGATAATGTGTGGGCTGCTGTGCAGCAGCATCCCTGGAGAGTGATATGTCAGGAAAGAGATTTAAAAAATTTCTGTAATGAAACGTGAATTTCTTGCAAGTAGGGAAAGATCTTGACAGATCATCTGTTATGAAATATCCGCTCTGTTCTTTACTTGTGGGACAAATGAGATTTCTCCTTAAAATACGTTGTGGATTATTATTCTGTTGCAGTTTGTGTAATGGCAGCACACAGGGAATTTAGGAAATGACACTCCAGCTGTCTTTTACAATAACTGTCTTTTTTTTATGCTTTTGCACTGTAATACCTCTTCCTTCAAAGGATCTTTGCTGCACTCTTCTCACTGTAATACCGGTGTGTATCCCAAAATTAACTAAAAAGAAAAATGAATATATATAAATTATGTCTTATTTTTCCTATGTGATACATTTTATTTCATTCACTAATTTATTGATAAAAACGCAAAGAAAAATAAATATCTGAAGTTTTTTTCTGTAATACATTTTTAATAAAGAAAGTGAAGTCAGTAAGCAGTAGCTGGAAAGGTAAATCTGTTTTCTGGTCTTTGCTGTGTGAGATTTGATATATATCTGTTCTAAAGACCAGAATTATCTATGTTGCAGATAAATTGTTAGGAGATGGTTTATCTGTAAGGCTTATTAAACTTACCATTGTTTTCAGAAGTTCCAAACACTTGGGAGAAACAGAACTCATACATTGCAGATGAGACCCAGACGAGTTTCCGAAAGCAGTACATTGCCCATTGTATTTCTTCCCTGAATTCAGCACCATCTAAATCTTTCCCAGTTGCCTCCAGAGATTTACTTTACTTGATTGGTTTAAAGCAATTTTGTATGAGTTCATTAGGGGAGACAGAGAGAAGCATGATGTCCCTTGGAGAAAATTTGGGTCTTCCATATTTCAAGGTGTAGGCTCAGAAGCTGTGTCAGCAGGAGTCTTTCTCTAACAGCACGTGTAATGCTTACTGAATTAAACTCAAAACCACTTGCTGGCTAGTGTCTTATGGATCAATTCTGTGCATTAGTCTCTAGGAGAAGGACTGTAAGAAAACCAGAATTTTCAGTAGTCTCCTTAGCTGTCTGAAATGCGAAATCACATCAAATTTTAGATCAGATGAATTCTTAGTTCGTTGTGTCTTTGGAGCTTTGCTGCTGACCATTTCCATCTCTGCTTTGCCTTTAACTATGTTTAATTGTTCATCACTCAGCATTGTGTGTAAACTTTGTAAGAAATTGCGGCACAGATCTTCGCCCACGGAGAGCCATTCCTTATGCTGTTTGGTTGGACTTATTAGAAGAGTAATTTCCATCCAGCCTGAGTTGAGAGTGCTCTAGAGTGGGAGGGCCTGCTTGCTTTAGATGCCGTTGGCAAATCTATAATCAGATAACGATTGACGCCTTTTTGGCAAAGAGCACCAAAGCTGTAAATCATCTTAGGATTCACAGGGTTACACTTCTCTATCCTGGCAGCAATCAGCGTTTCTCAGAGCTGTACCCAGTGATGGAATGTTATGATTAAGGAGAAATTTATTTGTATTAGTGGGTTTTAATCATTTCAGTTTCCAAACCATTAAAGATCTTCTAACAAAGTGGGGAGAGATGAAGGAAAAACAAATTGAAGCCACTGACAAGGCTTCTGGTTTTCTTGAGTTACTATTTATAAACATCTTAGAAGTAGTCCATGTATTCCCAAGAATTTCTAGATCATAGCTTGGAAACCAGCACTCTAGTAAATCTGTGCAAAGAATACCCATTTTAGACCCTAAATGCCCTCGTGTTCCATTGACTTCAGCAAGAGATCAAGGGTTTGGTTTGCCTTCTGTGCTCTTTTCTATTGGAAATCACTGGGATTTGAAAAACAACTTTTTTTTAAATTTGAGGGCAAAAGACCGTAGTAGTAGACAATTGTATTGGCATTATCCATTTTAAACCACACAGACTGGGTTGAGATCTTGCAAGAGATACAAACTTCCCAATGTTATCTCTGTTTACTGTGGTACAAAATATTTAATCTACTGATCATTCTAGTAAAAAGATGAGAACATGAGTTAAGACTGGCCGTAATCACAATAGAATTCCAGTAGTTTGCTTGGCAACCAAGTATTTCTTAACACAAGATTAATATTTCAATACAAAATTTTAAAATGTGTCTGCATTTTATTACTTACAGATATAATGCATAAATTAAGAGATTGTGCAAATGCCCTTTTACACCACAGAAAGCACAGGACATATAGCGCATAACAACTTGCTTGCCGCCCTTTTGGCAGCTTCTATGTTTTATTAATGTGAAAAGAAACTTTTAGCACCTTCAACTTTCTTATTTACCTGAGATTTATTAGGTAAAGGACAGCAGTTCGGGGAATATGAGATTATATCTTTCACAAAATCACATTGATTTTATTCTCTGAGAAAATAATCATCATGGTGGTGTCGTAAATTGTGCTTAAGAGAAAAAAAAAGACACAACTGTGCTAGTTGAATCCATGATTTTTTAAATGCCTGTGTATATTTTGATCCATGAGGTCATCTGCCAACAAGTAAATGAAACTTGGGGTCTTATGTCAAAAACAAAACATGTAAGTACAGTCTAATTTCTACACTCAAATACTGGAGCAGCTCCAACACTGATGATGAAGTTCCTTCAGCTTCACATG
Organism: Brachypodius melanocephalos; assembly: GCA_013398615.1. Taxonomy (NCBI): domain Eukaryota; kingdom Metazoa; phylum Chordata; class Aves; order Passeriformes; family Pycnonotidae; genus Brachypodius; species Brachypodius melanocephalos. The sequence goes on along the minus strand of VZSR01001685.1, from coordinate 6,636,845 downwards.
TGCATATGAGAACTATACAGGGAATCAGGATAGCACAATTGGAGGACTCTCAGTGTTGCAAGAATGCAGATTTGGAAAGGTTTAACAGCACTTCACTTGCAAATAATTCTTCTTGCTATTACACAGATAATCTCATGTCAAATTTTAAGTAACATCTGGAGCTATACATAAATACCATTTAAACAGGAGCCTCGTATTTTTGCTCAATAAATGAATCGGTTAAGTGACACTTTAACAACAACACCCACAAGTACTGTTTGCCTTTCTCTTGTTTTTAACCATAAGGTAACTGTTGCTGCATGCTTTTCTTAATGTCACTTTCTTTCCTTTTTTTAGAGTTTCTTTGAAGGACAGTCTGCACCATGGGATTCAGCTAAGAAAGATGAGAACAGAATGAAAAATAGATATGGGAATATCATTGCATGTGAGTGTTGACAACATAATTGTGCACTTTGTTAACTTCCCTTCAGATCTGGATAAGAATGACCATCAGCCTTGTGCTCGCATCAGGCTTATATTCCTTTTCCCTAATTAAGAAGGTAAAAATGAGGGAAAATGTTACCCCCTTTTTTTTTTTTTCTTGAGAAAATTGACAGATTTAATGCATTTTCTCGACTGCCCTTCTGTATACTTTCTGTGCTGTGATCAGCATTTGGCTGTTGTGAACGACACCTTTAATCAGTACTCAGCTCTAACAGGTCCCAAACTGCTCCTGTTGGCTTAGCACAAGACTACCCATGGTCACATCAATACCTTGGTATGATATACCTTGGTATGTGGATATTTGAGGAGCAGACAATACTGGTGTTTAAGTGTTCCACAACAGATCGAGTCAACTATCCTGGCTCATGCTAGACAGACTCTAAGGAAAAAAGGTAACCCTTGCCTTTTACTTAAAAATGCCAGGCTTAATAAGTATTAGACATACAAATAATCGAATAAATTGAGCAGACTATAACATGCTTTGGTCACATGTGAGTGACCCCTAAATCTTGCATTATGAGAGTTCCAAAGCATTGTGACTAGAGATGTTGCACATGAATGTGGAGGCAGGAAATTTATCAAGTTCAGTAAAATTATATTATTTACACACTGCTCTTGTTGCACTTAAAGGTAAGTTCTCAGTGTGTATGTAGGAGATGATCCTTTCCCTGTTTTTTTCACTTTAAAATCTAAATTTAAGATGTGGAGTGTATGTGTTTTTAACAGACAGCTAGATAGCCATGAGCAGGTTTAAGCAGTGAAATAAGCAGCTGTCTCCTTGGTTTGGAAGCATGAAAATGAAGAGTGGTCTTCAAGGAGGGATCATTTAATGATACCGCTGAGGTCAGAAATCATGTAGAACCCCAGGTACATGGGACAGCATAGAAGAATAAGTCATGCTGGTTGTCTGAATATTTGGAGGACCTGTGAAAGGAGTATGTAGTGCATATTTGCACTGACTTCAGCATCTATCCTAGGTAGGTGCTTGTCCGGGCACATACCTTCCTGGGTTTCCTCATCAGTGAACCACATGGACTTGACAGAGAGAAGGACAGGTCTTCTAGAGAAATGGTTCCAAAGTAGAGCCCATTTGAATGCTTCTGAATCGCCACCTCAGGAGATCCCTCTCTGCAGTGCTTGTGTAACGAGTCTGGAGAGAACAGCTCCCAGCTTAGTGACCTACAGTAGGTGATGTGGATAGGGCCCAGCTGGGCTGAGGCTGTCTGCAAGGAGAAAACAACTGTGTAGCTTGTTGCAGAATGAGAACCCACAGGAAATGCACGTGGAGGCAGAGGCAAATAAAGCAAGAGATGACCTGCCACATGGTTTTGAGTGGACATTGCTGTGTATTTTGGATGGACACGGTGCTATATACTGAAAAAAGAAGTTAAAACTTCTAGAGAAATGTGATTATCATGATGGGCTGGCACACATGCGAAAGCAGATAAGTTAGCTACATACAGTTTTTCTTGTTTCCCTCCAAGGAATATTTAATGTGTAACGAACTTGTTATTTTGTGAGGATGTAGCAATACATTATATGAGTAACAGCTAATCATTTGAGTAAAAATAGCAAAGGCAAAAATAATACAAAGCAGCTTTATGCTTATCCTTGCTTTGTGAAATTTTTTTCCAGTCCAAGCCTATTAGAATAGATCTTCTCTTGTAGTCAGGTTTAGTGTGTCACTCCCCTCTTTTAATGTCATGTTAGACATTGTCTTACACTTTGACACCCTTTGGTTGAAGAAAACTAGAAAAGTGGTAGAGCTTTATGTCTGAGGTAATCAAGTGATGAATAGCCAAGGGAGAACACATAAAAGATATTAGATACACAAATCAATGACAATTACAAGTGATACTGAAGGCTTTCTAAGAGGCTAAATATAACTCAGGACATTTAGATCTCAATTTACTTGAAATGTCCTCAGTATTTAGCAGAGGAAGAGAGTTGGATGGAGTTTTTATCAATAACACTTCTGTTTATGTGGCTGTGAAAATGAAGACAACACAAGTTAAAATTAACATCTACTAGAATTAAAGGCAGTATCTTAAAAGAAAAGCTGAAACTGCCCACAGTCTGTCGTTAATTTGTCATTTGTTGTTCTTAAATACATGCATGCAAATGGAGTAGTTAACTTTTTAATTATTTTATGTGGTTTTCTCCTGGATAAATGATTGTATTTCTCAGAGGACACAATTTGAATGGTCTGCTTTTGAAAATTTGTCCCAGATAATTGTATAAAGTATATGCTTTAGCTTAAAAGCATTTTAATAAATTGCCCTTTTATGCTATGTTCAAATACTTAAAAATACGGTGATTTAGATGCCACTGACTATGGGTACGTGATTATAATGAAACGTATATTTTTTCTGAAAAGCATATTTTTTTTCTATCCATTTACCCTCTTTGTTTTAATTTTTCCCAAGATACTACTGTTATATTATTGCTTGTAGTCATTATTGTTCTTGGAGGGAACTAAAACAATAGCACCAAGCATTCAGCAGTGCAGGAGCTTGTCAAAATCGTAATATGCTTTATGTTACCCAAGTGATATGCATTTAATTGGCTACAAGCATGCCCTATCCACTGTATGACAGTGGCTACAAAAAGTTGAATCATGATCCCAGTCCTGTCACGCACAGAACACGTGCTCTTTCTTTACTGAACAAAAAAAACCTTCATGTTTTCTCATTACAAACTAAACCCAGCGTGAACCTGCTAAATGAATCTTTCATCACCCAAGAAAAATTATGTTTCTGCCATAACTGTGTGGGGTTAGGCATGGATTTTGGTGAAATTTATTCGTTTTTTTCCTCAGGAGAGATCTTGAGGGAATGGGAGGGGTTCTGTATTTATTTTTACCTAACTTTATATTGACTAAATGAGAAGAGAGTATTGATCACAGCTTTTAAAAGCAGCTAAAGATTTTAGGTGAGACATTTATAAAAGGTTTGATTTGCAGAGAATTTGGAATGCACATCCCAAGAAAGGGTCATTGGCAAGGCATGCTAATCAACCAGATGCTCAAGGGGCTTGTTAGAGATCACAGTCTGCAGGCTGGCATATACATGTTGTAGGTAACATGAGGCAAGAGAGAATAAAATGCTTATATTCTTTATCTATTAACATACTCTACAAAGACAAATTTATTCTAAGACAAATAATTTTAAAAGCCTAAGCAATCAGTGGAAAGTTAAATTAGATCTCCTAATGGAAGGGTAGTATCAAAATAACAATGAGATGGAAAAGAGTGTATTTAACAGCTACACAATTTTCAAGAGCAGCTGAAGTGTAAGGGAGAAAAATACCTTAAAACTATAGACAGTTAACCTAGAGACTATTTAAGAATCAACACACGTGTTGAAGAACATGGGTTGTGTACCTCTCAGTTTTAAATCTGCTTGAGATAAGCACAGCCCAGACACAGTAACATTTCTTTGTGTTGACGTGAGGATTTTTTTTCTGTTTAAGTGTTGCCGTGCCATAAGGATTTAAGTTGAGTTCTCAAAACAATAAAAAGAGGGAGTCACTCGAGTTCCACTGCAAATAAATGGGTATTGGACAGTTCATTACCTCCAGAATTCCCAGAAACTTAGCTGGGAATGCAGTACTAAAAAGGATTCACATGAGAAAAAAATAGGGAAAGAGATGATATAAATATGATATAGGTATAAAGAGATGATATATGGTATAGGTATAAAGTAACTTCTTCATTTTGCTTAATCCAAAGCAAGAAAAGTAACTGCAAGAAAAGTAACAAAATAATGGAAATGTAAAGAAAAGATACTGCCTATTACTCAATTGTATAAATCAGCCAAATAACAGGAAGTTACATTTTTAAGGTGTTTTTTAGAGGGAAATCTAAGCTTGTTTTGTCCAACATGGAACTCATTTCTAGGCAAGTGATCAAACAGGGGTTTCAGTTACCTAAATATAGAGATGTGATGCCATTTCAGGTGACCTGGGGCATCTGTGCAAGACCAATGAATGTGGCACAGTACATATGAGAGGGTACATATGCCATTGTGTTATTCCATAGTGGCAGCTGAAAGCCGCTATATCCTGGTGGCTGTTTAAAGTGCCGTGAGGTGTTTTGTGCTTAGACAACTGAACCTGCCCATTCAAGGAATGCAAAAGTGTAGATCTTTACTAGCCAGAGTTAGAATGCCTGTAAGGCAACAATGTGGGAAATCATGAAAATATGGATGAAGATATATCATGAGTCCAAGCAATCTTGACTTCTGAGTTTTCTGACTTTAGCAGAAGTTGGATCAGGTCCCAGAACTGTAAAAGCAGCAGCCATGGCTGGAGCTTAGAAAGTTCCTTAGTATCTTTCTTAAGTAAGATGGATTTTTACGATTAAGGTCTTGTGAGCTGAACCTCTGTTTAGAAGAAACTGATAAATAGCTTAATTAAGCATAGAATAGCAAAGCACTTGGTAGAGTCAGACAAGCAGGGTTATGTGATGGAAAGTCACAGCTCTGAATTTTTATTCTTGGAAAAGTGAATAAAGAGGCTGAAAAGGCTGACCTGATTAATGTAACAGATTCAAACATTCCAGCTGGTTTGAAAACCTCATTCTTGAAGACTGTTGAGTGAAATAATTCCAAGAAAATAGTAATATAAGACCTGTGTGAAACCTGGAAATGGAATTTTAATTCATTCTGATTTACTATGTTTGGGGTTGTAGCATGCCCTTTCTCTCTCCCAAAGGAATCCTGGGGAAATAAATGAGGTTTTAAGATCTCTATTACCTAAGACTTGGAACATAAGAGGAAGAGGTAAAGAATTTGCCTTGACCAGTTTGTCTCTTGACTTGTAATTTTGAAACAACGTTATTTTAAGAAGCACTTGGCCTGTTCATCCTCCGCCATACTGTGGGCTGAAATTATGCTACCTATAGTGAAGTTGGGATTTTAAACCACTTCATGTTCTTTCATTTTTTTTTCAGAAATAGCTGTTGAGAACATGGGTGGCAAGTTCTAGGTGTTTTAATTATTTACATTTACAACAAAACAATGACTGTCATGAAGGTCTGTCATCAGCTGCAAGTAATACAGGCTCAGCAGGCAGGCAGGAAAACAGTAACACAGGTATCTAATTAGCAAGAGTACCTCATAAGCAAAGCAGCAATGAAGTATCTGCTTACCATCTCTCCATCCTTGAGATCCTACCCTCAAATTGTTTTATCTACAACTTGTACAGCAGTCTGAAAAAGCCATTGTTTTTGGATGCTTTTGAACTAAAAGAGTCAAGAGGAGCTTACAAAGTCTCTGAGAAGAAGGAGGCCTGCCAGCCCTGCCAAATATTCTTGTGCAGGGTGGGAACTAGCCTCTAGTATTGTTGCTATATCATAGAGAAGATGAGGCAACTGTCATGAGATGAATTCATGCCATGGTGTTTCAGACTGGAATTTAGAAAATAAAGTTGGAAGTGTTTTCACAGTCCTGGATAGATACAAGTGGCTACAGTGGAGCAAAATTCAGTGACAGAGCCATTGTCTTACTGCTTGGGTTTTGCCATTGCTTTGTTTTGCTTTCTCTCTTACTGAAAAGATAATGAGTTTCCTTCAAATCTCTGAGGTGGCAGTATGTCATGAATGACTTTAGCTCCTTCTGAGTACTGGCAGAAGCATTTCCCAATGAATAAACCTTTCACAACTTAATATTATTTTATTGACAAAAGCAGAGGGGGTCAAGGCAAAAATCATAATTGTAATGGGTTTCAAATTACAAGATTTAAGAAATTCATACAGAAAAACAGGGGATTTGGAAAGCCTATGAATGACTGAAATGAGAATTAAAATGTAAATACAGTTTTCATGTCCAGCAAAACAAGCATGAGCTTGCAATTGCTAAGGTTTTAGTTTGACTATAAAGGAATATTTTGTTTAAGCCTGTGTTACCGAATATGTCTTTAATTACTTTTTTTCCTCTCCATTGTTCCTTTTTCAGATGATCATTCTCGAGTGAGATTGCAGCCTATTGAAGGAGAAACAAGTTCCGATTACATCAATGGGAATTATATCGATGTGCGTATCCTGATGCAGTCAACAGGCCTAATGTCGTGTTCAGTCAAAGAGGGAACTCTTATTATTCTCACATTATTCACAATTTGTAATAGATACCACAGCTAATAACAGCTGCTAATATTGTTTAACACTGGAGAGTGCTATCTTTGGAAGCTAGGTGTGCACTAAAGGAAGAAAAAAGCCTCAAAGGTTTGTCAATCAGTAAATTAAATGAGTCATTTCCTCCAACTGCCACTAGACTGAAACCTTGCCAGGAACACTGTATGGCTACTTTGCCTGCTGGTGCTTATATGGGCTAGCAAAATGTTATTTTCACTTTCTGTCAACAGCTTGGCATCATTCCACATTTAAAAGAAAGCTGTTTGCATATTAATGTGACAAAACTCCGTAATGCCTAATGCAGAGATTTGCAGTCTCTTGTCATCTCTGCACTTTTAAGTCGCCTTCAAAGTGTATTCTGCAGCTGTTAACCAGTATTTCTAATGCAAGCAAGACATTTCATTAAATATGTAGGCTGTTTAATTATTGAAAGTGGCTTCTTTGTTCATTCTGCATCATGTTAACTTAATGTTTTACATTAGAATAAATTCTTTAAGAGACAAGGTGGTTTTGGTTGAAAGAATGAGCTCAAAAGTAGAATTGAAAATCATTAAAAAGCCAATATTATTTATCTAAAGCCAGAAGTCTGTGGATAGCAAAGTTAATAACTTTACTGTTTACATGGAGTGCTAGATGTTAGGCTAAGTAAAACAAGTGTTGCTTCATAGGAAACGGTGCCTGCTAAAGATTTCTTGTTCAGTAGTTACATCTTTGAAAAACGGTGTCAGATTTTGCAGTTCAAATTTAATTACTAGTATGAAACAGGAATGTAACAGGTTTGGTTTTTTTTTTCTCAGAATATGGAGAAACTAGAGCTATACAAGAAAAGTAGGTACTTTAGTTGTAGCAATATGAAGTCTGAGGGAACTTCCTGAAGATATCTCGTTACTGATGTTTATAAGTACATTCAAGAATCATGAAACTAAGCTCAGATTTCTGCTTAGTCTCTTGCTGTTTGAAAGAATAGCACAGTCACCAAGCAATGAAGCCACATATGGAAATATATTTAGTTAGATGCCACACTAATCTCTGAAGGGAATAATCTGTCATGAAAGGAAAGGGTTAGTTCACACTAGGGCCTTAGATCTGAATTCACTTTCACATTTTCTCCAACATTCAGGATTGTTCTCATTTTAGGCTAGTAGCATGCTCTTGTGTCAGATTGGATCTTACTGTAAAATAATGAGATGTGAGAAATAAAGATTTGGATCATATAGTCTCATATAAAATGGTGATAGATACCTGCATAAAAATATTGAGGAGGTTTGCTTATGGAGTGCAAAAGGATGGAGAGAATGTGGCCCTAGAAGAAACAATGCCTGAGAACCAAAAGTCTTTTCCTCATCCTCAGCAGATGACTTCGTTGCAAAGCTTGGAGGACTGCAGGCATCCTCCAAAGACTACTCTGTCACAAAACACAGCATGTTTGTTTATAATCTTACTAGTCAGGTTTCTATTGGAAGCACTGTTTTTTCTACTACAGAAGCAGCTTTAATTTTGCTCTTGCATGCAGTTATTACTGGAGTTGTCATGCTGTCAGTATAACACGTTAATAAGGGAATAGCACCATCATAGACACAATGGTTACGATGTATTTCTTCCCATGCTTTCTTTCACTGGGAAATGGAAGTGTTTGATCCCAGGCATTAAGGATTAGGTAACACATAGCAGGAAAAAAAACCCCACTCTGTAGCTTTCTGAACACTTCTCAGTTCACAGACTTCGAAATTTGCTTCAGTGTCATGTAAAGAAATCAGTTTTGTAATTCATGCTATTCTTTCTGTAATATCCCAAGTATCTTCAGTTGTTTTGATTCTTTCCCACCTTGTACCACTTCATTTCCCCTTACACTTTCACGAAGAAATTGCAATGGCATGCATGCTACAGCATTAAGCTCTTCCTGTTGATGACTGACAATGCATCATAAACATTATTCAAATATTAACACTCCTACAACTGGATTGATCAGCATACTGGTGCATGATCTAAACATTTGATGACACTCCCACCACATCAGAAATTCAAATACTATAAAAATGCTACCATGACTTTTTGGCAACCTGTTCCATGTTGCAAAAAATTCACAGAGTATTGGTCTGTATTGCTTGGCCAACTTGTGATTAAGTTGCTCTTGTCATCAGAGTTGTATTATGGTCTTCTTGAAGAAAGATATTTGTACCAAATGATTACTCAAAGAACTTATCCTCCTTTTTACTGTTGAGGAATAAAACATAAACAAATCACCATGGGCAGAGTGAACACCATGCCCTCCTGCCTTCCCCAGGCTGAATGCAAATATGACAGGTTTTTAAAAAGGGATAGGCCTTGGGATCAACAGCAGTAGGTGAAGGTATAACTCAGACTCTGTCATGGCACCTGATGCCATTAACTGCAAGGGCTAGAAAGGATTTCATGCTGTTCATTTTCAGCAGAGCCAACAAGGGACTGAAAGAACATATTACTTCTGGCCCCTAATGTACGTGGCTGCAACTTAAGTATTTTGCAGAAGACACATTTGCTTTTGTGTCTCTTCTCACTTGCCCTTCCTCAGCTGAAAAGAACTTTTGTACCTAATGCATTATTTGTACTGTTGTGACCTTTACTGAATGCTATCCTAAATGAAGTTTCACTCACAGGAACATAGCCAAGGTGCAAATTGCTGATTTTTTTTCCCTTTCAATCTGTTCTAGGGTTATCATAGACCAAACCACTACATTGCTACACAAGGTAAGTTTATCACCTTTTCCTTCTGGTTATGTGAGGCTAAGAGGTTTTGGTACTTGGATTGCAGTTTATTCCCTCTAACATGCCTTCTTGCCACAGTCAATATCCAGGGTGAGTCGGCTCAATCACTTAGGTAGAAGCGAGGAAACAGAATTATTACTGAATTTTCAGGTATTTCAAGTAAGCAGTCCTTTAACTTTATGTTAAAACAGGTTTTGAGTAAAAAAGAAAAACGCATCATTTTTCAAAGAAGTTACTCAGCATTATGTTACTCATGAAAAAAGAAATGAGTCATGGTAGAAATGTTCTGTCCCTTTTCAGAGAGACAACAGTGTCATGAAAATGTACGTTCTCTTAACTGTTCAATGATAACTAGGCTCCAGGTCGTTAAAATACAAAACTCTTCAGCTAGCAAGTTTTGGTAGAGGACCAAAAGGCATTTAAACACTGGCAGGGGTTTTCATCACAGGGTTCTACGGAGGCAGTTCTACAGGCCGTCATTTAAAAGCTTGCTTGAGGAAAAAAGCCTATTCTTCTATCAACATGCAAATTAATTTTCAATTTGTACTTGTCTTCAAAGACATAATTTGTGCATTCTGATGCAGCCTTATTTATTTTTTGGTCAAGTTCAGAGCTGGAACAAACGGGAAGAATGAGTCTTCCGTGACTACTTAGTCACAATATTGAACAATATGCCAATCTCCTGCCTATGCTTGGATAGCGTGTGTGAAAATTTGATTGCTCCTCCACTGCTTGGAAGGAATCTGTTTTTGTAATAGGTAGTCTGTGACAGAGCTTTCTGCATTTGCCCATGGATCTGAAAAAGCTGAGCTCCACCCACAGATGTTATTTCAACCTTTTAAGGGACCCAGGTGGAATATTGAGTATAATATGGTCAGAATAATCTTAACATGTGTCGGATTTAGAGGTCAGATACTTTTTAATGTTTTTTTTATCAAAGCAAATAAAATTTTGGCCATGTCAAATAAGGCATCTTGCCGTGCTTTAAGTTGTTTCTTACATATTCCAGAGTCTGCTGTTTGCAGTCCCCACTTAAACCAGTGGAAGGTTTCGTATCTCTACCTTGCTGTACCTCAGCTCTCCACAGTCTCAAATGTGATGTTGCTTCATGTCAGATGACAGTGGGGCAGGACACAGATGCTGTTTCCAGAACCACTTCACTAGTGTCAACGTTACACTTTTAGACCAGAGTTTTATACGTTCAGAATTTGTGATCTTAGAATATGAGCCATGGAAATGTGCTTTGTCTTCCACTTCTGCTGCCCACCCACCACGTTCCTTAGTCCACAGTCTCTACAGACAAGCGAGTGTCATGTTTTCAGACAGATAGGAAGACAGGAACCAAAATACAGCATTTGATTTATTCTTTTCGGACTTTAACACCCTCCTATTCAAAGAAGAAATGGTTTGTTCCATTTAACATTTACCTAATGATAATGTTGTTTTTCACTTCTAATTGAAACCTAAAATAAAAAAATAAACAGTTGGCCTTTAACTTGTAGTTTGAGATGTTTTCATCAGGAACTTCACCACAAGATCTCCCAGACACCCTTTCCATAGGTACACATCTAAAGCAAGTTTAAATACTGATTTATCACAATATTTATTATAATTTATCGTAATTTTTATCACAGTCATCATCATACTTGAATAGCAAATACCAAGCTTGAAGTTTTGTACTTTCAGGTCTTAAAACCAAGTATGTAATTATGTATAATGTGCTGAAAGCCTGTTTACCAGATCCACCAGCAAGTCCCAACAATTTCTTTGCCATGTTTTTTCCTCATATGGTGTCAAGAAGTACCTACTCAAGAAAGAGAAGAAGAGGAGTGTAAACTAATGTTTTTCCAAAATGAAAAGGATATATGACTGCTGCAGCTGTCAATTTTGGGGCTGGGTCAAATCAATGTCTTCTGCGTAGGTGCAGTTAAGTGCACATGGGGATGCTTAACCCCTCCCTCCCATGGTGTAATGAGTAGGAGACAGATTCTCTGAAGAATGTAAAATTAATCTAAAAATAAGCATACTATTTACAACAAGCTCAAAATTATGTGGCTGTGATATTTTTTGTGGTTTACATCTTTAACTTCATACTTTTTAAGGCCAGTTGGAAAGCAGGTTCATACGTCTAGTTTGTAATCTCAAAAGTTTGTGTGTTCTGTCTGGTTCTGTCTGTGGCATGATGAAGAATCATGAGAAAGTTTCTTCTCCTTTCTCTATCTCAGCTTTCCTATCATCACAATAGGGTTAAAAACACTCTTCTGCTTTTTGTGGTTCTCTGCAACGTCCTGATAGATGCAGTTGTTTAAAGACTAGTTAATGTTACTCTCCAGTATTCCAGCTTCCTGACAAAGCACATCTTCAGTAAGATGCAGTCTCTGTCTTTTGCAAAGGTGGTAAAGTAACTGGGAATAATTTCCAGAACTCCTTGAGGACTCAGTATTAGCTATGAAAGAAACACATTTGTTTCACTTCAGACTATACCTCCATATGTTCCAGGGAAATGGTCACATCACCAAGCTTGCCAGAGTTCAAGGAGCATTTGGGCAACGCTCTCAGGCACGTGGTGGGATTCTTGGGCTGGTGTGTGCTGGGACAGGAGTTGAACTTGATGGTCCTTGTGGGTCCCAGGATATTCTATGGTTCTATTCTATGTCAGCCTTACTAACAAGCATGTCACATGCCACAACTTGCACTGTGGCCAGCGATGTGCTCTGTTTTAGAACACACTTTCGTCAGATATGTACAAACACATCAGTGCAGCACAACAGTTAAGGTGCATGTTTAATTCCCGTGATATCCGCTTTTCATCAGTCTTTAAATAACTTTTCCCATCCTCCCTTTTCTCCTCCACAGCAGCTTTCACAGGTGCACATGCCTATTGTTCTTTGAAGGAAAATATCATTATGTGAGTCAGTTTTAAATCTCTGAGGAGTTAGAATGATTGATATTTAATTTTCCTATGTTCTTAAGCTGCATTCAACATATCAAGTGTTAATGAGCAAATATAATTGTTTGAAGTGAAGAAGTGGCAAATTTAATCAGTTTGTAATAGACTACCAATCTGCTTTTAACAGAGCTGGGAGTTGCCTAATCACCTGTTTATTGAAGTGTTACTGTCTTCCATACTAACCAGAGTCTGACATGCAGACTGGTAGCTTTCCACCTTGGCATTCATAGCATCCTGCTGCTACCTTGAATTAGGAAAGGAAACATTTTTTAAAGTAATTTCTTAATGGAGGCTTTCTCAACTAAAAATCAAAAATTATTTTATTTCAGCTTTTAAGAGTAATACATTCAGAGTGTGCAATTTAAATTACTAAATTAATATCAATTTTCCTTTATGTGATAAGTATGATGTGAGTGGTAGACTGAATTTACAGCTAATAAAGACTTTTGGTGGTCTGCTGTAATTGGCATCAACAGATGGGATCCACACCTGAGTCACCATGATTAAAAAGAATCCCTCATCAAAAGCCAGCATATTGGGTCATGCAGAACCAGCAGGCTGGTGCAATTTAAAACTTGTTATTTTGCTTTATATGTCCCTTGTTCCCATGGATATAATTCTTCTTTTTATAGGAGAATGTCTTGTATGGGAGCTCTTGTATCATCTGTTCAATTTACTGGCAGCTAAGGATTATTTTTTTTTTGCAGGAGTTAGGTAATCAATGAATTTTAACCTGGTCCCTCCATGAGAGCATTAGGTTGAATATCCATCTGTACAATGCTTATTCTCACACACAGTGCTGAATGTTCTGACTATTCTATGACTTCTGATCTAGTATGTCTCACCTTGATTACTGAACAGGAAAAAAAATAATTGGGTTTGTATTCATTTGTTCTTTGTCTCCTGAAGCTCAGGTAGTTTATTGTGCTATGGTGTAGCTTCTTTTAGTGAGTCTCTATCAAGGGTTTTGGATGCTTCCTCCTCCACAGCACCAGCAGCTGTAAATGATGAGTGACAAATGAGTGTTAACACAGTTCTGCAGCATCACTCATGGCCATTTCCACCAGGGCTGGTTTTCAAACAGGTCAGTCATGTGTGAAACAGCAGATAACTCACATGCAGGCTGCATGTCTCTATATATAAAGTATGCTCTTTTGTGCATCTCAGACTTTTGAATACTCCCCACAGTTCAGATTGTCTCTGTTTGCTGCAGCATGCCAAGCAGCCGGATCTGAGATGTTTTGTGGAAATACATGAGAGCATATCTTAATGACTGTAAAAAGTTACTCTTGAAAATAAAACAATTTTAGATACAATGGCACAGTGTGGCCTTTCAACCTCTTTTTTTTTCCCCTCTGTATCCAGTGTAAAATTGATGCAAAATTGCTTTCTGTATTGCTTATTATGGAGACAGACATCAAGTCAAGTTTCAGTCAGGAGGAGGTTTTAGGTATAAGTTAGAAACTTTTGAAATAAATATTTACAAGGAAAATGTTTACAGTCTTCACTACCAACAGCATAAACTTGCCTCTCTAATAACCCCTTTCATATTCCTTCTCTTTTCTGCAAAATACTTGTCTTTCTTCCAAGCACAACTCTATGTGCTGTGTGAACATTTTAATAAGGGTTTTCAGAAACAAAAACACATTTTCTTTCAAACTGGAACTTCCCTTTTAGGCATCTGAAGCAGAAACAGTGCATTGAATAACAACACTCTTAACTTCCTTGGCATGTTTTTTTGTTTTTATGTCGCAAAAAGTTGTCACAACTACAGCAGTGTGGAAGCTCCACACTTTACAAAGAAAGTTTTGCTTCTATGGCTTTAGCCTCCAGATTAATATTAACATGTGCAATTACTTCAAGGAGAATTGAATAACAGTAAGGCAAAACAGTTGTCCACAATTTTTCAGTTTCATAGATGCTGTCATTTTTTGCAGGATGTGGGACTGAAAACAGCTAGGCTGTTTTCCTGATATATATACAAAGTGATTGAATTCTATATACCTTTATTAATCTTGAAGATTCAACTGTGTTTGATGCTGTTCTTTACTACTAAATCTTCAAAACATTAAAAAGGTGGTTGAAGCCATCTGTCTTCAGTCAGAGAGATGAGGCCATTCTAAGTTCCCCTTTGAAAAGGTGAGGCTTTATGGAACGAAGTTCACCTGTTTTGCAATAGCAGTGACAAGTGACAAGTTACTTTTTGCCCCTACCTGAACACGCACAGAAGTAATAGACCCTTTACATGTGAAAGTGGCATCTACAGGTTATATTTTGAAGCCACATGGTAAATTCACCTTAGCTCTCTTGCTACCATTACCCAGCAAAGACTCATGACAAAAATTATGTTTGATTATCTATTGAAAATTGGTACTTTTTTAGTGGTGTTCAGGACAAAAGCAAACTGTGTACTAAAAATTAGTAACCATCAAAGTCTGTGCCTATTACAAGTTACCACTTTGTGGTAAATGAGGATACCAGAGTTTCTCTCTGCCTCTTCATTTGTAACAGGACGGTTTAGTGGTAACTGTCAGAACAGCTGTCTCTCACCATTTTCATGCTTTCTGTATTTTGCTGCCTTTGTCATAATCAGCTGTGTGGTAGTTTTGTTTGTGCAGGGAATGAAACACCTCATTCAGGTGGAAGGCTGTAAATGTCGAGCTAGCATGGTTTTCTGATACAAAAACTTGACTTAGGCTTTGTTGCAGTGTTCAGTTGCCCTGGATCTTTGTGCACAGACCAAGTGAAACAGGAGCAGTGTTAGAAAACTGCTGATAGGTTCATTGCTAGGTGAAGGCACTTGCATTTTTTGCTTGTGTGACCACATTTTGCATGTAATACATTCCCACCTTTCATATACCTTTGAATATTCTCTGAAAGTACCAACAAGCTCTAGATATTATATGAATAATTATTTAGTATTTATTTGCCAATATAAATTCCGAAATCCCATGCAGGCTGTTCTTTGACTTGCTTGTCAATGTGGCTTGTGAAGCAAGTTTGAGAAAATGATTTTTCTGTAGTCCATTGTCAAAGCCATGGAGGAAGAAAAAGCAATTCTTCCTGTCCTCTTCCTCACACAGACTGAGCTGCAGTAAATCAGAAATAAAGGACTTCGGAGCATATATAGATCTCTATCTCAAGGACAGGATCTTGGTTTCATTTCTGTGTTGAGAAAATCAGACCAGGAAAGCTACAACAGATCTTTGCATATCAGAATAAAAAAGTAAGAGAAATGAGAGTCTGTAGTAAATAATTAGAGGCAAATAAGGCAAAAGGAAATGTTTCTTGGTTGTAATGTAAAAAATAGAAGATCGTGTGAAAAGTAATATATTTTTCCTCTTAAAAAATATGTAACTTAAAATATATTCTGCAAACAGGAAAATTGTCTTCTTTCTGAAACTTGAGATCTGCACACACTGCCCTCGTGAACCAAACACTTTCAGAAAAAAACATTATAAAGGTGGCCATCTATTATTGTTGCTCAGACTACTAATTGCCTATATTATGTACTGGAATCCATTTTTTGTTCAAAGAAGATGTACACAGCATCAGCCATACAAATTCACCAGCATGTCTGTATTTTAGAGGAAGGCATATTATGAAGAGATGATATGTGATGAGAAGTTTTCCGTCTTTGACAGAAAATCAGTCATAAAATTGACTTGATGGGGAGGGTACGCTTGACAGAGTCCTGTTAACACACCTGTTAATCAGTGAAGTCTAGTGCTAAAGCAGAAAAGAGGCAGAGAAAAGCAATTTGTCAGAAAAAGCACATAGTCAAAGCATCTTTTGTTCTGTGAAGTTTGTTTACCAGATGGTCTTCAGCAGTCTGGAGGAAGAAGGCTTTTGGTCTTCTCATCTGCTAGACAAAAAAAAAAAAAAAAAAGAATGTATTTCAGAAACAAATGTATCAAGAAACAAATAAGACTGGGGGTTTTGGGGTTTTTTGGTGGTTTTAAGTGGTTTGCGTTTTCGGGAAGGTTGGGGTTTTTTGTTTGTTTGTGTGGTTTTTGGTTGTTTTTTTTTCGGGGGGAGGGGGGTTGTCTTGTGACCATATCCAAATCTTTGAAATCTGTTGTCTTTTCTCTCTTATATCCTTTGGTGGCAACTGAAATCTCTATATTAATATGGCCACCAATGCACATGACAGTCCAGCTGATTTTGAAGCACTGCCTTTGAAAATAAAGAAAGATACAAGCTTATTGGATTAATTTCTTTCCCTGTCCATCTGTATTCTTCCATGTAGTTGCATATTCAGATGTAGACTGTGGAGATTCCCTCTGCTGTTTCTAAATCACATTCCATTGCAAGCATGTCCATGTATTGTGTCTATACTAAGCACAAACACACTTGGCATGTTAGAATGGCATTCCTTGTTTACAGTGTAAATCAAATGCTGCAGTCTCCCGTAAAATATAATGAAAAAAACAGAATTAAAACGCTAACATTGCCCTTTCCTACTTGAAGTGGTGAAAATAACCAGGTGGTCTCCAAAAATAACAACAAATAATAGTGCTGAGTTTTTGGTTAGGCAGATTTGACTTAGTCATAATTATCTTGACATTGAAAAGAAAAATATCCAATACACATATATTATTAATGATTTTTGTGCATATCTTGATCTGACTAATAGTTGTTTGATACTGACTATTTCTGTGAGGAAGAAATAACTGTATCAATATTCTTTACCCTTAAATATAAAAATACACTGTGAGTGATACGTCTCACTCATGAGATACTTATCAGGACAATAAGCGATGATAGAAGTTTTTTTCTAGCATTTTACTCATACGTTAATGTAGAATAAATTATCTTGTTTGTTCATCTAGGTAAAGTGTTCATGGTAATGCACTTAAACTCCCAGTAAAAGTTTAAAAAACACAGCATCTGAATATCTTACTCACATGCATGAGCAACATTCCTTCACAATTAGGTCCTTGGGGAAAAATAAAAGAAACAAGTAGCCAAAATGAACTCATATTTTTGAGCTAGAGAATAGTGATGATTTTATTACAATCTGATGCTTATGATTGACTCAACATGGAAATAGAAAGTAGAAATGCAAAAGACTAATTAGGTTCTTTTGTCCATTCCCTAAGAAACCTTCTACTGAAGGGGATAAAATGATCTTAAACTTCTCATCCATCGTCAAAATTGATTCTGCATTACAAGTTGATATGAAGAACCCAGTCCAACAAGTCAATTACTTAAGATTTTTGTTTTGGAAATGTTAGATGCAGCATGTTGTTTACAAAAAAAAAAAAAAAAAAATCTGTATGTGTTAGTCTTTCCAAGCTCAGATGAGCTCACTTTAGAATGAATGATTAATAGGTATTCATATTTCCATGATGCAAATCATGCTTATTGAGAAGAATGCACAAATTAGAAACAAAAACAGCTTTCTTAGTGGAAAACACTGATTCAGCAACTGAAACTTTCTGTTGGATTGCTCTCACAAAGACAGCTCAGGTTTGCAGCATGGTCTCAAGCCTCCTGGAATAACCCTTCAGTCAGAGCTGTGACCTCAGGCAGAGAGCCAGTACCTCTCATTGCTGTTCCATCTGAATGTGTTCATACCTGTGCCTCAGGTTCCTAGATGAGTCACCTATCATTCTTCTGACATGCTTGACTGTAATTAAACAATTAAAATATCTGTAGTACATAGAGAGAAAGAAGGTCCATGTATGAGTGAGACCTACTTCTCTGTAGCCAATACACTCCAGCAGAAAATATATCAAAGCCTCTAGTTACAATTACATTATTCAAAGATTTCCTGTTTCATAGAAGAAAAAACTGAAGCACGCTCTCTGCAAGCCGCTGTCTAGCAGTGCTGTCTTGAAAGCTGTGAGGTAAAGATTCAAGGCTCTGGCATTATTCAGGTATCTCACATTTCCCTCACTAGGGAATTCCTAACCCTCAGGAGTGCTACATGTAATTCAGAATTTTGAAGATACTGGATTTTTTGTTGTCTGAGAAAATGTTAATAAGAGAAACAGTCCATTTAACATCTCTACTGTGGGGCAAACAAATTATAGCAAAGAAAGAGTTCTTCAGTTAGACTGGATGGACAACATTAAACTACAGCTACACTGTTTTGATGGGTTTTGTTTTGTTTTGTTTTTTTAGTTTCTTGCAGTTAAGATCAGAAAAAGCAGCTTTCTTGAGTGGCATAAGGGTGCATACATGGACAGTAGCATTATGTACACCATTTTATTGCATTTAGCTTTGTCTCCTCTCAGGCTAACTGTTCAAATCTGGACAATTTCTGTTGTTGCCAGTTCCTCTGTTACCAGTCTGCAGTATTTCTATGAGTAGTCAAAGGGTGTTGTGGAAATGTGCTATTTATTCTTTGGGAAACCAATATGACATTTTCATTTTATTTTGTTCAAATAGAACAAACTGAGCTAGTATTGGAAATCTAGCCATGGAGAAATGTCAATCAATAAGTGTGTAACACTTTATTAGATGGAAACTTAGCTGGCAGCTTTAGCTGTAGTGGTATAAAAATGTCTTTAATAGCACCTGTCAAGAGTGCACAAATAAAGTGTGGTCACAGCCTTTAAAATAAGTTCAGCAATGACTTGTTTCTGAAAATGGTGGAAATACTAGCAGGAGCAGGAACAGGTAGGATGATTCAGGAATGGTAGAAGCTGTCAAGTTGTGGCTGCTTTGTATTGTACCAAGACTCTTCAATTCATTCAAACCCTACCTTGCTTTTGTTGCCTTTCAAGATATGTTTGGCTTCTTATGATTCTGAGGGGCATGAACACCTTTTGTGTATTCATTTTGGGCATTTCATATATAATGCACTTCTGCTGCAGTGGAGCTCCAGTCCTGGACTGGGATTTCTAGATAGTACCATGATGCAGACAAAATAATGCATTGAGATGGGCACTGTTCCAGCCCAGTTAGATCTGTATCAGTAGAGAAAAGAAAATGCCATATGATATTCCAGAGAATAAATACCACATTCCTCCATCTGACTAGCCACAGAATCATTGCAGAATAGGATCAGAGGAAATCCCAGTAGAAGAAATGTTCCAGCTTTAGCCAATAGTTGCTGTGTATGTGAATATACATACACTTAGAAAATATGCATTTTCAAACTGATTATCTGGTTTTATGAAATGAGCAGTTTTAAAGGAAAAGAAAAATCTCTGGAGTAATCAGTTTTATTATTGCTCAAAGGATAATATTTTTTTAAGTATCTCTATATTAAACTGGGAATTCAGAATGGAGGGGTTTTTTTTATTTTAACTATCTGTGAAACACTTGCATTATTTCATAAAACAGTGGGACTCTGGCTCCCCACTACTGTACATTGTAAATAGCAATGTTTTTGTTTTATTTTTGGAAAGAGTGGGAGAATTTACAGGTCAATCTTCTTCTTCTTCCTGTAAGAGGTCTAGTGCTGACTACTTAAATACAGGAGTAGATGGTATAGAAAGCCAGCCAAAGCACCGGTCAGTCTCGTGGGAGCTATACATAAAATTTCCACATGCTCCACAGTCACTTAGTAATCTAAGCCTTGTTGAAAGCTAATGGGACTTGAAAGCACTTTGAACATTTCATTTTGTGAAAGCCAATTTTCACATACAGCAGTGTGCAGGCAGCAGGGCTGGCTGACTGGCTAGCTCAAAGCAGGTAGGATTCAGTTTGTGCTTGAAAATCAGCCAATTACTATTCACTGTGCTGTCCCTTGGCTGGTAATGAGAGAAAGCTGTGATTTTCCAGAGCAAAGGATACAGTAGAAAGCCTCTACATTGCCAGTAGCTGCGCTGGGCAGGATTTGTCCCAATAAAGCATTTCAGCTTGCTATGTAAGCAGTGTTTTCCAGAAATATCAAGCTAACAGGATTCAGTCAGATCTGTTTCTCATTGACAATCCATCTAAATAAGGAAATAATAAAAAGCACATTTTAAATTCCTATCTCAGTCCTTATTAACCCATTTGAGTACAGCTGAGGTGACTTACTGTGGAACAGTGTTGCTGCATACTGGTTTTTTGTGGGTGAGCATTATAAGGTGATATCATTGCAAAAGGAAAAAAAAAAAGAAATGGCAGGCTGGTTGCAACTCAGATATATCTGATATGCATGGTATGTACTGAAGCCTGAGTTAAAACTAGTGTTAGGAGAAAACAAACAATTTTATTTGCTTGTGAACTGAGTTCTAGTAGAATTTTTTTGCTTACAAAATGGTATCTTTTCTCAGCTGACTGTGAGGTCATTACTGCCTCTGAAAGCAGTTGGCTTCTCTCTGTGCGATCTCTGAATCTATTACAATGGAAGAATTGTTAAAATAAGATCTAAGACTGGGGCAGAGGATTTTTCCGTGCCTCACATGAGCATAGCCAGAGACTCAAGCATCCTTGCTGGTCTAACATACCTGTAGGGAACCAGCCTCATTGGTAAGCCATCCACAGCTTCGTTTATTTATATTTTTTCCAAGGCAGGAGACATTTGTAAGGAAGATTTTATCAGGAAATGCAGCACAGCTGTATAATTACGATACAGTCCTGTTGAAGATTATGTAACAATTAATACTAGTAAGGCTAAAGTTAGAAAGTGCTTTTCAAATGTCATCACACTCAACATTGGAATTAAATACAAATTCAAATGAAATAAAGGGATAAAAGCAAAAACATGCTTTTTTCCAGCTCATTATGGGGGTTTTATTTATTTCATTGAGATTCTTCAGTGCATAAAATGTGTATGACAGCTAGAAACCAGCAATTAATAAATAACACCAAAGCATTAGTGGCCAAGTTTTGCCAGTACAAAATGTCTGTTTCTTTTTAGTGTGCTAATTGTTACAGTGATAAGCCTGGAGGAGACTTCAGTGAAAGTGGACAGATGGATGGCACTGGGATACCTTTTACCCTCTCAATGCTGTTTTGGTTTCTGGAACAAATTTGGGAGGAATTTCTTAAAGCTTTTAGAAGACTTCCAGATTGTGTGACCTGATTCTCTTTAATCATTATTTTCTTGAGACCCAAAACCACAAAAGACTGATCTGTATGCATTTTGATAGCTAGTGATGAGCAGTGGGCCCATATGGTGTTGTGGTATCTTGACTTCAGCTTTATCTCAAATATCAGAATTGTTCATATAATAGGAACACACATACTGTGCCTATGAAAATGCTCTTGTGTAAATCTTTGAAGTTAAGTGTATATATTACAGTAGAAAACAAATGTCTAAACCTATTTTGAGAGAGAAAAGACTGCATAATCTTTGCCTGAGTTTTTGAAGTTTATATAGCAGTGTTTTGTTCTGGGCTTCATGGAGGCATTAAATCCTTAAGAGCTCCTGGAAGCATGGGCAAAAGTTCAACACATGCTACCATAACTATTCAACAAGCATATGGTGAAGGCTGCACCTGACAAATCAGATTATCAGCAACTGAGCAGATCTCCAAAGTACCTTCCATTCAGAAACCAGCTCATTTGGGAAGGTGAATTCAGCAACAGCTGTACTGCTGCATAGCCATGGAATTATAAAAAATCCTGAACCAGCAGTTTATCTTGCAGGTTGGCTAAGTCAGCACAACTAGGATCTGTACCTTTTCTTTATAGCGAGCTGACTATTTTAGATAGAAAGATGAAGACAGGGTACTTTCTGAAAAAGTGGAATTCAATTCTAAGACTCCTTAACCTACACCTGGTCACCTAAGGACGTGTTCATACTTGCAGAGCTGCTGACCAGTGATGAGCTTCCCATGAGGTAGCTGGGAGACAACAGAACAGAACAGTCGTGAAAACTTGGTCACATAATGATGCACCTGCAATTTCCTGTTGGTAAAATCTTGAGCACATTGCCTTATTGAGTAGGGGAAAAAAAGTATTCTGGTTGGAGGAGATGTTCCCTTGCTTGCAGTCAGTGACATTTGTAGTGTAAAGTGACAATTAGCTGCAGTTCAGTACCTTTTTTTGAAGGGATATTTACTTCCAAATTCTAGCATGGTTAAAAGAGCAAATAACCTGTTCTTATGGATTATCGGATCCCTGGGTAGGCAGTGCAAATTTGAAATTTTGCTTCCTCCTGTGAAATAAATTATCCTAACAGCTACATCCGTCCTCAGAGGTTATTAGGAAAGCAAGAGTTCTTGAACTTTTTAATCTACTGCCTTGTAGTCTCCTCTCCCAACATTTTATTCCCCTCTGATTTTATGCTTTTGACTACACTTTAGACAATTTCTGCTACATAATGGGTTTGGGGGGTTTTGACACTGTAGTTGCAAAGGGAATCATTGCTTTTGGGCTTTCGTTTTTATTTTTGTTGCCGTGCAGCCATATCTCTTAATAAGAAAACACTCACTGTATCTCAGGTTCATTTTGAAGGGAACATACATAGTGAAAGAATGAGGGCTAAAATGCAGCTCCCTCTAAGTGGGCATATTAGCTAAGTGTCTCTAGGTAGTCAAGCTGTAGGCAGTCACAGCAGCAAGCAGCAGGTTTTTGCTTCAGTAAAAAGTGAAGGTAGTTATCATTGCTACCAGAAACTGCAGTAACCAGTAGGTGAAGGGACCATTTTATAATCACCTCCTCATGCAGTGTGGTTGTGTCTCCTCACTGTAAGGGGTATTTCTGCTCTCTTTTCAAGATGGAATTTAACTGCTGCAGGTGTAAGTCTTGCATCTTGTCAGTCCCCTACCCCTTTCAGCACATATTTATGGCTCCCACTGCCCATGTGCTGTCCCTGGGGAGCCTTGGGAGCTTAAGCATATCTGTTCATTTTCTGCACATTTCTAGCTTTAATACCTGACACTGAACTTGGTCTCAGGTGGGCCAAATGTTAGCTTTTGGATTTGATGTTCTTTGCTAGAAAAACTTTTTAGAAGCTGTCTGTTCCTCGTCTAAGCTGCTTGCTTTTCTAGAAATTGAAAAATGACCTATAGATTACAAAGTCCTGTGTGAGTAAGTGCTATATATGCTTCAGGATTCAGGCTTTACTTGTTTCTTCGTGTGCTTGTTTTATTCCCTACACCTGAACACTTTTCCCTGCATTCTGGGCTAGTTCATCACATTCAAATTGATCACATACCCCAGTAGCAATAACAGTTATTAGAAGTGGGTCTCACAATAGGAAGCAGAAATAGAGGTGCTAGAAAACTCTGGTTACAATAACAGCTTTAAAGAGTCTAAACTATTCATAAAAGCTGTGTGATGTTCCATTTCCTAATATGATTTTGTTCCCAGAGCAGCAACTAACTACTGCTGGTAATAGAACCAATGGTTGTAATATGTACAACCAATCGTTTCTGTTGAGTTTTTTCAATAATGCATTAAATTAGCTAGGGGTTTGGAGGGTTGATTTCTTTTTCTTATTTTTCTTTGCTTTTCGTCTTTTGGTTGCAGTCTGTTGCTGATCTCCTTTCTTTCACAGCAAAGCTCTTTGATACCAAGTACTGTACTGTGGAGCTAATGGGGTGTGCCACAGGCTTTCTGTCAGGTAGCACAGTACCTTCTCTTCAGACCTTCTCCTGCTGCAAAGGGGCAACTGCTGAGAATAACCTTTCTGCCTATTGTGCACACATCTGTTAAGCTGATGCTTCGAACAATTACAGGCTCTTTCTCCCCCTACCATGAGTCTCTGGAATCAAATTGTTCAGTTCTTCAGGACAATAAATCCCACAAGCCTAACTAGCCACTAAAGCTTTTCAATTCTCACTGGAGACAAGTAATAATTTATTCATATGTCAGAAATTTTTTTTAAATGTCAAGAAGAAAAGAAAAATGGGATATACAAGAATTCCTTTCTGAGACTTTAGGGTAAGTTTTGGGGTGGAGGTTTTTTTCGGTGTCCTGAACGTGAAAGAAGTTTGGAGGCTACATGTAAGAATTGGACCCAAAAAGCAAGAAAACGTGAGAATGTGAAAGGAGAGCAGGAAATCCTGTCAAGCACTTTTAATTATGATTGTCTTATTTGGATAGTAAGATTGACAAGAGCATACTCTGCAGAATAGGACATTTCTTCTGGAAGTACACTTAGAATCAAGGTTGAAGGACTTGTCATAGCTCAGCTCTTTCTCTGGCCTGCAAAAAACATTAATTTTCATAAAGATTTATTTTTCTTATCATTTATTATCTTTTTTTCTTTATGAAGAATGACAGATTCAAAATCTACAGGAATAAATTAGTGTTTAGGATCTCAGTTGTAATTTGTGATTTCTGGATTTGAAATGTAGGAATCTTTAAATCACAACACAAATTACGCAGTCTGTGGGGGGAAAAAAATCAGAATTAAATTGTTGCAGATTATCCCAGAGCTATCAAAAAGAAATTAGTGTTACAATGTAGGGCCCAACTGTCTTGTATCTCAAGTGAATCTGTAGGAAAGAAAACTGAATTAATACATAAAGAAACTTGCTACATCACCCCACAGTGATTTCTCAAAGATTCGGGCTTCTTGCAAGGGGATGGGACCTGTGTAGACAGAAGATCTTTTCATACCTTGCCTGCAGCATTACCAAAAATAAACTCAGATTAAATTTATGGAAACATCACACAGCCCTATGAAGACAGAATGCAGGGGAGCCATCTAGATTTTCTCCATTAAACCAGGATTCTTGAAGCAATAGTGTTGTTATTGTTTTGTCCTTGGTAAAGCATAATGTTAATAATTTGTCATGAACTTGCTGGTTTTTTCCAGGACACTACTCTCTGGAAAACCTTTCCTTAATCCTGCTTCTAGCCATGCTCCTTGAAAGACAATAGCAGTAGTAATTTAGCTGAGTATTTGTTTCAGATTTGAGAGGAAGGAAAAAGCCATACAGAGATAATATTTTCCCACAGTGAGTGGAATACTCTGATTCTATATAATTGGTAGGAGAGGCCGATACAAAACCTGATACAAAAGTGCTGTCTTGACTTTAATTGCCAAAGAAAGCTGCACTGAGTCCTAGAATATTAAAACACAAACAAGATAAACTTTCACTATAATATATACTAATTATATTACTGTGACGTTCAAAATTGCACTTGGACCATGGCTGTATTACATATCTAGGACACTTAGGCAGAAGTAAAATACTTACTGTAAATTTCCATATGATGGAGAGTGATTGAACTCTTGCTGTAATTCAGAATGAAATCTCACAAAAGTATCACCTGTTCTGTGCTGTTAATTAAAAGAAGAAAAAAAGATACTCAGTTTTGCAGCCATACCATCAGCTTGAATTTAGTAATTTCAGAAACAGTAGTTTTAGATTCTGCCATTAATTCTACTCTTAAGATCTTCTGACATTTCTTGTGTTCTAACAATCATAGCTTCCTGTTGTTTTAAATGTCTTTTTCTCCTGTTACATGAGCAACGAAAGCAATTCAAGGAAACCTATGAGGAAATGAAAACTGTAAGGAGACCTATGAAACTCATAATACATGCATCATTTTTAAAGACAGATAAAATAAGGGGGAGAAAGCATAGCTTCTTTAAATGATCTGTGCAAATTATGGGTGGAAAATTATATTTTGGAATTGCTGTAAAAAACCTCAGTTTTTAAAAAATTCAAGAGTTTTGGTCATAACTGATGTTACTTGCCTAGTGAAATGGTTTTGGCTTGCCTGTAATATCATAGAGTCACAAAGTCACCAAATGGTTTGGGATGGAGGGGATCTTTAAATACCATCTAGTCCTCTGCCATGACAATATAGTAATAATATATTACTACGTTTCCCATTAAATACTTCAGAGTGAAGATTTTATTTTCAAAGGGAGCTCAAAGTACACAACATGGTTGCCAAACTGCCCAAATCTGTCAGTGGTATCAATCTGTCAACCCCCATATGGTTTGGTAATGCTTGAAGAGTGTTGGCTTCTTTACTAGAGGAACATTAGGCCAATACATTATCCATTTGTTCTCCAATTAGCTGATTCAAGTCATTCCTCTAAATAAGCCCCTAATTGTTTGCTGCAATGTGATGGTTCAGTAATGGATTCAGTGTGGATGTTAAGCTTATAGTTTATATTGTTTACTCTTACTGGCTCAGTGATTTTAAAGCACTGGTTAAAAATTGGGGTGGCACACCAAGCACTACGGGTAAGACATGCAGGCTACAGACAGACAGTACCAGGTGCACACAAAGAGATGTGGTTTTTTCTCAACATTTTGCATTCCTGTAGCATTTCCTGTGAGCTGCTACCCAGCTTCAGCACATACAGGAGGAAGCCCTGAGTGTTCATGAACAGAAGCACACACATTGGGGAAAACACTGCAGAGGACCTGCTGCCGTGGCACATCAGGTTTCTTTGCCACTTTCCCCACTGTTTAGCACTGCAGCAAAAAAACTATAACTTCTGTCTCACTTCAGGAACTACAATTTAGGAACTGGGCTAATTTGATAGATAGTGTATACTAAGAAAAATATTAGAAACCAGGAAAGGCCACATAGTCCATTGAGGCTCATTTCATTCCAAATACACCTTCCCTGGGTTATCATCCAACTGCTAAAAGAAAGAGTGATGTTATCCATTTTTTATAATTCCACTTCTGGGTATTATGGAGATAAATACCTAAGTGCTGGAGAAAGTTAGTTCAGAACACTATTTCAGGAGAAAAAGACTTAAATGCAGATAGGTCGGATGACAGAAAAGAAATTGACCAACCCTAAATGAAAAATACGATGATAGTGATATGAATATATGTGTACAGTCACGGTTTCACAAAGTTCCCCAGAGACAAGCTTCCAATCATGAGACTTTCAAGTAGTAACCTTTCATTTGATTTATTGTTTCAGGACCAATGCAGGAGACAATATATGACTTCTGGAGAATGGTATGGCATGAAAACACAGCCAGCATAATCATGGTTACTAACCTCGTAGAAGTGGGAAGGGTAAGTGGTTTTTGTACTTAAAAAGATGAAAGGCATCCAAGGTGTTTGCTTTTTGCAATTAAATAACAGACCAACAAGCTTCTTTCATACTAAGTATAGCACATAAAATATGTATGACTGCCTGTGCTGAGAGGTTCATTATCAATTATTTTTAAACATGTCTCGGATGCTTGGCTTTGATAACATTGGCACAATGAAAAAGTAACTGATAAAGCTGCATTCTGTACAGCAGAGCCTGCAAAGACTGACAAAGAGGGGAAGTGTCATATGTTTGTACATATCTCAGATATAGCATTTCTCTTAAGAAAATCAGTATAAATTTGTTGTGCAACAAGGTATGGAATCATCTCTTTATTTTTTTTTAAGGAAGGCTAAGGGGGAGTCATTCTGAAACAGATGTCTGAGAAAAGTAGTTAAACTATGAAATAGCTTCTTGGTATATTTGTTTATGTTGGTCTGGTTTGTTTGGGTTTTCCTTCCTGAAAGCCTTCTGGACTAAAACAAAAAAAAAAATTAGTTTTACACATTTGTGCACTCTTCGTTGATCAGGAGGTCATATTCAGGAGCTGGATAGTAAAGGAAAGGTTGAGTTATCTGATTGATACTGTCTGTGTACTTCTCTTTCTTTGCTTGGTAACTTCTAAAGCAAGCCTCCAACTCTAGTCTTTATGGCTAATTTTGTTTTCAGCAAGTATTGAATGGAACCTTTTTCTTTGTTTCACACAACTGTCAATAAGTGAGTCTTTTAATTTACTGCTTTTTTTGTGCACTGCTGTCTTAGTTCTTATCTGGGATGTTTTTGCCAAGAAAATTTGCTTGAGAATTTGGCATATAGCTTTCATTCGATATGAAAAGAAATCCCACTGCTTTTATGGGAACTACTGCAATTATTGTAAATCAAAGTGTTAAAATAAGAAGTCGAGTGCACACATCTTGGTTTGAGCAGCACGTTTTTAAGAGATGTTTTTAATTTCACACTGGTGGAGTACCTGATACCCCCTCTTCTCTGTGGTATTTGCATTAGGAGAGAGCACTGTTTACGTGGTGTGAGTTAAAATCCTTTCGAGCAAGTCCAGTTTTACATTCTCAGTTTGTTCTCCCACATGTCTTTTGTGAATTGATAATATAAATCCCAACATTTAGATATCTGTGTGCTCAAGCCTCCTAACAGATCAGGTGCCAGTATTATTTTTAGGTGTAAAAAAGATGGGTATTGTGACTGCAATTAACACCTGCTGCAGGAACACATGTACAACTAATTGCAGAGACAAAGAGGGATCGTGGAGGCCGCTTTAAAAATGCAGTCCCTTGAGTGGGGAAGAAGGAAGAAATAGCTGGATGGTCACGTATCAATTCAAAACGGATGGATTTGTAAGAATAGGAAGCTCTCCAGCAAACCTCTTTGTTAAAGCTTTATACACATTCATAAGTGCCCAAGCGAACAACTTAAAAAGGGATGTTTGCAGGCTATGAATAAACAAGCCTGAGAGCAGAAACAGCATTCTGCATGAAACCACATACTGTTTTCCCAAAGTGAGTATTTGGAAGCACCAATTAGAGTGAACTGTCAGATGTCAGCAAGGGAGACACCAGTCTTGGTGCCAGTGCTGGCAGCCTCTGCTCACAGCATTTAGGTGCACAGCACATTGCCACAGCAGCAAGGAATGGTTTGTGCCACCGTGGAGATTTCTTCAGGGTGCAAGAGTCCTAGTAGGATACAGATCTGCAGCTTTGTTGTTTCTGGCAGTGGTAGAAATGACTTTGTTCTCACTTTCTCTGGAGGCCAGCATAGGTGAGATCAGAGAGCAGAAATTGAAATAAGCTTTTAATGGAAATAAAATCGTATGAGCCACAGAACAATGCGCTCACTCCTCCATTGGTGTTTTTGTGCCACTCCCAGAGCTGGAATCATCAGCAACAAGGAGGTAAATTACAAACACACCATCTGTCCTGCAACCCCTAACACAAGCTCTGTGCCACCTTGAGTAGTAATGATTTTAATGGGCTTTTGGTAGCATTCCTGTAGGGCAAACTTAATAACCTTCTCAAATTTGAAGTTTTCTATTTCTGTTGCTATCACTGGTATAAGATTTATAGGGGTTTCTTGTTTTTACTTTTTAACCCTGTTGACCCATTGTAAGCCAAGGAGGAAAATTCTTTTGCATTTTCAGGAAACGGGAATTTTCAAAATTTACCATTTGCTACACGGTGTACAGCCTTCATGAATTAATCATTGAGGGGGTGTATGTGTATTTGTTTACCAGGACTGGCTGGATAGTCATTAAATCAGTGCTAGGAACTTGCTTCTTGCCCTGGAGCATTATGCATCAGGACTGTTTTAATTGCTGCTGGAGGAATCACCATGAGGCTGTCCCTAATTCAGGCACCTGCTGCAAATGACTCAGTCCCTGCATTACCCTCCAGCAGGGTCCGGGTACATCTGCCAATATCTGTCATTATCTGAGGCACACTTGTCAGAACCACACATCCCTTTAAGCTCCTGTGTGTTCCAGCGAGGGACCCTTGTCAATTTTGCTGGCACCTGCAGACTGCTGTGCACCTGGTATTTAAATGGCACCGAAATGTGTTTTGATTGTTTTCTCTCTTTAATGAACCCACCTGAGGGACATTTAGCTCTTTATCTGGTAGCCTGCTACCCAGTCACTCACATCTATACTGCTTGTGTGGAAATTCAGACCTAGCTTGTGCTGTTACACTAATCCATCTGCCAGAAGTCTTATCACAAAATCTGCAGGGCTCCCTAAGGAGACTTTTGTACTGATAATTTAAGCTAATGATTTCTAAACATATTTAGTCAGTTTTATGAAGACCTCATTAGAATGTGACTGTTTATTAAAAATCCAAATGAGGTCTCGCAGTCATTTAGAAAAAGCACTGTTGAGTTGCACGAATAGTTCTTTGATACAGGATGATGAAGTGGCTCTTAGTTAAGGTTGGCCTAGGTTGACATAACAATTTGTACCAAAAAAACCCTGAACAAATAAGTGGCCCTTGAAGCAACCTTGAAGAAAGGTCTCTGTCATCTTCATGCTGGGATCAACAAGTTTTCACTCACAATGAAGTTCACGAAAAGAAAATGGCAAGTAATTAATGGTAATGATCCAAGAATCGGAATTTTCCAAGCCACACACTAGTGGATACAAAGCATAAATGAGAATCAAGACTCATGTAATTACATCAGCGTGACAACAAACTGTTTCAAAGTAAAGTATTCTGGATTATATTAATGCAAGAGGCCTCCATGCCCATGTCTGTTAGTGGCAGAGCAACTGAAGATAGCAGTGTAATTTCAGGGATCATCTTTACCTGAGAGATTTAGCATAATCTGGTGGATTATTCTGCAAGAAACAAAAATTTTTAGCCAGCAGTGTGATGATGTTATGATCACATGGGGTGATCATAAAATAAACACAGACGAAAACCTTGCTTACTCCAAGAGACCACTCTGGAGGGAAAACTCCAAAAGACCCAGAAAAGCAATGGGAACGGTATGAAGGTGTTTAATCACCAGCCAAAGTCTCAGGTTGTTCTTGATTTGTTTCAGTGTTTGCACACATTGAAACATTGCTGTCTTCCTTGAAGAGGTGTGGTGGGAAGATTTAGAATATATTCAGTTGTGCCATCTAGCTGTCACCTCCATCCTGCTCTTGTTGGGTTGGTGCTAATACTTAGTTGGCAGAATCTGACTTGGCATGTCACATTATTTGTCATTTTTCAGTAGTCACTCTCTCTCCCACTTGCTTTAGGCAGAAGAAATTTAGTAATAACTGCTAATAAGTGCTGAAATGCACTGGCGAAATTCAGTGGAGGTGGTTATAAATAAATGCACTGCAAGGACTTATGATTGTCTATCATGCTTTTAATGTAACAAAGTATTCACAAACAAAATCACTATAAATACTAATAAAAAATAAAACCTCACCCCAGGAGCATAGTAATTACAGTAATTAGAATTTCTCAATTATTATTCAGAATTAGAAAACAGCCAGTGCTAATAATGTTAATAAGCACACAAAAGACCCTTTTTGTGAAAGGAAGCAAGGTTGACTACAACAGAATGGATGTGACACAAAGGGGAATGAAGGTCAGCCACGAGCTGGTAAATAGCCCCACACCTTTGTGCTACCCAAAGTGCCTCTCCCTGCCATCCTATCCCTCAGGAGTGGTGTGCTTTCCTGATAGTCATTTCACACTCTTCCTAGGTGACATTACCCCTCCCAAGAGCCAGAAGGACTGTATTTGCATAGGGGAAAAGGAAGAATACAGTGGTAGTTTAACTTCTCTTGGCTTGTTTTCCTCGACCTGTGCTTGACATGTTACGTATGTGGCACTTCTCTGCAAAAATGGGCACAAGTTCAACTTTTCATGCTTAAAAGAGTATTGGGTTCCACATGACAGCGAGGAGATCCATACAATAGTCTTCTGACAGAGGGAATATCTCCTCGATGCTGGCTTGCTGTAAAAAGCACTACTTGTAAGATAAATGGTGTCAGAAAAGGGTTGTTCTTCCTAGGAAAGCCTGTGTGGGCACAGCCCTAAGCAGTCGTATGTTCATGTCTTTGGGTTCTCAGGATGTGCGGAACTGGTCAGCATTCAAGAGACATTTCTTAAACAGATTCAAATATGCTTCCTTAACAAATAAAACCCAAAAGTCTTTATGATGAACCAGATCTTCTTCAGATCTACTTGATAATCTGTGTTATCAACAGAGATTAGACATCCAAGAAAAACTGCTAGACAAAACCCTATTGAAAGACTTCTTACAGGAAACAAATTGAAAGCAAAAAACCAAAATCCTTACAGGAAATTTTGGCAACATAAAAACTGTAAAACTTCCAAGGGACTTAGCACCTACGCTTAGAATGAAAACGGAATTTATCACAAAGCTATTACAAAGTTTCTGCTTATATATTTTAGAAGTTTCAAGAATCTTCCATGCAGAAGATCCTTCTAATAAACAAAGGTAAACTCAAATTGTATTTGATATTCAGATCACCCAATACTGTGATCTTGCAGAGGTGAAACACAGTGACTCTTCAGCATGTCTCACAAACAGCACGTTTGTATTTAGAAGAACACTCTGTCTAATTGAAACTGCCTCTAAATGTAATAAGCCAAATTACCTACACTGGAATTAATTCAGGATACTGGTGTTAATGCTCCTTAGGAGGTGTGCCAAAGAGTCTGTATGCATACTGGTGACTAAGGTTTCATTTTAACTTTTCTACTGAAAGAAACCATGTTTTGTAAATAAGAGAGGAAAGGTTGTTATATGAATCCAATTGCTTCCTCAAGATAATTCTGGTCCCAGCTTCTTAAATATATAAATAGTATCCTTCCCCATCCACTGCAATTTTTTTTCTTAATCTTCTTTATCCCCCAAAAATGGGATTTGTGCTTATGGTACATAAGCACAAGGTATAATATTCTGTTGTTACGCCTTTGCTGTAATTCCACTATCTCTTATTGGATAGAGGACAGTTTATACTTTTACAGAATATCAATGAGAAAACCAGAAAACCAATCAGAATTTAAACTATTGTTAATCTTTCAAGTCAGTGAACCATTCTAGTCATCAAAAAGGATTTCATCTTTCTAGATTTTTAGCCAGAAATAACAAGTTTACATTACTACATTATACATAGTAGGGGAGGAGCCCTTAAGGAAAATTTAGTTTATTGTTCTTCAGGAAAGAGAAGGAAGGACTCTTTGCAATTTTTTAAAAAAGATGTGCCCAGGTTAGCAATGTTAGCATCATGAAGCAGAACATCAAGCTAGAGATATTCAGCACTGTCCCATGTCACTCAGAGCAGACATGGGTTCAGCTCTCAGTGTTTTGTTGTATTCTCATCTCCAGTGAAAGCTATGTTTCAAAGAATGTTAATCAACACAGATTAATATCTTAATGCTCACTAATCCAGTTGAGATAATTCACTTTGAGAAACGAACAAAAGAGGTTTAAGGATACACAAATGCACTGACCCCTTTTGCTGGACTAACTGAAGTGCCACCAAGGTGTAAGGATGCAACTTTAGGTGCAGTTTGCCAAGAGGGAGAGCTTCAGTTTCTTACTTGAAATATCAGGGCTAGAAAAATGGCTTCATAACTGCAAATCTCCTCACATCAGCAGTCTCTTGAAATTATCTCTCAGTCTCTCTGTGAAGGGAGAAGTATCCTGGAGGCACTGACACAGTTTTACTTTACCCAGTAGGGTAGCATGTAGAGCTGTCTAAGCTAACATCAAATGATCAGCTTTTAGAGCCAGAAGGCAATCCACTAAGTAGGTGGTGCTCTGTACTCAGCTAATGGCATGATTCTGCTCTTGGAATGGAAGCATGGTTCAGAGCACAGGCTGTGCTGCTCCATGCAGGCACATCAGGTCCTTGGAGCACAGGATCTGAGAAATAGGCCCATGATTCACAGTTGTGTCAGGAATTAAGATTGGCTTTGAGGAGCTCCAGTTAACCATCCTTCATCTTGGCATGGGACCACTCTTCTCATGTGTTCTGTGCTCAGCCTTTCTTCTTCCAGGGCTGCACTGAGGTGCACAAAATTGCCTAAACATAAGCAATGAAACAGAGACAATCCATATTCCTCTGTTGCTATTAACAGTGGAGGCAGGAACACTGTAACAACTTTACCTTGGGTTGCCTTACCTTAAAGCAACTCTTCTAGACCAAATCTTGATGGTCAAAGGGAGGCCACACCATGGGTTTGTCCTGTCATCTTAATTTCATCTAACCCACATCTAGCCAGGTTGATGGGATGCTAACAGAATACCTGAGTCTTAAGAACAAAGGAATCACGCTCGTTTTGTCAGGTGGAAAGCCTTCATTTAAAGCTGCTGGTGGACATGTCCATAAAGCTCTTCTGGGCAGAAGCTGAGTGAGAGTGCACCCATCAGGCAACTTAGGGCTGCAATACTGGGGCAACTTAGGGCTGCAGAAGGTTGAGAATTATGTCAGCTCTGAGTCATCCCTGGAATCACAGAATCACAGAATATGTAAGTTGGAAGAGACCTTCAAGTTCATCGGGTCCAACCCAAGAAGAAGCTGGACTGAGCTAGTAAAATTTATGGAGACAACTCTCCCCACCCTGGCAGCTGTGAACAACATAAGGACTTCTGGCTGACTTCACAAAGACCCATTCATCTGATGGTGCTAAACATTATCTCAAATATTTCTCAATATTCTCAATAGTCTTCCACACCTCTTTTAGAAAAGTGTAGAATGAGCTACTAAACTAATAACAGACTTGCTCAAAAGCAAACAGAAGAAAATGAAAAAAGGGAAGACTGGGTTTTATCTCCTGTCAAAGGGTGTTTTATAACACAGAGTGTTCTTATATCATAATACTTTTTTTTTTGTTTGAGAAGTATTTAAATAAAAATACTTACTTTAGCTCAAGTCAGCCAAATGGATATATCTGTTATCCGAGCTATATCTGGAAAATCTGTTAAAAATTTTACCCATGAGCATGGTTGGCTGTTTCATTTTATAGCCAAGAGGTTTCACTTCAAAATTTATGTCTGACTTATCATCATTACTTAGTTGAGGATTAATTTTAAATCAGAATGTATAATACTGCTCTTCACTAATGACAATCCATGCAGGGCATAGTCAGTTATATCACCCTTTTGCTAAGAATATTTCAAAATCAAAGGAAATTGGAAACTTTGAATAATCAGTGTTATTTAAACTGTTCTGTATGGG
This sequence comes from Brachypodius melanocephalos, assembly GCA_013398615.1. Lineage (NCBI taxonomy): Eukaryota > Metazoa > Chordata > Aves > Passeriformes > Pycnonotidae > Brachypodius > Brachypodius melanocephalos. Next base: position 6,601,967 of record VZSR01001685.1, on the reverse strand, counting down.
CTGTATTTCACAGCCAGCTCACATACTAAGTCTGTAATATTACTCCTGTTCCAAAATTTGAGGTAAATGAATTACTGTCCTGACTTTCCTACTGCCTTTAGCTGCATGTGTCACATTGCCAAATGGTTAAATATACACCTTTGGAAGTCACAATTTGTGTTCATTAGCCATCCACAGCCTACATTATTTGTTATATTTAGAACTAGCAACAACAACTCTCCACCTTCATTTTTAATTCTAAGTTTTGCATGTTAGGCTATTTTACTGGGGGATGGAGCTAGAGAGAAACTATAGAAATAGATAATTCTCCAAATTTCTAAAATTATTAGTAAAATAAACATGTTTGAAACAATTGGACAGTGTACCTTGGGATGAATAGATTAAACCAGAGCATTTTCATTATGTCTCTGGCAATCATCCTTTTATCTCATCTTGTGATGAACATCTGTATTTTTTGGCATGTTGGTAGGATATAAATGTGGGGTGTATGTGAACAAATTTTCAATTATAATTCTGGTCAGATGAGATTTCAAAATTATGTTTTCTGCTTTGAGGATGATATTTATTATTATGGTAGCAACTGTGGAAAAAAAAGAGATCTAGTGCATTTAATATTCAGTTCTGGAATTGTGTATCAATTATTTAGTTAAACCTTCTGTTAGTAAGGCTTTTTTGCAAAACATGTACCAAATGTTTATAAAATGGAAAATATTCATCAAGTTGTGGTAGCTAAAGCCGTACTAAAAAGAAAAAATGAACATATGCTACCAGTAGTGTTTCTCATATTTAATGAGTAAAACCATATTCTATTTTGTTGCAATTGTCTTTTCTTGTACAAATAAAGGCCCTGATCCAATAAGCATTTATAAATGTGATTTTGATTTGCAGTAGTTAATCTACTTCTGTCTTTAAGACACCTTTGCATTTATCTGGGTGGTCCTAGAGGAGATGGGAGATGGATCTTTAAGCATTACTTGACTTTCGGTTCCCCAGGAGTCCATGAAGTTCTCGGGTCCAGACCTCAGCACATGCAGAGCATTGCAGAACAAGAGCCAAAAGTAGGACAAAAGCCTGAATTAAAATAAAGTTAGGTTTGGGTCTTTTTTCCCTCTGCTAGAGAGTGAATCATCAGTTGGTCTGTGGCTCTGACTGAATTCTGGCACGGTTCCCATGGCTTTTACCACCCCTATTCCACTTGGGAGAGTTTTCAGGAAATTGTTTTGTCATGGATCCTTCTGCTCAGCTCCAGCCTGCTCCGTGCCCAAAATCCCCAGTGCAGCAGAATAAGAAATCCCCAGTGGGTCCAAGCTGCATGAGGCACAAAAGGCTATAACTTCTGTGCAACATCTCCCAGTGCTTCCCTAATTATTCCACTGTATAATCTTAAATAAGGTTTAAAAAAGAGTGGAATCAAATCCAACAGCTGAGGCATAAAACATGGGGGCTGTGCTCTTCTAAATTGGTCTTTCCAAATTGTCCCTAGTTCTTAGCCATAATCCAGACAGTCTGAACTTACCAAGTTAGAAACAGGCATGTTTCTTTCAAGGAAAGAGCAATTTAATTCAGCCAAGGTTGCTTTCCCCCTTCCCCCCTCCCCACCCACCCCCCCGATTGTTTATTTTGCTAAACTAGAGCTGTTTCAAGGATGTCAGGCACCCATCGGAAAGAAACAAGGCTAAAGTTAGCAACAAAGAGACGTGCTGCTGAGCAGTGCTGTGCCTGGGATCGCGGCTGCAGCTGCTCCCCTCCTACGTGCATTGGCCCTCTCCGTGTGGTTCAGGTTCCACCTATGGAACGGATACATGAACAGGCAGAAAAAGGGAATTGGCTCCAGAGAAGGGGTTGTCAGTATGTTGCTCCAGCCCAGAGGCAGTGTGAATTGTCTCACTCTTCATGAAGACTCGAAAAGTCATCTTAGCCATAGGTGGGAAAACCCTGTTTCAAAGAGCTTCTGGCAATGGCTATAAAGGGTCAGTTCGCTGGCCTGAGGGATTTGAACAATGTGAATTTTGTGGATTGTTTTAACAACACAGACAAAACAATGAGCATTCAATATTTTTCACTTAGCTTCTATGAGAGGGTTTTCAGAAATACATCTGAACAAGATCAGATCTGAATAAATATCATGTAGATGCAACAACAGATAGGAGCAGTAATACTAAATTGCTTGCAGCAATATTTAATGCTTTGAAATGTTTGTTCATTGCTTACAATGAATAGATATGTTTGAGAGATGAATACATATTTGTCAGAAGTCCTGTTGTTGGGATTCCTGGGAATGGCCCTCAGCTTGGTCCTTGGCTGGTGGAATCCTTCTCCTCCTCTCTGGCACCCTGTCAGCTTTCTGGCTCTTGAGCATGGTGGGGGGAGCAGTCTTGCTGCCCTTGCCCTGTTACAGGAGCACCGAGCACTGTCCAGGGTCCCAGCTCCAAGCCTCTCACCGTGGAAGGGAGCTCTGGTGTTGCCAGTCGTCCTGAAACCACCCTTAATATCAGATGAAATGTGAAGACTATAAAGTATTTTTTTAGCCAATACTAATGCAGTTACCTGGTCTGAAGACAAGCACAGAAAAAATAAATAAAAACCTGCTTATAAAGCTACCTGAACTTTAGCTCTGCTGTAGGAGCTTTCCATCAGCTGTGTAAGCAGGAACAAGCTGTTAGGATGCTTGTATAATTTTGTGGCTGGGAGCCAGGGCTTCTGACCAGGCTACTCTTTTTCTCTGAAGAGCATCCTGATGTGGGCCTGTGTTTTGCCAGCCCTTCAACTCAGTTCTATTCAGATTTAAATTTTATCCCGCTAATGAGTCAGAAAAAGGGCCAGAACTAATGACCCTGCCTGGACTCTTTTTATTTTATCAGCCAGTGTCACTACTGTGATGCAGCAAGACCTCCCATCCATACGGACAGTAAAGGATTGTACACAATTATCATCTACATTCTGGAAAAAAATGCTTGAGAAAATGCATTTTCTTCTTGACAGGACAGGATTTGACACTCTGCATAATCCTTTCTATACTGAACCTGGAATTTGTATAAATAAATCATTTGAATCCTGCATTACAGTTTTCACTGTATGCTTATACACACATTCACCTGTTTTACCTTTTGCTTGGGATTAAACATGGTAGTAATCCAAATATTTTTATGTGAAAATAGGTTTGAGAAATGCTCTTATCAGTTGTGAAGTTTCTTTCTATCAATTTTCCATTAAGTATTTAAAGTGCTCAAGTTTTTTACCTGACTCATTCAAAGCGCATCTTTAGGTAAACTAGATTTACGTGTATTAAAAGATCAGTTTTAAGTTTTCCCTTTGGTGGGAGAAGGAGAGAAACTGTTTCATGCAGCAGATGTGTAACAGATGCCACTCCTAGCACGTACTGCACTACTGGATGATGGCCAGATGCAGTGGTGATAGCACAGCCATTACCATGATAAAGCAGACTAAGAGAGAGATGTAAGTAATGTGTCAGCTTCCCAGCCCACCACTTTGTCCACACAAATGGGAAGGAGGAGAAAATTCTTAAGTCTGTCAGCTATCTACATCGTCATATAGAGTCCTCAAACCACCCAGTTTTAAAAAATAGCAGTTTAGGTTGAGCTAAGTGAAATTAATCCTACCCATAATGTTTGGAGTTATTTAGTGAATTAGTAGTTAAGCTATGTAGAGTTATAATAGTTAAAGCCTGGGCATAAACCTCAGCTCTTGACTTCAAGCACTGAGTTTTGCTGTTTGACCTCTCATCAGTTCCTTTGGAAAGTTAATCTGAGAAAACAGGTGCTTTTCTAAAAATAGAGAATCATACAATAAATATCTTGAGTTAGAAGGAATCCACAAGGATCATGGAAGTCCAGCTCTTCCCCTGCACAGCACCATCCTGAAGAGTCACACCATGTGCCTGAGAGCATTGTCCAAATGGTTCTTGAATTCTGCAGGCTTGGTGCTGTGACCAGTTCCCTGGGGAGCTCTTCCAATGCCCAAGCACTCTCTGGGTGAAGAACTTTCTCCTGATACCCAACCCAAACCTCCCCGACACAGCTTCAGGCCATTCCCTGTCACTGGTCACCACAGAGAGGACATCAATGGCTGCCTCTCCTCTTCCCCTCATGAGGAAGCTGTGAACTGCAGTGAGGTCTCCTTCCTGTCTACAAAACACTTTTATTTTAGGAAGTAGAACGATATCTTTAAGACAAATCAACAAGTATAGGTTGGGGAAAAAACTTCTGGTGGTATTTGTCCATCTGGGCACACTCTGCTTTGGAAAGCACAGGAAATTAACAGTTACCTTAACTAAACTGTGCAGGGTGTAAGTATCCTTTGTGCTCCTAACAAATTTGCCTTACTTTATTAAGCACAACACAAAGCTCGTGTGCAACTCTGAAAGCTGCCTTAAAAAGACAGGAGGCAATGTCCCTCAAAAATTAAGTATTTCCATGTGCAGAAAATGTGATTGTTTTGTGCATGATTGCACTTTAAATCAGAAATCATTGCACAGAATCCAAAGTGGATTCTGTATGAACCTTCTAAAATAAATGAACCTTAATTTCTTCTGTATCTTTTAAAGGTCAAATGCTGCAAATACTGGCCAGATGACACAGAGATATATAAAGACATTAAAGTTACCCTAATAGAAACAGAGCTGCTGGCTGAATATGTGATTCGAACATTTGCTGTAGAAAAGGTAAGTTTCCAAATTCAGTTTTCTTAAATACAGTGGTATCTGCCAAAGTAACTTACATACAGATTCAACAAGGAAAGTTAAATCTTTTGACTGACATCCTGAGTTTGTAGGTAGTTTTGGGTAAACGACTACCGCCCTCTTATGGTAATCTGTGTTTTGCTTCTTCAAATGCAGCAACTGTTCTGTGCTTTTCATCACTGTTGGCCCCTGCCTGAGTAGAAAAAGTGATGTTCCTTGCCTAGGAGAAATCGAAGCCTCCCTCCCAGCAATCAATTGAAAAACACATTTGTGCTGCTTTCCCATCTTACGTTCCCCACAATCATTTTCAGTCTGTACCAGAGGCTGCATGCAACATTATTCAGAAGTGTGTGGTGGAGAACACGGTTGTCTGTTGGGCCAGGGTGTGCCTGGTTTGCAGAAACAGAATTGTAACAAATTGCTGTTCTTCTCAAGGCAATTTCCTTTTTCACATGGAATCCGTCCTTACATGGAGAGTTCCAATCAGTGTGTTGTAGTACTGTTTGTTAGAATAATGCCACACATTTGTTAGGTGCTTTGTAGCTTGTGGAACTTGCAGCTCCCCAGCTGCAATATATGGAAAACATACAGATAACAAATAAGGTACTCACTGAAAGCGAGAACAGGCAGGGTGGGTCAGTGGTGAAGTGTACCGTGCATTTTGTGTCAATTCAGTAGTTTCATTCAGAATTCATGAAAGGGTGGAAATGTTTTAATTTTATGTATCAGGACCCATCTGAGTTGCAGAACACCAAGGAAAGGGCCTCCATGGTAAGACCAGATATTCCTAATGGGACACCAAAGGAATGCTCCATCACCATAAGTAGATTTGCAACTAATTAGCTTAGAAAGCTTCTTTTCGTTTAGTTGCAGTACCCATGATTTATTGGTTCTCTCTAACAATGAAATAGTATTCATTTATGGGTTTGAAGAACATAATATCCTGCTTCAAAGAATCCTGCACCCAGGCACCTAAAACTGCCAAAAAGACCTACCCCACAGGGTCTCTGTACACAGGTCCAGAGTAACAAAGGAATTAGGGTTTTTTACTGTTTTATTCTTCAGTCTAATACTTAAATATGCATCAATACAGCAACCTGAGGGTAATGATAATAGAATTACGTGGTTTGAATGAATTGAAATATTGTATCATGTTTACCACTATACATACTGTGTACTGAATTCACTCAAGCCTGTTGTTTCCTTGCATTTAGGTATTTTTAATAAACAGATGAGAAACGTTGGCTACACTTTGAAGTAGATGAAGCACTGGTTGATTTCTATTCTGCAAATTTTAAGCTCATGCTTTGATGTTAGCTTTTCGCTTCTTAACTGGGACTGAAGAAAAGACCTAGAGGATTTTACAGTTGAACATAACCAAACTGTCTTGAATAAGTGCATTAGAACAGATAGAGATAAAAGGCACTAAACATTTTATTTCTTTTTTAAAATCTCCATCTGAAAAGATTTCTTTTAGACGCTGCTTTTTAATAGTTGGTAGTTTTCGGTAAGCCTCTAAAAGCAGTGTCATTGTAGCTTGAGTAAAGTACATTTGTTTTTACTCTATTTTCCATATTTTTTAACTCCTCCAGTGGTACTGGAACATCAAGTCTGTACATCTCTTTCACCATAATTCTCTCAAGTTTTTGATGTACTGAGATTGATACTTTTCACCTTCCCTAAGTCAAGGTGCATGATGAGACAGAGAGCACCCTAACCAAACATGCAGATAATACTAAATGAAAGGTGGAGTCTTTCAATTAACACTGGAGCCTCCATTCCAAAGGACTTGCAGATTTCACTTACAGGAACTTTAGTAATTCAACAGGAAAAATTGCAGAGTTATGTGCCTTAAGTGGCCTAATCCCCTGTGTCGGCACAGGGTGACTTCTGGGGACAGCATCTGAAGTCCAGAATGATTAAAGATTTAGCACATATGAATTGCAAGAGAGGAGTTAAGAGAACTAGCCTTGTCCATTGTGGTAGAGATGAGGAGGAGGGGTAAGGAAGATCTAATTGCAGCCTACAGCTACCTCATAGATGTTCAGAAAATCAGAGGAATCAAATTCTTCAAGATCTCTAGTCCCTTCTGACTATCCTTTCTGTTTGTTGATGAACATCTCATATCTGCCCAGAAAGTACAATTTAGAAGTTGATTTTCTTGAAGATAAGTTGATAACTTACTTCAGGTGTTTTGGTTTTTTTAAATGGATATTGAGTAGTAGGGGGATAATGCTGAGAAAATCGAACCCAAATATGCAGTCTGATGTTAAAGACTGTTTCCTAAATATGCTTTGCATTGTGTGAATAAGTAGTTCCTTTGGAGCAGTTTCTTTACAGCACAACAGTTAACTCAGATGAATAAGTCATACATGAATAGTAACATACAGCAGCAGCAGAAGTTTCTGTAGAATTTTTTAACATCCTAGGGTTTAGCAGTGTACACTGTTTTCTGTTTTTTTCAGCTGTATAGTCTTTCCCAGCTGAGCATATGCTTTTATGATTCATGCAATTCTGTGCTATTTTGAGTTTAGAAACCAGCAGGAAAGCTGGATATAAAAACCATTTCTTTGTAGATATAATAAGAAAACTCATTATAAAGTATCCTGTATGCAAAACCTTTCCTAAGTAGCTGTTAACAATGACAGACAAAAATGCAGTCAGCCTGACAGTCAGCCTTTTCACAGCTAAGGGAGAAGATACACAGGACATAACCTGATCTGCATAGCAGCCAGGCACATTGCTTTGGAGGGGCAGTTTGGTTTTTTTGTAAATTGTTTTTGAAAGTCTCAGCTGTATACAGCATGAAGAATTTGTATCACTTCAGTCCTCAGCTTGTATAGTCATGGCATTTTCTATGGGGTCTTTGTTTCTTTGAGGGTCGTGGGCAGTTTTTACAAGCAATACAAAAGTGTTTGAGACACTACTTTCACCTAAGCAGAGCTATTTAAAGAGTTGAAGGCCTTGCTTACAGTAGCAGAGATGCGTTAACTAACACACTGTAAAATCCCCAGAGAGCGGGGACCAAATTGCATTTGAATGTGTTTGCTAGACTGTCTTAAAATGGAAATTGTTTTGTCTGTTCCTGGATTTCAATACGTTTTAAAATTGGTTTTTAGGATATAAGGTCATTTCTGTTTCAAAGGTGTGATCTCCCCAGTCCACACCTACCTCATTTTCTCTTAATCCTCTCCCTTGCCTGCCTTTTTGTGTCAATTTCCAGGGGAGATGAGATATTCCTCTGAGCAGATGTGCTGTCTCCACAGACCCCCAGCCTGAGCTGTCTGAGCATCAGAAACTCCAACATACACTGAGTCCTCTCTAGTCTTATATCATGTCATGTCCGAAATTTCTCCACCACTGAAAATCCCAGATTAATGCATAATAGCAGTAAATTAGGAACCTTATATTACTTCTTATTCAAAGAGAATAAAGCTTTTTATATGCAAATCAGCTCGAGACAGGACATACATCTTCAAGAAGAAGAGCTGTAAACTACCAGTTGCTAATATTGTCGACATTTAGTCCAGCCTAGACATGATATGTCATAATTTTGCTGTTTGCTTATGACCTATGTATGATAGCCTCCAGTCTGTGGATTTCTAATGAGACTAAAATACTGGCAGCTACATTTTTAGAGGGGGAAGGGAAAATACAAGCAGTAAGAAAATAAAACTCAGCATACACACTTCTAATATCCAGACTGCTCCCCAAAGTCACATGGGAAATTACTCACACCATTGGCTTATCATTCCTACCTGTCTCACCATATCCACGTCCTTGTAGATGGTGGCAAATCACCTGAAGGGTGAGCATGGGGAGGGCTACAAACACAGTCCCTATGATTGAAGGTGCAAAAAGGTCTCCTATTATTCAGCTTTTTCTTTCAGACCAGTGAAGGAGACAAACCATAAGGAAAATTATGTCGAAGCTGTAGTTCCCTGAAGTCAGCAGCAAAACCCCTGTGTAGGGCAGTGGTAAAAAAAAAAAAGTCATCTGTGCTCTGTGTTCAGCCTCACTGCTGGCCTGTTCTATGATCATGGCATGCATCTCAAGGCCACAGTTTGCAAAGCAGCCTAGTACTTAAATACAAAGATGAGCATTTCTCTTGTTGCTAAAAGTTTCTGACCAGTGTAGTGCTTACTTACTTAATTTTGTTGGAAGGCTTTGAAACCAGTTGATACCTAACCTTTGAACTTGCTCTCCTGCTATGAGGAAGCTCTCCAGCAGTCTGTACAGATTGTGTTAGTAGGGGGTGGATGCTTTTCAGCAAGGCTCAGGCTTTTGAAGATTTCAACCCTTGTCTTTTCAACAGAGGGGTGCTCATGAGATTCGGGAAATACGTCAGTTCCACTTCACGGGCTGGCCAGACCATGGTGTCCCATACCATGCCACGGGCCTGCTGGGGTTTGTACGGCAGGTCAAATCCAAGAGTCCGCCAAACGCTGGGCCTCTGGTTGTTCACTGCAGGTAGGTGAAACAGAAATCTCTCTCTTGTGCTTTGTATTAAACTTGAGATCTACTTTTGCTTCTTCTTTACTGTGTATTCCCCACACACAGGTTGCTGAAGCTACTGGAGCTCAAAACATAGCTGTAAACAAAAATAAATTTATTATACATATAACGAACATATATACAACATATAAATGAGAGTAAAAAAAATTAGTCTGAAGTCCTGCAAATGACTGGCTCAATTTCAGTAATCATCCAATTGATCAAATACCTGTGAGAAGAACCCTTACACCTTTTACATTTCCAATACTCGGCTGCACGTTAACTGTGCTCTTCTTCTACTTCAGTGCTGGTGCTGGCAGAACTGGATGCTTCATTGTCATCGACATCATGCTGGATATGGCAGAACGAGAAGGGGTTGTAGACATTTACAATTGTGTGAGAGAGCTTCGATCCCGGAGAGTTAACATGGTGCAGACAGAGGTATTGCTCATCTACTGGAATACTGCTTTGCAAGGAAAAATACTCTTCTAGCCCATAAAGATGGAGCTTTGTAGTTCGCACCCTCCAGAAAGTAGTTTACTCTGTCACATGCAGAAAATAATCTCCACACAAACCTGAAGAACCCCTGTCCAAATAAGTGCACAGTTATGCTTCACTGAAGGTTCACAATGTCTCTTAAAAAATAAGGAAAATCAGGAATATTTCATCTCTGGGAAGGATTCATTCTGGAGTACATCTTGTTGAGGCTTAGTTTCATGATAACACCTACAGAACTGTCCAGAGGAATGAGGAAACCAGAAACATTCTGAGTTTTTTTACAGAGTGTTACTGCACTTCTCTAACTACTTGCAGTTAGTTTAAGCCAATATTTATATATTCATTTCTAAATGAGTGGGATAAAGTTTTTAAACTGTGGTTGTTGCTTCTGGTCTTGCTTCATTGCTGGTAAACTGAAGAGAGAAGTAGCAACCATATCAGTTGCTATGTTTTATTTACCAAAATACTAATGGTCTATGCATTCCATGTCAGTAACTGTTTGAATTGCTTTACCAGGAACAATATGTATTCATCCATGATGCTATCCTGGAAGCCTGTCTTTGTGGGGACACAACTATTCCAGCTTCTCAAGTTAGGTCTGCTTACTATGAAATGAATAAACTAGATCCTCAGACAAACTCAAGCCAGATCAAAGAGGAATTTAGGGTAAGTAGTGGCTTACATTGCCTAGAAGCTGTAGAGTTCAGCTATACTAAAGACTTCTGCTTAAGTTTTTATAGCCATATGAATTTTGTAACAGGTCTAGGAGGGAAAGACCGCAAAAAAGGGAAAAATAACATGTCACTCATCTCTACTGAGTTATGCTGAATCATAAAATAATGCAGTAGGGTAGTAGTAAAATACTCTTTTTACTCAAGGGAAGTATGTCAATCCTTCCTGTGTCCTTTCTCCAGAAGGCAGGCTACTCTGCAGCTGTCTTTGAGGTTATTTTTCATAATCGTATGCTTCCAGGATTTCTCTGCTTCCAAGCCCTGCTGACTGCAATGTGTTTTCATTTCTCTGCATATTGATTCCCACTGAAACTGAATGCTGAGCTGATCTATTCTTAAATATTTTGGGTTGCTTTCACTGCTGTGTTAATTTTCCCGTTGCATTGTTTACTCTCTTTGAAAGACTTTAAATATGGTGACTCCGACGCTGCGCGTTGAAGACTGCAGCATCGCGCTTCTGCCACGAAACCATGAAAAGAATCGCTGTATGGATGTGCTGCCTCCAGACAGATGCCTGCCTTTCCTCATCACGATAGATGGGGAAAGCAGTAACTACATCAACGCTGCACTGATGGATGTAAGTCTCCGCCACATCATTAATAATAAAAAGGCAATAAGCAGCCCTCCAAACTGAGCCGTGCTAGAAAATGGAGTCAGCATAAGAAGACTGAAAACCTTCCAGCTTGTTTTGTTTCCCAGAAGCATGGCACAAAATCTTTAAACTCCCAAGTACGTTTAGGATCACACATATGTTATGTCACAGCCAAGGTTCCAAAGCCATGCTCAGCAATTCAGGGAGTTTTGATAAATTAAATGTGTCTGGATTTCTCCCTAGTGCTTGAATTTTTAACCATCTGGCCTAGGAAAACAAGAGTTACCTATTAAGAGATTGAGGCAGTTAAATAGAATAATAAGGTTTGCAGCAATATTTTAGTTCCCTTTGTTTATAATTTAAACAGTAATTAACAAAAAAAAAATTGTCTGTCAACACAAGATAGTACACAAGCCATTACTTCAGCCTTCCCGTGTATTTCTGTTTGAATGAATCGTTCCTCTTCATGTGTGTGTGGAGTTTTTTTCCAAGTACATCTATGGCAATTCTAACCCTTGTAATAGAGTAACAGTAAAAAGACACTTAAACTGCCTTTACAGTCTGTAGATATTTATAGCCTATTTTTGACTATTTACAGCTATAGTCATTACGGTTGTCAAACACATAAACAAGAAGAAAACAGGTTAGTAAGGAAGGAACACATTGTAAATGGTCTTTTAAAAAGTGAAGCTAGAGTCATAACACTTTATTGCAGTTTTTTAATTTCTTTCCTTCCAAGTTCTCAAAGCCTATTCCTAAAATAAGCGTAAGTTCAAAACACTCCTGTGAAAATGTAGGAAAATGTATCATTGTGTTTATCTATGTAGAGAAACTGAGAAGTTTAAGTGACTTGTCTAGCTTCTCACAGTAGGTCAATGACATTTCACATTAGAACAGAGCTGCCTTAATCTGCAGTTTGTAACTGTGCCATTACATTGTCTTCTTTCTTGAAGATGTCAGTACTGTTTTGTTCTGTGAATTAAGTAATGCTCAGAAAGAGCAGGGCCTTAATACTTGCTTTGAAGATGCTTCCCTTCTTCACTGTTGAAACAATGGGCTGCATACAGAACTGTATCTGGGCAAAAGGCTCCAAGGGAGGAGGCAATCTAGGTTGCTGTCCACCTGAAGCACCTTAGCCAGGCTTCTGCAGCATCCGTGCACTGATGGACAAAGGCAGACATTTGTCCATCTCTCTAAACACTGTCTCCAGCAAGCAAGATTAAGTGTTTCCTCCTCTCTATCTGAATCCGTTGAGGTGTTGTTGAATCACCTCATGTAAGCCTTCAGAGCTCACTTCAAGAAAAAGGGGTAGTAGCAAGCATAGCTTTCGTTATTCAGTATCAGAATAGGTTTGAGAATAGTTTTCAAAAAAAAAACTTCTGAGGCTTCTAATTGAGTGATTAATGGAGACCCCCTTGGACATTTCTCATCTGCATGAAACTTCCAGCGAGGTAGGACCAGTAGGATAGAAAGCAGCTGCCTGATGTAGGAGCAGCATCATTACCTGCTGGTTGCCATGTGCTGAAACAAAGAACTGAAGTTTTGCGTGTCTGCATCTGTACCCAAAACAGATGTGGAATCATTTTCTGTGGTCTCCTCAGTAACTGTCTGTGAAGTAGCAATCATAGAATCATAGAACATCCTGAGTAGGAAGAGACTCACAAGGATCACTGAATCCCATAATTTCTAGGGTTGGAAGAGACCTCTGGAGATCATGTGGTCTGACCCCCCTGCCAAGCAGGTTCACTCTGAGCAGGCGACACAGGAACGTGTCCAGGTGGACGTTGAATGTCTCCAGAGAGGGAGACTCCATGACCTCCCTAGGCAGCCTGTTCCAGTGCTCTGCCACCATCAGTGTAAAGAAATTCTTCCTCCCCTTGAGGTTGGAACTTCTTGTCTTTTAGCTTATGGCTGTTGCTCCTTGTCCTTTCACTGGGCACCACCAAAAAGAGTCTGGCACCATCCTCTTGGCTCCTGCCAAGTCAAAGTCCAAATCCTGTCCCTGCACAGGACAGCCCCAGGAATCACACCCTTTGCCTGCAGTAGCTGATCTGATTGGATCTCTGTAGTGGTGCAAATGCTTCAGGTCAAGGCATGTAGTGAGTTCCTCACCCTCCTTAATGAAGGCGGTGGCACCCCCTTCCAACAATTGCCCCAGTATGGCCACAGTGGCTTTCAATACTCAAAAGGGTGTAAGTGAAAATGCTGGTTTGAGATCCACAATGGAAAAGTTCCAGCAAACAGTTCAGTCAACGACATAGTCTGGTACTAAAAGAAACAAAGAGCACTGAAATTTATCCCCTGGGTATCCTCACTGCTGTCAGATAGACCAGAATTTCAACAATATTTCTGAAGAATAACTAGATATTTCCTTTCACAGGCATCATTCAAATTTAGAGCTAAATGCAAACAGCCAAGATTAATCTGTCCATTAACAGCTCAAAACAAACCCGTTGCTCAAAATCTTGTAGGAGCTGCATTGGAATCAGAAACCTCTGATGATTTTACTCTATGCCTGTGGCATGAAATACATTTTAGAAATAAAACATCTGCAGAAATTATACCCTGCCCAAATACAGTTTATTAACTTTGAAGCATATAAGATCTCAGGAAAGAGCTGAAAACAATATATTAATTATACAGAAAATAGAAATACGCTTTCAGTGCTGAAGTTTCAGGGCCATGACTGACATTCTGCTAAATGGATTTTTCTCTCTTACCATTCTTCTCATCATCTTGTTACTTTGCAGAGCTACAAGCAACCATCAGCTTTTATAGTTACGCAGCATCCATTACCAAATACTGTCAAAGATTTCTGGAGACTGGTCCTAGATTATCACTGCACTTCAGTAGTCATGTTGAATGATGTGGATCCTGCACAAGTAAGTCCAGAAAAATGCTTCGTTCAAAAGAGGAGAGCTAGTGCCTCAGCATTTCAGAACAGCTTTAGGATGTAATTAGTTTTGTGAAAACAACATTAAATACTTACACACTAAAACATTGATTTGTAGCTTGCAGATAGATACTCACAGGGGAAGAGGAATAAATCAGCAGCTTCTCCACCAAAATGCTAGTGCACACACACGTAAGTGTATGCACCTATAATTTGTTCTAAGAGAACATGTTTTGGGAAGGGCTGCTAAAACCCAGAAATTGTAGAATTCTGACTCAGATCTGAAACATACTATAGTGGCCAAAATCATAAACAGAAGCCAATGGCAACTCATTAGCCTGCCCGAAACAGGTCAATGACCTTGGTCTCTTTACCAGGGAATAGGTGTTCCCAGCGTGGAGATCTGTGTTGTGTGTTGCACAAAATGATGTTGTCATTAGTAAGGAGTTAGGAACTAAGCTAGGAGAAAGGAACTAAAGATTGGAGACTAAGCATCTTTTGGAAGAGAGGGCAACGAAACGTGTAGGGGAATATAATTACCTTACAAAAGAGTTGCACATGCTGTACATGTTGTTCAGAAAATTGGAAAACTGAGCCTAGTGGGTGGCAATTTAATCACTAGGATTAATCACAAAGTGTCTCAGAGCCTGGCTCACAACTGCACAATTCCAAGTTCTTACAAAGATATAATTTCCTTAGTTCCAACAAACTGCACCAGCCCTCTGCTGGAATAATGTGGTGGTAATCTGGATTCTTAATATGTAAATATCTGTTAATTATTGTTTAAGAGTGATTGTAATTTTTTGGTGCAGACTGTAGATCATTTAATGACCAAGAATCTTTTTAGCTTTGTTCAGTATTGCATATAATTTAAAAAATGTTTCCTCTTCTTTTTAACATGTAGAATTTGTTTTTAAAAGATACTAATCTTCCTTTTGGTCTTTCAAAGGAGCATGTAGGAATTCCACAGACTGTTTTAAAGACTGCATTTCTGATTCTAAGCCCTGCGCTGTCTACAGGGAGGAAAAATAGAAATGAAAGACAAAACTTTTATTCATGAATCTAAGATTATTTTCTGAGTGAATAAGGAAAGACTCAAGGGAGACAGACTGTTAGGGACTGCTGAACAGAGTGTTTTTTAATTTGTTGGCTGTGGTTTGAATTTACAATAGGGCATGGCTATTCCAAGCATTTATTAGCCTCACAGGATTTAAAAGCTATTGGGATATGCAGTTAATGCACCTGCCTCTGCAGTATGTTAAACCTTTTACCTCTTAATGCGAGTAACAGTCTTTTCATTAGGAATAAATCTCAAAACCCTCAGAACAAACAGAAGTGGAGAGAGGGCAAAGCTTATTAAAAACACACATTACATTCAGATTTATTAATAATTACTGTTATGATTATTATTTATGTATATATGAAGTGTTTACAGTTCTGTTTAGATATTACCATTTATGTGGATTGTTATGCTCTATTGGGAAATGAAATTCAACGCTTCACAGTGACTCTGACTTGAAGAGAGTCACTAGCATCACTTGCATGCAAAATGTGCGGACTTAAATGCTTTTGGTTTCTTTAGAACTTGAAAATCTTAGCTTCCCAAAACAGCCCCAGCAAACAGCTCTGCCTGTTATCATTTAAGCATTTTTCAGGGATCTGTTAGAACTGTATTCCTATGTATTTGCAAGATGTGTGCTAAACTGTGCACATATTAAATGATCTGAGCACTGGCATTTGCAATAGCTGTATGCATTGAGTTTTGCTATCCTGTACACCAGCATATTTCATAATAAAAACTTGTGTAAGATTTAGACAATATTTGGAAAGCAGTTGTCTCAGCAGACCAAATCATATGGGGGGTTTAAAAAAAAATTATTTTCTTACTTAAAACTTCTGAGTTTAACTTGTTAAAGTGATCTCCTGCAAATCAGATCCTGTTTTCTTTTTTAATTGGTGTAGTAAATGATTATGTTTTCCTAAAATGTAGTCATCTCGAAACAGCTTTGTCGAGGACTAAGTATTATAAGAAATGCAAAACAACATCTGGAGTAAATGTGATTTGTCAGCTCAGCTCTGGATCACCAACAGCAATGCAGCAGAATGAAGACCACAGCTGTTTTACTGAATGAAATAAAAAGTTCCAAATATGACATCAATGCTTCTGCAAGCAAACAAATTTTCATGAGTTCATATTTAATTTTGGTGAATGCTTACAAAAGCTACATGCTCAAACTTCTCTAAATATCCCTGTCAAAAAAAATCATTAGAATTTTGATGAAAAGGAATGGACAGGCAGATTCTAGCTTCAAAAACCTTCTTGCAAAATGTTGATTCAATCTTTAAAGTCTTAACACAGATGGTAATTGGTTCCTGGATTAAGCCATTGTCATACTATTAGACACTAAAACCATGCAAGATAATGGTAATTTTACTTTATGATCTTTAGATACCCAGAAGTAATTTTTTCTGAGAACTGAAGAAAACATAATTAATATTTTCAGGTGTCACTAATAAGATGAAATTAGGCAATTACTGAAAGTTTAAAGCAATGCTGATATTACCCAATATCATCAGTCACGGGTGAACCACATGTGAAAGTTAAGTCCTGTGTTTTGAGAATTGATGTACCCTTCCTAGTATAACTCACACATTCTAATGCAGTTTGAATTATTAGCAGTTCAAGGCAGTTGGAGGTACCAGGCCTTTGGTCTTTAGCCTCCGCTGTCTCCAAGACATGGCAGTGTTTGTCAGCCTCTCCTTGTCTCTTCATAATATATTGTAGAACAGGCATTGAGTGTCAGAAGTGTTTTACTACAAACACTAGACACTGAAAGTAAAGCAGCAAGAAACAGCATGTTAGGTACGTGAAAAGGCATTATTACAGCAGAGCATTCGAAATCGAACTAGGTGCATCATGTGATTTATAAAGATACTGTGCAAGAATTCCAGTAGGACATGTATGACAAATTAAAACACAGAAAAGTATGTTGAGGCAGCATGAAATCCAAGGTGATTAACTGTGTTCTTTTGTGTCCATGGTCTCCTATAGCTCTGTCCTCAGTACTGGCCAGAAAATGGAGTCCACCGGCACGGTCCTATTCAGGTGGAGTTTGTATCGGCTGACTTAGAAGAAGACATCATCAGCCGGATATTCCGAATTTATAATGCAGCCAGAGTAAGGATCTTACTTGCAAAACAGTTTTGTCTCAGTAGATAAGCTGAGTCTACTCAAATCATAAAAATGAAAGCTAAAGTCACATAGAACCCCATTTTCATTTTTCAGCTTATTTATTCGAAAGCAATGGCACAACTGCATCACACCACAGAGGGAGAAAAAGCCTTCTATATATAATAGAAGCAAAAAATACTTTAATTCGTATCTCAAGTGTGTAAAATGCAAATGAAATAAATGCAGTATTCAAATTGTCTGATAGCCTAAAAATGCTGAAATCAGTGCTGTTTTCAGTAGTTTGAAATTAGCCATCCTGTATATTTGTATCCTGTGTTATGTGAAGAAAGCTGCACACCAATACTAGTCATGTTTTTCAATAACAATCCCAGCCTCTTAGGGAAGATCCTTCATGACATATGTAACCACTTCAGAAGGGCAAGCAGTTTGCTCTTGTATCCATCTTCTATGCTCCCAAAAAGTTGACAGAAGACTAAACAAGGCATGTCTTTCAAGCTGAGTGGAAAAAAGATTCCACCACAGACCAGCTATCTGTTCCCATCCAGGGAGCCTTGCAATGGACTCATATCAACCACCAGAATGCTGTAATTAGGAATAAGCAGCACTCCCTTCCGAAAAAAATCAAGAACTTCCCTGGGACCTGGTAGCTTGCTGGACAGGGAAGACACCGAAAACATGTTAATATCCAAACAGGGAAGCAGATTGTAAAGCTTCAAATGCTTCTTTAATACTATGAAGGCCTGGCATTTGCAGTAAATGGGGCAATGTAAAAAACACAGACTCCAGCAGTATTAATGTGACCTTCAGCAGGCACTGGGTCTGGCTGATCTGCTTTGAGAAGAGGGGCCATCAGCTGAAAGAAACTGGACAGGAAATCGGTAGATTCCAGACTTTGACATAAAGCACACAAAACCAATTGGAGAGCACATCTAACGCCGCATCCAGTTTGGTTTATTCCCATATCTTGTTAGTCTTTGATCCTCTCTATTAACTCTTACTCTAGCGAATAAAATATAATGTGAACGTTTCTGTGTGTTGCTCATTTTAAGAGTGGCACTAAAATGCCCTCACTTTGCACAGAAGTGGCAAACTCTAGACTACAAAACCAGTTTTCATGTGCATGTTTATTATGCCCTTTTCAAAGTAATGTACTTTTCTGCCACTATCACTAGTTCTGTGATCCTTTTTTATTTTAAATCACCATAAAGCAACTGTTCAGTAACGTTTCACCAGAGGGGTTCTGACTGCTGCAGTAGAACACAATAAAATAAAATGTAGTTAGATATTTTTTATAAGCCAGAAGCATCTGAGGGTTCAGTTTGGGGTTTTTTTAATGCTTCCTGCTTCAAAATATCTCGAGAGGTTTTGACCTTTCTTGTAAAAAAAGGACAGAAACACATAAATGTTCTTAAAAATACTGAAAGTTATATATGAAAACAGTATATCATTGAAGTTACGTTGCAGTTCTGTCTTTCCTACCAAGTTCTTCCTATCATAGTAATTAATTATTTGCTTGATCGTGCAGCTGTACTATTGGTAAATTTTAGCCTATTGTATAGCAGTCTCTTTAAAAACTCCTGTTCTAATAACTCCATTGGAAATTAAAAGTCATAAATCCTCAAGGGCAGTTGAAACTATATTAGCAGTTTGTCAGCAATCGTCTGCTCGAACAACTTCCCTCGCTGATGCAAATACCTAAATTACATGCCAAAAAAACCCCACTGTTCCTTGTCCTGCTTTTGTCCTATCTCTGCAGCCCCAGGACGGCTATCGGATGGTGCAGCAGTTCCAGTTCCTGGGCTGGCCCATGTACAGGGACACGCCGGTTTCTAAGCGCTCCTTCTTGAAGCTCATCCGCCAGGTGGATAAGTGGCAGGAGGAATACAACGGCGGAGAGGGACGCACGGTTGTACATTGCCTGTAAGTACTGGAAACGGAAGAGGGAAATAAGGGAATACTGTCACAGAACTTGGGCCAGGCTTTAAAAGATTTGTGACGAGGTGAAGAGGCATCTATCTAATCTGGAACTGAATAAATAATACAACTGCTCATTTAAAAGCTTTGAATGCAAGAGGAATTGTGTCATTTTAATGTAGGTTCATGAGTTTCCCCATCTGTCCTTTGTTAGAGCCCTATGAAAAGATGATGGGTTCAAGTTAACTCTATTTTATATAAAAATGTCCAGTGACTCTTGCAAATGGGAAAGTTGCATATTTATTCACAGTAAATCAAAAATGTGCTTTCAGAACAATGTACCTTTTATTTCTGCAGATAAGGACCATAGAAATAAGTAGTTCTAGAGGGGTGATTCATTTTCCAGGCATAAAGCACAGGAGTAAAAGTGATGTGATTGACCAGTTACGACGATCCTGTAATTGCCTTACCTTTCTCTAATAATGGTATATATTTTTGTCCTCCTGTGACTTTGTGCTCCATTGATGCAGACTCACCCACTCTGCCACCATTCTTCTTTTGATACAGTTTAATACTTGTAGGTGCTTTCGCCCTCCGAAGTAGCTGATATTTTGAGGCTGAATCTACAGTGGTTGAAGTTGTATTTCTCTTCCTCTGAACATCTGTTTAAAGGTGTTACCATGATGGAGAAGGGACCTGCTAACAGGAAAACCAGAAGTTGGGACCCTATGTCAGAACGATGGAGGAAAATCTAAGAGTATATTAATAATTCCCACTATCACTGACCTTGAACAAGTCATTGCTCTTCAGTTTCCCCATCTGTAGTATGAGGGTAGTAATACTTTCATCAAAGGAGCATTGTGCACTGTGATTAATTAATGTTTTGAGATCTTTAGCTGAAAAGACCCTTTTGAAGTGCAAATTACTGTTATCTCTGAGGTGGCTGATGATATTAAATAGTTGTACAACATCACACATGCGTCACTTCCAGGCAGTAAAGAAAGAAAAAGCTCTAATATAATCCTTTTAAATTACTTTATTTTAATTAAAATTCTCAAACAGTCCTACAATATCAGGCACTGTTTTGGCAGCAGAGAGCATTCTTTTCATAGTGCCTGGATGTGACAGATGTGCAACGTTGTATCTTCCTTTGAAAATCAACCATTTGCAAAGCTTGTTTGAAAGACCTGCTACATAACTAGTCTGCACTCTGGTAATTATTAAGGTTTATTATTTTCGGTGAAGCACAGCCTAAAGATTCTGATTAGAATAAGTGTAGAAATAATGGGGTTTCCAGAAAGAAAAGAGATTCTCTTGAAGATTAAAAATAACCAGGGATAAAGTATTATTAAATACTGTATTTGATCACATATATGAACATTTGTGCCTGGCTTCTTTGTTAGCAATTCGCTTCTCTGATAACTGTGGTTGGAGGAGGAATACATCTGCCTTTAGCAGCAGTCCTTGCCAGGGAGCCAGCCCCTCTTTCTGCTGCCAGGAGCTAAGATCATCAGCCAGTGGGGCACGGCAGCACCACCCAGTGCCATACCAAATGCAGCCACCAGCACTCCCACAAATGAGACTTCTGGTGCTTTTGCGGTTCCCCCAAAATGCCTTTGTGTCCAGAGGAAAGCACCAAAATCTGCAATAAAAGAACTCCCAAGATTCGCTTTCTCTGTGGCATTTCCAGGCCTGATGCTCATTGCAGCCATGTGTGTTTACAATGCAAAGCAGTGTTGGAACTGAAACTAACAGCACTCCATCCTTATTTTAGCATCCTCTTTGTGCTGTCTCCAGTGTTCACTGAAGGGTGGTGCAAAACTCAGCCATTCAATTCCCTCCAGGCTGTCAGCCTGCTGACTTCTGAATCATAGCTTTGAGATCTTCCAGCATGCTAATTCCAATTAAAAATCATGTTTTGCCCAGAGTTCGGCAGCCTTTGGAGCCAGGAATATTCTGTGGTTTCTCCCTGCTGGAGCTCATGCCTTCTGGAGCCATCCCTGTTGCTGTACAAGCTTGTGACACAGAGTCCATTGTAACTGAGCCATTTTATCACTTTCACTGCAGGAATGGAGGTGGCCGCAGTGGGACATTCTGTGCAATCAGTATTGTTTGTGAAATGCTTCGACATCAGAGGGCTGTTGACGTATTCCATGCTGTGAAGACACTGAGGAATAATAAGCCTAACATGGTGGACCTTCTGGTATGAGCATTTTAACTGCACCATTAAATAGAAAATGTTCTTTTTCTCAGAAGAGTCAGTAAGATTTCCAGGATTTGCAGTGGGAGTTGTTCACAAAGCAAGCAAGTCATTTT
Organism: Brachypodius melanocephalos; assembly: GCA_013398615.1. Lineage (NCBI taxonomy): Eukaryota > Metazoa > Chordata > Aves > Passeriformes > Pycnonotidae > Brachypodius > Brachypodius melanocephalos. The sequence continues at coordinate 6,580,637 of VZSR01001685.1, read as the reverse complement.
CAAAGGGGATAATGAAGTCACTTCACTTGTAAGAGTATTTTTACACTGCTTTCTTCCCAAGGAGACTTTGTCTCTGTTCGTTTGAATTTTTTAAGTGTTTTAAACTTTCAGATGAACATCCTTATTAATTTTCTTTTCTAGCAGGCTGAACCAAGCGGAGAGCAGCCTTTGCATGGTAGAAATAATAGTTATGTAAAATTAAATGCCAGATTTTCAAATTGTATATTTTATAAATAGCTTAATCGCCTAATATTTATCAAAGCGATGATTTTCAGTTTGACATCCAGAATATTGCATTTAATTATGGTTGCTCTATCTCTTAGAAAGATTAAAGAAGTTCAGAAACAAGGGGCCATGTGCAATTATTTTCCTAGAGAGTGTTTTATGAGCTTTTTTTCCTAAATGGAGAACTGCTGAAGTGCCAGCTGCTCTGCCAGAAGAGCTGCAGAACAGCTTAAACCAGCAGGTTCTTACACTCCAGTGTGTAGTTTTGTACTTGGAGATGGGTGTAGTGTGATGCCCTCTTCTGAAGCCTGGGCTATAAAAGACACTTTTACAACATCCCGCTGCAGAGGTGGCTGCTTAAGAGGCAGCTGCATTTGATTTAATATCACAGGCAGGAGAAAGCAGCATCTGGGCACTTTCAGGGATGTTAACCCAAGCTGTGCCAATTTTGCAAGTTGTGGTTAAACAAGTTGGGGTCATTTCAGCAACTTTCCTATAGCGTGCCCGGGGGAAGGCAGGAGACATCTCACTGAGCTGGTCCAGCCTCTTGTAATTCTAGGAGAGGACACCCTGAGATGAGCTGAGTGTGACACACTGGAGAACAGGCAGAAAGAGCAAAGCTTACACACACAGGTGAAGGCAGGTAGGGAGGGATATCCACCTCCCCACCACATGGATGCCTGTGCCTCCTCTCTCCTGTGGGAGAATGGCTCCCACCACATGCCCCATCACAGTGCTCTTCTCCTTGCCTGCCTCTGAAGTCCCAAACCCTCCCCTAGGCCCAGCTCTGGCCGGGCACATGGAAAAAGGCCAGATGTTGCCAGCTGTGCAAAGCAAGGAGGGAGTTCACGAGCAGCACCACCATGAGCCAGCAGTATGGAACTGTGAGTCTTGTATCAGTGAGAAACTATCAAACTTCCACTGTAGTGGGAGGGAGCAGCTTGGTTGGCTTCTTTTCCTCTAGTTTATATTCTCAGGAGGAGAATCATCATGCTGAGAACCATACATTTTTATTTCCTAAATATTAAGAAAAATGTCCTACTACTTCATTCAGGTAGTATAGTTTAGACAGGGATTTGGCAGGCCTGCTGTTCTCCATTCTCCTAGAGCTTCAGTCCACAAAACTCACTGATCTCTTATTCATTTATTTTATAGAAATAAAAAGAAAATTAACGGTGTAGATGTACAGTTACAGAAAATGCTCCCTATAAATTCCCATTTGTGGCAGTTCTTCGGGTATAGATTTTTCAGACAGTTGTCTCCATTTTTCAGCAGACAATTCTTTAATCAAAAAACCTAAATGTATTATTTTAGACATAAAATTACCTTTTAGTAAATTGAGAGTGGTATTAGGAATGTCTAGAAGGCATAAAAAGGTCTTGTAGGGCATTTTTTTTATTAGGAAATTTCAAAGCACTTGTGAAGATCAGTATTGTTTTCCATATTTTAGCACACAGAAGAATAAAGGCAAGGAACAACCAGGATTTTTCCCATTATCACATAATGCACTGACTGAGCAGAGTTAGAATGACATCTCTTCAGTTGTGGTCTGCCACCTTGTAGGAACAAATACTTGAATTAGCCAGGTTTCAATTTCCATGTAGATTGCTTCATGGTAAAGGGAATTGGGACTCTTGAGTTCTTTTCCTGATCTTGTTACTGACTTTATCCTTTATGACCTTTCTTATATTATGTGCCTTTGCCTCAGTTTCTTTATTGGAAAAAGAAGAACAGGAATATTCATCTACCTTGTAAAATTTTATGGTAAAAGATTAAATGCTCAAAATCATGACATTATTTCACAAAAACAGTTTTAAGACTGCTTTATCAGTACATGTCATGCACTTTCTGACCAGATAAAAGGCAGTCTTTACCATCCATATGTAGAGATTCATCTCCTAATTTCACTGCAACCTTTGGTTTTCCTCCAAATGTAAAAATCTGAATGCCTCATCCCTGCAGTATGGAAATCTATGAATTTTCTCAGCTGTCCTACAAGGACAACACATGATACTGCCAAATATCTATTATGGAATGCCCAAAGCATTTGGTGATAAATGTTATTTGCCCTACCCACAGGTGTCCTAGAAAATAAATTTAAATATAACGTCTCTGAAGCTAGATAGTCTAAAGAGACTTTTAATATCCACCATCAAGTGAATAATAAAAATGTACAAAGGAGACTAGGGAGTGAACACAGTGGGAAATAAGATATGTCTGCTCTTTAAGAAAGGTATTCAGTTTACTGAAAATGACAGTTATTCTGCTGGGTCAGTAAATCAGCATAAAATGAGCATGGAAGAGTGGAAATGGATGAGTGGCTGATCTCTTGTTTTGATCTGTTATGTAGTTATAGAACAATTTCCATTTATTTAGAAACATATATGCAATAAAGGCAGAAAAGAAATTTACATAATACTCTGTTCTTTCCTTTCTTCTTTTTTTATTCTTTTCTTTTGAAGAAAACACAAGCAGTTTATGGAACCTTGCAGGACTTTAAACCCTCACATACAACTGACTCATCACTTAGGTTATATGTGCACCTAAGACTTGTTTTCTTATGATGTGACATTTCTCAACAACAAAAAAAAAACTTTGAAATGGTCCATGCTTGTTCATAGCTTTTTGATTTTATTAATAGTATATGGTCTTCCACATGTTAACTGAACTCTCTTCTCAGCTAAAATGCGACCCAAAATCACAAGTACAGGCCAAAAGATTTAATCCTTTAAAATATTTCCCTCAGTGAAAAGAGAATATATCGGAAGATCTTACTACTCATGATGTTGGGCAAGGCCGAGTGCTGTCAGCTCGTTAAATCTGTTGTCGTTCCTAAATGGCAATATGTGCTTAGTTATCCTTTATTAATTGAACAAAGTGCCTAAGCAAAAGAGGCATTTCAGTAACAGAAATAGTCGTAAAACTGGCAGGTGTTTCCAAAGTCGATTTTCAGAAGCCAGAGCCCTTAAATTCAGGGAACCTGCACTTACTATTTCTTTCAGCGTTTTTTTTTTTTCATTTAAATATTTGTAGTATTTTTAAGTATTGTGAGAACAGAAACAGGAGAGGGGCATGTATGCACATAAAACTGGAATGTCATCAATGTCTGCACCATTTAAAAGTTTCAGAGTGGACAGAGGTCAGTCAAAACATCTGTCCTCTCCATTCCACTGAAGATGTGAAGGGGGCCAAGTCATGCCCCTTTGTCCCCGAAGATGCAGAGTGGATTTGCACCCCTCAGGAAGGGAATTTCCCTGGGACTTGCTCTGTTTCCAAGCAGTTACAAATAAAACCAGCAGGTCTGTGTTCGAAGAACAGGGCTGGCACCTGAAAACAGCCTGGGTGACAGGAGAGCTGTTAAGAGCCTAACTTGAGCATCACTGTCAGTTGCTAAAAATTAATTGGAATTAATCCAATTAATTTAGCTCAGGCCCCGTCTCACAAGGCTATTGCACAGTCTTGTGGGTTGGATCTGGGCTGCAGATAGAGGACCAACAGTAAGCAAGAAACTCTTGCCCAGAAATGTGGCAAGGGCCTGAATGACATTAAAATAAAAGTTGCAGTCTGGGAAGTACTAAACACTGGGTTTATTTTAAGATAAACATTTCCAGGGAGGAATTTCAATAACTCCCAATTCTCATAAAGTGCTACATGAGCATTTGACAGATGAAAGAAGGGTTTCGAGTCAATTTGCTTACATGCTGTCAATTTTTCTCATACAAAGTATATTAGAGCAGCTAAATACTCATCTAACACAAGCAGTACCATAAGTTACTGTGTATAGTGTTTATTGTCTGGCTAATATAAAGATTTTCTTATCTGAACATAAATTGGATTTGCAAACTGGTTCACACTGACAACAGCTGATAGTAAATAATTTTAACATGAGAGAAATATTGACCCCTTTAATTAAGTTTCTTCAATAACTGACTTTGTGGTTTTCTTTTGATTTTTCAGGATCAATACAAATTCTGCTACGAAGTGGCATTAGAATACTTGAATTCTGGCTGATCGTCTAAACAGCACAGACAAATCTCCTCCTTTCGCTACCACAAACAAAGCAAGTCACTTCATGATGTCTGTGTAAATGAGATGAAGACTTCTCAGTGTTATGCTTCTACTGCTTTGTATAATTGGCTCTTTTTAAGAGCCCCAGAAGATGTTTATAAAACCGCTTGCACTGCCCGAGTCCCACTCTGAAGCCGCTGCTTGGCACCCCTGTGAGCCTACACCGAAACACGTGGCAGCCCTTGAACACCGTATCCATACTCAGCCATTGATGTGGTGAAGCAGCATAGTCCTCTGGTAAATAAGAGAGCACAATTATATTCTTATGAAGGAATTTGTACTTCTTCTGTTACATTTCGTTGCCTGTGATTCTCAGTTATTGTCACAGCCTAGTGTACATTTCTGTTCTGTGGAGAATGCTGTCTGGCATTTTGATAATACATGATTTTAGTTATATCTTGTTATGAACAAATCAGAATCACATTAATATAAGGAGAACAATTTATTAAAGAAACACAATTTCGATTAAAAAAGCCACAATAAAATGAAGCAACATCGATCGAAGTTGGGTGGCAGGAGAGAACAGCAAAGATGCCGTTCTACAGCCTCCACATCTCCGTGTTCGAGGCCGGGGTTTTTATGGGGTTTTTCTGCCCAGAGGCTAAGTCCTGTTGTAGGTCCAAGTCCAAGATACATATGCATGTACTTTTTCCATTGCTTATTTGGATTTGAAGAGGTTTTCTGGACTAGTTGATGTTCCTGGGCAGGTTTCTCGGAACGGGACATTGAATTATGATGTTTTCAATTCTTCGCCAAATCCTCTCAGATTGGTGTCAGACGCTGATCGCTTGCGAATGGCGGTCCTCCACCCAGGCTGAGGAGCCATCTCCTCCTTGGCCATGTCTTTTTGTCTTGCAAATGCTGACCTTATCTAGGATTTGTAAAGACTGTGTAGTTACAGAAAGAAATTACAAAACCAGCCTCTGGGTTCGTGATTCCTCCCTTGGTTAAAAACATATATTGGATATTTTAATACACAAATTTATATTACTCATATTCCACATGATTTTAGTTATATTTGTATTCTAACACGTGCATAATAAACAAATCATATGTAGCTTATCTGAACTAACAGAAAGACATGTACCAAATCATGATAATTTTGTTGAGTTGTAATTTCTATCCACTTTGTACCATTTCAGAGAAGGAATCTTGATAGAAATGCAGTTAGAAAATGCAAAATACAGGATGCTCAGATTAATATATCCAAAGCCTTTTCATTTGTTTATATTGTAAATATTTTTTGATTTCATCAAATTATTTATTCATTAAAATGATTTTTTTTGGTGAAGCACAGTGAGTGACAATCATTTTTATTAAGCCCTGGAAATGCTTACTGTATGATAGTGTAAACATTTGTTTACCTTGTATGGATTCTCAGCTCAATAAATAATTACATACATGATAAAATTTTGTTTAATTTAATATCTCTTGGCATCTGAGTGCCTCGAACTAAGCCTCTTTTCTAGATTAAATCTAGTAAACATTAAGCTACATCCAGTGGGTGTTTATTGTGTGATCTAGTGTTGATCCAGCCAATAGCAAGGTCATAGAATGACAGAATCATAGAATGGTTTGGTTTGGAAGGCACCTTAAAGATCCTCCTGTTCCAACCCCCCTGCCATAGCCTGGGTACATCTTTCAGTAGACCAGGTTGCTCAAAGCCCCATCCAGCCTGGTCTTGAGCACTTCAGGGATAGGGCATCCTCAGCTTCTCTGGGCAGCCTGTTCCAGTGCCTCACCACTGTCAAAGTGAAAAATTGTTCCTAATATGCAATCTAAATCAGCTCTTTCTCAGTTTTAACCCATTCCCTCTTGTCCTGTCACTACAGCCCATTGTAAAAAGTCCATCTCCATCTTTCTTGTAGGCTCCCTTCAGGTACTGGAGGGCTGCAATTAGGTCACCCTGAAGCCTTCTCTTCCCTAGGCTGAAAAAAACCAAATTCTTTCAGCCTTTGGTGGGATCCCTGGAGCTGGATGCAGCTCACCAAAGTGGAGTAACATACGCTGTGCCAGTATGTGAAAGAGGTGAATTGTATGCTTAAAAATGCACTTGCACACATGCAGAACCTGAAAGATGCCCTGCTCTGAAGAAGAGATGGTGTGCTACTAGTGCCTGGTCTTGTCACAGCAACCCTCTCCAGCCCTGGGCATTCCCTGCCATTCCCTCTGTGCCTGCTGTGGGAAGGGTGATGGTGCTCTTGTTCTTGAGATACACGTATGACTGCTATGAGGGGATGGAATTCTTTCTGTTAAAAATGTTAAAGACACCAATAATGGAATGGCTGGTGTGGAAGTTACTCAAAGAATCATGAAACTGCTCTGTTACTAGAGCTGTTGTCAGTACTGCCAGTGGACAGGTTTACACCATTAAAGCTCCTGAGAATGGCTGTACTGATCTTCCATGGTTCCCCTTTCTACAAAGCACTGACCAGTGTCTGAATATGCTGGGAAATGCCTTTGGGAAAGCAGCAAGAAGGAGGAATGAGTCAGCATTGGCTTGCTGAGTCATCTGCTGGAACTGCAGACATTTTCTCACCCAGAAGTTGCAAGGAGACAATGCAGGCAGAGCAACTGCGGTATCTAAATAAATGTATCAATCAACCTGATACATTTTGAGAAGCTCTAAATCTAACAATCCAGTTTGGACAGAATGACTCACAGCTTGTCAACTCCCAGTTCAAAACCACTCTAAAATTCAGATCCAAAGACACAGAGATTGGTTTGCTCTGCATCTGGAAAGCATCTCTTTTAAAGTGTAGCTGGCAGGTGTGGGCCATTGCTATAAATTGAACAGAAGTACTGAAAAACTTGGGAAATACAGCCCCAGTCCTGAGAAGAATGATGGTCCTTGGATAAACCTTGTAGTGCTTCAGCCTGTTGCAGAATGTGCTCTTACTCATTTTAAAACCCTAGTGTTAGGAAAAAAAATCCAAACCTCTAACATCATATTCCTGACAACCAGCTTGACAGGCCAGGTATGCCAGCCAAGCACGCTTCTTTGTAATAATTATGAGACCATAAAAAGTTGTGTCCTATGATCTATCCATTGAAATATGCATGGACACATCCAGTGTTTTAAAAAGCATAAGTAAGATACGTGTGCCAAAGGAACCCTTGGACAGAAGGTGATGCTGGCAATGTGATCCCAAATATGAAATGCAGTAGGAATCATGGATTTCTCTCCTGATGACAGAGATAGCCAGTGTCAACCAGACATTATTTCAGCTGCAGCACTCATGCAGACATGCTTTGCACAGGTAGGCCTTGGAAGGGGGCAAGAGGTCAAAGGAGAAGAGGAGGAAAGAGTCCTGCAGTGATTATTACTGTTTTTCTGATGCTACTCTTTTTTTTCCCTAGTTCTTCTGACATGGAGTTTATGTTGCAGAGTCTGTCTGATGCTGTTCCAAAAGGCATTCTGTGAACTTCAGTGCTGTAAAACTGGAGCCAGCCAAAGAAAGCAACAGCAAGCATCTTTGTGTCCTCACTCTCACACTATAGCTACCAATCCATACAAATCATAGAGAAATCCAGGCTTAGGCAAAACAGTATTTTGCCAAGAAGAAAAAACAGATGATGACTTCAGATGGAGCCGATCACACAGTTGGAGCACCTCTCTGATAAGAAAAGGCTGAGAGAGCTGGGGTTGTTCTCTGGAGAAGAGAAGGCTCCATGGGGACATCATCGCAGCCTTTCAGTACTTCAGGGTAGTTTACAGGAAAGATGGTGACAGATTTTGTAGCAGGGCCTGTTGCAATAGGATGGAGGGTAATGGTTTTAAACAAAAAGAGGGACAAATTAGATTAGATGGAAGAAATTTTTTCCACTGAGGATGGAAAAATGCTGGAACAGGTTGCCCAGAGAGGTGGTGGATGCCAATTCCTGGAAACATTCAAGGATGTCTTGGATGAGGTTCTGAGCAACTTCAATTCAGGAATTAGAAACAGAAAATGTAAGAAATCAGAAAGGAGGAGAAAGAAGATATGAACACAAGGTGCTGATATACCAGAACTCTGAAAGTAATCTGGAGGGTGGCATTTTAGAGAAGACACAGAAAACAGTGGCAGCCATTGTAAGTGTTCATAATCCAATCTCCCTTTTCAAAACAAAGTTATGTGAATGCAGGCCCAGTAGAGCTGCAGAACTTTGGGAGACATCAGTCCCAGTCTGGAACGGAGGGAGGGATGTTTTCTTCAATGCCCAGTATACCCAGTATGTAAGAGGTATATCAGTGAATAAGGAGACACTTTAAATGGTTTGCCATTTGTTGTATCACCCAGCTCATCATCTCTCCAGGACCTCAGGTAGGTGATTGTTGCTAAGCTATTCCGAAAGAGCAGCAGTGGAGATGGTGATGGCATGCAGGTAATCTGTATCTTTATAATAGCAATGGTCCTGACAGCTTCCTGGGCTTCTTTACCAGCAAATTAATCTGTCCCTGGCAGGATACCTTCATGGAGTACTAACAGCTTAAAGTCTATATCTAGTAAGATGAAGAATATAAAAAAAACAGGAAAAGCTTTTTACCCAGCTCTACATAGTATGTTTCAAAAAGGTGTCTGTGCCACAAAGACTTGATCTGAAGATATGATGCATCATCAAGACCATCTTCATTTTGGATATCTCCTTTCTCTGGTTCTGGCTCATTAATATCTCTGAATTATTTTCTTTTTATTTCATTGTATGTGGGTCTGTCCCCAGATCCAACTGCTTACTGTGTGTGTCCCTTTGCAGTTCTTTAATAACATGTAACAAAGACACGAACTTTTGTGTTTGTGAACAAAGACTTTTGTTCTTTGAGGTGGATGTGGCAATGGAGATAAGTTGACACTTCCAGCAACAGCTATTCCAAGCATCTTCCTTTGGGATGGCTTGGGGAAGTTGTAATGGCAATAGCAAACTTAAAGCTTTTGGCATTTACTCACTCCAAAACCAAGCAGGTTCATCTGTTGAGTCTCCTTTTGTGGCTGAGTCTTGCTCTTCTGCCCCTGCCCCCTTACCCATATCAAAAGTGACTAAAGGAAAGTAAGTAAATTTAAAGTTTACTTGAGGTTTTACAGCCTCATTAGTTTTCTGACTCAAAAGTTATTGGGTAGCTCTGCCTCCCAAAGTAACTTCTTAAAGCATTTTGTGCATTAGCCTTCCGAGGCAGCAAGTTATATAGGCAGATCACTGTAACAGAATGATTTGTCATATCATTTTGGATTTATTGTTGGCTTTACACTTATTTTATCAACTTGGAGCCTTGCACCACAAAATCTCATGTATCACATATCTCATGCCAGACACAGGACTTTATTAAAAGGACAAATAAATTAGAAAAAGAATAAAAAATTTTACAGCTTAGGTCTGGTGTGTGATGCTTGTTAGGGAAGACAATGACCACTATCAGTTTTGGGGTACACTACAAGTGAAACCCAACAGACCATGTGTAAAATAATGGAGCTCATTTTTTTGGTTGTTTTTTGTGGCTTAGACCTTGTCTATATGGTGAGATTATAAACTGATGGGTGCATTTGCATTGCCTCAGCCTGTGGGCAATGATCTGCCTGTGGGAGATTTCCATACACCACTGGCATGAGGGAGTTTATTCTGCACATCCCTGCTCAGCAGCCTGCACTCCCCTTCACCATCCCAGCCCACTTTAATGGAAAACCCTTTCCAAACTGCAATAAACAGCAGCAGCAAAATGCCTTCTTCACTCCTGCTGCTATTTCCAAGCAGACTTCTCTGTGGAAGGCTGAAAATGCACCTCCTGCCCTGATTATTTCTGCAGATTTCCCTGATCTGCTTCAAGCATGAAAGCCACTTCCTGCTGCCCACACTTCCCCCAGTCTGTCTCTCCAGGTCTTTACCTACTGTCCGGGCAAGGCTGTCACATCTCCACCTCCAGGGGCCCTCCTGGAAGATGCAGTGCCTTCTGGTGCTCCCTTCCAGTCCTGTCACCACAGCATGGGCAGTTCTGTCTCAGCAATATGACTTGAGAGAGGTGGAAGGAAGATTTGAGGCTGAAGGGGGCTGGGGTCTACAA
>VZSR01001685.1:6551497-6567530 GCA_013398615.1 Brachypodius melanocephalos | reverse complement strand
TTCCTTCCTTCCTTCCTTCCTTCCTTCCTTCCTTCCCATTGCCAACCTTCTCTCTTGCCAAATCCCTCTGGTCCACATTCTGGGTATCTGACAACACGTAGGGATCAGTCTGTGGTCATCCTGTGGCTGGTTTGACAGGCAGCTTTGCCAAACCCATGTTCCCCAGTGAAGGCTCTCATTCCTGCTGGCAGCATTGCTCTCCTGTTTGCCATCCACCACATCTGTCAGCAGTGCAGCTGCAGGGCATCATCTGACGAAGGTGGGTGAAGTTTTATTGCTTTGGGTGGTATTTACCTTCCATGGTTTTAAATAGAGCATTCTCTCCCCTTGCCATTCTCTCTTGCAATGCATGTACTTGTTGCATGAGATTTCCGTTTAGCTGAGACTCTTAAGAAGACTTGGATACCCTTCCATTACTGGCACTGATAATACAACTACAAATTCCTTTGTTACATTTCTTCTGGACAATGAAGATACAATTTAGTCCAACCTTGAACATCAGACTACTAAATACTTCTTGTTAGCAAGTAGTCAGAACAATATTGCAGTGTAATTTTCCACAATCAGCTGTGTCAAATGTACCAAGGTTATGATGGTTTTACTTTCTAGAGGTGGTTGGGCAAGAGCAGTGTCTTCCCTTTACAGCTGATAAATGGCTACATGATTTGGCACCGGATTATTCAAGCAGACAAATTAACTTCAAATATTAATACATTGAGCAGCCAGTCAGACAAATTGCTTGTTCTACAAGCGCCAGAGTGGTCATGGGGGGATTTTCCTTCTGCTTTCAGGAAACCTAACCTTCAGAGCAGTGCTTGGCCAGGCCAACAAGACCATCAATCAGCTAACAAAGTTGGCAGCAGTTAAACGCATCTTCAGTTCTCTCTGGAAAGGAGGTAGGAAAGAAAAGAAGCTTGGCCAACTTGGCCAAAGTGTACCAGGATTGTCAGAACCCTGTATTTCAAATAAAACACACATGCCAAGGCTCTGACTCATTGTGGCCATCTGAGGACCCTGCTAGGAGCCTGCCTGCCCCAAAACTCTTTTTCCATGGCCATGGGGTGAGTCAGTTTGAAGAGGTCTGTCTGCCTCCACAAACTGAAAATGATGGTGTCCCTGTAAGATGGGCTACCATCACCTCCCTTCTCCACTTGCATATTTTACACCTAAATCCTTTCAGAAAGGACAAACCTGTTTAAAGTAACATCCTATATGATAACATAAACAACTGAGAAAATGTAGTTTAAATATATATATGTATATATACATATATATATGTATGTATGTATAAATTACAACAGGAGAGTTTAAAATTTAAATTATTGGTTAGTGAGAATGAAAAATCCCTAGAACACTTTAACTCTTTCCAGTCTTCAAGTATTTGCATTTATGTATTTTCTGAAGTGCAATATTCTCTTAAGACTGATCCTAACTGAACTGGATATGGACTCAGAAGCCAGTCTGTCAGTGTAGCTTATCTCTAGATAAGAAAAACTGAAAGGAAGAAAGGCATTACCACACACAACACGATACTTGCTGTGTGGAGTAATTATTGTGTTCTTTGTACTCACTTAATTGTCTGGTTGTAGAGCTTCAGAAAACATTTCTAGTACGGGAATATTTGAAGAAAGCCTTAAGGGGTGAAAACAAAAGCCAAGCCGACTGTTGCAACACAACTCAGATAAGATTACAAACATAAATTCTGTGTTCATCAGGCAGAAAACACATTTATAATTTTATCATTTTGCTCAAGGTTTCCTTAAAATTTATATCTTCATTGAGTATAAACATATTTTCTCTATAACATATGGCACTGAACTGAACCAATCAGAAGGTGCTGTTTGTGCTCTGAGCACTAAAGCAATTCCATAAATTATGCAGTATATTTTGTCAGTAAATGTATAGATGGGAAAGTCATTAACATCACAAATCACACCTTGTTGATGTATATGTTAGCATTTTTTTTTATTATAACTTACAGGTGTGAAGCTCTAAATACATTTTCACATGGTGACGAGGTATCCAACTGATTAGGCTTCCAGAAGACATTTAACACTACTGCCCCATGGAGATGGGTTGATCCTACTGGGCTTGGAATCAGTGGAATTGCTGCTCCAGGCCCAGCTGAAGCAAGACACAGTCTGCTACCCATAGGCTGCATTCCCACTGCTGACTGAGAAGGGCCCAGCAGTGCCAGCACATCCAAGCCATGGATATGCTAATTACAGACCCTAAGCCTCCCGCATCTGTCCCTACACTGAATAAATATGGCTAAGTCCTTTGGGGAGAGATGTGTGTAACAGCTCCAGACTTGGTTTCCACACTTTAATTTAGATGTGAACAGCAATAATGTAGTCTTCATTTAAATGAAGGATTTTTATATCGCTTAACAGCAGGGATAGAGTGTAGAAGATTCTTCATCAGTATTGCATAGGCAATGTGCACATTTAACATATGAGTTTATCTTCCCTCAGAAGAAACCACAACAAAACAAAACCTTCGTGGATTTTCCTGATTGCATTATATCAAAGAGCAGTTTTGGTGTCTCATATAAGCAGGTCTTTTGCTCTTCCCTTGACAAGCCCAGGATCTCACTGGGAGAAGGTTCTCCAGAAGAAATTCACTTTCTGCCCTCTGGCCCCAGGCTGAGCTGCTGGCCCCAGCAAGGCCAAGGGCAGAGAGGGAAAGCTGAGCTGTTCCGCACACAGCTGGTGAACTTTGTTTTCCCTTTGGGGGGTTCATGCCATTCACTGCTGTCCTTCTTGGCTCCTTCTCAGCTTGTTTTCTGAGCAGCTATGTGTATGCTGTACAGAAAGAAGGGATAGCATCCAAATCAAGATCGCTCTCTCTCTGCAATGTACTACAAATCACCCTCATCTTCTAGCACCTGTTTGGGATGCTAGAACATCTACACTATGTGTGCTGCTATTTTGGGGTTAAGTTCTTTAAATGTAGTTATTTTACCCTAAGCACATCCACATACATCTGTATCTATTTTGATAGAGATTTTTCACTTATGGAAAAGGTCAAATGCTTATGAGCAGTTTAACTCATTTGTATTACTTGCTGCCTAGATAACTCTCCATAGATTTGTTCAAAACCCAATTTGTTGTTACTTCAACTATTTCTTCAAAAGGAAATTGTTTTTTCACTTTAGTGTTTTCACTCCACATTCCCTGACCTCAAACTGTTCTAGTCCATGAATAAGCCTATTTCTTGTCGAGAAAGAGAACCTACCACAATTCTCCAAACAACCAGCTTTTGGGAAAAGGCCATTGAAAATTTTCACAGGAAAAGACAGTACAGTCACCCCATTTCTTCTGCAATTACCAGACCTGGGACTAGCTCACATTTATGATTTCTCCTCCAGGGAACTTGTGCTAAGCAGCAGCACCACTTTGCTCTTTTATGTGAAATCCAGCCTCATCAATACTTTTCCAACAGATACTCTGTGCATTGAATAATTTTCAACAGATAACAATCTCCAAAGCCAGCTTCCATCAGTGAAATGCATTTACAGAGGGATGCTTTTCACTGATCCCCTCTCTCATGCATTAAACAGCTTTGGGCCTTGAGTTGAGGGATGGGAAGAGGGAAGCCAAAAATGCCCAGCTTCATAAGGACACTTTCCCTTCCTGCACAGCAGAATGTTTGAAGTTGATGCCAGCCCACTCAGCTGGAACAGCAGCACTAACATGAGCATCATGCTCCTGTTTGTAAGGACTTCTCAGAGTACTGACAGCTGCAAAGCTGTTGGCTCCTCAGTGCTGCCCTGCTGACCAGAGGGCTCTGGTCTGCACCTCAGGGACCCAAAGAGCAGGACCCTGCCAGGCACTCAGCCTCCAGCAGCTGTGGGGGCACATCGTGCAAAACGCAGCACCGCCACACAAGTGTCCTGGCTTAATGACTTTGCTAATGATGTATCCTTCTGGAGAGCTCCTGGTGCTGGCACCCCCTGCCCACAGCCATCCGTGCCTCCTCCTGTGCTGCAGGACTAGGGAAAAAGATTCCCCTCTCGCATGCAGCCATGCAGGAAACACTCCTGCCTCTCTGAAGGATGACTCTGAATGATAAACGGCATAAGCCGGGAATCTTGGCAAATTAAAAAGTTTAATTTATGAGGCTGCATAATTCTAGCTGCTTAGCAGGTGTGACATTACTTGCTTATTTGAAAGCCAAAAGAGGTAAATTAGATGAAAATGTGCTTTGTAGGAGGTTGTTAATCAGAAAGGACTGCTGGCTCCTTCAGACCGCAGGTGTTCTCAGACAGTGGACTGTGCCACCAGCAAAGACCTCTCAACCCCGTGGGATGGCTGCCCATGAGGGCTGTTTGCCTTGTTAGTTTTGGCAGCAGCTGAGAGGTCTTTAACGAGGCAGCTTTCCCTCAGAAGGGCTCAGCTCCCATTGCCTTTTCCCCCAGCACAAGAGCTGATCACTGATTCCCAGCAGGAACTGGCGCAGCTCCTTGGCTTATTCAGTGTCCTACAAATAGCTGCTGAGCAAAGCGATTGTGGGGAAAGAGAGAGAATAACAACAGTCTGGAGCCATTCCCACCCAGTGTCAGAGCAAAGTTCATCAGCCAGGAGAGTTCTTTTGCATCCAAAAAGAATGACATTAATCTCTGTAAGAGAAGAAAATTGGTCTCTCTGTTTGGCAAAGTTTTACTATCACTCATGCTCGCTACTTCACTTGTTCAAAAATCTGAAATCACCTGAGAAAGCAAGTCACAGAAGGTCTGAGACCTTCAGAATTGAAATTGCAACAACACATATACAGGAATAAAAGGCGCTTTCCAGGTCTTCGTTTCGTCCAACAACATTTGGAAGTAAATGGTAATACTAAGAGGGAGGGAGGGAGTTAAGTGCTTTTAAACAGCTAGAAAAAAAATGATGCTGGCATCCAGTTTCAAGGCATCAAGGGCTCAGGGTCTGTCCTAGGCTATGTCACAGACCCTTGCTGGTCCTTTAGCTTGATTGTGTCACCTTCAATTCTCCAGGTTATTATTGAAGAGACACAGCAACAGAAGTAAAAATCAGTACAGCAAAGCTGTATTTGAAACCTACTTTCATCAGTGTGCAGACAGGATCTTCCTGTGACATGCTATGAAACATTCCTGCTCATTCCTTAAAATAACCTTTCTGTGCTATGTGAGTCAGATTGCCAATTTTTCTTTTTTTTTTTTTTTTTCCAATTCCCATCTCTATAGGTCTCTGCTGGCTTTTCAGCCTTCCAAGCAGAGCACAGCTGTCAGGCAAAGCAAGCTGTGAGAGAACCAAACCCCACAGCCCAGAGAGTCACCAGCTGGATGCAGTCAGGTGCTCAAGAGGTCTCTCCACTAAATTCTGTGCTGAACTGGCCCTGCTACTCCTTCTGGGCACACATTTCAGTCCTGCTCTGTTTCCCTCCCCTTGTCCCAGCATAGTAGGTGTGATTCAGTATTTTATGGGGGGGTCTGGAGTGTGTGTGTGGGGAGGTGAGGTTGAGTGAATCTGGGGCTGAGGAGAAATTCATCTTTCTACTAAATCCTGCTCATATTTCTAACTCGGCTGAACCTCCTAATTTATTGTCACCTCCACCTTTCGTAACAGCTCCCTAATAGGGCATGAAATACCAGTGAAATGAACACCAGATTCTGGAGAGCCCAGAGCAAATACGTCCTTCTGGTTTGTCATTGCCATTTATTTTTTGAACTTTCTTTCCCTCCCCTTAAGTCCTTGATTCAATCCATGACAGTTTCTTTGCAGCTCAGATGGCTACTCATTTTTCACACCAGATTTTGTGACACGCCATATCAAAAGCCTTACTGAAAGCTCAGAACCGCTTAATCGATTTCATTCCCATCATCCATTAATTTAGTAATTCTATCAAAAAATAATCTAGCTTGGGTGGTACGATTTGTTCTTTTTGAACGTGCACAGATTTTTTTCCTCAGGGTTTTCTATCTCCCAGAGATGTATGGAGTTCTTTTCCACTTAGTATTTCATTACTGAACAACAGTCTGATATTAGACACACCACAAGACACACTCTGACAGCCGTGGCAGGTAAGAAGAAGATGCAGAATCCTTCCAGTCATTCCACTGCAGTACAGTGAGAATCAGTAAGCCACATTTTAACACAAGTGACATCCCAAGTGACCCATAGCACATGAGAAATCTGGTGGTTTCAGTCCTACCATTGTAAGATTCCCTATTATTGCTTTCCCTCCCAATAGTTTGCATCTAAGTCCTCCAAATGTTCTTGCCATGTCCTGAAATCCCAGGATCTATTTCACGACGCACTACAGAGCCTTTGCTTGTAATCCTATAGGGTACCACTTAATGTTCCCAAACAGAAAAGGGATTTTTGTACCTTGATCAAATAATCAGCAGACAGCAGGTTTTGAGAGAAACATTTTTAAGATTAATTATTTCTTGTTTTCTTCCACTGAGAAATGGAGTGTACTAGGACAGGATAAACTTGCAAATAAATGAGATATTCTGACGCAACTTGGTCAATCAACTTCTTCAGGTTTATCTTCCAAGTGAGAAAAGCACTTTGAAGTCTGATGGGGCAACTAAATAATGAACTGCTCAAAGGCTGTCATTTTCAGTTCATCAGTCAGGAACTTTTTCTGATTCCAGGTTTTTCACTTCTCAGCCAGGGCATTAAGCAGGTGGGATGTTTCACTTTCAAGCTTTAACATGTGTTCATCTGTTGTGATTTCAGGTACTGTCCCTCAGGGCTGACCACTGGGAAACTTAACCTGCAGTGGCTGTTTGCTGAACATGGGCAGTTTTATTTTCTTCTGAGAGCCCACAGAGAAGACAGAGTGGAATCAATAATTTTAAAGCCCAGTTTAAAGGGGCTTGAGAGTTTTACTGGCCTTATTTCCCTTCCCCATTACTTTTTCACTCAATGTTCTGATAGCCTAATTGCCATATGATTTGCATTAGCAATATTTTTGCTTTATACAAGCTGTGTGAAGTCTCTGTCAATGTGGATAATCAAGATCTGATTGCATGATGTTCTAGGGGACAGAAAAGTTCGGAAACAAATGGTCTGGAACACATACCTTTTCCCTTCCTTTCCATTAATTTTTTTCTGGTCTCAGTCCAGAAACTTTTTCCTAAATGTTGTTTGGAAGCAGGCAGCTGCAAGAGTACTTCAGGCAGGCCCTAGCAGAGCTTGAGGAGCAGGGAGAGAGGAGAGCTGAAAGAGGAAGGGGAGGGGAGGGAAGGGGGGAAGCAAATACATCTTTGACAACTCTTATAATAACTGAAAGAAGCAGGGCAAAAGGGTAGAGACTTGACTTTAAAAGCTCTGTTAACTTTGTTTATACCAAAGGAAATTTTCCTCTACATCTGATTATTACAAGATCAGAGATGGTTCATGTGTACTGCAGAGGCTGTGGTCACAAAGCACATTCACGATGAAAAACCATTTTGATTTCTCTCTGCTGCCTCCTTGTCATACAGAGACACTATCTCTGTCTCACACCTGCATGCAGACCATGGACCTCTGCCCAGCAGGACTCCCAGAGAAGTTAAAAAATCTCATTTAACCTCCTCAGTTTCTGCTAGGGAGCTGTGTAAATAACAAAATGGCCTATATACACTATTTCTGAAATCTGAGGACAGTGAGACCACAGAACTGTCTGATGCCTGGCCTGATATTTGCCATGATTTTCTATAAAAGATTCTCATTGGAAAAGAGATTGAGGGCTTTCTTCCTGGGAGCAAGACACCATACACAACACACTCACTTCTTCCTGCCAGACAGCTTCTCAAAGCCTGCTTTCTGAAGCTCCTCAACAGCACCACTCTGCTTAATTGCACAGCCTATCATATACCATGACACGACAGGAGGAACCATCTGTCATTTTTCCCCCTGCTTCCTGTGCACCTCTCCAGTTAGGTTAAAGCATTCCTGAAGGTCATGGGAGCATCTTTCTGAGCCTTGGGAGGGTCCCCACTGGGACAAAGAACATTTTCAGGCTAGGCTGATCTTACTTTATTATTTCTTCTGGCTCCTCTTTCCAAGGTTGTGGCCTCCACTGGGCTTTACATCCAAAGACACTTTTTTCCCAGGAAGGTGCAGACAGCAATGCCTGGATTTCCCCTTTTTATGTCAGAGTGGCTCAGGGTTTGAAATGATTAGAGGTGATTAATCTGACCACTAAGACATTTACCACCAGCTTGCTAACTGGATCCCATCTGATTTTTGTCAAGAAAAACAAAGCAAATCACCATTTCAATGACTTAGAATGAGGTGCTGATTTATATTTATTTCAGTAGAAAATTTAAGCCTTTATGAAGAGGATAAAGTTCCACTGAGACTGAGTGACAGATCCTAACATAAGAAGCTTTAGCATTTTATTCATTTATAAGACTGTATTTGTATTCACTGTAATGCGTGACAATTCCAAATAACCATCTTTTTTTAAAATGTGCTTCCATTGAAATATGTTAACAGAAGCCTGTGTTCAGAAATCCAGTATTTGCAACATATTTTATGCAAATAGCTATCCTTCAAGGTTAATGTCTGCTCTCCAAAGGTGGGGGGAGAGTTCTTAGAGTCATTCGAGAATGAGGCGCTGAATCTCCAACCAGCAGAACAAAAGGAGGTTAAGTCCTGATTTCACCTTGGTCCAGCTGTGACAATGCATTGACCTCAGTGCTGACAGCCTAACTCAGGTTTAACCAGATCTGGGGGCTTTAGTGAGCGTTCCTCTCACAGTTGTACTAACATTTTTCAGCCACGTGCTCCAGCTGTGCTCTGTGTTTCCTCCTGCTTTTCTGGTAGGTGTGCTGTGGTTTATGACTGAGTAAATATAAGGGACAAGTGTGAAAGGTTAAAATCTTTCATCTAGCTCTTCAGAGGCAAAGAGCTAATGTACTAACTAGCATCTCCATGGCGCAGAGGCATCTTGAGAAAAATGAAAACAGGAGGAAACCAACATTTTGAAAAATGACCCACAACTTCGAAAGAGCATTAATCTCCCTACAGATAAATGGACTGAGGTTAGAGAACACTGGGGATGTTTATAGATACAGTGGTAGAGCTTTTCAAAGCCAAAAATAGGAGTAATTGTCTTTCTGACATTCATATTTATTGTTATTGTTGTTATTATTATTGAGTATTTGTGTTTCAAAATTTTCTCTGCAGTACCTAAAGAGGTTTATGACAGACACTACAGGAAAGCTTAAAATAGGTTTTTCAAATATAAGGATGTAAAATAAAAATAATATCCAGTTGCAGAAAAACAGCTGCATCATCTTTTTCTCTCTGTGTGTGTTTGTGTGTGTCTTAGATGCTGAGTTAAGTCCCCAAACTAAACGTCTACAAAACTTGACCGGAGGATGACATTTCTAGTTTGTGGCAGCTCTTCGGGTTGTGACATTTATTGTTGCTGCTGTGCTTTTTTTCTCTGTACAGGGACAAAGACAACCTGTTTCCATCGTTTGCACAGAACAGAAGCACCGGGTTTCGGTCTCTGACGCCTGCACCTGTGGCCCCTGGCGATGGCAAGGCTGCCATGGGACTCAGGGCTCTGCTCTCGCTTTTCAAGCCTTCAGAAAAAGCCTTGCTGACATGGATACCTTCCTGTAAAAAAATCTGACTGCTGAAGCAGCCTGTTTCCTGTATGATAAATGAACAGCACGTACTAACCAGCTCTAATGGGCAGGATACGGGTGAGTGGCTCGAAATCGGTATAAGAATAAGAACAAATGGACTGGACTGAGGGATAGGAAAAATGCCCATTTGCACTGCATTTCTTGTCACAAGAATAGAGATGGATTTCTCTGAGCATGATAATATCCCCTCTTGCCCCAGTGGTAGCATTTTTGAAGAGGGTGCTGCCACTGCACTTTCTGATTCAATGGGATCAGAATGAAAATGACACCAGGCTTATTTAAAATTCGCATCCCAAATATTTTTTCTTTGCATATTTACACTGTTGATTGGCATTAGCATGCAGTCTGGAACCAGATGAAAGCACAGACTAAGTTCATCAAAGATAACAAGTAATTCTGAGTAATGACTAAATGGCATTCCTAGATATCTACTCTTAAAAAAGAAAATGAATAGTTCTGGTCGTAATTAGCAACTCAGTTTCCATACACTAAACTAGCATTTATGAATATCGAACTACGCTCTAATTGACTATGTTAGCTATGTGTCAGTTTAGTTTTCTAATGCAAAAAAAAAAAAAAAGTAGTTGTTATCACTAGAAGAACTGTTTGTTAAAGTTGAAAGCAGATAAATCATTAATAGGGATGTCATTTATTCATTATGGTTAAAATATATATCTCCATTTGTCACTTGGATGAATCTACTTTCTTTTCTCATCTCAGTTTATTGACACCACAGATGAAAAGAACTTATTTACTGCATTCCTGTTGGAGCTTAAAGCCTTTACAATTGTTTATTGATGAACTAGTATTTTGAAAATCAAAACTGCTGAGGCTCAAGATTGTAGTGACAATTACATGGTGTTTTGTTGCAAAGCTAACAATTTGCATGGGATTGATGATAGCTTGACATTAAGCAAATAAGGTACTATTATTGTAATTTAGTTCAGATTTTGTAGAAAACATTGACTTGGTCCAATGCACAGATATCTACGACCATGCTATGGTATCTCCTTCATACAAAAATTTAACCACTTCAATACCTTTCACCTTGGCACTTCCAACTGCACAATGCAAAGGCAGATCTGCCAAGCCCTGTTCACACTAAGGCATGGGAATAATTCTTTCCAGGGGACTAGGTCTGCTGCAGATTACTTATCTGTATTAAGGAGTTCATGCACCCAGCTCAGAGGGCTAACCCTGAAAGACCTGCTGTGAGTGTATGTGGTAGTATATAAGCCTGAAAGATATCACTGCTAGATGAAGACGTTTTTCATCATTTTTAACATATCTATTGCCACCTGTGCTAATAGCCACATCCTCACTAAGAAATAACTAAATACATTCCTTGTACTGAACACACCTTGATAGAACCACTGATTTTAACATAACATCTGAAAAGCTTGGCACAACAACAGAGAATCAGACAACATGCTCTTCCTGCCATACTCAGTACCAGGTGCAAAAATCTACTTCAGGACATTCAGATAATGCATATGCCTGTCCATCAATTTACCAGTAGGAAAACGATTGTATTCAACACAAAAAGATACTGTGTGGCAAGCAGGCTAAAGCCTGGGAATTCTGCACCTCAACTCTTATACCAGCAGCTTTTCACTCATGGGGAGTTTATGGTGCACAGTGGAAAATATTTGTTCTTCCTTGGGAGAGGAACTTGAGGATTAGCCTCAGGGCTAATCTTTGTCTTTATCCTAGCTGGATGAGTGCAAGAGAAAATCAGAAAGGCACTGCCCACTCTAGTAGTACTCACTCGGGAGCAGCTTAATGCTGATCTGCATCTTCTTGGAACGTGTGCTTCGATGGTTCAACAGTGTGTTGGCAGCCTCACCCTCAGTGTTTCAAATTCTTACTGAAAGTCAACAGTTCTGATGTTGGTGAGGACATACAGGCACCCTCGATTCCAATGCAGGTCCAACTGCACTAACACTGGGGAGTTAAATTGTCCATTCAGTGTATCTCTTGACCAACATCTTTATCAACATGAGCTTTGATATTCATCTTTTAGTTGAAACTGGGCATGTGCTGTTGGCACACTCAGCTTTAATAATGAGAAAATTAAAGTCTCTGGTGTCCTGTCAGTTGCCCAGGAACATAAACTCCTCACATGAAGAGTGAAAATATTTTGCCTCTTCTAATGCTAATTAGTGGTGTGACATCTGAGAGACTGCCAGATCTAAGAAAATACTGCACACTTTGATAAACCTCATGCACCTACATAACTTAGTATTGCACTGGGGCCGCTATGGATTAATGATACAGACCTCACAAGATGAAATACAGTGGTTGATGCTTTAGCACACCAAGAAGATTATTCATTGCTGACTAAGTCAATAGATTTTTTTAATGAAGTATTTTTGCAAACAGGTATCTTCTCTTCCCATCCCCACATTGTATCTGAAAGCAATGACAGCATATCCATAATCTTCCTTCCTGTTTTTCCCTATTGTGACTGTACTTGTTGAGTGCATGTTGATGAGATTTCTGTGTCCTGTAGGAGCCACTGTTTTGTGTTTTATCACTTAAGACTTTCAAGTATTATTACTTGAGTCACAGAATGGAAACTTCACAATACATCAGTGAAACATTTGAACCCCACAGATAAAATTTATTTTATTTTATTTTGTATTGAACTTACTCAAATCGTTAAGTATTGAGAACGCATAGAGTATACTGTTACACATCTATTTCCAAAGCACTGTTATTGTTTTCATCATTAATATTCTATAGTTTAATCCTTAAAAAAAATTTTTAATAGCTTCCCTTCATTTAAATCCGCAAAGATTTTTGAATTTTAACCTAGAACAAGATCAAGAGATTTCTTCTGTCTGGTATCTTTTCCCAGCTGACTCCATGGTATACTAACTGCAATGATAATGTGTCCTGTGCATCCCAAAACATCATCTGATGAAGAGCAATAAAGTGGATTGCATATTCCGACTGGCCACATCATTTTGTCATTTTGAGTTTCAATAAGAAATTGTTAAACATAAATGAATGAAACAACATAGGCAATACATTTATTATGTTCTTTATCCTTTATGTATTAAAAATACATTGTTCTCATAGATATAGAGTGAAAGACAAAAAAAGTCCAGTGATGCTACCCCCTCTGGGGCAGAAGCTGCTGACAGCAGTTAGGTGTGAAAGCCATGCTAAGCTCAGAGGTGCAAGCAAATGAAAGGAGAAGATGACAAACTCAGCACAACCTGTCTTGCAAAGGGCTGGTGGAGAATAAAGAACCTTGTTGCTCATCTCCATGTCTGCTGAAGCATTTTCAGCAGGTAAATGGCTGTGACAGGTAAGTGTATGAAGGGTGGAAGCAGAGGCAGACATCCCAGGAGGAGCACAGAGTCCGACATACACAGGCTGACTTGGAGCTGGCTCTAGCAAGGGATGTGAAGGGCTGCCAGAAAGGGTTCTACAAGTTCATAAGCATCATGGAAAACATGGTCCCACTGTTGAATGGATCAAGAGAACTGGTGACATATGATGTGGAGAGACTGAGGTACTCAGTGCCTTTTTTTGCCTAAGTCTCTACAAGGAAAACTATCCTTCAGGAATCCCAGGCACTTAAGACCAGAGGAAAGGTCTGAGGCCAGGAAGACTTACCCCAGTAGAAGAGGAGCAGTTTAGGGAGCACGTGAACCAAGTGGATGTACATAACTGCAGGGGCCTGACAGGCTGTGCTCATGATGAGAGAGCTGGCTAATATTGCAAGGACATTCTTGATTTTTGAACAGTCATGGCAACTGGGAGAGGTTACTGAAGACTGAAAGACAGAAAATATCACTCCTACCTTTCAGAAGCCCAGGATACCTCGAGAAATACAGGACAGTTTCAGCTTAGTCTCTATGAAGGTTTAGGAGAAAATCTTCCTGGAAAGCATTTCCGAATGGAAGAAGGACAAAAAGGTTATGGGGAGTAGTCGGCAAGGATTTACAAAGGGAGGAACGTATTTGACCAACTTGACAGCCTTCTACACTGATATGACTGCTCTGGTGGACAAGGGGAGAGCAGTGGACACTGTTTACCCTAAATAAAGACTTCAGGATCAAGTCCTGTAATATCATCATGGACAAGCTGACAAAATGTAGATGAGAAAAGTGGACAGTGATGTGGATTAGAAGGTAGTTGAATGGCTGGGTCCAGAGCTTTGTGATCTGTGGCTCTAAGTCCAGCTGGAGGCAAATCCCTAGTGGCACAAGGCATGGGGCTCAATACTGGGGCCAATACTGTTCAACACCTTCACTAATGACCTCATGATGGGGCAGAATCCCATCCCCTACCCTCTGCAAGTTCACAGATGATATGAAAGAGAGGAGTGTTGATACACCAGATGGTTGTGCCACTGTTGAGGGACTTTGGCAAGAGAACAGGGCAGAGATGAATCTCATGTAGGGAGAGTACAGAGTCCCACACACGGAGAGGAATAATTCCAGGCAGCAGCACACACGGGGGCAAGAGGCTGGAAAGCAGCTTTGCCAAGGAAGACCTTGGATTCCTGGTGGATAATAAGCTGTCCCTGAACCAGCAATGCACCCCTGTGGCAATAGAAAGGCCAACAGTGTCCTGGGCTGCTGTAGGAGGAATGTTGCCAGCAGGTAAGGGATTCCTCCTGTGTATTCAGCACTGGTGGGCCAGTGAACCTGGCATGCTGGGTTCACTTCTGGGCTCACCAGTCAGAGACAGATTCTGACTTTCTGGAGCAAGTCCAGCTAAGGGCCACTAAGATGATGAAGGGATGGCAGTATCTCTCATATGAGGAAAGGCTGAGAGAGGTGGGATTGCTCAGCCTGGAGAAGTCTCAGGGGTAACTTATCAATTTATATAAGTATCTTGTGAGAACAAGGGTAAAAGACAGGGCCTGGTTCCTGTCAGTGATGTCCAGTGACTAGAGAAGAGTTGAAGGATACATTAAACCCCATGAAATTCCATCTGAACATGACAAAACACATTTCTACCATAAAGGTGGCCTAACACTGGATCAGGTTGCCCCAAAGGGTTGTGGATACTCCATCTGTGGAGAAAGTCAAGGTCTGACTAGACATGCATGAGCAATGGGGTTGGACATGAAGGTCACAGAATCATAGAGTGGCTTGGGTTTGAAGGGACCTTAAGAACCATCTAGTTCCAACCCCCCTACCATGGGCAGGGGTGTCACTCATGAAACCAGATTTCTCAGGGCAACTTGAACAGTTCCCGGGATGGTACCTTCTAGCCTCATCCATTCTGTGATTCTGTAACAATGGATATAATCTGGCTGGTCCATTCCACAGATTTAGGATACTTTTTTATTTCATTACCACCTAATGGTAATGAGTCATTCTCATCAGATAAAAATTTTGCAAGTGGATTGTAACTGGAGATTATGCTTCCAGTGAAGAGACTGAGCAGGATGAGAGAAGGAATCAGCCATGACTTCCAGTTTAATCCAGCCATTTCAGTGTCTAATACATCACCTCACTTGGTGTCAGTCAACAGACACAGTCTCTCCCATGATTTCACAAGGCCAATCAAATAATGGTCACATTGTAACAAATTAGGAGAACTCTGTTGGCATTGTCTGTGATCTTAGCTCACCCCTGTGAAAGATAAGTTACCCAAAGGATAGTAACCACAGAGCCCAGCTCAGCAACAAGAGCCCTTTATAAGAAACATGGACAGGGTTAGGACTGAGGAATTGCAAGGCATAACTTTCATCACATTAATTTTGCTGGACTGCTCCACAGGGAGCCATAGAGAGAGCTAGAGAGTCTCAAACAGAAGACATTCCAGGATCCCTAAGTTTATAAACACTTCCTCTGAACCAAAGTCCCCATTCAGAACACAACTAAACTTTAGGAAAGTCTTAAATCCCATTTTATGTGGCTTAGGACCATTTCTTATTAGAGCCAGGAAGACTAGATATAAATCTCTGTCCAAAAGAGTAATCCTCTTATATTTCATTACTAGCACCACAAGCCTCTGTGAAGTGGTCTCTATCTGAACCATAATAACACTGAGTTGTGGCTAAGCTCTCTATCCCAAGTTCAGTCACAGCAAACCCACTAACACATTGAATCTGTGCCTGCCTTTGATTTATTAGTACTCCCTAAGCCTTTTCAGAGTCAGGTATGGATCTGAGGCAGCAGCTAGCAGCTGAGAAGGAAGGTAAAAGATATTCTAGCATCACATCTCTGCTGTGCCTGACTATGGGAGCACTTCATTTCAGGCATGTTATCTTAACTAGCTGCTGAAGATAGTTCAAACCAATCTGTTATTTTGCCTTCTATGAACCGGATAATGTATAACTCTTGGCTGAGAGCTGGTAACTCACTACAGGGGGTCTTTGCTCAATCTATGAGAAAATTCAAACAGGTGAATTCAAGATGAATTTTGTCCTAATACAATTCCTAAGTC
>VZSR01001685.1:6482817-6551397 GCA_013398615.1 Brachypodius melanocephalos | reverse complement strand
GCTTTTAAACCACAACATCCTCACACGGGCAGTTACTGAGTTGCAGCTGACAAAAGAGATGAGGAGCAGATAAGGACAGCTTCCGACTTTCTTGTTGTGGTTCCATGTGTTCTGATCTGCCCAGCAAGATGCTAACCCTGTTTCTTCCAATGGATTGTGAAATTTGCACTTAAGCTCCAAGAGAGTTTGACTGAACTAAACTAGTCAGGTTAGTGCCATTGTCTTTTGGTTGCTGGGGTATGAAATGTCCTGTGCTGGGACTGTCTACACCTACTCAACGTCTCTCCAAAAACAGATGCAGCTTTTAAAATATCTGAAGTTTGTTTCACTGTTTGCTACAGGCAGGAAAACTCAGCTTTTTGAAGGTAACCTATGAGATGAAGGACAAGAAGTTTGGTGCTTCATCTTCAGGAAAGTCAGTGCATATTTCCTGGGAGATGGCCTTTCCCAGTAGTCACTTCTGACTGTACCTGCTTAGGACTATTACTGCACATGAGTTGCCATTGATGTAAATTCATTTGCCATTCATTCTCCACATGCATATTTTCTCCCCTCACTTTAGCGTACATACAAATTTTTGTTTCCAGCCATCAAGCTGGTAAAATAATAGCTCTGTACATAGGTTTTTTATTACAATAAATGGATGTTTGGAACATGCTTATCTTCTTTTTAATAGGGTAGTAGAGTAGGAAAATAGTACTCTGCAAATTAAGAGCAAATACTTCACTTTTTTCTCACAAAAAAAAATTGGTATAAATTATTTTGAAATTGTTCTTTATCTAAAAATGCCATTGAGTTCTGCTGTTGCACTCAGCAGCCGTGTAACAAATACAATGTCGACTTGTCACAGGTAGCCATGGCTATTTGCTGTTGAACTTTTAAGAGAGTGCTATTATATTCTACTTGCTTCCTGTAAGCAAATAACCGGCAGGAAACAAAAAAAAAAGCGTCCATGTGGTTAAAGTGTTTCGCCTCAGCTCCAACAGCACCACACACAGGTTTGTGCTGGTGAATCTGCTCCCACTCGGAGCTCAGCAACTATTTTTAGAATGAGCGCTGGATTTCGGGAGTATTTTTGTTGTTAGACAGCCATCTTGTGGTGCATCTTATTAATAATAAGTTTCAAAAAACCTAAAAAAACCAAAAAAAAACCAAACCAAAACAAAAAAAACCCAAGTGTATTACAGTTCAGAAATTGTTTTCTCTAAAGACTCCAGTGGTTTTGCATCTTCCATGTATCCACTCTTCTCAAAGCTCCTTTTGACATGGGAATAACCTAATCTCAAACCGCACTTCTGAGTCATAGCCGTATGTGTTAGGGACTGGAGAAAAGAACATATTTCTCTTCTGTAAAATTTTTTTTAAAAATTCTTTTTAAAAAAGGGTTTGGAGCACAAACAAATAGCTAAATTTACAGTACAGTTTTATCCCTTTCTAATACCCAATGCCCTGATCAAAGCAGGAGGGAGATGGTCTAGCTCTGTTAATGAGATATATGATTTTTTGGAGCCACGAGACTTATAAAATATCCTGGAGAGCATTTAAATTCAAATAAAATTTGTTAGTACTGAAGTTATATTAAAAATTGATTTTTAAAAATAGCAAAAGTACACGTTGAAATGTCATCCAGGATGCTGACAGAATACAAGAGTTTTCCAGTGGCAGGGACATTTGACATCACATTTCAAATTCCCATTTTCAAATCTGCAATTAACTGAAAAAGATCAACACAACTGAACTAGAGTTGATAAACCAAATCAGAAACATCTTCAAATTTTGGCAGATTCCTACTTCCATAAGCTGCAAATCTTGCACACTGCTACATAACAAAATAATGCAGCATGCAAATATCACTGAGCTTCCAAAGAATTAGTGTTTAGAGGAAAGAAAAAAAAAAAAAGTCCTTTGATAAAACAGAATGCCTTTATGCATTGAAAATTCCCCCCTGCAGCTTTGAATGAGACCCTGACATTTTTTCCTGTATATATATAACTGTTCTCTTGTCCATTAATAAGCTATAATTATCTATTGTCCTTTCATTGAAAGGAAAAAAGCACCATGTAGCCAAAGATCATTAGTGGTCCACCCTCTGCTATCAGTGAAGTCAGTGAAAATGAAAAGGTAATTATAGAGGGTCTTTAGAGTAGTATATAATGATTAACATCTTTTCTAAAATAATTCAGGTTTAACTTAAAAAAAAAAAAAACCACAATGTTATGCAATTGCTTCTGCAGGGCTTATTTAGTTAATTTCCTTTGCTCATCTTGTCTGATATTTGTTCCAGGTGGCCAATAGGCTTCCGCTAAATAAAATCAGAGGATATGGACAACTCAAAAATCAGCTGAGAGGGTGAGGAGGGGAAAGCCTGAGGAAAAAGGGTCAATGACAGGGTTAAGCCTGAAGAACAGAATAGTCTGTACTAGATTAGAACATTCCCTTTGGAAGGGACCCACAATGATCACCTAGTCTATCTGCCTAATGAGAAAAACTGCTTCAGTGCCCAAACTGGAGAGCAGGCAGGTGTGAGTTTCAGAACAATGCTGAATGCTTTTAGCCCAGACTTTCTTTAAGTAAGTAATGAATTTGGAAGTGAAGCTACAAACATGGGCTACTGCTGGAAAGGTATTCTCCTTTCTTTCAAATTTCCTAAGAGTTAGGAGTCAATAAACTGAGCAGGGATATCTACAGATCTCATGCTGACATTGCCCTGTACCTTTCTGCATCTTTCAATCATATCTTCACATGCTTTTCATAGCATAGCTATGAAAAATTAAGACTAGTATTCTAGCAATGCTGTTCCTATTAATAAAGTCACTTCCCTGTTTCCCTTTGCTCCTTCCTCCTAAAACATAGCCTTAATGTTTGATTTTGAGATGATCACCTACACTGAACTTTCAGGTCTTCTTTGCATCACTCATCTACCAAGACAGAGTAAGCAAGATCCAATCCAACTGAAACCAGCTGGATCCAATTCAGACATGCCTGAGATGGCCCCTAATGAGTTAATCAGAGTATAGTGGACAGCACAGCCAAAACCACAGGCCAAGACCATGTAGCCCTGCTGAAGAATACTCAGTGCTGGCAAATGCTTTGCTGTGAACTGTAATGACTCCTAGTTACAGATGTGTCTCTTCTGAATCACATCTTTGGACTCTGTAATTGCATTTAATTAGATAATGAGGTCCTCTCTGTAAAGCAACTTTTATTATACTCCCTGGTCGATCTTTATGTCATCTTTAAACCATCCAGGCGAAGATTCTGTATCATCACACACACAACAGATTTTAAAAAGAGCATTGAAGTACTTTAATGACCCCTTTGGAACCTGCTCAAGGTACCCAGCTCCGACAGCCTGGTATCAGCTGCATTTCAAGACCTCTTCAATCCAACCCTAATTCTATATGGTGTACACACAGGTTGTCCCATGAGATACATAACCTTTTTTTTTCCAGAATGTGCTTTATTATATCAAACCCACTGGAGAATTCCAACACTACCATATCAATACAACTGTCTTATTCCATCAGAACCACAGTTCACTATGACATAAACATGACTGTTTGGAAAGCTCGACTTTCCATGAAACAACATTTATTGACAATTTTATTGTTAACAAAATTAACTTTGGGTTGGGTTTTTTTTTGTTTGTTTTTTGGTGGTTTTGGTGTTTTTTTGTTTTGTTTTGTTTTGTGTTGTTTTTTTTTTTTTTTTTTTTTTTTTTTTTTTACTTTGTATGGGATTTAAGCAAATATGTAGATATTCAAGTGTCCTTCTCTCTAAAACAGTGCTGGAAATCTCCACTGACATGTTCTCTGATTTCCAAGTTATTTTGAAAATTAGTGTTATTTAATATTATTTCAAGGAGAAGTTTAACAGCACATGAATTATTGATATAAATATATTTAATTTTTAAAGATGCTACCATATATTCTCCTTTCTGTCTTCCTTAGGTAGAGTAGATGTTCTGTCCCATCTGGAAAATGAGATGTTTGTTGTGGTGATCTTGTCATTATTGTCAGAAAAAAGACACCTTCCCTGCAAATAAAGGGCTCCACCTTGTAACTTTGGCAATTGTGTGATCTGACACAAGTCTGCTATTTACACACAAATTTCTGAACAGTGACATTCACTATGCAGGTCCTTTGGTCAGGCCTGCCATGCAGAGCTGAAAATAACACCATTAAATAACTGATGGCTTTCAGGAATTTAGAATTTAAAGCTTTGACTCCACATAGCTGGTCACTGCTCACTGGGACAGGCTCTGCCACAGTGTCAGTTCCATACCCCAGACATGATTGAAAGCTGTTTTTCTGGCAGATCTCTAGAGAAGGGAATGATGCAAGCCATTAGGGTGTTTCCCAAATCATTCTCATTTTTACTGCTGGAAAATGAAACGTGCACTACAAAGTAGTGACATGGACCAGATGAGCTTGACACTTGCCACGTCCAGTACATAACATTTTTGGTCTGACTCCATTTAATGAATATTACACAGTGCTGCTGTTTCGAATAGTAGATGCCAAGTCTTTGGCTCTGAAAAAGGAGAGGAAATCTGCAGCAGGGAAGACTGACTGGCCCCAAATCTGGCAGTGGCTGTGAAAAACAAGGGCTCCAGAAACATGGTTGGGAATATTGTGACGGCTCCACACAACTCGTAGCAACCTGAACTTCCCAGCCGGTGGTTAAAATGAAACACTGACGGATTTTTGTTGTATTGAAATTACAGGTGGAAAAACCTAACCTCCCATTAGCTTAAATGGATTTGGAATTTACCACTGAAAAATAGAACACTGAGAGTGTTTTGATTCATGTTGAATTTTCTGGATCATAACATCATTCTGGGATATATAACTTGCACCTTGCAAATAAAGAGAGGGGAAAGCAAAAGTTGAACATTCAGGGATTTCATGGCTCCTAAATTTTGCTTCAGAATCCTACCTATTCTCTTACCATGACATTGCTTCCTTGGACTTTCTGTCACTTAAATATATGTTCTCTTATGATGATCTTAACAAGAAGAAAGAGAGAAAGAAAGAGAGAAGGAAAGAGAGAAGTAAAGAAGTAAAGAAAGAAAGAAAGAAATCTTATAGAAGTTATATTTTAATAGAGAGATGTTTTATAGAAGCGATGTATCTCTTCACCTAGAGTACTACTTTTCTTTATTGCATTTTTTATTCAAACACTACTTTTTTCCCCAGACCTTGAAAAAAATGTGGGCACAGCTTCATTCTTAGTCATTTCACTGATATGTAGAGAACAATTATGCTTTCAATTTTTTTATCTAAATATTTCCAAAACTTTTGATAATATTTAGTTCCACTTTTCAACATTAGTTTCATATCTTTATTATTCTTCCTACTGAAAAAAATGGTCAACTTAGTCAAAGGAAAAATAAAATTTCATCTCTTCTTCATTAGAAAAGAGAAAGTGGTATCAAACACACTTAGTAACAATTACCTGGCTTTCTGCATACTGCCAATTTTATTTCAATGTTTCATTTATCATAATGTGCTAATAGAGACAAACTATCAATGTTCTTTAATTCTATTTCTTGTCCTCTATTTTTTGTTTCCAAACTAGTCACAGAATCATAGAATGTCCTGAGTTGGAAATGCCCACAGGGATCATCGAAGTCCAGCTCCTGGCCTGCAGACTGACACCCAAGAGTCACACCGTGTGCCTGAGAGCATTGGCCAAATGCTTCTTGAACTCTGTCAGGCTGGTGCTGTGAGCACTTCCCTGGGGAGCTGTTCCAGTGCACAACCACCCTCTCCGTGAAGAACTTTTTCCTGATATCCAAACTAAAGCTCCCCTGTCACAACTTCAGGCCATTCCCTCGGGTCCTGTCACTGGTCAGCACAGAGCAGAGATCAGTGTCTGCTCCTCCTCTTCCCCTCATGAGGAAGCTGTAACTGCAATGAGGTCTCCCCTCAATCTCTTCTTCTCCAGCCTGAATACGCCAAGTGACCTCAGCCACTCCTCATGTGGCTTCCCTTCAAGGCCCTTCACCATCCTTTTGACCCTCCTTTGGATGCTCTCTAAGAGTTCAGTGTCTTTCCTATATTGTAGCTCCCAAAACTGCACACAGGACTTGAGGTGAGGCCACCCCAGTGCAGAGCAGAGTGAGACAATCCCCTCCCTTGCCCAGCTGGCAATGCCCCCCAAGGACATGACTGGCCCTCCTTGCTGACAGGATACTGTTGACTCATGTTCAACTTGCCAAAGACCAAGAATTCGAAGTTCCTTTCCATGGCACTGCTCTTCCACCTCTCATTCCCCAGGCTGTACATTCATCCAGGGTTGCCCTGCACCAGCTGCAGAATCCAGCATTTGTCCTTGTTTAACTTCACAGGGTTGGTGTTAAATTTCATACAGCAGTCCATCTTGTAGAACACAGAAATACAGGTTTGTCAAACACGGCAAAACCACAGCTGTTTCCACGAAATTTGATGCAGCCATGAGCTTCCATTTGTCTGTGGATAGGTGACTCACATGCTGTGATTGCTGTTGGCATTTTGTTCTTAAGCATTATTTACAACTATCCTGGACAGGCTTGTTTAAAGCTAGAGATCTGCATTATTTTTTTCTCTTATAACCATGCAGCAAAAACTATTCTTCTGCTTCTGTCTGTCCTTAATCTGCAGTTGCATGTACAGAATTAGCAGGTAATGAAATATTTTAGGGAGGATTAACTGCTAACTGTAAGAAAACAGCTCTTCCCACGTTGTTTATAAAACAATAGTTGTCACATTTAAGATGATAACAAGCATCAGAGCTAAACTGAGATTATAAACTTTTAAGTGAACCTTAATTACATTTTTCAATTTTCAGTAATTGCCTGACAGTAAATCCCTCCTATGCCAGTCAGACTAGAGTATGAGAGGCCTTTTTGTGTTCTCCTTTCTTAAAACACTGGAAAGGCTTTTTGCAGGATTTTCTCTTGATACCTTTTATTCACCATGTCAGTAATTGAGGGCTCAAAACTAAGTGGCCAAGGAAATGCTTTTCTTAATTACACAATATAAGCCCTCTACCATATTTTAGCTTTATTCCTAGCTATTTGGATTACAGTGGGAAGCAAAAGGCCTCAAATTCAGTTTGATACTATGAATAATTCACATAATTCCTCTAACTCACTACAAAAGAGACTGTAACATTTGCTGAAGTGAATAGGCAGCACCTAGTGGTCTTGAAATGCATAAACAGATTCCTCTCATAACAGTAATTTCTGACTTTCTCTGGGATCTAGATCTTTATCTAGATTGAATTTATCCTTTACTATTTCACAAATAGAAGAAAGAAAAAACCTCTTGAGGTTTTAAAAGTCATTGCTTGCAATAAAGGCAACCCATAGAAAGACTGCATGCTTTATACAAAAATCTACTATCCCTTATAGTAAGCAAAGTATTTTAATGTCTTCATGTAATTGTAATCCTTCCATATTTAAATCAAGGCCTTCAAGTTAATCACAATAATTAGCAATATTGATTATCAAACCTCAGAGCTTATTTCTCTTTAAATTAATGAAAATTTTGAAAACTAACAATAGCTCTCCGAAACTGCTAAGAAAAGTGCAGAATTAAAAGTAAGGAGAAAAGCTGATCAGTCAAGCTTACTATAACAACTCCATAAGATTGCATACTTTGAAGGTTTGTTTCACATTTTATCATATTACAGTAGTCAGAGATTATTGGATCATTATTTTAATCATGCTTTAATTTTAATTTAAGAATTTGTTTGTAGGTTCATTTATCTTCAGGATTTATTTTTTGCACTCTACTGAGTTTCTCATTTCAATAGCAAATATATTTTACTTGAAGCATTGCTAGAAACAGG
This sequence comes from Brachypodius melanocephalos, assembly GCA_013398615.1. Lineage (NCBI taxonomy): Eukaryota > Metazoa > Chordata > Aves > Passeriformes > Pycnonotidae > Brachypodius > Brachypodius melanocephalos. The sequence goes on along the minus strand of VZSR01001685.1, from coordinate 6,543,561 downwards.
ACTGAGGTAGATCTGCTTGCATCAGGAAAATTGCTCTGTAAATTTTTTAGTGTACTTCAGAACTATGTAGGAAATTTCAACCAAAAAAAAAAAAAGTGTGCACAAGTTTGATTCCTTAGATGTCAATAAACATTCTTCTGTGAACCAAGGGATTCAGCAAAACATAGCCCTTTTTCAGAAGGACAAAAGCCTTCCACTGGGGCTAAGCAGCTGCTTACCTGCACAGGACAGACCACAGTTCCTGTACCAGACCACACAAACCCATGGCAATAGCTAAAGGGTATTAGGTGTTCTGCATCCCCCAAATTGTTACAAAATGAAGGCTGAGTGCCTGCTTCTCCTGCTTACCTCCTTCCAGTTCTCCTATGAGTCCTGCATATGTAGAAGTTAATCCCGTTTCCAAGAAGATGTGGAAAGCTGTTCACTCCTGCCTGAAGAAAGGCATGGATTACATGTGTAAAGCTGTTCTCTATGTGCAAGGTGTGTCAAAGGAAAACCTACTCAGGAGTGACAGTGATCAGAATGCAGCCTATTAACCCTCACACTAATGGTGCTGGTAAGGAAGTCCCTCCCTCACATAAAATCCTTTTATTGTCTTTGTTCAAATTTATATGTACAATCAGGAGGCCAAACTCCACACTGAAATCAATGAGAAGACCTGCTTAAAATTGATAGTACGATAAAGAATTTTCAAAGTTGTTTATAGGAGGACTTTTCCTAATTTTTATTTGCTTTCTTTCTGGATTTAGTCTTACTTGATTTGACACGTTGACACTGGATGATAAATATCCCATGCATGTAAGGAATTTCTCAAAAAACGAGACTAATATGGATGAAATAATGCTAATACTGAATTATAAGGGGAAAAATATACTAAGGAACTAAAGGAGGGTGTGATATCACTCAGAATTGCTATTTTTCAAATCTCAAAATGGGTTCTTGGCCTAGGAAAAAGTTTCTTTCAGTTCACTCACACAGTAAATAAAATATTCAAGCCTAGAAAGGAGAAAACATTAAAAAGGAGGTTTCTTGCTCAGAATAAAAGCTATTCAGAGAGTAGATATAAAACTCACATGCCAATCACAGTTGGCCACTGAACTGCAAGGGAAACATATTCAGAGTTGATGAAGTTTCTGAAAACAGGAGAGAAAAGGTAATTGTTTCTTCTTGAAAAAAATGTAGAAGAGGAAAAACAGAAGTTGCAGATATATATATTTGCAGATAGATATACTTGTGAAAATATTCACAAATATTTTCATATTTGATAAGAGATTGTCTTAGGATTCTCATCTGGGAGGGAGAATCCGCATTCTGCTGTGCACTGCGAAAAAGCTCTATAAAACTTTGAGCTCTCTGGGAAAGAAAGATTTTAGCTGTACCCCTGCACTTAGCATTTCTTCCAGTGTAGAACAAGACTACTGTTTCTTGAATCATTCTTCTAAAGTGCTATAAATTTTCCAATGTACTGTAGCAGAAGCCTTTGAAATCCCACTTTTAGACCACTAAAGCATCATAAGCTTCCAGTCCATGTCTTGGGTTCATTTTGACTGCCATTGTCTCAAAAATCTTCTTGCCATGCTTTCCAAAACAGTATATTCCAAGCAGTTTATGAAGGAAATCCTCAAGACTTAGCACATGAAATAACCACCTAAAATTTTTTCCAATCAGTCTCAAAGAGCACACAGCCAAAAATACCAAGGCCTCAGTTTCCCATCTATAATGTGGACATAACAGTATCCCTTTAGATGTGTACTGAAAAGATAGACAAATTACAATAGTAACATAGTTCAGATGTGATGGCACAAGTATCACAGAACAGCCTGTGAGAAAGATTGATTAAAGAGACACTCAAATTAACTATACTGTTGTAGTCAATTGAGTAGCAAGAGTTCCTTCCACTGGAACAGTGACCAGCCAGTCAATATTCCATCAATATCCTTTAAGCTTAGAGAGATTGGGTTTGACAGCCAGGGAAGCTGATGCATCCAGCCAGCCCTGCTCTGCCCCTCCTCTCTCCAAAGGAATACTTCATATATTTTCTTCTAAATAATTCTCTTGAAATAAATTCCACCTGGATTAAATCTAGAAGAGCACAAGATGTAACAGAAGGCAAAAAAAACTTTAATGAAAAGAAAGAGTTTGGGCCTGAGGCATGACAGATGACATAGAGGGGATATGTACTAAAGGCTGTACAGTGGAAATTCAATGTACAGACACATAGTGACACCTGCAAACAGCTCCCCACATTGAAGCAAGCCTGCCTTCACATTCCTAACCATAAACACACGTGTTGTCTTCCCTAAGACTAGAATGCAGAGGAGGGATGGAAATTTTAGCTACAGTTTGCCCTAAAAGTACAGCTGAATCATGTATTAAAATAGCCTTTTTTTTCCATACATATGCTTATTAATAAAATGAGAGGTTTGGGGGTTTGAGGACCCTTTTTCCCCTTTTGTTTCTTTGCTTTTCAAGAGGATGGAAGCTGTTTTTCTCTTTCATCCCTGCTGCCGTAGCAACCCTGTGAGTTCTGCTCCAACCTTTTTTCTGTTGGCCAATACCAATTTAATTTGTAATGAAAACATCGCAACTCAGACTACACTACCTACTAGCACATCGATTATTTCTCACCAAACAATTACAAAGAAATCAAAATCCCATCTCTTTCTCTGTTTTTTGAGCTAGTTTTTGATTGGGGTTTTTTTTTTTTTTTCCCCACGTTCATTTTTATTTGTGTTTATAAAAGAGTTAAAGTGCAGGCCAGGATATCCATAAAAGTTGTACAGCTTCACCAAAACATTTTATATAGTAGTATCAGTATATTCTTATGTATGTTGGCAAGATTCTACTGATGCACATACACTTAATACCTCATATATACAGGCTTCCATTTAGGGAAAGTGTATGAACCATACCAACATAAATCTCTTTATAAAACTAAGAGCAGTTACATAGTGAATGGTAACAGATGTTGAATGAAAGGTCTGGATGCCAGGAACTAGCTAACATGAAGAATACGTGCATGCTTACCAAGAAGACCCCACCTATTAGCCAAAGAGACAAAAAGGAAGAGTGGCAATGGCTGGCAATAGATTGGAGACACAAAGGAACTCACTTCATTTTTGTGGATTCTCTGCAGCAGTGGACTAAGCAGGAAAAAGCTCTTCTGCTGAACAAACGATACAAGCCACTCAAGGCTATGCAATTGAAGCCTGGTATTCACAGTTCAGTTCATTTAATGAAGCACTGAAAATATTAATGTTGCTGAATATCTGTGTGCAGGTACAGGAATAGGGTGGTCAGCATACATTTGTTTGAGTTACCTTGTTGGAAAGTGAATTGTTAGCACATAAAATAACAAGTGGGACAGAGGCTGTTCTAATGGCCAGTAACGAATGTGCAGGAACAGTCTATAACACAGCTAGTGGTCTGCACCCTTTAGGAAGAGCAGAGCAGTTTTGAGGATCTATCAGAGCTAGAGATTTGGAAGAAGATTATAATTCTAGAGGATGGTCTTTAGGGATAAAAAAACCCAAATCAAACTGAAAAGGTTATCTCGTTATGATGCTGTACTTGCTAGATTCATTAACTCTCAGTGATGAGTTGTCCCTTCAAATACCTAATTATAGCATTGCATATAATCAGTAAGGAGAGGGTGGGGTGAGTGATGCACAAGAAGTGTTGGGATTGATATGGTTTTTGCTTGTTTGTTTTAAAGTTTAGACCATTCTACTTGTTTGAAGAACTACCAGTTTTTCTTGTAATGAAAATTAGTGGCAATTAAGGAAACTGTTAAATTCAAGTTCTCATTTTGTTTGTGGGGGTTTTTTTTTAGTTGCTTATTTTGGGTTTTGTTTGTTTGTTTGTTTGTTTGTTTGTTTTGGAAACTTAGCCTCACTATCAAATAGCCTCACTTGGTCAAGAAAATTAGCTGTTGAGAATATCGTTCCTGTATGGCAATGGTTTCCTAAATGTACCCCCAATCTTACATTCCCTTGACAAATTTTCTTAGCTTACAAATGGTGGTGAGAATCTAGAAAATGAGACCAAATATTCTCACATCTCCACCAGCTTTGGCTGTCCGTGCCTCTCATGTTCATAATACTTTATCGTACATGTAGATTTCAGATTCTCTTAAGACCATGAATTCCTCCAATGTCTGGAAGTGAAGCTGTGGATGCCCCGCAAGGGCTTGAGGCCAAGTTAGATGGAGCTCTAAGCAACCTGGTCTAATGGAAGTTGTCCCTGCCCATACAGTGTGACTGGAATGAGATGATCTTGAAGGTCCCTTCCAACCCAGGCCATTCTATGATTCTGCACCCTTTGCTGCCAGCTGTGTCTGAAAAATCTGTATTCTCTGAACTGTACGTCCTCAGATCTTGGAGAGAGAGAAGTTTCCTCAAAAAATACAATGAGCAACACTCATCCTGACCATTTTTCCCTCATATGATTTATGACACTACTTCCTCTACAGCCATATTTTCCCTTGCTTGGAATTTGAACAACTGAGCAGGCACAGGCGGTAGTTACGAAAAAGCCGGTGCCCAGGAGGAAGTGGGTACCAGGTTCAGAAATCAGACAGTCAAATACATCCCTGGATGACCCCAGATCCGTATGTGCTACCCCACACAGGGAGTCCGCCCAGGGCTGAGGTCTGCTTGACTACCTGAAGGTAAATCTAGGTGAGACAAAATTAGACAATCACAAAAACAAGAATTCCACAACAGCTCATGTAGGGAAGGTCCACAGTGGGTCATCTGGTCCAACCTCCCTGCTCAAGCAGGGTCATCCTAGAGCACAGTGCTTAGGACGGTGTCCAGAGGGCTCTTGATTATCTCTGGTGAGGGAGACTCCACATCCCTCTGGGCAACCTGTTCCAGTGCACGGTCACTGCACAGTGGAAAAGTTCTTCCTCATGTTCAGGCAGAACTTTCTGTGCATCCGCTTCCCTCGTTGCTCCTTGTCGTATTTCTCGGCACCACAGAGAAGAGCCTGGTCTTCTTGGGACCCCTCCCTAGATATTTATCTACACCCTCTTAGTCGTCTCTTCTTGAGGCTAAACAAGCCCAGCTCCCTCAGCCTTTCCTCGTAAGAGCAATGCTCCAATTCCCCAAGGAGGATGGAGACCCCGCCGTCCCGGCAGAGGCAGCTCCCACTGGCAGCTCGAAGCAAGATCCGGCTGTGCAGCGCCGGAGCTCACCGCGGCTCACCCCGGGAGGAGGCCAGGGCAAGGCCGAGCCCGCCGGGCTGCGCTCCCCTCGCCGCTGTCGGGCCGGGGCGGGGCAGGCCGGGCGGGCGCTCCCTCCCCGGCACTGCGGCGCGGCCCGGCCGCGGCTCCGGCGCGGTAGAGGGCGCTGCGCGGGCGGGCGCGGGCCTGGGCGCGCCGCTCCCGCCGGCGGCGGCGCAGTTCCCGTTCCTGTGGCTGTTCCCGTTCCCCTCGGGCAGGGCCGGGCGGCGGCCGCGTCTCGTCCTCGCTGCCCCCCTCCTCCCCGTGCCTCGCAGTGGTCGCCGCCGGTGGCGGGGAGGGCGGGGAGGGAGCGCGGCGCTGCCGCATGCATCGCTGATGGAGCCGGGCTCGGGGCTGCCGCAGCGCAGGGCGGGGGGCGGCGGGCTGGACCTCGGGGCGGGCTCGGCGGCGGGGTCGCCGGCGCTCTCGGGGGGGCAGTCCCGCCGCAGGAAGCAGCCGCCGCGCCCGGCCGACTTCAAGCTGCAGGTGATCATCATCGGGTCGCGGGGGGTGGGCAAGACCAGCCTCATGGAGCGGTTCACCGACGACACCTTCTGCGAGGCCTGCAAGTCCACCGTGGGTAAGAGAACGCGTCCCGTCCCGTCCCGTCCCGTCCCATCCCATCCCGTCCCGGGGGAGGGGCGCTCCTCCCGCCAGTGCTCTCAGGGTCCGGCCGTGGGAGCGCGGGGCTCGGTGTGGCGGCCGCCCTTCCCCGGCTTTCCGTCCCAGATCTGGCCCCGCTCCGAGGCGCGCCGTGGTCCCAGTCCTCTTCCCGCCCAGGGCAGCGGGGTTGAGTTGGGTTGGGTTTCCCCGGGTGGGTTCCTCGGGAGTGAGAAGCTTAGGGGCTTGATTGGTGCCGGACTTTAACAGCGCTTCTTGGAAAGGTCGTGAATGTCCTAGTTGGCTTTGTGAGTTCTGAGAGGCTGGTGGCTGCCCTGTTTCAGCCTTGCTAACGGCAGACAGTTTAAAGAAAAAATTAGGCGTGATTGGTAAGGCAGGTTTTTATGCTTAAGTCTTAGATGTTGCGTGTAAGGAGACACAAGTATTTCAGGAGTTGAAAAGTTGCAGTGTGTGTTCTGTGTACTCTTCCAATGTATTATTCAACCACTCTTCCAGACCGCACTCAGATTAACTCCAGATGGCTGCTATGGCTTCGTGAAGAACTCCCCTGTGATGTTAGATCCCAGGTTAATGTTTTGTTTCTTGAGAACACTGCGTGTTTGGCTCTTTATACAACTAACTAGAGACCAAGTTCCTAGTTCTGTAGTGCGCTGTCTTATTCATGGTTTAGTCATCTGTGCGAGTCTTGGAGGTAATTTAGTGCCTGCTGTCTTTTAATACACAAGTGTGTAAAGGGAGGAAAACAAGCTAGTTAGTCTGTGTTGTTATTAGAGCTCTGTCCTTGGAGTTGAACTCTTGAGTATTGTAGCAAGGTGGTTGTTAAAGTTTGTGTCACTGGAAAATATCTATGCTTAGCTTAATTGTAGCTTGGAATGCAAGGGAATTCATAGCATCTGATGAAAAGTGATTGTATTGCCTTTTAGAAGCTAAATTATTACTATCCAAAATTATCTCCCTGTAACAAAATGATGCACAGTTACTCATACTTTTGTTTTAATATGTGTTTTACCAGTTATTTAATTCTTTCCTAGGCTAAGAATTCAGATCTGGTAGTGCAGATTAACACTGTTATGTTGATCAAGTTTTTGGTTTGAAGTTGGCAGATTAACCTTGTAGAAATTAGAAAGACAGTGGTAGCATATCAGAGGTGTTAATCCTCAAGGGATGTGTTGTTATGATGAAATGTTGATGGCTTCTCTAGATAAACAGATTAATTGAATTTATGGTACAACTGAAGTACAATTAATAGAGGAATGTATTCTTTATAAATTCCCCAGATTTACGCATTGATTTTAACTCTCCTGCATCTTCTTTAGGTTGACCCACATTAAGAGTTCTGTCAAGTCTGGGCTGTTCTCTGGGGCTAGTTTCCTGCTGTGAATCTTGGGAAGTGAGGGGAGGTGGTTTAGACCCTGGTCAAGACTTCCAGGCTGGTGCCTTTTGAGCAAAACTGATTTCCTGAATAACTGAGACAGTAATTTAAGAAGAGAGGCTTCCTTATTTTAGGGAAGAAACAGGAAATAACTAGTGATATGCTGCTAGACAGAAGGTTACGTAATGTTTGTTGTACAAAATGTGCCAACATAAAGCAGCATAGGGAAATCAACTTCTGCCAAAATACATGTAGAAGGACTTGATAGTAATGGCATTCTTTCAAGGTCCTCAGACTAAACTTGAGAACTGTCGAGATTCCCCCAGATATTTTGACTGCTAAATGAAAGAGCTTCTCACAGTCAGCTCATACTCTGATTTTTTTGCACTATAAAGTAAGGAAAAGTAACCTGCTATTTACATTTCACATAGGTTGAAAATAACCCACACTCAGAAACAACCTGAGTTCAGTCTCTAATACACAGTTACAATACAATCATGAAGCTCTTCCTTTGTCACCACTTAACTGCAGTGGTTTTCAAGAATTTGCAAGTGGAGAATGTATTTTGAAACATCAATGAAAATGCTGTGATTGATCCAGTTATGTAAACCAAATATACCTTGAGATGAAATTTGAAAAGGCCATGTAACCAAGCAAAAAACTGCATGTTGTTGTATGTACCTTATATTAGCAAAGCTGTATTTCAGATGGAATGCTAGAATACATATTTACTTTCTTACCTTGATATTAATGGTCTCAACCTTAATTTCATGCTTTTATACTAAAACCTGTGGACGTATAGGACAAAAAGAACAACATTTAGCACCTTAAGCTTTTGTATGAGAGCAGAGGCTACTCAGAAGACTTCCTCTGACAGTGGCAGAATTGCCATGTCCAAAGACCTTTTCTGTCTCCTGTCCCTAAGTGGTGATAATAGTGGCATGTTATTGAAAAGTGGAGCATTTCTACAGAAAAAGAAAGGTGTAGATTCAATTAAGAAAGATACAGTATTTAAATGCTAATTTAAGAAGACTACATTGCCAGATTGGTAAAGAAAATTCTGTAATGAAAACACATCAACATATCTTCAGTCTCAGCTCAGAACTTCTTTGAAAGTGTTCAAAAATAGCTTGGCAGATTTCAGCACATTATTCATAACAGCACACAATGTGCTGTTGATCTAAAATTCTTTTGATGTATTTATTTTGGGCATTAAATTAGTTGCATGGAATATTATGTCTCCTTAAATCTGCTATTTACATAGCACTGAGAATACCCAATATGCTCAAATATTTACTGATTTTTGAAAAATGTAAAATTATTCTCTCCATCCCAGTGTTAAATCCTGTCTTTCTATAATTGAATAATAACTTGTTCAGGGGTAATATTGGGATCATACTAGCTTTGTCAACAAACATATATCTATCTTTTTTTCTTTTAAAGTAAAATTTGATCTCTGTGTATTAATTGTTGCATGCATTGTTCACACAAGAGCAAAATCCAAAGCTATCACTTGAATGTTTTCCAGACTTGGCAATTAAAAAAAGTATGCACCAAATATGGTGTGAAGAAGAATGATCTTTCCAAGAGTAGTGGATAAATACATTGCCACATTTGTAAGAAGATTCAAGCATGGAGGTGAAGAAGCAGTGTTTGCCTCTTCTTCTTCCACCTCCTTATCCCACCTCAATTAATTCTTATCCTGAAAGAAATACATCCTAATTCAGATCTCCATAGTCATGATGTTAAATTTATATATATTTTTTAAGATGGTGCTATCTCAACCTCCTTTTCATCAGAGTCCCTTTATTAAAAATTCAGTGGCCTCTGTTCTCTTCACAGTGTCTGCCCAGCTACTACTCAGTCTCATGGTTGTACATCCTACCTAATCCACAAATTCTTAGTTCATTCCCACCCTCCCCGCTATTTTCCTTCCATGACAGATCTACAGAATTCCTGTACACAGCAGTATTTCCTGTCAATCTAATTTTTCCGCAGACATTACGCTTCTCTCTGGGTTTTATTCTCTGAACCTGAGGTTGTTGCTCTCCCAAACATGAGGCTCTGCTCTGACTCACCTCTTAGGATGCTGATTGTCCTGGTCCCTCAAATCAACTTGGGCTCCTCTTTTACATGCTGGCTCAGTATATAAAGTCTCTTGAGACCTCATCTTATCTCTCAGCTCTTTTCCACCAGGTCTGAAACCATCCCAGGAAAGAGGCCTTGCCCGTGATAATGCCAGTACAGTTTATGTGCCTTGTGCATTGCTGCCTGTTTTAGCAGCTGTTCATAGGAAACCAAAGTATCACTTGTAGTAAATACTAAAACTTCCTTCTGTCTTCATTTACAAGCAAAATGATAGTGAGGTTTGTAATGGGAAGGTTTGTTGTGGATCAAGAAGGGAATTTAGTGACCTGTGATCTGTTCTGGGCTAATTGTAGCCTGAGGGATCCAGATCAGTGGCATGTAAATGGAAGACTCCTTTGGCTTCACAGAAATTCTCTTTGACCTTGTTTCACCTTCATGTGAAATAGTATGGAAGTCAGAAACTCCCGAGATTTACAGAGGTCAATAGCTTTTCCTTCCAAGTGAAATTGTTCCTATTTATTGTTAAAATACTGTGCAAAATTCCTAGTGTCCATTAAATGAAAATAGCAATAGTGAAAACTTTAGCTTTGTCTTCTATCAGAATGCTCTTAAGTAAGGTAACTTCTGTCTTTAATTTATAGACATTGCTATATGGTATAAAAATACATACATATATAGACTTTGTGTGTATGTATACATATGTTTGGGGTTTCTGTTGCAATTCAAACCTGTCTTCATTCCTTTGTCCTTAAAAAATGTGGGCTAACAGCATAAATGTTCACTTTAATTCCTATAAGATTGTCATAAAATGATTTTCACTGAAAAGTATGTGTCATTTTTCAGAACAGCCCTTTAAGTTACTCCTCAATCTTTTTAGTTACCTAATCACTATTCTCACAGGCATTGTAAACACAGTATTTGATTTGATTCTTTTTCAGTAAATCAAATCTATGTCTTAAAAATAAATTCAGTAATTTGATGTAATCTGAGATGAAGAACAATCTATATAAAATTTTCAGAAAATCATCCTGAGTCAACTAAAAGAACATTCCTTTTCTTTGGTACATTTGTGTGTGCCTGCGGGCTCTCTGACAAGTATAATTCATTATCATTTTTCTTTAAAGATTTTTCCCGCCTTCAATAAGATGGCACTGAAAGCTTACTTGGTGTAGGGAGAGGGGAGAAAGAGTAGAAATTGATGTTTCTTAGTTTACCACATCATGACAAAGTAACAGTAAGGTGTTTTTGCTTTAATCAAGAAACAGCTCTTAACTCTTACATGAGAAATTTCTGCAGTTATATAATAAAAAGGAGGAAAGTTTTGATGAGGGGTAAGTAATTTTGTGAGAATTGACTGTTCTTACTTTTGCGTATCCAGGGTGTTAATACATCTGGTTTTGTGTGTTGGCTTTTTGAGTAGTGCAGAACAGTGTAAATACACCATACCAATACCAATGGTGTGCTGCAGTTTCTTGCCAAACTATAAACAGAGAGGAGCAGGAGGCTGGAAACTCGCAGAGAAAAACAGTTTTGTCTTACACAAAACCTTAAGGGAGCATGTATGAACCTCTTTGATTGTCTTTGGAGGTACAAATTATGACAGAAGCCAGTGCCCCTTGGAAGCTGCCTTTTAACTTTAGGAGCAGCGTAGTCATGTGTAATGGACAACACAGAGACTCCAGCAAGTGAAAACACCTGGCCAGTCATTGTTTGCCCCAGATGTGTCAACTAAGTGTATTTTACAGCATTTGGTGTAGTCAGCAATGGTTTGCTATGCATAATCATTTGAATCCTCATCAGTGAACAAAATTGTAATTTAAAACATGAAGAGATAGGTAGATAGTATAAATTATTAGGGTTGAGGAATAGGGTTTTGTGGAGGTATGGGGTTTTTAATTAATAAGAGGTTACAAGGAAGAGTAAATTTGAACTTTGTTTTTTTTCATTTGTAAACTAAATGTTAACTTCAGCTGATAGAAATATTCAGGCACTGGATTATATCAACACTACAAGACTGTCAGAGTCCCTAGTCAGGACATATATGAGAATACCCAAATAAAACAACAGGCAGAGTGAAGAGGCCACTTGAATGGTGTCAAATGGGGAGTTAGGTTTGCAAGGAGAGTGGAATGCAGCTGTCAGACTCAGTCTCTGCTGTGAACAGCTGAGCGTGTCATTAGCAAAGACAAAAAAAAGAAAATAGGGCCATATGATTCTCAGGGACTTCTGGAAGTTGGTTAGCAATACTTTTACAACTTATTTCTGCTGATATTTCAAGGAGAGGGAAACTTGATACCCCAAACAAAATGCTTATAGGTTCCGCCTTCTAAAAGTCTGGCTATTGCTGCTCATGAAATAACCTTTCTTTTTCCATTCAGTTTTCCCTTCAGGTCAGGTAGTTGTTGACCAGTAGCTCAGTGTGTTTTTCTGTTTCATAATCAGAAATTTGAAAAGAAATCTTGTTCATGAAGCCACAGAGAGACTTACTGCTTCGAGTTTCCTCTTCCACCTCATTCTCTTTGCCAGCATTCTGGTACATGCTTTGAACTTAGTTACCTAAATAGTGTCAACAGCCTGGGGTTTATGAAAGGCTGTATGATTTTATTGTCCACAAGAATGTAAAGAAATTATAATTTCCTCCTTTCACCCTGAATTGGGAAATACCAAGCATCTGAAATGTTTAGAAGATGTATATTGGACATTAAAAAAAAATCATTTGACTACACCTTCAACATTAACTCACTGCATGTGTATTACACAGAAGAAAAAGCAAGTTGGTATCTGTTTCATTCTAGTCTGTAGCCCAGTTGCCAGTTGAGGTATTGGGTACACTTTTATTTTAGGCATGCAGTCTCAAATGTCTGCATGTTAATCGTTCTAGAATTACACACTTGAAGCTCTATGGACAACGTACTTTACCTGCCTCTAAAGTAATCCCCAAACATATTTATATCTTAGCACTGAATGATTCCAAATGTCTTTGAAATTTTTACATTTGTAACGTGCAGTTTGAAGGAGGCATTTCCACTTTGGTGTGGTTTAAAAACTGACTGCTTGCCCAGGAATTTGATTTAAATAAGACAAATGGTTTGGGGTAATTTTTTCCTGGTAACAGTTTCTGTAACCTTTCCCTGTCCTCCCTGTGTACTATTTGTTGTTGGTTACTTCCCCCTCCTCAAGCAAGAGAATAGAAATTAGAAGACTTGCTCAAAAGCATCTTTTCATTGACTTTGGCAGTTTTGGGGTAGATGTAAATATTGTTTGAGTTACAAAACAGGACTAATAAAGATGGTTGTTACCTCAAAAGTTATGTGACCTCAGTTATCGAATGTAGTGTAAGTAAGAAATTTTTTTTGCATGATGCTGTCAAATGTCTAAATTCAATAACCTGTCATAGCCTTCAAATCAATAGGTCTGTTTTAAGGGTTAATTGGTATATTACCTCTGAATTTTTAAACTGACTGTGTTTCTTTAAGCATGGTCTGATTATCTTTCACTGATTGAATTACATAGATGCAAATCACTAACAGGCCTCTGAAAATTGAATCCATTGGAATTGATTTTAGTTAGAGGGGTTTTTTTGTGCTCTATTTGCATCTGTTTTCCCAGCTCTTCCATTAACTTTGTTACCAGGAAATCTTGTCCACTGAAAGGTCACTCTGTGTGCATTAAGCAAAACTGTTTCTACTTTCTTTTTCTGTCTCTTATGAAAGGAAGTGAAAGATTGCAAATTTAAGCATAAAATGCATAGTAAGATGTTTCTTTGCTATTTTATTTCTAAACAAATACTTTTTGTGTTAAAGAGAAAGGCTGCACCCAGTTGTGTGTATCTCAGTTTGCACTTTAGCAGATAACCTCTAGTTCCTGTTTGGGGTGAGAAATCAACGTTCTGTAGTCAGTTCTGAGCTAGGCTTCATTTTTGTAGGATTTCAGTCTCAAGTTTGAAACAGTCTCAAGTTTGGTTCATTGACAAGAGATGTCATCCTCAGTGACTTACCCTTATCTAGAACTTCATTAGTGTGCTTCTATTTTGAGTGTCTGTTCTCTTTCTCTTAAGGCTGTTTAGTTTTGGAAAGAGTGTAGGCAGGTTGTTTGGCTGTGTTTTTAATATATTTTTAAACCCTTTTGTCCTGGTAGCCCTTTGTTGTTCCTGGAGGAAGCATAGCTTCAGTTGAGGCCATGTTGTAATAGATGTTCTTCTTTGTGTGAAGTGTATTTTTCATCCAAAGTTCATGCGCTCCTAACAGCAAGGGTGCACATTAAATAAAATGTTCCAAATCCTTAACTTAAGCTACACACACCAGGTTAGCATTGCTGTCCTTAATGCCTTATTTGACATATATCTAGCCTTTGGGGAGAGGAGATAGTCCTTTGCAGATTTAAGTTGTAGGGCAAGCTCAATCAGTATACTTTCAAATACTTAAATAAATGCAAAATCAGAAACAAACCAGAGGCTGAGATCTGTATTTTTTGTGACTTTTACATTAATTCTTGGAGGATGTTTGTTTGGACTCCTGAAAAAGGTCATTTCAGCAAAAAGTGAGGGTCAAAATATGAGATCCAAAACACATACAACTTTAATCCATAAAATCCATTAAAAGAGAGATGGTGATTTGGATTTACTTGTTGTCTGAATGTAATAATTTCGGAAAATTATTGATTGTCTGTTGTCCATGCAAGCCTGATATATTGAGACAAGGCTGACTTTTAATGGGAGGGGAGATTGTAATAAGCCTTTTGGTTCCCCTTACATCACTGTGACCTGGCAAATGGCACACTTCAGTGTGGTCATAAGCACATGCACTTGTCAGATTTCCTGGCATGTGTATATTCTGTTATTCACTGCCAATGCAATGAAGGCCTTTAAATGCAAGGTAGGTAGCATGCAAACCACTGATAGTTTGCTGGTATTGTAGCAGCTAAATAGAGCTTTTTAAAATACTTTTGTTTTATAAGATACATTATTCAGATTTAATGCAGTTGTCAACAGTAATTGTTGATTCTTTTGTTTTATTGAACTATATATAAAACCATGCCAGAGTAATTGTATGGATAGCAAAACTTTTCATTTAGGCATTTCCATTAACATATGTCAAGTTTAATAATCTCTCATTGACCTTTTTCTTAACTTAATGCACTATTTGAAATTGAAGTGGAAAACAAATTATTGTGTTGTTGTTTTAATCGAATTACTATTTTGTATGTAAACTCGAAGTACTGGCTTTGGCAGTCTATGGTGAAACATGCTAATGAAACCTGACAGGCTTAGGAATTTGTTTCTTTGTGTGCAAAAGGAAAGCTGCCAGATTTTTTCCTTCAGTATTGGCAGACAGGAAGCTTTTGGTATTGTGTTGATGCTTGCAGAGCATTACTAATTATAAAAAGTAGTTGATCAATCTTTGCAGAGTTCTGGCACTCTGTCTGACTTAAGTGTTAAATGATTCAAATGATTCTGTAGAAGATTCTGTCTCCTTTTCCAAAACTGTTACTTGTTTGTATTATGCCTTGCAAAATTTCACAGTAGGGAACTATTTCATAGTATGATTTTAAGATGATTAATAGAAAGACCTGCCTTGAAAGTAAGAATGCTGTTGACAAATTTATTTTGACATCATCTCTTTAATATGGTTAAAACCATCTCTTTTTCTACTTCATTTTATTCGTATATTGTGCCTTCTAGTCCCAGGCGGTCCCATGTTGAAAACATGGTTTATTACAACAGTTGAATTTTCTGTCCATAGTTAATTATTTTCATTTTAAAAAATATAACAGAAGCTTTTTTTGGTTTGTATAAGACAGCAGTGGTTTGTATAAACCGCTTCCATAAAAATAAAAATATTTTTGTTTTATAGTTATTGAAACGTACGTGAAATCCCTGTGGTGGTTTTAACACTCAGCTTGGGATCAGAGATGATCTAGACTTCTTTTAATATCAAATGAATGGCAAATCATATAGCATGTTGTGTATGACAGAATGGCAGGATTAGGAATTGAGATTGAGATGGCTGGGCAGTTATATTCAAACTTCCTTGAGGACGGGAGAGGTTTGAGGTAAGCAATTACAGTTAATTAAGTTCTATCTTGTAGACAAAGTTGTGATTATTAAGACAAATGCATTTTATAGTTTAAATGCATTTATATAGAGAAAAGGCTTAAAACAGTAGAAATGGATGTGTGTTTCTTTAAAAAATACCATGATTAGAATAGAATTACAAAAATTCTCATTTCACACACTTTGGATACTAGAACATAGCTGGATCATTTCTCTTCTGCTTTTGCACTGTTACTTTTCAGAAGTGTACAAAAAGATTTCTTGAAGTTAGGATTAATAAATTCTTTGAAATTTAAGTAATTTGAATATTTTTTATCAATTTGCATATGCAAAATTGCCATTAAAGTTTCAAACTGTTTAGTACAAATTAGTTTAACACAGTAACTCCTGGGGTTTGAAAGAGATGTGTGTTTGTAAGTGAAGTACAGGCATCATATGTCCTGAATATCTCTCCAAGAATTGGTGGTTAAATGTGCTAGACACTATTAAGGACATGGAGAACGAGAAATGTCATGGTGTGATGGCCATTACTTTTATCAATATGCAATGTGCAACTGCAAGCTGTTAGAGGGGATATTTGTTTAGGAGAATGAAGGTCAGTTATCCTTCCATTTATTTAATCTGGCTGAACAATATCTACCTGCTCTACAAACTAAAAATATGGACATAATGGCCAAGTTCAGTCTCTTCTGTCAGAGTTTAAATTTAGTCTCAGTTCTTAATACCAGCAGGGACACTCAGCTTTTACCAAGGGTAGTCTTTGGGAAAATGTGCTGGTTTTGTTAGAGAAAATAAAATCCATTTTTTCTCTTCAGTTTCATCCTTGTTCTTAGTTTATAATTGCATGTGAAATAGCAAAAGTGTTTCCAACACATTATGCTTCTACACTTCTGTGTGAGTTTTAAGTGTACAGGTCTGAACCGTGTTCTCATGTCTTTTTATTTTTCCCTTTTTGATTTAGCTCTGTTAGGAGAGATGATGTGTAGAAGGAAGAACTGAAGCAAAAATCTTCGTATAAATGTATCCTAAAATGAACAGGTTCACAGTCTACAAATCTGTGATATTCTAGGACATTTATTCCCTGATACATTTTTGCAGTTAAGGTGGTAATCTTTTGTGTCTAGGTATGGTTTGACCACAGCATGTCTTATATGTTGCTAGCCAGCATTATTATTTTTTAATAGAAGTTAAATCTTTCTGTATAACAAAGTCTTCATGGTTCTATCTTTGATATTTAGCATGCATTCAAAATGTGACTGGAGTTTTGAGATGATGAATAAAAGTACTTACAGGTATAAAATAGTTTTTAAAAGTCAAATACCCTCTTTGATGAATATAAGAAGTTTGCTAATAAATATTTGCAGGACTTAACAATTTGAAGTTTGACAGTCTTGACAAACTTCTTCATAAACCTACTTTAATTCCAGCACTTTACCGCAGCACTTTACAGATGCTAAGCCTCCATCCTGGAAGCCAGACCTATATTGTTCTTGCTTCACAAACAGCAAAACTGATGTGGAGGGGTTGGTTCTGCTCCATGCCTCCAGGGCATCTGTGCCAGTTGGAAGTAGAACAGGCTTGTCCTTGACAGGCGAGGTGAATAGGAGAGAAACAGTCATACTGTGCCTGTTGTTTTACTGTTGTGTTGGGTTTACTTGGTGCTGGAAATTTTGTACAAAGTGGAAGGTTTGTGTTGTGATGCTGCCAAATTGGATGGCTCACAGGCTATATACAGTGGTTGTCAAATCCCCGTGATGTTACCGAGTTGACCGTAGTGGTGCAAACCCTTCTGCTTGTTCACACTGTTACGAGTTGATCTAAAAAAAAAGTATCAAAAAATAATAATTACGCTCTCATTACTTTTGCTTCTTATTCCTCCTTTTTTGTTTACTGTATTTTATTTATAGGTGTTGATTTTAAAATCAAAACAGTAGAGCTAAGAGGAAAGAAAATTAGATTACAAATCTGGTAAGTAGAACAAATGTGCAACCAGCAGTATGTTTTAATTTTTATGTTCTAGCATGAATTAATATGCTTGTCTAATACTACTATTAACGGTTATAAGCTGGTTTAGCTCTTACCCTATTACTTCTCTCCTCCGTTCCCACAAGACTTAAACAAAACCAAATAGGTCTTAGATTTTTGTGAGGGTAAAGGAGGAAAAGGAGAGATAAAGTTAGAAGTAGGGCATGAATGTAATTATTGAAATATTAATGCATCACAGAGGCCTTGAGCCCCTTTTCCAGGAAGAATGACATCACCTACACAAGAGATAGGAGTTCTATAAACAACAGAAGTTGACTGTGTTAAATAGACACTAGAGAAAGTACATTTTGTTTTCTTTATTTTTCTGTACTGATTAAAACTGACCTTCATTGTAATATCAATTATAAAGCAACTGTGAAGTATTTTCTAAACTGTTTTTCTAAAACGTGATATAGGCAGTGCTGTTTCTTTGACACAGTTTTTAACTAACTTCAAAGTGAAGGGCATTCAGGACTTAGGTAAATCATATCCACTCTAAACAGCATGGAAAAATAAAGCAATCCCATGCAAATAAGACTGTACCTTTACTGGTACTGATGTCCTACTACAGAAAGCTCAGTGTCTGAGCTAAACTCTTCCTTTCTGGAGTAGGCTACATGATTTCTGCTAATGGTTCTCCGTGTTAGTGATTATCACAATTTTTATTGTTTAGAAATTATTGAGCTAAACACTCCTTTGTTTTGCAAAGTCATACAATACATAAACATAATTATCAGAGAATAAACCAGCTATGTTCTGTACATTAATCTTATATACTACTATGTAGGAGCTTAGCTTGGGTTTATTAACAGTGTGTGATGCATAATTGGCATTGTAGTTAAAGTTTAAGCTGCTAACAATCCATGGAGGGGGGAAAGCTCTAAATATTCTTTTTATTACACTTTTGGGATATTCTGGTAGTTTTTCATTCTTACCTACATGGATGCAGTGAATTCAGTTTACTAACTCCTCTTGGCAGGTCACCATCAATTCTGTCTGTCACACCATGTGTCTGTCTTGCTTCCCTCTGAGTTAACTGCTGCTTCATCTTTGGTCTCATCCGTCACCTAACACTTGAATGTTAGTGGCATGTCTTCATTCATCTGTCCCTGTTTGGAAACCTATGACCACAAGACTGGCAGTTGAGCCAGCAATTGTTAGCCAGGGTCTGCTGGAGCTGACGGAGGTAACAAAAAATTCTGATGTGGAGATGCTAATATATGCCTAATATGCATTCTTACTGTGAACTGTGCTAAACTTACAGCAAAAAAATTCTCATGTTGAATAAAATAGGAGTGAAGTTTTTTGGAAAAGAAATGTTTAAACCATTATTTTCCACATATTGAGAATATGCTAGTAGGATATAGGAAAGTTTAAAAATTGAATTTAAAAGTAGAATTTAAAAGGTTGCTAACATCTGATAATTACCTCTATGGGAAGCCTTACTAAAATAGCAAGGAAAACACAATGTAAGGAGATAATATTTTAAAATATGATAAAATTCATGAACATGACATCCTGCTCCTAAGTGTCACTTTCTCTCCAACAGTGGCTGTTAAAATGTTGTTCTTATATTTAATCTTTAAAACTGCCTTGGCATACTTCCAGTATTTTTAGAAAAGCAATTAGATAAGCGTGACTTTTGCTAATTAATTCTGAATTCTGTTGTGCGTGTTGTTGGGCATACCTCGAAACTCTTACTATCACAGAATTATTTAGGTTTAAAAAGACCCTTAATATTGATGGGTCCAACCATTAACCCAGTGCTGCTAAGTCCACCACTAAACCCTGTCCCCAAGGGTCATGTCTCAATGTCTTCACAGGGTCATGTCTGCATCTCTGTTAAGGTGACTCAACCATTGCCCTGGGCAGCCTGTTCCAATTCTTGACAGTCCTTTTGGTGAAGAGATTTTTTCCTGATAGCCAATCTAAATCTCCCCAAGTGGAACTCGAGGCTGTTTCCTCTTGTCCTGTTCTCTGTTACTTGAGAGAAGAGACCAACCCCTACCTGGCTACAGCCACCTTTTAGGGAGTTGTAGAGAATGACAAGGTCTCCCCTGAGCCTTCTCTTCTCCAGGCTAAACAACCCCAGCTCCCTCAGCTCCTTATTAAACCTCCAGTTGTTGGGTTGAAGAGGAAAGCAATTTACCAAGTCAAACACTTGGAAGTTGAGAAATGCAAACTTCAATTGCATGGCTGATTATCAGTCAGTCTCCTTTCATACCTACACAGTGACAGAATTTAGGTTGCCTCATACTCCCTGGTAGTGTTATATACATTGCTCGCAGTAACTTTACTACAAAAAGATCTGTTTCATTCAGTGAACAGATAATTTCTGAAGTTTACACTTACCTGTTTTCTTAAAAGGGCTAAAGTTATGTTTCAATGCATGAAATTTTGCTTATTTTTTTTAGTAACCTGATGATTCTACTTCTAGAGTCAAACAAGAATGGTTTTTTAAAAGTTTACTTCGGTATTTTTATGGTCACTTGACCTGTCTCTCCCCTCACCACTATCGGCAGAGTGTTTTCCACAAAGCTCTACAACTTGAGTTTATCAAAAAACACATTAAAATAGTACAGTGTTGAATATTTCAAGCAGTTAGGTGTGCAAGATGTCCTTTTGAAAGCAGCTTTCATACCTGCTGCTGTTAGGAGAGCAGAATACAAGAGGACTTGTCTCCTGTGTTCCTTTCCTGATGGGGAACTGTGCTCTGAGGATCACAGGGGTCTGTCTGCTCTCGCCTTTAGCTTCCTATCTGCTCCCTGCTTCCCCTGTTTCCCCAACTTCCGGTCAGGAAACAACCTTCTACTCCTTAGGTGATGCAGTGATAGAGTTTCACTAGAGGACACAGAGTAGTATCCACCTTTTCTGTGCCACCTGGAACAGTTAGTAGTGCCCCTTGGCTTGCCAGAAGTGGTAGGATACAGTAAATCAGCTTCTGCCTTGCAGTCCTAGGCTGACATGAGCTCCTGTGTCCTGTGAGGAGTAATACCTGGATGCAGCTCAAGTCATGAGGTAGAGTAACCAGAACTACTGGATAGTGTAAGTGTCCAGGTAAATCCAAGCACCTGTGAATCAGTGCTTCTTTAAAGCTGGAAAACTGGATCAAATCATAGGAACACCTCACTGATGCTTTGAAGCAGGACAGGAAGGTGTCTGGCTGTGCCCTCTCACCTGAGTAATCTGGGCAGTCACTGACACAAGCAGCTGACACAGTCAGTTCCAGCTTCCCTTCTGAAAGGAAGGACCTGATTGTGGGAAGCAGTGCTGCCCTGCCATTGCTCCCAGTTCCTCACTGGGTAGCCTGGGGAGCTCTCTGATACCTCTACAGGCTTAATGCTCAAGGTGGCCAGCAACCTGGGAACAAAACAAGGTTGACTTGCTTCTGAAGGTGTTGTAAACCAGTGCATTCTCATAAAAAATTCACATTTTGCCTTCTCTGTTTTCTAAGAGACAGTTGTTTTGCAAAGTCCGTGTTCTAGAATATATAAGAATGTCGTTTCTTTGGTTCACTACCTGTGAAATAAATTATTTATGTAATGAAAGGTCTTAACTATATTTGTGGTTTATGGGAGGAAAAAAATCCATTTGACAGGTAGAATTAACCTCTAAAATTACTTTAAAGCATTTTAAAAAATATTGCCTGTAGATTCCATAGAAGCACAGAGCATATGAAACTGTTAAATTAGTGTTAAGTTTTTATGTAAGTTTCAAAATATTTCTTCTTCAATTGCCACTTTACACCACCACTCATAAAAAATTAGTTAAACTAGAGAGCCGGAGACAGTTTTGAGTCTCTCCATGTTTGTTTCAACTGGTTTAGGTGGACACAGAGAACATTTATTTAAAAGAGAAATTATCCAAGAATATTTTAATTAACTGTATTTGTATTGTGTTTTATGCAGTCTGCCATAGAACATGACAAATCAACACTTGAAAATGGGCTTTATGTGATTTTTTTTATTTGCTTTTGTTTGTTGTAATGTGTGTTTGTATTTTTGGAGTGATGTCTAGTTTCTGTTTGGGAAGCAAAAAACAGTCCAGCAGTTGGATTTTCTAATTACAGATTATAGCTGGTTGAGGAGTTATACACTGTATGTTTCTGATTACAAATTAGAAAGACCAATGCATTTCATTTAGAAAACTTTCTTGGAAAAAAAGTCAGCAGAAGAAAACTGCTTTTAGCATTAAAAAAAATAATCTGATGGGTGTTTTTTTCATTGTTTAAGTTGTAGTAACTTCTTACTGAACTTCTGGAGTTTAATTTAATTGGAATTAAATTGAACTGACTTCTGCTATTGTGTTGATTCTGACCAGAGCAAATAAAGAACTAGTAGCACTTAATATCATTCATGAAAGTCGTGACATTATGTACTGTTAGCCCAGTTAAATAGTGGTCATCTCTTCTTCCAGATTTCCACTAGTGCTTCAACAGTATTTTACTAGTATTTTACTAAAATACTCCAGCTGCAAGAGTGCAATACATCCGTGAAAATAGTGTAGCAAGAATAATTGTTACAGCTCTGCACATTAGAAATGTTTGAAGTTGGATGTGCTTTTAATATTAGCTCTGCATTAGGGCTTGTCATTTTTCCTCAACACTGGAAGAATTTGCTGCACATTTTCATGAAAAATATCATGGCACCTAGTAGAAGACAGGATTTTCCATGCTAAAGATCAACTTGATACTCAAACTGCAGTTTACTTAGGTAGCCTGGGGTTGCATTTAAAACTTAGTTATTGCAGAAATACTGTTCCAACTTTCACCCTACGGTTTGAAGACTAATACAATGTAAGGGTAATGTTAGAGATGGCAAATTCAGCTTATTTTCTTCCACTTTTCAACGAAAATAAGGATTAGAATATCATGCTCACAATCAGAAACCTGCTGGCTGGTTTCATTTCCACCTGCTGCAGGGGGAGAGGTGAAGTATGGGGGAGTCAGTGACTTCAAGCAAGGGGAAGAAAGTCAGCCATAATCCACTGTAATTGGCATGACTGAGGTGACAGTCAGTGGTCATCTGGCCATTTGTTGTAGGCAGTGGGCAGCCAGGCTGTCCATGGGTGTTCTAAATTGGACACAGCATGTGGTGTGTCCCAAACAGTCAGCAAGCCAGACTACAGGTTGTGTGACATTTGGGTGAAGGACCTGCACAAACTGCAGCACAGGGTACAGCAGCCTAGGAATGCTATAAACTTTTAAAGAGCCTGAGGGTGTTGTGGAGAGGGGAGAAGCTGATAATACCGAGTGGACTTGGAGACAGAGCACTCAGCAGGGCTGGGGAAATGTGGGGTTGGAGATAGCTGGAGTGGGAGAGTTGTGTAATGTTGCATAGTTTTCTTCATAGCCTGCTTATTCAGTGTGCTGATGACTGCCTTCAGGGAGGGTAGTTGAACATTAGCATTCGTTTCTCCTCTGTTTTTATAATTTATGTACTCACTGATCTGGTACCCTATGATGGAGTTGCTGAAGGTCCTCAGCACTTACCTGAAGGCACAGACAGTGGACTCTGAAATACCTTCTTCTGTATTCCAGAAAAAAGGGAAAAGACTGGCCAGCAAAATAAACTGACAGACAAAACCAAAAACCAACTTTTCCCATTACTTTGAACAAAGATAGAATTGGTCTATTTGCCCACATATGCCCTTCCACCTGCCATGTAGTTATTTGTGCTCAGAATGATGGAACTAAAGGTCTCCCATCCCTAATACACTTCATCAGTAGGCTGGATTAGCAGCAGATGACAGGGACTGCTCTGTGAGGTCATAATTCTGAGAGTTCTGTTCGTAAGCACTAGAGCATTGTTATCCATATGTGGAAAATCAACGGTTCATATTAAAATTATTAAAATTCTAACAGACTGAACATCCAAAGGACCTTCCAAAAAATGAATCTGACTGTAACAAAGAAGTAATGGAAAAGAATGTAGAGTTACTTGCTCTGAATAATATTATATATATATATTTATATATATATATATAATTTCAGCTGCCAGAACTTGTACTGCTTTACAAAAAATGCCTCATTAGTAATACGAAAACAAACAATTAACCATCTAAAACTGGTCTGCAATACTACTGGTGCTTGACTTTATTGAAATAAGCTACCTATTTTCATTTTCTGTAGGGTCCCAGAGTTTATATAAATGAAATTCTGAAGTTCTGAGAGTGGGATTTGAGTAAAAATAAAAATGAGTGCAATAGGAATGTGTTTTCTTCTGCCCTCTGTTGCAGTGTCATTGGCTTGCAGTGAAGTATAAGTCATTATTTTCTCACAGGCTATGAAGCAGAGGTTCCAAATATTTTTCTAGTGGACACTGCTTTACTTTGTAAAATTGCTAGCAAACAATTGTTGCTGTCAAGTACACTTCTGGCAATTTCAGGGGCAAGTTAAATACTTCACTTTGAAACTTGCTTGAAGTTCCTAAAGAGTTTCTGCAGAATAAGACAGGTTCGTGGTAGTCTATTCTACTGCTTGCTGTGCATAGAACCTGATTAAATCTTCAGGAGAATCAATGTGGCATTCTGTAAACATGACCTTTTTCTTTTAGTAACAAATGTTTCAGGTCTCCATTGTTAATCTCATTCCCAAATTCATTCTCCTCCTCCTTTTGTCTAAAATGTGACTGTTGAAGAGGATTAATTTTGAAGTTTTGAGTCCCAACACACATGCACACAATTTTCCTCCCTCTACTGTTAATTTTGATCCATCTTTTGGCTTGCTCTAACAGTGAAATTTCAAAATTATCCATTGACTTTGGTGGCTGAACTCAAGCAGCAAATGCTTGATCACTTTGGAGCACCATATAACTTACTTTCCAGTTGGGATGCCAGTCACATTTTAAGACTTAGGATATGCACCAGCTATTTTTTTAGTATGACTGCCAAAAATCTTCCCTAGGCAGACTTGATGATGTGATTAAAAACAGTTCAAAAGTTTTCATGGTTCAGTAAAAAATAACTCTTCTGTCTCATGTACTTTGGAACAGAAGCCATAGCTAGTATGGGTGGCTTAGTGGCATTGCTGGAAGTTAGTCTCCAGTGTGAATGCACCCTATCTGAAATACCTACAGTGCTGACAGTGAGCACAGAAATGTTACTTGCACACCTCAGATAAATAGATCTAAGAGTGAAAGCCGGGTGTCTAGTGCAAAAGTTGTACCACTTAGTCTTTGCTCACTCTTTTCATTCACTCCTATGCCAGTAGGTTGCAGTAGTTTTAGAACCATGGCTGAATTGCTGTGGTTGATCCAAAAAAGAGTCTGAAAGCTCAAGTAATGATGATCAGTGCATTACTCATTTTGTAGTTGGGTGTGTGGATGTGTTTAATAAGCATGTATCCATTTATTTTTTCATTTTTTCAGGGCTGTTAAAAAACCCAACCAAAAGTCCACAAAACAAACAAACCCCAGTAACACAAAACCAGCTGTATCTCCTGGTACATTTTCATTGGATAACTTCACTCTCAGACACATGTAGAAATGTTTGGTGGCCTTTCTTGGTGAAGTTAGTATGAGATAAATAGTTTTAATATGAAAAATTTTTGTGATTGGAAGTACTGTTCCATTTTTTTTCCTGAAATTCACACGTATGGAAGGAAATGTACTGTCTTAAGTGAATGTGGGAGTGTTGCTATTAAAATGTAAATGAAGTTATTCTGTACTTTGCAAATTGATGAAATATTTGTGCCACTGTTTGCTGCTGCTTCTTAGGGACACAGCAGGTCAGGAGAGATTCAACAGCATTACCTCAGCTTATTACAGAAGTGCCAAGGGAATTATTTTGGTGTATGATATCACCAAGAAGGAAACATTTGACGATTTACCAAAATGGATGAAAATGATTGATAAGGTATGCCTTAAGTATTTATTTTCCCCCCTCAAAGAAATTTACAGCATCAATTTAGGATTAATAAACTACTGTCAGCTAATTTTCAGATTACTTTTAGCCAGGATTTAACATTGATGTGTTTATGTTGTGAAATGGTTGTCCATTCCTGCTTTCTTGATCTAGAATTGTCCTAGTTAGAAGTCTCAGTGAAAATCTGTAACATTGCTCATTTACCTTTGCAGTGGGGGGAGGGGGGTTTGTTTCCTGTCTGTGAAATAAGGTCATTGTGTTCATTCTTAGATAAACTAGAGCAGCTAGTTCTCGAGTCCTGCTTTAACACTCACATTAAAAATGAAATTTAAAAATCAAAAATTTTTGAAATAATGTTTGGGAAACAAACTGTGTCAATGTGGTTATTTAGTAGTGGAATTGGCCTTATTTTGTGTTGTGTTTGCATTACAAAATTTTATGTTTCTAGGTTTAGTTAATTAGAAATGTTTTAATTGCAGTATGCTTCAGAAGATGCAGAGCTTCTGTTAGTTGGAAATAAACTGGACTGTGAAGTTGATCGAGAGATTACTCGGCAGCAGGGAGAGAAGGTAAGGACAGGCGTAGAGGCAAAGCTGTTGTGGCATTGCTGCTGCTGGTCTGTGGCTGCACTTGTTGGACATAAGGAAGCATATTGAAGAGTGGTGGTGGTCTCTCAAAATCCGTGTGGTGTTTATTTGTATATAATATACAGTTGTAAGAGTTCCTGCTGGAGTGGTGTGTCTTTGGTCTAAAGAAAGAGTAAGCTAGCTACAAGTCAGCTTACACCGTACCAGTAAGGGGTACTCCTTTTTGGGTTCTGAAGACTTGAAGCACAAACAATAGTGAAGACTTGAAGCACAAATGGAGATCTCTGCTCAAGAAATCTTTGTGGGCCTTCTTTCACACGTTTGCTTCTTGGTACTGTTTTTGGACAGGCAACAGCCCTGCTTGACTACTTGGCTCACCTTTGTTTTCATGTTCCTTTTGTTCTCTTGCAACCCCAAAAGTGTTAAGGAACCTGGCAAGAGAGTATGTTTGTTGTAGTGTGATACTCAGCAGCGTCTTAACCAGAACACTGTCAGTATGGGCATACACAAACATTTGGAAGTGAAGGCTTGTTCCAGACTTCTGGAGTCAATGCTAATTCTTGCATCTGTACTTCCCTTTCCTACATTTTGAATAATAAAGTTGAGATTAGCTGTTCTGAGAAGTTCTTTTTTGGCAGTCTGCAGCAGTATGTGTCAACTGAATACATGAATTAAGTCGGGAAAAATGCAGAGCACTTTTCCAATAAACTTGTGTTAAGCAAAAATTATGATTTTTTAAAATAACATTAAAAATATATTGCAATATTTGCTGTACCATGCAGATTCAGAATTACTGATTGAATTAGACTTCTGTCACAGGTTTGGGGAAGTTGTGTGTTCGGGGATTTTTTTAAAAGGTTTTATGAGGAGGATATATTTACTATCTGTAGCTGTTTGCACATATCTTCATGGAGTTATTTTATTTTCTCTCCCATCAGTTTGCACAGCAAATAACTGGGATGCGGTTCTGTGAAGCAAGTGCCAAGGATAATTTTAATGTGGATGAAATATTTCTAAAACTTGTTGATGACATTCTGAAAAAGGTAAAATACTCAGATGGTAGTACTCCTCTGGTCACACAAATGGTCTATGTTTAAGAATGACTGCACATGCTTGGGAGGACAGAGAGCAAGTACAGATTGTCAGGTGAAATTTTTGGATAATACATAGTGGGCATGATACAGTTCATAGACTACTGACCACTGCATTTCAGTAATAAGATCCAAAAGAGACTGAAATCGAGGCTTTGACTATCAGTGAACTCTTGAAATGAGTTCTTTCTATGCAGATGACTGTTTACAGGTGATTTTTCTTTTCTTTAAGATGCCACTGGATGTTATAAGGAATGAGTTGTCCAACAGTATCCTGTCCCTGCAGCCAGAGCCAGAAATCCCACCAGAACTGCCTCCTCCAAGGCCACATGTCCGTTGCTGTTGACTTGTTACTTCCTCCAGAGTGAAAAATATGGGCAGGAGGGTAAAGAAAGTATCTGTACTACTCTGCACTACAATCATTTGGCAGTTTCTCGTTGCACTTTGTTATTCAAGTCAGAGCTACACACTAACTTGTAAATATGCAAATATGCAATCCTATGTAGGATTCAACTATAACATTTAATTATTACCCCTCACCCTCACAATGATGTTTCATTCATTGCCCCAGTGTTATAAATACTGTACAGTCGGTGGGGATTTGCCACACATCCAGTTGAGGAGGAGGAGAAATTAAATCTATACCTATTCTTGACATAAATGTTGTTATAGTTCTTTGTTATTATAAACAGGCAGGCAGAAGCTCTTCTGGTATGAAGATAAGTATATGGTGCTTTGCTAACTATTTTAAAGACAAATTTTTTAAAAACAGAGGACTTTATGTACAAAGCTTACATAATCAGCATTATGTTTCCTTTTAATGTAGTGAAAACAGTTTTTGGCTGTAGCATCCTCTGCTGACTGGATTTATTGAAAAGCTAAGTTTAATTTTTGGCAGTCTTTTATTTATTTTGTTTAATGCTGCACCCTTTCTTTGTGTACCGAGACATCACACCTGGTGCAGAGCTAAGATTGCACTTTGAAAAAGCATATATAATTTTCTGCATAAACATAAATTTGGTTACAAGAATCATTAAGTTTCAATAAAAGAATGCAGATATATCAAGCTCTAAAAGAAGGTATAAAAAAGCAATGCTGCTGTCCTAGACAAATTGTTTAAAAAAAAATTAAAATTATACATTTTCCTGTGTTAAAGAATATATATGTGTATTTTTGTCTGGACATCTGTAGGGATGGGGGAAGGGAACCTAAGGTAAAATTATTTTCTTTCCTAATGGTGGAAATTATTCCCATCAAGCAAATACTGTGTTAGGATTTTGTCTGATAATGAACTTGTGAGTTATATCTTTGGTATATCTTTTATTAAATGCACTGTTTAGTTTAGCTGTGGTAAACCAGTAGATACATATTTGAATAACTTGGTGTGTCCTGAATGTTGTGGTATTGAAAAACATTGTGGTCTTTCTAAACTAATGAAGTGCAAATAAAATTTTGTATTTATGAATGACAGTGGAACTGCACCTGTTCTTAGAATGGCAAGGATCAAGTGATGGGTAAAAGGTAGAATCTGGAATATGGAACAACACTTCTGTTAATTTTGTTATGATTTAATTTTCTGTTTGACAGTTCCTTTACGTGTAGTTGGAAGAGCAGCAGACATCAGTTGTTCAACTTGGTCACTGCTCTGTTGGGAGAGCAGCTGATGGCCTGGCGCAGCCGATATCTTCAAGTAGCATGTGACTGCTTGTCATGCTGTCTTAGCAGGTGGTCACCAGACTATTAATTACACTGACAACACAAGTATGAACCAGTCTTTTTCACACTACAGCTTCTCTACTTCTCATTCTCTGGTGCTGGAACCCATTTTGTCACTTTTGCCACTCTTCTAGCCAGAACACTGGCACTAAACAGTAAAGTATACCACTGACTTAAACAGATTCTCTCTGTTTTATGGGAGAAAAAAAAAGACACAACAATCTGTTAACACAAAAAAAAAAGGCCCTTACTTCACTGAATAAGCTCTGACATTCTGAATTCAATGCCATGCAAGCCTGTAGCACACCTGGATTTCTACTGACAAATTAAGGAGAGCATGGTTGATATTTGTGCTTATGTCTTCTGCCACCTTGTGCCTAAACAGTTTGCTTTTTTAAATAGTAAACTTACAGTTTACTATCCTATTGGTAAGATAAAAAGAATTTCTAAAGCACTTCTAGGAGTTCAGATGATACTGTGGGCAATAGCAAGGAAGGGAAAATTTTGGAAAGTGGGTTTTAACTTGACAACCATTTTATTTTAGCTGATTTGTTTTTATTTGTACTTAGAAACTTGTGATTTTTTTTCCTGCAGTTTTTGAATTTAATAAAAATTAAGAAATTTGACTTAGATAAACTTTCTTTTTGTAATTCTGTGCTGTTTGTATATAGGCAGATTGGGATCTCAGTCTCTTGTACCAAAAATTAAAAACTATTGCATTTAAGAAGGACACATTTATTTGAGTGCTTGAATGTGTTTTATTCTTTGGAAATCATAAAATTTTCAGGAAACCTGTTTGCTTTCCATCCATTATACTATGAAGAGGGTTTTGTCTCCTGATTTATCTCTACAGCTTTTATATGAATCAAAACCAGTTTATTTATGCCCTTGCTCCACTCAGCAGGCATTAATGGTGTGATGTGGTAAGGGGGAAGGGGGGAAAAAGTTATTCATGCTGCTCCCTTGTCTCATATGCAAGTTCAGCAGTCACTTCAACCTATGTTAGCATCTAATGATGGACTATTTGAATGGTCTGCACCACCATGGAGCATCACAGCATGGGAAAAAAGGGAAGATGAGCACTGACACATCTGTGTTAGCAGGTCACTGTTCTTTAGAAGCCCTGGTTAGAGGAGGGCTTTTCCCACTCTTCAGGGAGTGTGTGGTGATTCTTTCCTTCTAACACTAAGCCCAAAAATGCTTTTTACCAGTAAACTCACCAGGTGCTGCTGAGGTCCTTTAGTCCCTGGCAGGTTTTCATGATGGACAAAATAAATGTGAGAGCATTTTGATGAGTGAACATAGCAAGCAGAAATCACAGGAGCATCAGAAACTGGTTAGTATCATCTGCTGTGAAATAGTGGGGCGTTCTTGACTTATTTGAATCAGAGAAATAATGAAATATTGAAATTATTAGATTGTGGTCATTGAAGGGTGGTTTGCCACTGATTTCAATGTGGTGAGGATTTAATACAGTAAATTCCTGATATTGTATTGTGTCCAATTAGCACTGTGTCTTTTACTAGAACTAAAATTTGTATCTGGCAGGAGACTGAAACAATATTTGATTGTGTCCCTAAACATTTTAGTCTGACTGTAATGGACATTCAGCCAGTGGGTTGAGTTAACAGATCATTTCTTCACAAGTGAACAGAAAATAGGAACACCGAAAATTTGTCTCTTGTCTAATAGTCACAACACAGAAAAAAACTGAAACCACTGGCTTACCAGGACATCTTGAATTATGCACTGTTGTGCTGTGTGTGCTAAAGAAATAGTCAAATCTTCCTTTCACTAGATTTCTCTGCTCCTTCAGAGCAGAGATACACAACTAATGTCAAAATTTGGTACTTCTGTTGAAGAAAGATGAAAAGGTGGGTAAAAAGGTCTAGAAGTTAAAATACCCAAATTAAACCTCCTCAGCACAACTTGAGGCCATTTCCTCCTTTTCTGTCACCTGTTACTTGGGAGAAGTGACTGACCCCACCTGACTATAGCCTCCTTTTAGGTAATTTTGGAGAACAATAAGATTTTAAGATCCCCTCTGAGGTTCCTTTTTCTCCAGGCTAAAGAACCCTTGGTCCCTCAGCCTCTCCTGATAAGCCTTGTGCTCCAGACCCTTCCCCAGCTACATTGCCCTTTCCTGGACATGCCAGCACCTCAATGTCTATTTTGTTGTGAAACTGAACACAGGATCCAAAATAATGGCAAGTGGCCCTTTCAACACTATCAGCAGCTGCCTCAGGACCCTTGGATCCCATCCAGCCCCATAGACTTTGTGTCTTAACTGGTGTAGCGAGTCACTATTTCCCTTTGGATTGGGAGGGCTTCATTCTGCTCCCCATCCGTGTCTTCCAGCTTAGGGGGCTGGCTACCCAAAGAACAACTGCCTTTACTAATAAAGACTGAGGCAAAGAGAGCATTAAGTCCCCTCAGCCTTTTCCTCATCCTTTGTCACCATGTTTACCCATGCATCTTATAAAGGGTTGTAATTCTTCTCCTTAGCACTCCTTTTGTTGCTGATGTATTTATGGAAACTTTTTTATTGTCTTCTATGGCAATAGCCAGATTAAGTTCTAGCTGGGCCCTGTTGCTTCTAATTTTCTCTCTATGTAACCTCAACACATCCATGTAGTCCTCCTTAGCTGCCTGCCCATTCTTCCAAAGGTCATAAACTTCTTTTTTACTGAGTTTCAGCCAAAGCTCTGTTCAGCCAGGCCGGTTTTCTTCCCTGCCAGCTCATCTTTCAGCACAAGGAGTTGGCCTGCTACTGCAGCTTTAAGATTTCCTTCTGGAAGCATGTCCAGCCTTCTTGGAGTCCTTTACCCTTCAAGACTGTCTCCCAAGAGGCTCTGTTAACCAGAGATTAATGTAATTTAGTTTAATCTGTTATTTGTCACCACACTGAGGGGGCAGGAATTTCTGGCAGCAAAGGCTTTGCCTGAATTGGTTTGCCTTTTATCATTGTTTGTGAAAGTGATACCATAAAATGATCACTTATCTGAAGTGCTAGATTAAGCAGGATTTGAAATTTGGTGGGTCTTTTTGACTTAGGCAAGGTTTTTTATTTAATCCAGTTATCTTTGGAAGCCAGCAGTTTTCTTACAGGCTAGTGCTATTTGTCTAAATGGGGTTGTTCTGCTGGCTGTCGGTGTGGGCATTAGTCCTGGAATCTTTTTTGTTTCATGCCATTACTTCTGCATGTCAAGATCTCTCTATTTTGGAAGATTTATAGCAGGTACACTTCTGGGGTAGGAAGGAACACAAGGTGCATTGGAAAAGAGGAACAGAGCACCCAAACTAGTAAAAGAACCATGTGAACAAAACCCTTTTCTAAACAGGAAATGGGAAATGCAGCCAGTTTCCAGCTTGGTCACTTTTCTGTATTGGGAATTCATTCCCATGAGTTCATCTCTGCAGTCTCTGAAAGACAAACTGGCCCAACCAGCATGGATTCATTCAACCTGCTGTTGCTGACAGTTTCTCCCTCAGTGGAAACGACAGGAGTTTTGCTGAAGCAGAGAGTCCTTTTTCTGTTATGGAAATGTCTCATGGCTCTCCTGAGCAGGTGTAGTCATTCCTTGGGGAGAAAAGACACAAATACTTGGACTGTGCCTTTCAAATTACTGCTGTCGTTTATACAGATTCTTGATTGTGCTGATTGCACACCTTCCTTTTAAAGTCATTTAAATGGGTTAATTAGAGATGCTAGTCCTTAACGTTTTTTATTTCTTGTTGAAATGTGTAAGACCAGTTTGCTTTAATTTTTAAAGAGTTGAATTTGCTCTGTCCTAGCTAGGTGTCAGAATTATATTAAACACTGCTCACTTTCCTCTTCCTTCTGGCTTCTTAGAACACTTCAGATGGTCACATTCGAAGGTGGGATAAATATGCTCGCAGTAAATAGTGAAAAGCTGAGATGTCAGAGTTCGTATTAGGCTGAAAGGAGGATGCAGATCAATGGGCAGGTTTCTGGCGTGGCTTGCAATTCCTGCCAGGACAGCGCACTGTTGGGCATTGCCCATTAGGGGTCAGTGAAGCTCCGCCAGTGGAGCAGTCTGCTCCCTGCCCTGCTGGATGCGCAATTCCTGCTCGCTGCTTCCTCCTGAGCAAACGCCTCTTCCGTCGGCGCTCCTGCTTTTTCCAAAGCAGCAGCTTAGAGTGATGCCTGGCTGCGGGCACTGAAAATACAGCCAAAGAAATGCACGAGTGTGTTGTTTTGGTACCAGGAAGGAAGTACTGAAGTATTAGAAAGACATTTTATTTTCTGGATGCAAAACTGTTGTTTTTTTAAGTATCTTTTCTGACAGTAAAGCTATTCTTAAGCTAACTTCCAGTTAGCTACCTGCATGATAGATACAATCTGTTCAGTTGTACTTCTTGATGATCCCCTTCAGTGACTTATTCAAAAATCAGTAACTATCCAGATTGGCCTTCTTAATTACCTAATAAATGAATCAAAATGTAAAAAACAAACACACACACACACACACACACAAAAAAAACCAAAAAAAAAACCCCAAAAAATCACAAAACACACAACCCCCCCCAAAAAACAAACAAAACCCCCCACAACACCCTCAGGGTGATTTATTACCTTGCTTTTGCTCAGGACTGGTAATAATTTTTTGTTATTCTTAGAGTTTCCTGTGGAATCTGTTCTCTGTACTGGATTAGATGATCTGGAGCGAAACTATTTTTCCTTCCAACCCTGGCCAAAGTATAGGTAAACCGTCTCTTGTCAAGGATGTTTTTCCTTAAAATTGTAAAGGTGAAGTTTTTATTTTAATGCTAGCTGCTTCAGAGTTCTGCTTCAATTAATTATTCCTCGAGGATACTGTAGTGTCACAGAGGATTACAGGGTCAATATTATTAAAACAAAATTTTATGTCAGCCTGGCCAGGTGCCAGCCCTTGCAAAAGAATCCAGCTTCCTGTAGATTCTAACAGATAGTTCTGAAATATTTGGTTTTATTTTAGTTTAAAGTTTTTATTTCCTGAAGATGATTTTGGCTCTTAGAAATCATCGTTGGTGTTGGCTATGGTTTTTGTTGTGATGAGGGAATTGAGATGCTTGTTTAGATTAGAGTTGTTACCCTTTCTTCTAACCCAGAGTTCCTTATCGTGTTCTCTACAGCTGCCTTGTGTTGTATTTAGGCATTATAAAATCTAACTGTGTGTTAGCACACACAATCCCACAGACACCTTCCCTAGCTGGCCTAACAGTTTGGGTCCCTAAAAGCTAGCCAGCACTGAAGAAAGAAGTCAGGTTTTTTTCCTCAGGGATAGTGATGCAGATTCACAGTAGCCATGTTAACACAGGCTTTATGGAATTGTCCAAGCTTGCCTGGAAAGAGGGAGGGCAGTAGTGGAAGACAATAGAGGGAAGGAAGCCAAAATGTGTTAACTGCCAAATTATAAAATTACTTTATGCTCCAGGCTTCTGACTAGTCCTTCAGGATACTGCAGCTGTCCCTAATGGAGTTTTAGTGGCATGTTGGGGGGCAAGGACAAAAATCCAAAGAGCTCCAACAACCACTGGAAGGAAGAGGAGCTCAGAACATCCATTTGGAGCCAGAGATGATCTCTGGATAGGGGCATTGCTTACTTTGCTCCAGTACAGTTTGGGTTTTTAAGAACAGAGAAATGGAAGGAGCTACTCAAGCCTCATTAACTTAATCCCCTGTGTTCTAGACAAACTTAAAATGGAGGCTTTTTCCCCATTGTACTCCTAAAATAGACAAAGATTTACAGAAAATAGAGTTTTTCCCCTGCTGGGCAGGAAGTCTTGATAGTAAACTTCTGCTGTCCCTGAGCTGATGAATCATAATAGCAAAATGGAATTTTATTTTTCTCAATTGGTCCAATTGCTTGCATTTTTTTAGACCCATGGGGATTATTGATATCCTCAATATACTGTGGTGGTAAGTGCTACATCATAAAAATAGACTATGAGAAAAAAGAGCTTTTTTAATTTTTAATTTATCATCCGCTAATTTGTTTCATCCCCCAGCATTCTCTTACAGGAAGAAACAGTTGAACAATTGTTTCCTTTCTACCATTTCTGTGGTAAAATAACTTCCCATAATTTTAAGATCTTATATCAAGTGTTTCCATCAGTCATATCCTTTGCAGTCTTGGCAAGTCCTGTTATCTTCAGTTGTTCCTGTTATTGAAGCCATTTCATACCTTTAAACATCCTTACAGCCCTCCTCTGTATGCATTTTCTTTCATCATCTCTTTTCAAGAGGGCCAGCACTGCGTTCAAAAATGTGGTTTCAGCATCAGTTTACACAATACCTTTTTATCATTTAATCAGCAATTTACCCAGAAGAGGACTTTTGTTCCATGGCATCTTAGTATCTCTAAGAGCCTTCAGTGAGAGATGTGTAGAATGGCTTCTATAAATCCAGGTAAATTAAATCAATCAGATCTTTTCATGCAGTCTATGATGGCTGGATATTACAGATATTCTTAGATCCCAAATATTATTTTTCTACATTACTTATATTCTTTGATTACAGTATCCATCAATGGTCACAAATGAATGTCACTCCAATGTCCCTTAGAGAATTCTCCTCAGTGGAATGTGTGTGGGAAGGAAGAAAAAAGGGCTGGTTTTTGTACAAGACATGCATAGTCACCACTCCAAAGAAAGCACAGACCTGTTACGCTGTTTCTGTCACCTTATGTGCAGATTAAAAGCAGTTCAAAAGCTTTGAAAAATCTCCACATTGATACATTTAAAAATTTAAGCTTGGTTACGTTTAACATCCAGCATCACTGGTGCTGGATACAAATCTGTATCAAAGTAACTCCCTTTTGCAGGTTTTTGTGAATTCTGTGCATCCAGACAAGGATTACTTAAACCAGCAACAAAATATATCTTAATTGAAATCAGTTTGTTGTTCTCGAAGTCTTGTTGTAAGCAAAAATGGGGATATTTTACTTATTTGAGAAGCCAAGAATTTAATGTTGATGTAACTGACATTTTACTAGACTTAAATAAAAAGCAATAAAGTTACTAAGATTTTACTCCAGTTACTAAATTTCACAGTCCCTATTATCCAATTAAATTAATACTTCTGACTGTATGAAAAATAATCATTTTAGATTGTTGCAGAGAAATGCACATGAGCCCATGCACACACACTGAGTGGGGGTGTGGTGTTGGTGACTGGGTTTCCTCCTCTTCCTTGCCAAGAGGAATGTGATGTTGGCATCTCCTTCCTCACTGTAGTTTCCACTTGAGGCTGTTTTCATGTTTGCTGATACTTTAAAGGACCCTGTTTTTTCCCACTGGTCTGTAAGTGCATCTCATCTGCATTTTGCATTTTACATTTGTTGGATAATGCTTTCTGCTCTCTTTTGCTCCTAAGACTACTTTTGCCCAGCTCCAAGTCGTGAGTACCTTTAATTTACCATTGATGAGTATTTGCATCCTTAGTGTGATTCCAAGCCCCCTCCTATCAATTGAGGCCTGTATTTGTCTAGACCACATGCAATATTCCCACTTTGAAGGCTTTGCTGTTATCCCTATATAAGTGCACTGGCTGCTCTATGTGTGAGTCCTAAACACATCTTTCTATGTAGAATAACCAGCTGCCACCATTGTCTCTATAAAAACTATTACATCATGTGATTAAAATAAGCAGAAGTACATAGAATGGGGAGTAACTAGAATGGGGATCACTAGGAAAAAAAAAGCTGTTACAGCTAAGCAAGCTAAGCCAAGTTACCAGTTAGGCTGAGACAAGTTCAACCAAAGAGGAGAACCAGGCAACTACTCTAATAAACATCAGATTAAAGAGGCATCACTTACAACAAAAGGATTAGCAAAATAACTTACTGTTTTCTATACATAGCTGTAGATCCTCTGTAGGTGCTATCTTGCAAGACACCACCGAATTAAAACAGGAGAAGGTTGTGTATGCTTGTTTTATGGGTGTTGTGTCAATCTTAACAAGTAATGTGATCCAAAATGAGCAGTTCTGCTGAAATGAGTTGGTGCTGAACCTTGCTAGAGAAAGGATTGCTCTGGGCTTGTTGTAGTCTGGCCTTGGGCAGTGGCTGCCAATAGCAGCTGGAATTTGCTACCTGTGCTCCTGAAGAACAGCTTCTGCTTTAGACTCCTTGAGTAGATATCCTCTTCATGTTCTCCAGCACAGTTTTGTGACATGAACCAAAGTGCAGCAAGAGGGAATGGCCCTGATCTGAATGAAAATACTAATGTAGGTATGCCTTGTATGGGTTCAGAACGATGGTGAGACAAGCTTTTAAGTGGCTTTTTTACTTACTGGAGCATTTCCCAGTAGTGAAGGAAGAAATTAAAAAATTAGGACTGGAAGCAGGAAGCTAAACAAAACCTGTGAAATGTGAGAGGGATATGAGGTTTCATGATAAATGCACTCAGGCAACCAGTGAGATACTTCTGCAAGGACCATGACAAGATATGAAATGTAGCTGCAAGAGACCAGGGTCATCTACATAGATCAAGCTGAAAAATGGAAAAGCTCTCTCTGCAAGCCTGGATAAACATACAGTCACGCTTCAGTGGGAGGAAAAAAAATGGAAAGCAACAATGCTGAAAGACAAGCACACTTCAAGTTGAATCTCATTCTGTTAGGCCAGTCCTTATTTGTAATGTCTTGATCTCTTTCATGACAGTTGGGGCAGGAGATAGTAGGCTATATAAAATGCTAGCCAGCATCTTGGATTACAAAAGGCAGGGAGAAAAGATCTGATTCTGTGGTGAAACCATCCGCTCAGAAAATGCTTTTCAATGCAAAAGTAATAACTGCATGCTATTAGCTGTAACCGTAAACCTAAGCTAATAGAATGTTGTGTTTATTCCCACTGAGTGGTTTCCTGTGAGTCTGGTCTTTTGCCTCTCCTCAATCCCTGCACATGCTACTTTGTGCATTTTCCTTTCTAATGCTCTGCTTTTCTACCTGCTGTCTGAATTGCCACATGCAATTTTGGTAAGCATGCAGGATTATCTATTTAGCAGTAGCTAGCACTGCCTGGCATTTGTATGCTACCCCTTTTCAATTCAATTACTGACTGTGCACAGGGCAGTAATTGCAGTTTCAGAAAGCTAAGGTTAATGAGTAAATTGAGTTTTATGTCTTCCTGGGTCATAAGATAAAAATTAGGGATAAAATGTATTTGTATAGGAGAGATTTAAATAGTGACAGTTGTGCCAAGCTCTGCTGGAAGCTCATAAGGAAAGTTTAGGTGTCTGCTGAAATAGAAAATATCATTGATAGTGAAACTCAAAGGAGGATGTAAGAGAAGTATTCTGAACAGTTCAGCTTCTCTTTTCCCTCTTAATGGACACAGCATGCAATTTGGCCAGTGATAAAAAGTGAACTTCGATTTTTCAGCAATAAAACAAACTTTTGCTATGTACTGCACAGCTCTAAGTAGGCATCATAAGTAAATATCAGTGTTTGAGAGACAAAAACAATCAAAAAGAGGGGTTTGTCTGATGAAGAGGTCTAAATTAAAATTAGACATCTGCCTCCAGATGCCTGCCCATCTCTGGATAGGTCAAAAATCAGTCCCTGCAGTACATCAGTCATCAGTTTGATCAACAGGCATCAGGGTTCTTTAATTGAGTCAGTCATCCAGTTCTAATCAGCTGGCATCTAGAAGCTGAATTCCTATTGAATTAATATGGAGCTATTTTTTATGTTTCAGTTTTTAAAAAACTTTATCAAGTCAGTGGTTTCAGAGAAAGTCTAACTTGTCCAAGCTCTGCCATGAGAAGAGGAGGATGTTATGCTGCAGTAATGGCTTTCTGAAAGCTGTGTGCCTTTTAAGGTCCACATCTCCCTCTTATAGCAAAACAAAAGAGTAACTACCATTAATAGAATTAATTACATTATAGAATGTGACTCTGGGTGGGTGTGTAGGACTGCCAAACCTCATATCTCAAATGCTGCTCACCAGGTAGTAACTCGGCTGGGAGTCAGATCTTGCTTGGGCCATT
This sequence comes from Brachypodius melanocephalos, assembly GCA_013398615.1. NCBI lineage: Eukaryota > Metazoa > Chordata > Aves > Passeriformes > Pycnonotidae > Brachypodius > Brachypodius melanocephalos. The sequence goes on along the minus strand of VZSR01001685.1, from coordinate 6,504,929 downwards.
CAGTGCCTTATGCTTTCCTTCTTTCCTTAGATCCCCTCACTCTCCTGTGAGGAGCTTCAGCAAAGATGGGCCTGTGTCCTTCCTCCCCTGGCACACTGCAACCATAGCACATCTGGACAGCCTTATCTTTTATCTCCTTTAAAAGCTCCTCATTAGAAAGTGTCTCAGCCGTGGCTGGCACCTTGACTTCTCTCCTCAGTGCATGATCCATCCTGTCCTCTTCTGTCTCATTTTACCCCATCCAAAGCTGTGTTAGTGAGGGTTCAGGAGCACAGTAACCACTTAGGGCTTCAACCACTCCATGTGCCTGGCCACTGCTGCTTTAGGGAAGAGAATTGCAGGAGTGTTTGTGGAGAAAACAAAGAGAAAATTGAAAATGGATGGGAGTATGTCAGAAGTAGATGGGATTTACATGGGAGAGTGAAAGTGGAAAAGAAAGAAGACATGAGATTTAGTCAAGCAAATATTAGTGAGGAAATTGTCCTCCTTAGTATTAAACCTGTATCGTCAGGCTGTCAGATTTAGTGGGGGAAGTGCCTGCCTTGTCAGTGCTGGCTGAGCTCCTGGTGTGCCCAGATGAGCCATCAGGGCAGCCTCTTGCCAGTCAGAAGGGAGCTGGCTGAGCACTGTGCAAGCAGCACACCAGCATCCCTCTGGCAGCCCCAGCCAGCAGGGCTCAGACCCTTGGATCAGGATCCAAAGAGCTGGCACATGAAAGCCTCATGCACACATGGACCTAGAGGGTAGGACTGCCAGGAGCCTCCAGAGCACTACTGCAGTGGGAGCAGAAGAGTTAGAAGGAATGGAAAGAAGGAAGGAAGAAGCAGACAGACTGAAATGGAAAAGAGAAACTGAAACAAATGTTGATAATGTTAAAAAGCATAGTCTAGATCTTGCCAACAAAATCATTAGTGTATGAGTGGAATCATCTTTCAACTAGAAATGGTCTGTATGTACTCTTTCTGAAATATACAACGTGTCAGGCTACTTTTATGCTGGACAGAAAACTTCAGCCCTCAGCTTTTGTTGAAACTATGCCAACTACAGCAGCAAACCCTCTTTTTCTAGCATTGCAATATTTGACATGACATTCCAAGTGATGTGCAAGACAGTAGTACCAAAAGGGAGATACATTAATGTAGGTAAGTATTTTCTGCAGTTTCTGTCCTGGTTTCAGCTGGGACAAAGTTAATTTTCTTCCTACTAACTGGTACAGTGCTCTGTTTTAGATTTAGTATTAGAGTAATGATGAAAACATGCTGATGTTTCCAATTGTTGCTGAGCAATTTACAGCACTCTTCAGCTTCTTGTGCCCTGACAGTGAGAAGGCTGGAGAGGCACAAGCTGGGAGAGGACAAAGCTTGGACAGCTGACCCCAGCTGACCCAAGGGATATCCCCTACCATATGGCATCATGCTCTATGAACTGGGGGCCCACTGCTCAGGAACTGACTGGTACCACTTGGTGGTGAGCTATCACATTGTGCAACACTTGATTTGTGTATTCAAATTCTTTTGTCATTATTGTTATTTTCTTCCTTTTCTGTCCCATTAAACTGTCTTTATCACAAGACATGAGTCTGCGTCTTCCTATCCCCCCCCTACCCCACTGGGAGGGGGGCAGTGACTGAGGGGCTGTGTGGTGCTTAGTTGCCAGCTGGGGGTAAACCACAACAATTGGATGAACCTACTTAATGCCCTTTGCATTATACCCTGTTCTTCCTCCCCTGTGGATACACAAGCACCTAAGCATATGTCAGGTAGTCTGAAAATGTTCCTGGCACTGAGAAGGGCAATGTCCTTGACCCCCTCGCCTCTGGCAGAGCTGTAACTTAGGAATCCCTCAAATTCTGAATTGGAATCATGAGAGCATTTTCTCCCATTTGTTTATATTTTATGGTAATGCAACATAGCTACATAGCTAAGGTATATCCTGGTATTTCTTTGCCTCCCTACCCTTTTTTTCTCTTTTTTTTAATTCCTAATTTCCATATAGTATTGCCTGTATTCCACAGTTCTGGTCAGATGAGAGTGATCTCTTATAATGACTAGTAGCTCTTTTCTAGGGATTTCCAGAACCATATTTCCTAATATTTCCATAACCAAGATGGATGTTTCTAAGGGAATAACTACGAGTGCTCGCAGCTGTGTTCAAAACATAGTACAGCCAATGTCTGTTGTGAATGCCTATTACACAACCAAAATTCAGTTCCAGGCAGTGATGGGGTTGCATTTTAGGAGATCATTTTAGTTCCTAGGCCTCTTAATGCTAATAAAAATTCTTGCTGTTGCAGGATTAGTCAATGGCGAAACCCATCTGGAAGATGATTTTTTCTCCCACTGAAACTGTGGGTGGAGGTCTGGGTTTGCATCTTTACTCTCTCAGCTATTCTTTATTCCTGGCCAAAGAAGAATTGGTTGGGATTGTGATCCTAAGCCTGTTTAAATAACCATTTAATAAGTGTTCTGGTTTTCTCATTATAGGAACAAATTTCAGATCTCATATTTGGGTGTCTCCATAGTTCTTTCCTAGGCTCTACATTATTATATTAGCTTGTGGCTCCAGTCCTGAAAAGAGTGTAATTTCATCCTCACATTTCAAAAGGTTAATCTCCTCTCATTAACAATAAAGGGTCACATCACGTGGCTGAAAAAAAAAAATAGTAACATACATCTGAATTTCCTACCCATGTGAGCAGTGGAAAAATGAACAGGAGTGGGAAGGAGTCATCACATCATGTACTAACTCATCTAAATCTGGAAGCTTAAATTAGGTTCCTCCACCAAGTGGAATCAGGACGAGTCATCTCTGTCACTGTTAGGAAAGCCAAGAGAGATTAGACTCCTGATTTATTTATCAAAATATTTACTTGTATTTTATTATGTGTTAAATACCTTATAAAGCTGCTGTGATTATCTTGCCTTCTTCCCAGCCTCTCAGTCTCTTAAGCTGCTAACTTACTGATGCTGCTGAACTTTCAGAAGTACACCAGAACCATTTCTCCTGAGCTCTAGAGCAACAGGAAACAACAAAGAAACTTGAAGAAAGCCAAGACAAAAAAGTGTTCAGAAAAAATTCCAGAGGTGAAGAGGAGGAGCTGCAAATGTATATCACAACCACAACAGTAGCAGCTGCTGTCACCTCACATGGACTATGAGAACTTAATGAGCAAAATTGTCCATGCACTTAATAAATACTTGGGCTGAAGGACTGAGGAAGGTCATGTTCTAAAGACCTTCTGCAGACAATTGATCATGATGGGGCTAAAGGTATGTCTAGGAGGCAAAAGTGTGACTCCAGCAGAGCCATAGAGGCAGGAGCTGTCATGGGAAGGGCCTCCAAGCTCTTGGTCCTCACAAGTGGATGCCCAGCATCCCCTGTGGGGCTGTAAGGGCTCCACTGCTGCGACAGCTTTCCTGCCATTGGCTTCAGCAGCCTAAATGTTGCAGGAACCTTTAATCTGAGTCTAGCTAGATGAAAGCAGCTACATGTGTAACTAGCAATGCTGTAATGGCAGCTTTGATTACAGCGTAGGTATCTTCAAAAATAGATGATCTTGGGAATCAAGGTCAGAATGTGATTATGAGAATTACAGGCTTTCCTAAAAGTGCTGAGGAAAACAAAAACGCAAACTGAAAATCTTATTGATTCTTCCATTTTAACCCTGATAACCAGCTACATCAAACTGATCTGCCAGGAGCCATCACAAACAAATCCACAATAAAAGAAACGTGGTGGATCGGCAGCAGACATCAGAAACCTTCCCAGAGGAGAGGTAAGGAATGTGGAGCTGCCCTTGTCGCTTCTCCTTTGGTAAATGACTACTCAAAAACCCTAATTAAGCTTCTGTCTTTAAAATGTGATTTCCACTTGGTCCCTGAGGTTTAAAAATAGTGAAAAGATTTCAGCAATTGATGGCACTCTCAGTTGTACTAAATTAGAGCATAGAGGAGTCAGGAGTTTCTATTGGTGGTGTCACGTAGTAATGGTATCTCCTTTTCTTCTTGCCCTTGCACCAGGTTTCTGTTCCTCACCACCGCGCTCTCGAGCAGCAGCCACATACCAGAGAGGCAAATCACACACCAGTGGTTCTTGGTGGTCAGAGTAAGTTTTTTATCGCTTTTGAATCCGTCTAGGCCTTAAATCCCTTCATTCAAGCTTGCCCACGGGCCTGTGCCTCCAATCTCTTTTCACATACGCAGGCTTGTGAAAAGAGAAAACAATTTTGCCTTTATGAGTGCTTTTGGCAACAGCTTAACTTTCCTGACCACTATGGAAATTCTCTAGATTTGCACTGCTATGAACTAAACTGGGCTCAGGGGATCCATGTGTGTGGGTTATAGACTCCTTAATTGCCTGTGGGCAGCATTGTCCTCTGACTCAGAAATATCTTTGCCTTGGGAAAAAAAAAATACACTCCCAAAAAATTATTGTTGTTCTCCATTCACAGACGTGATCTTTTTAACATTGCCCTGCATTTGTCTTCACAAAATTTATTGGATAAATGGCAAAAAGGCTATTAGTTGTTTCCACTGAAATATGTGAGTGATAAACACATCTGTTATACTCCTATACAGTAATTGGTCATGTTTTTGATTGAACAGTCCCTGATTCAAAAGCATCTCACCTGCTCCTAATATGAAGGCAATAAAAATGTAGCTATGTGCTGTGTTTCTGGCATGGTTTCAGCTCTTCCACATTACTTAAATCATGACCGTATATTCCAGTTAGCTTAGGCTTCAGGCTTTAAAAGCTCAATGTGAGTAATGAAGGGAAAGCAATCTGATTAGCTGGTGGAGCTGACTAAAAGGCACCTTCATTACAAAGGAGCTTAAAAAAGGAATAAATCTACGTGAAATGGATTAAAGGTATAATAGTAATTATAGTATCAAACAGCATAACAAAGAAAAATATCTGCATTCAACTGATATTAATATTTAATAGATGGCACAGGCATGTCCATGGCTTTATATTCTCCTGTTTTAATGATCTTTACCACAGCTTGAGGTCCTTTGTCTTGTCCCTTTCTACTGACATCAGCTGGGAGAGACAAAGATTAAAACAAGGGTGATTTCCCCATGGTCATTGCTTGGCACTGTTTCTGCTTTGCTCAGCCATGAACTGAAGTTTAAAGGATGAAGTGCTGTCACTCAGGCTGATTCTCCCCTCCACCCCATCTTTCCAGGGTTAACCACTCAGCCAGTCACCACGGAAACGCATGGCTCCTTTGCCACCCCACAGCCTCATATTGGGAACAGCACCATAATCTCATTAGGAGGTTGCATTTGCCATTGAAGCTTGAATTCCCATAACGGGAGGGGAGTGGACTAATGCAATTAGGCAAATTAGCGTTTTGAGCCACTGCATGGTGATATCTGTCCAACACCATGAGCAAAGACTAGGTAGTTTTCTTCCTCTCCTAAAAAAAAAAAAAAAAAAAAGTCAACAAAACCAATTCTCCAGTCCTCTCCCCACATGATGTTCAGGGAAATACTGTAGTCCTCTCTCAGCTGTAAAGGTCTTTACAAATGTGAAGAAAATTGTTCCCTTGACCAAAAACCTGAATTGTTTGCTTTTCTTTTTCCCAGTGGCTCTGATTATTTTTATCAGTGTAATGTTAAGGCTTCTAAAGGTAAATTAAATAAAACCAGAACATTTTGGTTTGCTCTTCTCTTACGGTATGTGACAGTGGTTACCAGATCAGAACAAAACTCCTGTTGATTTCAAATCTATTTTGATGTGAAGTGTTTCTTAAATGCTATGAATAACTCTTTTAAAATACACCAGATTTTCAAGAGACAATTCTGGCATATCCAGTAATTCTCTAGAAATGCAGATTATTAAATGCCTAAAGCAGCGCTTTTCTGCTTTTTGTTGTGGGGTTTTGAGACTAATCCAGTTCCCTCCTCCCGCTCCCTCACCCTGCCAAGTAAACAAAGTCGCAAAAGCAGACTGTAGCAAGAATCAGGAACCATAAATCTTTGAATAATATCCTGGCACGTGAGTTTCAAAAGCAACATGAGTTTCTCTGAGAACCCAGAGGAGAGTGCAAGGGAGAGAAGTGAGCAGTGGTACCCTCCTGAGGATAATGCTGCCATGTCCCTCATTTCTTCCTGCAGAGGTAGAAGTTGGGATGGCACGGGTAGGATATCTTATGCATATCAATTACCAAGGAGGTTATGCCGCTGGCTGCTCGCCCTCTTCATCTCTGAATGAGAAAGGCAGGAATAACAAGGGTGTTTTAGTAGATGTTATTGTGCTACCACTCATCTCCTCACAAACAAATCCCAGTCTGCCACCAGGCACTGCAGTCAGAAGGAGTGGAAGCATGGGTTGTTACTAAATAAGGGCATTGGCTATACACTCAACTTCACATAATACATGATTCCTACACCCTAAGCTGCTTACAAAATAGATGTGCATTATGTAGGCAGTATACATAGTCCCAAAGGATAGTGTAATCTTAGCATTTTTTTCCCTGAAAAATGCGAGGGACTTCAAGACTGAGTCAGTGCTGAGAATATCTGTCACAAGCTTGAAAATAGAAGGTAGTGTAGATAATGCTGCGGTTATTTGAAAAGCGTCACGAAGCTGAGTATTTCAGTGGCCACCAACTCCCAAAATGTCAGAGCTGAGCTGGTACTGAAGAGAAACTGATATGTGCTGAAACAGAAAATACAGGACTGAGGCTCACAAAAAAAAAGAGCTCTGCGCTCTGATGGCAATAGCCATACAGTGTGGATTAAAGTATTTTGATATTTATGGTATCAGATCAGATAAGGACAAATTTAAAAAAAAAAAGAATTCATGTTTTTAAGATACTGTTTTTCCTCCTGGTACCATTACAAAACAGAATCAGGGGTTGAATTACTTTCCTATGTGAGTTCTTATGTAACACTGTAAAGTAGTCCTGTTTTGCCTATTTGGTTTTTCCCTTTTATCATGTTTGGATTTAAATGTAGCCCTAATCCTGAATATCCTGCTTTGAAAAGCTTAGATCTGTAATGTATTGTATGGTATTCTTTAAAAGGCTTTGCTCTTTACTGTGTGGTAGCCTTGAGTTAACAATATAGATTTCAGTTTTTAACCTTATATTTGATAGTTTTTCTTGGGTTGTATTCTTCATTTAATACAACGTAAAATTTCAAATATGCATATTAATTGGTACATATTCTTGAAAGTTCTTCAGGGGTAAACACTATAAATGTGTCATTTGGGGGGAAAAAAAAAAAAAAAAAAGAGAGGGATTGAAGCCATATTTTGTATCTATCATGAGAGGCTGTGACTGCTGTTCCTGCATGAATGGGTGTTGCTTGCTCTTGAGGAGATGAGGCAAGGAAACACTGCCAAGTACCCACAAGTAGGTTTTCCTGGTCACCTTCTTTAATCCCATAGTGAGGTTATAAGTTCACTGAGCAGCTGTTATCTTTTTCCCCTCTCCTTCCCTGTTCTCTTTTGGATGGCATGTTTCCTGGCACTGTGATTTTCAATCACACAAAGATTTCAACAGGTACTTTACGCAGCTCACCTCTACTACAGATCAGGCATGAAAAATACACCAAAAATGCAGCTCTGCAGCTGCATCTCTGCCTTGACCTACTGCCAGGTTTAAACACAGTGGTTTCAAACTCGGCAGGCCTCCAGCATCTTTCTTACCCTGATTATATTTTATGGTTGGAAAAAAGCATGAAGCACGGGTAGCACCATGAAGATGGGAGAATAAGACCTTAAAAATAACGCTGCAGGCAACAAGGACTTGAAGAGAGGAGTAATGTGGCCCAAAGGAAAAAGGGGATTTTAATACTCTGAATGAGCAGGAGTTAGAAGAGAAGAGAATGTAGGAGATGGAGATAAACAAAGGCAGCGACATGCTTCAGGGAAAGCATAGTAAAGGAAGAGAATCTAAATGCCAAAAGTCAACCTCCCTTTTTATCTTCTTTTTGTGTTTCATAGAGTCACATCAGCACAATAGGTGTTCATCTAGACCACAGGATCCATTCATAACTTTTTCATCTCCCTGGGACTCTGCTAAAATAGTACATGGCTTTGCCTCCTGACACAGTGAACTCTTGTCTTGAATGGAGAAAGGATGGTGTACAGAGCCCAAAATTAAAGCAACTAAAGGGAGCTTTAAAGTTACAAAATGGGATAAAAATAATCATCAGCAATTGCTGATGTAATAGATACTACCAGTTCTTCTTGGCCTTCAGGGAAGAACAGGGGTTTTATAAAAACAGATAAACGTCTCTGGAATGTGGAGAAAACAGATTTATAGTACAAAAATCCAAAAGAAATAAGAAGGCAACCTTTTGTGAGGCATACAGAGGCACTGCCACATCCAAATGTATTGCTGTTGACAGCAAAAAGGATGAGTCAGGTGTGTATTCTTCGGTCAGGTGATGGCTGTCATACCATAATGTTTTATATTATTGTTCACTGTTTATTGCTAAAGGGAATTGTCCCAGTTTTAATATCAGCACTTTGCCTGAATAAATCCCACATGCCTGCTTTTTGGGAAAAGTTATGTTGATTCATGTAGAGCAGGTGACTAAGAGAAAAGCAGAATAGCAAGGAAAAAAGATAAAAATAATGAATCTTTAGTGTTCCTTTGCAGGAAAAGCTCTACTTGTGATGCAAATGATACAAAATTAATGTATTCATGAATTAAAAATGAGAGGTGGCACAAACATGAACTCATTGTTGTTGAAATGGAATTGCACTGCCGTGTTCCTCACGAATGGCCACGTTATGCTGAAACTCCTTGGAGCAAAGTTGCTCACCCTTGCAGGGGTGGGAGACTTCTGCACCACTGAACACAGGAAGCAGAGAGACATCCTCATGCAGGAAAGGTCTGTGATGTGTGGGGTGGGGTTGTTAGAGGGAGGCACAGCCAGCAGGTGTTGTACACAACCACGGTGTCTCATGGAGCCTCCACCAGTCCATTCCTCCTCCCTACCCTCCGTATTCTTCATCCAGTTGGAAAGAGTGTGTGACAAGTGGAAGAGAGGGAGGTACAAGTCATTGTCAGGCTGCACTGGGATAGTTTTCTGAATATACTGTAACAGGAAGTATGTCCTAGACCTAGGGGTATTTTATTAATTGTTAGAAGGTAATTTTATCTGTAATCTTGCTTTTCTTTGTCTCCTCATCCATATTTTGTCTCCTTCCCCCACCAAATTTTCCACTTTGCTGTGTGATGGTAGATTTACAGAATTCTGAATGTGCAATGGAACTTACAATCTGATGCTAGTTATCTGTAAGTTGTGCCAAAACAGGCTCAGCACGGATCTTCATAAAATTATGAAAGGTTAATCCAGTTCCCATCTCTAAGTTGTTCTCAGCACACACAGCTACGATGCCCACTGGGTGGGGCTTCAGATAATATTGACCAACAGTCTTCTTACTTTTAATGCACAGAGTAAATCCTTTTCAAAGCAAACTAAAGTTATGTTTTTAACCACTGAAATATTTCTTCACTGTCCTAATAAATAGAAAACATTAAATATGTACCTGTGATAACTAGCTGATCATTTTTGGTCTACAAACTCTCTGAGCTTCTCTGTTGACCTTCTGTCATTTTCCTTCAAAATATTTTTTATTCTGTATTTCCTCCTATTGTTATTCTAAACTTCATATTTGTTAGCTTAGTTTTTCTTACTGCTGGTAAGCTGTGATGCAGAGTATGCGTTTTTTGCTTATATTTTAGAAATCCTGTAGATTTCCCTCTCACACAAATCTGGTGAAGAAAGGCTTGTCCGTGTCCTGTGTCCTACTATCAGATTTTCTACTCTAGTGTACATTTCTTTTTCATGCCACTCAATTCAGCTAATTCTAAACTTTCAGAAACCTCTCTTTATCACAGTCACATAAATGTCTTCAGCATTTTTCAAACACATTCAAAAGTTATATATGCTGAATGCATTTTAGAAAGAATTATTTGCTCATCTCTAGTTCCCGGTCTTGCATGGGTCTAAATTTAGTTTACCATAAGATTGTCTATTATGTAATTTCATTAAGCTTTTCCTAGAGTCTATCACAGTCTTTAGCCACCAGAATAATATTTTGCTAACAAAATTTGGTGAATGAAGATGTTCCCTTTGTTTTCTAAACTGGTAATAAACAGGTTTAAAATGCCAATTGTATTGTGATTTTCCTTGACAAGTTCAATGATTAATAGCTTTCCATTTTTTCCAGTTACCCCTACATACTTTTCACATTGCAGCAAATTGTTAACTCATTACAAGATGTCAAGAACCTCCAAAGTCAAATTTTATCAAAACTCTTGAGAAAATTTTGAACTAAATAGTTTATTGTGCACTTCATAAGCTCTTGATGTTTAGGGGACTGCTAGATTTTCTATGGAAGTCTCAATGGCTTAATTTTATCATTTTTAATTAATGTCTGTGTTGCATCCAATGCTGAATCATCTTCTGCACTCACACAGAGAGGCAGCTGGTTTGTGATTTCACTTCTGTGCTGACATCCCCTTTTGCAAGGCGTATCTTCCTACTCCTTCTTTCCCTCTGGTCTTAATCTAGTCTTACCCAAGCAGTCACAAGCTGTGCTGCCATAGTCAGTGGATTTGGCTTTCTCCAGGGAAACCAGCAGCAGAGGCAGCACGTGCAGGGCTCCAGCCCTCACTCCTGGACCATTCCCATGGCCCAGCTGTCCAGAGATGAGCAAACCAGGCAGCCCCTCCCTGGGGATGGATTACACCCTTGGCACTGAGAGCCAAGCCCACAGCAGCACAGATGGGAGAAAGGGTGGAAAACCAAACCCAGGTCCCATCTCCTCTCAGCACAGGGCTGAAGGGCTGGGGTCAGATGTGAGCAGCACTCCTGGGACGCTCACTGCTGTGGCATTCCTCCAACAAGTGCCTGTTTTTAACAAGGGTTAGGATAAAATTAATTTAGGAAGTTACAGCATCAGTGTAAGGACATCAGTGTGAACTTGTAATCAAGACCAAGACACATAGCAAATAAACTGAGGTTTTGGGTTATCTTTTCTTTTATGTAAGAAGATCTTCATATGACTATTTGACTAATTATTGAGCAGGTGAGGTATTTAAATAAATTTAATATTACAAGGCTGGTCAGTGCTAACACCATGCTGTCACCTCACAATTTTAAATAAAGATTAGCAGAGCTGAAATTCCATTGCCAGGCAAGAAGTTGACAAAGAGATATTTCTTCCCTCAGAAACTGGAGTACAGACTCTAAGCTTTTTTATGAAATAACTTTTTTGTGAGATTTGAGATAACTTTTCTTCTTCCTTGTTTTTCCTGCCCTGTCAAATCACTTCAACACAATTCAGGGCTTGACTCTAGAACATTGAATTGCAGTAAATCAATTAGTTATCAGATTTTCTCTTATTCTTTATAGAACACCAGCATTTCTGAAACTAAATTATATAAAGAACTGCTTTCATCTTGCCTAAAAAAGGAAAACCCCTAAAGTGTTTTAAAGATACAACATGACAAAGTTTTGAGCCTTTTTTGAAATTCTAATAATTCAGTGCTAAGGACACCTCTTGGATGTGCTACAAGTGTCTGATGATCTGAAATATTTTTCAGTGGATATTAACTCTCTGATTTTGTGAACATATTTATTGTTGAACCTTCTGTTACATGTGAAAGGAAACACCGTTCTCCATTCTGCTACTGATAAGAAACAAACCTACAAACCACAAGACAAGAAAGTAAGCAAAGCTGCTTCTTTGACTTCTGAATAGGAGGTGCTAGCATATTTATTTGAATTCAAAAATTACAGTCAATGACTTATATACTGAAAGAACCTAGAACCCCAAACATACCCCCAGTACCATTCTTGGTGAGTTATGTTGTGCTGAGATCATAGGTATTTTATTCTTCCTTGTTTCTCACAGTCAATGGTCCGTCTTCCAAACATTCCTCCAGTGAGTAGAAATCAGTCTTACTTTCTTATACTTCTCTTTGTGTCAGGATAATGCATTCCTGCTCACTGGCTCTGCTTCTTCCAAGCCTTTAATTTTGGTCCTTAAACACTGTTTGCATGTTCTTTAAAAATCACTGATTCCTCAACTCATTGTAGAGCCTTCTCAGCTGAGTCTAAACTGCAGGAGTTAACTGTGTGCTTGCCTCAAAGGTGCTGCAGAACTGAGAGCTCGTGTGTCATGTGGGAAAACAATGACATGCCCCAAATTTGGATGGGAGCGTTGGAGAGGAAATTCCATGTGGAAACACAGGAATTGTGAAGCAGACTTTGGCAATCAGCTTTTCTGAACCCTAACAGAACAGCAGATGCACTGAGGACAAAGGAACTCCTAAACCATCACAGTCAGAGTATTTGTAAGAAGCAATTGTTTGGGATTTTCAGAGGCAGGAAAAAAAAACTAAGGAGCAGCTGTCTCAAAAAACAATCTTAAATGGAAAATGGCTACAGCTTTGAAGGGAACTGGCACTAAAGCCAGAGGTCCTAAAGGTTTGGGATAAAATGGAGGTAGATTTATAGAAATTACTGAAAAGGGGTAAACCAAAAAAATACAGTGTGTCTGCCCATGCATCTTAGGAGGAATTGAAGTGCAAATAAATGAAAATCTGGGGATTAGTTTCTTCTGGGAACAGCCTCCTTAGTCATGGTCAGAAAAAAAATTGTTGAAGAGGTGCTAAGGGTAGGAGGAAATAACACAGTGGGAATGAGGCACTGTGGAAAAATACTGACTCTAAAGGCTAAATTTGGCACAGATATATCTAGGAAGTTAATCCTACTGAATGTTTGCTATATTGGGATATTGGTTATTTATCAGAGATATGAGTGTGTGCAGAATTATATTTTTGTAGCTTTCTTCAGCCAACTGTACCATTAGAAATGGATAATTTGTAATATTCTAAGACTGATGTTTTTCTGAGTGTAAGGTGACACTTTCCTTGCAGGATACCCAAACTAATCACACTGCCAAACAACAGGCATCTTATTAGTCTGGCTTCTTCACTTTTAAAATGTCTCATAGTTCTGTGAAATATTTCTGGTGTTGAGATTCTATCAAACTGTATCTTACAAACAGTATATCCAGTAATGCGTATCAATTTCAATAACCAGAAACTGTGAAAAGCATCCATCTTCAGTAAGTAACAAGTATATGACCCGTCTTTCTTTTTCCTCATTGAACACCTGCTAAATTAATGCTACCTTGCTGTGCCAGCTCCACACTGTCTATGGAGGAAGACCCCAAATGAGCTGTTCCTCTTCTGGTGCCCATGATCACAGACAACCTTTGATTCTCAGTGATCCTTGATTTATTTGGTCTCTCCCTGTTGCGTCTCATCAAAAGTGATCCTTTGGAGGTTAGGAAGCTGGAAAATGAGTGGCACACGGTGATGTGCTACAAACGATAGCAGATCCCAAGTACTTGTGCCTACAATGGGAAGCTGATGATAAATTTTTAAGTGTGCATGTGGGTGTTTATTGACATCACGGGTGGTTTGTGAGGAGAAAAAGTACAAATTTATTAATATTGAAAACCACACTCTTTGTTTAGTTCTAAAAGAGGCAGTAACTCTAACAACAGGGTATATGCTGCTTGGTAAAATAGCATGACATATAATTTTGGAAGTTATTTTCCCACTGGAAATGACAGTTGGCTGTGCTCTGCAGAGATGGGACCATGAGGAACAGGCCAAGGCAGGCCCCAGCATGAACATTTGGGGCTCTCAAGCAGGCACCAGACTGGAAAAACTCTGCCTTTGTGGTGCTGAACATAAAGGACTTTACATTCTGGCTCTTTGACATTTCCTTGGATATTGAAAGAGGAACAGTGCACACTTGGGAACACCCACCTGTAACAGGGCTGTAGATTTCAGGCTGGGTAGCAGTGACTAACCCAGAGCTGGAGGAACTGAGAGAGAAGGTAGCTCCGTGTTTGAGAAGAGTAAGGATGGCTTCACCTGTGGGAACCACCTGCTTCTTGCAGAGGGAGGCACAAACTCCTCTCTAGCAAGGGTGCAAGAGCCGTGTTTGCTTCCCAACGTGAGCCTGACCCAGGAGGTTTCTCACACACACACAAAGGCTCAGCAGCAGCAAGAATTACTGATGGAGTCAGTGAGCCCCATCAGCCCCTTGGTATTTAAGGGTTGGGTCTTTAAACCCTGCAGTCTGAGGAAGCTTCAAAGTCAGACTTCTCCCTTGCTGCCCTGACACATGGCCACCTCTGCAAGAGGTGAGGTGCTGCTGTTCTCTCATCAAAGCTGATTGCCTATGTGTTTTGTGTGGACCCCAAAAATCCCTTTAGAAAGCATTGCTGATAACTGCACAATGCCCAGGGGCTCCATTGCTGGCTCCGAATGAGCAGGCATGGACAAGGAAAAAGCTCTGGTCATCCATGGAGTTTTATGGCCAAAACTAAGGTTCCCAATGGAGTCAGGAGACTGTGGGGTTGGCTGAATGGGTTTTGGGGGATCACAGTTTTGAATAAATCTGCCGAACATCTCCTCATGCTCTTCTTCTACTGCTGAAGTCCCTTCCAGGAGTTAGTCATGCAATTATTTCCATTCCCTGATTGAGTTATGGCAATTAGTAATATCATTACTGTAGGACAGAAGCTCCAGTGAAGAACTGAGACCTTTAATAATCAGGTTTTGTACAAATAAAGAGCAAGAAGTGACAATTGAGATATAACTCCTGGGACCAGGAACAAAGCTTTAAAAAAAGGTCTTTGGGGCTTTGAATCCCTCAGGGAGAGAGCAGTTGAGGGAGAGCTTGCAAACACAAAAACAAAACCAAAAAGGATTTGTCGATTTGTGAACTTGAAAATGTCACACATTTTTCTGTTGAAGCTATGCCTCATTGCTGTTGTTAACGTGTCACTGTAACACCTGCTGGCCCTGATTAGGATTCCTCTGGGATGGTGTAATTACAGAGCACAATGTGGCCACAAAGAAATTACAGCTCATGATCTGCAACATATAAAGGGGGAATAATGATAGACTCAACCGGATTTATGCTGGGTTATCCATACATATGGCCTGTATGGATGCATTTGTGTCTTCATTTACTATTTTGATTTAGCTCTGTAAACATCAGTGCTCCCTCATAACTCTAAGCCTGGCCATTATAAGTTGGCTGTTCTTACAGTGTCATTGAAGAAGATCTCAAATAGGGATTTGAAATAGGAGAAAATAACAGCTTAGACTGGGGCTACTGTAAGCTGGGCTAGCTGAGGGGCAAATTTACATTTAGATTGAGCCTCTTCATATCTTCTCTAAGTAATTGTAAACTCTCTTGTGCCTCAGCCCAAGAAAAGAATTTAGGCAGTCCTGCACTGCCAAAAACTGTCTTATGCTTTGTAAAATGTGTGATAGCTAATCTAAGTAGTCAGGCTTAGCATCTACTTTTCATAATTATTTGTGCAAATACAGCTCAGTTATCAAATGTCAGCATTAATCAGACAAAGGATATCAGCATTGCCAAAATAAACATGTTGTAAAAGTGTTGTGTCTGATTATTTGTATTATTCAACCAACACCCAGATGTCCTATTATGTTAAGAGCTACACAAGCATATAAGAAACCATTCCACCAGGAGGGAGTGCATGACTAATTTGTGATAAGAGAAAACAATTGGACATTACAAGCAAATAAAAAGAGAGAGGAGAATTAGGGGTGTCATGGTAGTCTGTGGCTGCATGTTCCTATAAGAACCAATAATGAGTTTTAAGTAAAGGAAAAAACCAGTTTTGATATAAATAAATAAGTAATATGATACCAGTAATTCTTACCAGGCATTTGCCCAGCCCAGTGGAGATTTCTGTGGTATGTACTTAGCTTTCATGTTAGGGTCTTATCCTCATCCAGGCTGTGCCTCTTTACACCATTCTTGTAGGGGTCTCCAATAGGCATTGCATGACAGCAGAGGACAGAGGAACACAGCCAAAATCTTACAGCTGGCCTCATACCACACAAATCTGCCATCTGCACCCAGCCAGGCACATGCCCAGGGAGGGCTACAGAGGCTGCATTTCTTTGTTATTAAATGCCTTATACTGCCAGCACAGCATAAAGGGATCCTGATGTGACTGATCATTTGTCTCCCTCATTCGTGTTCTGCTGCAGCATGCTTTCAGTGCCACAGCCTGACTTTGTTTGAGCATTAATGTGAATAAAACACTTTATTAAGGTGCCTGGTTGAACTGGTGCTGCCTGGGACAGCAAACATTACTGTATGTTTCAAGGAGAAGAAGGTGCACAGAACACAAAGATACGCAGAATTTACAGAGGTATCTACCCTCCGGTCTCCTTTCCCATCTGAGGTCACCCTGCCTTGTCATGGGCTTTTCATTATTCTGACTCTCTATTTGTCAAGGGCACCTCCTCAGAAGCCAGGATGAGTTTTAGTCCTCTTTGCCTGCAGGAGCTTGTGGTCAGTGATGCACAGCGATACAAAAGACATCTTAAATGTAAAACATTTAGCAGTTGAAACAAAGTATTTAGTGGGGGAGAAAAAGATAAGATAGAAAAATATATTAATCCATGTATTTGCAAGGTAAAATTTACGAGGTAACCGCAGGAAACTGGGCTCTGTCAGGCACTTAAGTGTCTCAGATTAATTCTCCCAGACAATTCCCAGGCTTTTGTGAATGTGCTCCTTTTTTCACATCCCTAATTCTTTTCCCCTCCGGTGCAAAGAAGCCTGGCAGTGTCTCTCAGCTATTGTTTGTAGAAAAGTGGCTTATCTTGAGCCATACTTTTCCTTTCATTTTCCTTTTGAATTGAACCATTCTGTTCATGGGGCAAAGTCAAAACAGGGTACTCATAAATTATCACAGAGCAGTTCCCCTTTCATCACAGACATAAACACTTTGCAAATCTAGTAGGTGAAGCTGGAATTCCCATCTATTCCTGGAATTTATAGCCACAACTAAGTGAGAGTGGTGACATAATAATGCAGAACAACCTTTCTGATGTCTCCCATGGAGCTCAACATCTACAATATTTAGTGTTTCCATAATAATCACTATTTCTCGTTATGAAATACAGCACTTGCCATCTCTTTCACTCTATTTCACATTCCCATAAGGGAGAATTCCTTGAACTGCCCAGCAGTGTACTGACCACCAAAAAAACAAAACAAAACAAAAAAAACCAAACCAAAACAAAACAAACAAAAAAAAACAAACAAAAAACCAAAAAACCCCAAAACCCAACTAGTAGCACAACAGCTCCATAGGGAATACTAATAATATGTGATGGCCTGATAGAAATGCTGTCATTAAAATGTAACAGTAGTTTGTATTCTAGAAGCTATTTTTCTAGATCAACTGAACCACTTCATATTGCTTCTACACACTGATTGTCTCACCTAAACGAGTAAATTACTAATGTCTTACACGGAGGGAAAATAGGGGGACTTAACCTGCGAGTGAGTTTGTTGTGTTTGACACTCCTCGAAGTGTTTTGTATAATTTTTAAAGGGCTTGGCCCACCGAAGTCCTGCCGGTGTCTCCAGTAGATGTACATACCGTAGCAGCAGCCAGTGCGATCTGTGCCACAATAGGTACTTTGCCGTGGGACCTGGAAGGGGCATTCGGATGTGGGAACACGGCCGGCTGGCAGCGAGGCCAACGGGTGGAAAATAAAGAGCACTAACAGAAGTGGAATTTTCAAGAGATGAAAAAAAACCCACCCAACACGGCATGGCATCACCTCTAGGTGCCCCGGAGCAGAGCTTTCACCGCCTGCTCACTCGCGGGAGGACAAAACCACCCTGTCGAGGAGGTCTGTTCCTCACCCGGAACGGGGAGGTGACCTGGCCACTCCTCCCCCTCCTCTGCCGCTCCAAGCCCCGGCTTTCTCCGGGGGCTGGAGCCGCCCTCGCCCCCGGGCCCGCCGACATCTCCCGGCTGACGCTGCTCACGCCGGCTGTCCGGGGCGCTGTAGTGGAGAGACTCCCAATTCCTGGAGACCTGTAGATACAGCTATGATTTGAATGTTATTTTTTTTTCACCTTTGCAGCCTTTACAAAGTAAGGACTACCTGTTGCATACTCATGCGGCAGCGCTATTCAGCAGGATAAATCACTGTTCCCCTCGTTTACTGGGAGAAATGACCCGGGGATGCCCGAGAGGTCCTGACTCTTCCCCGGGCAACGTGGCCTGGCCTCGGCCGCAGCCTGGCATTGCCAGAATCAGCTGCCTGGTCTCGCCTTGGCCACCCACCCCCTGGTGCCCAGTGCCCTCAGGCTCCAGCAGATCTGAGGGGCTTTTGCCTTTCGGGGAAATGCCTTGAGCCCAGATGAGCTGAGCGGGGGACCAGGAGCGCCGCAGGGTGCTGCCCACTCTTCCATCCCCCCCAAAATGTCCGGGATTGTCCTCCTCCGAGCGCACTGCAGTCCCTGACGCCCAGACGTGGATGATTCTAGCCTCCCAAGGCTAAGCTAGAAGCTAAGCACGCATTTACTTCTTTCGTCTGACAGATAAGGCAGCCACCGAGGCTTCTCCAAGGTCCGTTGTGCCAGCGGAAGAATCGGAAACATCCCGGCTGGTGCTGCTCTGCTCTCCCCATTAAAGCTGTACCTCTTTCCCACGCCTGAGCCTCTACTCCCTTGCATTTATTCTCCGGGCGCTTTGCAAATGCAAGGGCTGCAATTTCACATCCCCGTGCTCCAAAAGGACGGGTCCGTGTCTTTTGTAGTTCAGCCAGAGCCAGGAACTTGCTGATATCCTCGGATACTCGGCTCTGCCTCTAGGTGAACCTGCATCTGCCTTGAGCAGGGAAATAATGCGGTGGCTGTTGTTTTGTTGCTGCCAGTCCCTGGAGAGAGCGTTTCCATGAAGTCTAAGCTCGCGGGAAAGAAAATCAAAACAACCAAAACCGGCAACGCTATATAGCTCATGACTGGGAAATCAAAATTTCTCCCTAAATGAGGCTTTCTGATAGGAAGAGGCTGGCAGAGGCGTTCCTATAATAAAGCGTGCGAGGAAAGTAGTTTGCCGGGCGGGAGGAGAGCAGCCTGGCTGGTTGACAGAGGGGGCGGATCCTGCGCACGGGCGGGCAGCGCCGAGTCGGAGCGGCCCCGGCAGCCGCGGGGCTATTTCAGGAGCCGGGCGGAGGCGGCGGCTGGAGCCGGAGCTGGAGCAGTGATGGGGTTAGCGGCGCCGGTGGGCTGAGCGGGGGGCTTGTTAGCGGAGGCGAAGGCAGCCGGGAAAACACGGCTTTGCCTCGGATTGAGGGGGAAAGGATCGGATTTTTGGGCTGCATCACAACTTGGGCAGCATCAAGCTGAGCCAGGAGGAGAGGGGAGAGGGAGGGGAAGGAGGAGAGGAGGAGGAGACGGCTGCCACCGGGGGATTTGGGCTCGATTTACTGAAACAAATCAGTGCTCGGGAGAGAGAGGCGAGAGGAGGAGGAGAAGGTGGGGGTGGGGGGGCAGGAAGAGGGGGATAGAGAAAGAAAAGTGTGAGGGCTGTGGCTGGGAGAAACAGAAGTGATGAGAGAGCGAGCAGGGAGGCTGGAGGAGGCTGCCCGTCCTGTCGCCGCGCCCCGCGGGGACCGCCGCTCCTGCCGCCGCCGGGCGCCCCCGCGGCCGCCGCTGCCGCTCCGCCGCCCCCGGCCCGCGCTATGGAGGCGCTGAACGGCCCCGGCCCGGGGCCCGGCGACGCGCTGCGGCCGCCGCCGCCTTCGCCCGGCCACCACCACCCGCACACCGAGAAGAAGCGGCTGCACCGCGCCCCGTCGCCCGCCAGACCCTTCCTCAAGGACCTGCACGCCCGCGCCGCCGCCAAACCTCCGCCCGCGCCCCCCAAGTCCCCCGGCCTCTCCGCCCGGGCGCCCTCGTCGCCGCACCCGGGCGTCCACCAGCCCTCCGCGGGGCTCCTGGCGGCGCCGGGCCGCCTCTCCCGCCGCCCCGCCGCCCCGGGGGGCAAGGCGGCCGCCGCCGCCGTCACCGCTGTCGGCAGGGCGGGCGCCAAGGCCACCCCCTGCACCAAGCGGGCAGCCCGCGGTCCGGAGCCGGGGCCCGGCGGCCGGGGCGCGGGGCGGCAGCCCGGCGGGGAGGCGACCCCGCCGCCCGGCAAGGGCAGGAAGGCGAAGCGGGGCGCCGCGGCGGGCAGCGGCCATGCGGCGGCGGCTCTGGCCCGCGTCGGCCACACGGACAGCAGCTCCGACCTCTCCGACTGCCCCTCCGAGCCGCTCTCTGACGAGCAGCGCCTGGCCCCGGCCGCCAGCAGCGACGCCGAGTCCGGCACCGGCTCCAGCGACCGCGAGCGGGAGCCGCCCGGCGCTCATCCCGCGGCGCATCCCGGCGCTCATCCCTCCGCCGAGCCGCCCCGCGCCGGCCTCGGCCCCGGCCCCGGGCGCGGAGCTCCGCCAGCCCTCGGCTCCCGCGGGGATGCGCTGCCCGCGGCCACGGGCGGGGGCCGAGCCCCGAGCCGCGGGGAGCCGCCGCCGGCGGCCCCGGAGGAGCTGCAGCGGGAGGTGGAGGAGCTGCGCTCGGAGAACGAGTACCTCAAGGTGAGCATCGCTCGCGGAGCCCGGCCTCGGCGGGGAAGGGAAGGGACGGGCAGGGGGCGGCAGCGGTAGAAGCGCGGCCCTCTCCTGTCCGGGAATGGGGGGACCGCGCTTGGAAGGGGGGGAAAGTAGATTCGCGCTGCCTGAAGTCACCTCCCATAGGACCCCCCCGCCCCCGCTGGACCAAATTCCAAATTTTACCCTCAGGAGAGAAATAGGGGCAGGGAGAACCAGCCGGGCACCTCGGCCCCCTCCTTCCCCGTCCCCACGGAGCGGGACCGCCGCACAGCTTGAGGATAGTTAAGGGACTTAAGGGTATGACCGCGGCTCCCTGCAAAGCCCCGTTTGTGGGCGCTGGATGAACGTCAGTCCGATGCAACATGTACCCTGGCAATGTTGCGTTTGGTTGACGCGGTGGTAGCTCAGCAAACCCCGACTCTTTCTAAAGCACCTCAAACACTCTACTGGTTAGCAGGACTTTGCTTTCCAGGAACTGTTTTCCTCAGTATCGCCCTTCAGGAAAAACCAAAGGAACAGGTTCCTTCATTTGACGTGGAAAGGATGACAGCATTATGTGCTCTGCTTATTGTGTTTCTTTATCACTGGAAAGCGAAGCCACTCGCTGTGGAGTACTAATAGAACAACAAGAGCAGCAAGAAAAAAGTGTCATTGCATCCCTGTACAGGTAGAAAAGTACATCAGTATGAATCCATCCTCGGAGAAACAGGAAAGCTAAATTCAGGCAAGCTCTGAGCTGGGTTGACCTGTGGAAACCTTTAGTTGGACTTGTACTTACAATCTGATCTTTTGGCAGAGCAAAGAAGCTACATCCATAAAGATCTATAAATAAGATAAACTGAGATAATCCTGTAACCACAGCCACTGTTTGACTCTGCCTCTGATGGAAACAATCTTTGTTCCCTGATATTGGGAACACCCTGTTGTCAAGCAAAATAACCATGGAAATCCATGTAAATCTAGGATTCTTACTCGAATAAGAGTTGGAGTTTTGTGTATAACCTTGGAAAGAAGGGAGATAAGGATACAGGCTAGGCTCTTTAAGGGGTTTTGGCTAAGGTACAAGAAACAATATTCAGCATAGCAAAAGGGTAACAGCAGGGGTGATGCAAGGTTCTTTGCCGGGTCTGGTGCTGCTTAGTGAACTGGAAAAAAGAATGAGCAATGATACAGCAAAATTTTCAGATGACATTAAGTTTTTCTAGCTTAAGTCCAGCAAAAACCAGACAGAACTTAACCATAAAGTTAACTCCTGAGGAACATGTGAAAAATGAAGGCAGAGGGTGGTAAATAAATCTTAATATTCAAAATCTTAAGTACTTGGAGAGATAAAGTCTGCACTTTTCTGTTTTAAGTGTGTTGCATTAACTCGGGAGCATCATGAGAGAAGGAGAAATGAAAATCCGCAAAAATTGTTAGATTACAGTGGGAACTGAACAGAGACTAGCTAAAAAAACCTGACAATATTTTCTAGAACTGTAACTGTTACACAGGTCAGTGAGTGTACCTGAAATACTGTGGGCACTGCTGGTCATCTAGAAAAGGATAATACAAAACCAGACCAATAAAAGTTATTGGCTCATAGTAAAGCTTTTATAGCACTCATTGAGTGGGAAAC